>JADMLD010001552.1:6675000-7275000 GCA_017589585.1 Phylloscopus whistleri
AAATCTTAACATTTACATGTACCACTGCTTCAGTTCTTTAAACTCTCAAAGCATTTCCCAAGGTATACTATGCTTCATCTGTATATGCTGAATTACTTAACGTCAATTTTGCATTTTATTTACACTGCAAAAAAGAAAAAAAAGTAGCAGAGATGATGAGGGAATTCAGAATTCTGCAGACAAGGAACATTGCCATAGATATTTTATGTTTTAGGGGAAAAAAAAGCACTTTTCGCTTTTTTTTTTAATTAGTCACTGTAAGAGTAAGTAAAACATCTGAAGGAGAAATTTATATTATCTTGGTTCTGTTGCAGCAAACAAGTACTGCAGCTTTCATTCACTGATTGTCAAAAACTTTCCAATGTGCCCACTGCAATGCGGATGCCAACCAACGAATCAAAGGCATTCAGCAACTAGACAAAGAGGGTCTGATGCCAACCTCGGTGCCACTGGCAACCATTATTGGCATCGAGCACATTGTCTGCCTTTTTTTTCCCCTCTCCTGGCACTTGACAAACAAAATGGCGGTTCTTGTAGCAACGGGAACACAGCATAAGCGCTGCGCTGAATCAAATACCATCAAATGATTTTATGGACTGAAATGCATTTCATACCAAATGATAGACACTCTCTGATGCTGACAGAAAAAAAAAAAAATAAAAAAAAAGGGGGACAATTCTGTCAATAGAAAGAGTTTTACACCATTTTCAAGTTTGGGTTTTATAAATGATATGTGTGGGACTCACACACACCCCTGACACACACAAGCAGAGCCCCATAGAAGCGTGCTATGATTAAGAATTATTTTGATATTAAACATTGATCAGAGCGCATACTTCATACTTTCTTCCTCCATTTCAGTCAAAGGAACAGCATTGCAACCTATGTCAATCCTCTTTTTTTTCTTTTTTTTAAGAGGCTAGCAGAAAGCGAATAGAGGGGAAAAAAAGATGCTGAATTTTGAGACGAGCGAAAAGTAGCATCTGAGGAAGTTCATCAATGATAGAACTTCATAGATCAGTCCTTATTTCTTCTTTCAAAGCAGACATGGAAGTAGAAGCTCTTTTTGTTAAGAACTGAAAAGATTATTGACACTTCTAGATCTGGAAATTGTCAATATATTGTAACATTACTCTGCACTGCAATGCGGATGCCAACCAACAAATCACAGACATCCTAGGCTAAACAAAGAAGGTCTGATGCCAATCCTGGTGCCACTGGCAACCATCACTGGCACTCGAACTATCCTTCCTCCTCTTTTTTTCCCCTAATCTTCTATTTTAAAGCAACAAAAAAAGCAAACTACTTGGCCCCTTTATTCATTTTATGTGCTAATTCCTTCTTCATATTTCGTTCAGGGACTTAGTTGTTTCTATGCTTCCACTTAGTTTTTACATGGTGCTATTAGGCGTGTTTATATGTTCTGAAAGATAAATAAAAAGCAAAACGCCATATGTATAATGCAGCATTTTGGTTGACTTCATGCGTATCTTTCACAAAGCCTGGCACTCTTAACCAAGTACACTACAAAGTGCTGCAATTAACCTGCTTTCAACAAGTATAGGGAATCAAAGTTTGAAAAAATGGAAAAAAAAATAACACGGACTACTTAATATGACTTCTTCAAGAAGAGAGCCAACAGATGCTAATGGAAGATTTACAGTAAAGCAGCAAGACATACAAAATACATGCAATAAATAATAGAGTCTTCTAAAAGTGACTTGGTATGCAGAAATTAGCCAGCTTCATTTTCAGTATATTCTCAAAGTAGCATTGTGTAACTTTGGAAGTTATAACATTACAGCATGCTTAACTTCCTCATTTCCAATTAGACAAAAGTGTTGTAAATAAACTTATATTCTCAATACATTTAAATCAACAAAATCAGCTATGCCCTGCAATTCCTTCTCCCAATTCAAGTTCCTGCCTCTCAACAACCTATAAGTCAACAGTGTGTTAAGAGTACTCTGACCCCAGTTCCTTTGGTTCAAGAGCTACTTACTGTTTTTCATCCCTTTGTAGTTTTTGACTTTTAGAGACAGGTAAATCCATAGAATTAATCAGTAAGCTATGCCTTATTGCTATATGCTATATATATATGCTATTTGCTATATATATTGCTATATGCATTCAAAATATAATTTGACATTTTTTCCCCAAAATAAGTTTAACAGTACAAATTATTTGTAATTAAACTGTTTTATTTAATGCTATCAAAGAAATCTTTCTTCCTATATTCTGTATTATTTGAGATCAGATTTACCAGATTCCACAGCTACCTGAAGTCGCTATAAAATACCTAAATGTGTTACTGCTGTGGAGAGACAAAAACAACCCAAAAAATAGTAGTGGGGGGGAGGGAAAGCCAATTTTTTTTTCATAACAAATAATCAACAAAAAAGAACCTGATACATGCGTTCACAAAAACAGTTCTTCAACTGAATGAGTAAATGCTAGAAGAGTATTCATCTAAAACAAAAACATTTCATTGTGTATCTCTCCTTTTAAAGAATGAGTATACACCAAATGAAGACATGCAATTTTACTTCTTTGTTACTAACAAAATCGATTCATTTTTTTTCTAGTTAAATCCCATAGTTATTTACTAAGCATCAGATAACAGCCTGCCATCTGCCCTTCCACAGGCCATTTCTACCTACTACCAGGCCAAGTTGTGAAATGGCCCACCATCTGCAGATAGTCAAACTTCCCCTAGATGAGATCCATGGCTAAAAAAGAAATGCATTATTACTGCTGATCAGCCAGCATTACAAAGACACTTAGAAGACGGTATAATTACCAGAAAGAACCAAAATGACCCTAACAGAGAAAAAGCATTTCAGAAAACTTACCATCAGAGGAGGAAAAAAAAAAAAATCACCACACACCTTTATCTACTCATAGCCATTTACAATTTTAGGGAACCTGCCCATGGGTATTTTTATTGAATATCCAATATATGAAATATGGCTAGTAGATTTTTCCCCTGACACATGTTTATCAGAAGCCCTGTTCTCATTTGCATTCTGTGATACTAAGTTTAAGAAGCTTTTCCATAGAGCTCCTGCAATTTTCTATATTTCAATTACCTGACAAATAAAAGTATATTAGTGTGATTATGAAAATATGTTCTTCATAAAAACTTCTCAAAATATTATGACCTGGATATTTGCCTTAAAGCTCAGACAGATAAGACGAGCTATTGATGTAAAATATGAATAAAACATTACATATTGTATGCTGCAATTCTGATTCTAATTGGCATTTACAAGAAATATAGCCATGATAAAGTATTTTCAAGCTTTGTTTTATAGGTATGAGAAAGTCTCTAATTGCTCTTCAGGGTGATAGCAGAGCCATCAGTTTAAGGATTACTTCTTGATTATTTATAACTACAAAGACAATAATAAATATTTGTAATATTTATTGTGACTGTGCAATTGCATATACCTGCATCTGTTCTAATAGACTGGGGTGGGGGGTTTTGTTTTGTTTTTCTTTAAAAACACAACTTGAAAACAAGAACGCTTTCTGAAGTCGCAACAAGGTATTGCCACCTTTTCACAAAAAATAAAAGGCAACTTCTTTGGAATCGAAGTGCTGCCTTGGTGTGTGTCCCTCTCTCCCTTGAAAGAGGCACGTATGTCAAATATGCACGTCACACAGGTCTGCAGGAATATGTGTGTGTTTAAGTACATATGTATACATGCTGATTTACAATGGATATGTAGCCACACTGCATCTATAGACCACAGAACAATGTTTCACTGAAAGCTACCCCACAGGGGAAAGAGGGCTACTTGGAGTCAGAGTCTGACATACTAACATAGAAACATGACAATCTGCTTCCTACCTTGCTCCTGCACGTAGTATGCCAAAAACAAATCAAGCTCCTTGACTGATACTGTTATGTGATGTGGCTGGACGCAAAGTGCTGGATTTGTGCAATGTGGGGATTTCATGAGACGTTCTCCATCCGTACTTTCCAAGGGGATGCCTTTGAACAGGATCACCATGACTAGATCCAGACGCCAGACTTTGTCAGCCTGTCGCAGGCAATCGATTCTCCTAATCTTGCCCTTCTGGTCAGGATTGGACAATACACAGCATGGGTGCTTCTTCCCAGTAACTGTGAGCACAAAATCCTCCCGGAACTCTTGACGAATATCTTTGCGCAGCTTGGCCAGGAGCCTGGATGCCCACTTCTGTTTAATTTCAGGCTTTTCACTAAGTAGCTCATCCTTGACTGCTCTTTCCTCATCCTTTGACATTCGTTTCTCATGTTTTTTAAAGTACTTGCGTTTTCGAGCCTGAAGATTGAACCAAGTATAGGCAATTGCACGGACATGTGGAAGAAGTGCCTCAATGAATGGGTGAAATTCATCCTGTGGAAAGAAGTGAAGGAAAAAAAAAGAAGAAGAGAACAAGAAAATGCAAGTCAGCAAGTTCTCATTACCAAAGCAGTATCAAGAAACATTTTTGAAAATCTTTAAGTGAAATACAAGATGAAGAGAATTAACACTTAAACACGCAAATTTCTGCATAACACCTTTTATGAAATTATTATTGTTGTCAGGCAACAGACAAAAATTGCATAGAGGATCACATTTTCCCCATGTTTCAATCTTTGAAAGAACCATGTGAAAATTTTATTTTGCACTCCTCCCCTCACTTCATCTCACAATGCTGCAGAGACAACATAATTTAAGAGATGCTACCAAGATATTTTGTTCCTAACATTTAAATATTTGAGTGAACAGCAGCTAACATCAAGGAAACTACCATTGCGCAAAGAGGACACTACACGGTTTTAAAAAATCTGAGCAGAAATGTTCAGAAGGCTGAGGCAAATGCTACAGTTCATTTCTCTTCTCTGTGGCACAGAAACACAAAGCATATACATGCTCAGTGTAATGCCACACAGTTCCCGCTTTTGGAGCATGCTCTCAGCAAGAGACTGCTGGTGGCACAAAGAGCATGCGCCATTAAACTTGATCCATTTTCTTATCAAACGTCCAACATTCCAGCACTGAAACAGCACCATTCCAGTGGTGGTAACTAGAGAAACCAGTATACAGTTAAGGAAAAGCAGGCAAAAGACACAACATGTCATACACAAATCATGAACAGAAGCTTCTGTACTTTCAGCTCTTCTCGCTTCCCTCCCACCACCCCCAAACTCTGTAAAATTAAGACTTCATGAAGGTGAGAACAGAAATTACATTTATGTTCTTCTAACAGTTGTACTGTAGATTTTGAAGCCCCACAGAGTCAGTTAATTTGTTAACTGATCACATGAGCATGGCAATTATTCTAAACCCCTTAAAAATCAATCTGAGGTGTACAATGAAAAATGGCAACTTGGCACAAACTTTGCATTCTTTGTGTTTCTGCATGCTGTGGTGAAGAGACATTATGAGTCCACCACTGGCCCAATGCTGCTTTTGTGAAATCCATGCAATTTATTTACAGTTTCAGAATATCCCTTTCTGTTGTCTGGCTTCACCTGCAAGTTCTTATGTTCTGCCTAGCAGCAGTATGGATTGCATTAAGGAGTTAATGCTTAGTTGTTGACTACAAGCACATCCTATAGCAATTAAATTAATTTCATTTGTCTGCCTAAAGTACCATCCTACACATCCATGTTAACATCTAAATAGATCTTCCCCAAAAACTTATTTTCCATTAACAAGTCTGCTGTTTAAAGCACTGCAATCTGCTTATCAAACGTTACTATATTTTGGGCTTGAAAGGGAAACCTTAGGGGAGGTATCTTTCTTCCTGTGTGCAGGAATATTTAGTTTTAAATACCACACAGATTGCTCATCATACTTAGTGGCACAGTGCAATCAAACTAAAACTGAACCTTTTTTATGCAATTATATTCAAGAATACAATTAAAAAACTACTATTTTAGTTACGCTGCTAGACAAGGAATGAATTATGTTTAATCAATAGGCTGATTAACTCCATTAGGTAAAAATGATGAAAGTATAACTAATGGTCTCAATTATAGAGTGCAGACTGCCATTGCAGGAGCTTCAGGCAAAGAATTCCGTATTTAAATCTATGAATTTCAAACAAACTTCAAAATTTCCTGAATGTGGCAAAACCCACTAGATCTAGTTACCTCTCTTCCCTAACCACCCTTAAACCAAACAGAAAACAACAGAAAGTTACAAGCAGTTTACCTACGATCATGTTGTCTTCATAGGAAAAAAAATATTAAGCAAAGGGGGGAAAAAAGGAAAAAAAGAACAGAAAGGCAACATATACGATACTTCAGGATATAAACAATTTCATTACAGTATGATGCTTGACAAAGACCTGCAAAGGCAACAATTAAACTGATTAGTAGTTTCCAGCACAGATTTGAACAATTCTGGTACTATACTGGCACATAAAACTAGGCCGTGGAAAGAGTTAAACCACAATCTGTTCTTTGTGTGGGAAGGCAGTACTGCTCTGAGCAACCACAGCCCATGATAAGACTTCCCTATCTTCATATGCTTTCTGATGCCATGCTTTTTTTTTCCTTTCAGTTATAACTACTACAGAAAGTTTATTTTTTCTCCTACAGAAGTCACTTTAATTGAAGCATTCAAATAAAGTACATATTTTTTAATTAATGGAAGCATAAAGTGTTAAATCCTCACAATTCATTTTAGGCTGAATAAAACAGATTTACAACAGATTTTGAAAATTCTAACAGCTGGGGCTAAAGGTGGGGTGAAGGCAGGTGGCTGAAGCGCTTTGGGAGAAATTAATTTTTGTCTCAACGCAATGATTTCCCCTACATCTAAACAGACTTTGGCATTTATAACTTTAAATGCTAATAAAATAAACACGGACATATTCTACACTAGTAGAATACTGCAAATCTAGCTTTAATTTTGAAGAAGAGAATCGTCAATTATTTCAGATTGACTATGCCTTGAGATAATTCATACAGTATTAACAATAATAACCTATAGCATTTTATATCTATGAAAATTTTATAGAGAATTTCACTGTCTAAATTCTAGTCTATAGTAGTTGAATGTTTCCTTTTCAAAAAGTGGAGGAAAAGGCCCCAAAAACATACACACCAGAAACTCCAACCTTTAAAAAACTGTATTCAGGTTTTTCTTTCAGAGTATTAAGTTCTAAAGATACAATTATAAGTGAAAAGTGTAGATGAGAAACACAGCAAAGAACATCCTGTTTGAAGGCAATTGTATCAGATTTTTTGGAGTTATTCATTGTGCACCTGGAGTACTTTCAAATAAAAATACTATTTGTCATGGGCAAGTGCCCATAAAAATGATCTTAAATGGACATTTGCAATTAATCACACACATTCTCTACCAAATCTCCTAAAAAGATATCTACAGAATTTTTCCTCCTTAATATTCATATAGGCATTAGTGAATTATTTTTTGTTTTTATGCGGCACTTGGTCATGTGTCACAGTTGCTCTTGCAATGAAGTGATTTATAAAGGTAAGATTTCCAAATGTCATGTCAAATAGCTCAGGTGAACCATTGTGCACTGGCAATTTAAATTAAAATGGAAGTTACTATGTAACATTTATGTAGCTTGTAAAGAAAGGACAAAATAGCAGCCATCAAATGACGATAGGCCAGGTTTTCTTTACCGAAAAGATAAAGAGGATATGCAGTGCTCTTCTCCTATCTTTCACTTTTAAACTTTGTATCAGCCCATGAAAGTTCAAAGCGCGGACTATACAATAAATACACCCGGCAGAAGTATGGAAAATTTATACAAAAAACTTCATCCACTCAGTTCCCTTCATGGGTTTTCTCATGCATAGTGAAACAACATATAGGAGCAAAAGAAAATACAACATATTCTGAGATTTTGGACAACTGTAACATAATAAACCACAGCAAAAATATCACAAGAGAGCAAGCACTAAAAGGCATGCAGTAACTACATGCTATTCATGCCTCAGCAAGACAGATAAATGCAGTTTCCACTCATTCTAAAACACAGAGAAAGAGGTATATGAGAAAGAGAGGAAGGAAGCCCCCAAAATTAAATTGCATTTGGTAGGTTTTCTACTACTTTGGAGTTATTTTCACCCACCAAACTTTTATTGTAAGTGTGATGGGTAACACTCAAATTGCCAAGGTTTGTCTTAAAGCTGTACTTTGGATTTTAGACTTGCTACTAAAACGTGCCTCAGCGTTGTCTCAGCACAAACCGAACTACCACCTTCATAAGCAGCTCTGTCCAAACAGGTGTTCTGTGTTTACTTTTACCCAAATGTTTTCTTCTGAACATATACTATCACAGCCAATGTGCATTGCAAGAGTCCTAGAGACAGAGAATACAATAAAAAGAACAATTTTGGAAATAATATTTTAATGCAGTTGCTACTTAAAGTGAGATGAATCAATTTTCACCTTAAACAAATAAAGAATGCAAGGTGTAATATCTCATTGCTTGTGTCATTTTAATTTTTAATTTATGTAGAGAAAAAAAAATTATAAATTGTTCTTATCATTCCAAGCAGGTAGAAAAAGATTTCAAACTAAAATCAAATTGCTGCAACTGTGTTCCATGTATGAATCACCAAATGGGAACTGTCTCTGCATGGCACACGGTAGAGCATGATTGTAAAATATTGTGGAGAAAGTATCAATGCACAAAAGCCAGGAACTGCGTTCTTGGATTAATGGCAGTAGAAGTACAATGTAGCATTATTGTATACACCTGAGTGCAGTATTTTAACATAAATTTGTGAAGAATGAGGAAATCTGTTACATCAGTGAGTTCAAAAAGAAAACATATATGTAAAAAAAAGTCTTTAGAGCTGGAAACAAGATAATGAATTACGGCTGTAACAGAGGTGGTTGTGAAAATCTGTGTCTCAAATGCAAAAACTGCTTTCTTAAAGTTCTACTCTCAGGTTTATGTTCTGATGCAGAGGTCTTATTGCCTGTCAATAACTTCGCACGCTGGACAGCCTACACAGAATTAATTTTTCTAACCACAGACTTCACGCTAAGTAATTATTTCTATGTGTGTAGCTGCAAGCATGTGCGTATCTGTTACACTAAATGCTCCCTATGTTTCTCTTTTGAAGACAAAATATCCCAATAGCACATTTTCTCCAGCTTTCTTCCACTGCAGCTCACGTTTACTTACTGAAAATATCCATATCTAAGTCAATCACACTTAGATGCCAAACAAAATATAAACAATAAAAAATGTGTCAGCCAAAAGACTGCAGGACTGTGTCCAATCACTGAATAAGCCTTATCATTGTTTCCATCTTCAATCACAATTTATGAATACTTTAGTCCTTTCGAATTGCAATGGTTTGTAGCTGCGGAATAACTTAAATCATACTTATTTATTCACGGTGCAACTGTAAGTGCATCGTTGGGCTCTCTGTAGCAGCCTTGCGGCAGACGCTACTTTCGCACATTTTCTGCTTCTTTAGCTATTTGTTGCACCCAATGTGGAAGCAAGCAGTTATCGCTTAATCAGTTTACATCACATCCTCCTAAGACAGACTTTCACGAAAGCTGAAAACTATCCCTGGGCTTTGCGGACCAGTCTACCGTCCGAAGCAGGCTGGGCTGCCCCGGCGCCCGCTCGCCGATACTGTACGCCGGTCGAGGACGTTCCAGGGGCACCCAGGGAACGTCCCAAGCATGCTCCCGAACCCCCTCAGGTTTCAAAATCTGCGTTTTGCCGCGGCGGGGACCCCCGCTCGGACTGCCCACACACGCCGCGCCGCCGTCGCCCCCCGCCCTCCGCGCCCGCTCCGCGCCGCGCCGACCGCCGCTCCCCGCCCGCCGTCCCGGTGACAGCCGCCGCTCGGGATCGAAAAGCGGCCGCAAGCGCGGTTGTAGGAAAAGGATCGGTCTTTCCCCGTGCTGGGGAGAGGGCACGCTCCGCCGCCAGCACCACAATTTAGCGGGGAGGGGGAAAATGCTGTGCCCTTGTATAACCGAACGAGAAAACACTGCACAGCTTGGTCATCCCCGCTCACATCTCCCTCATTGTTGGCAGCATGCATATTATTAATTAAGCATAAGACGGGACTACTTCGCACCGGCCAGTGGTCGTGTTTTGTCAAAAAAAACCACTTTTCCTTTCAAACCCTTTCATTAGGCTGTGTAAACACGCGAGATGAAAAGAGTGCAAATCGTTTGATTCCAATCAAATCAATACTTCTCAAACACGGTTTTTTAGCATAATTATGCTCATTTCCAGTTTGTTAACCTTTGACTTCTTATGCACCAACAATTAACAGTATTTGTCTACGGGTGACACTTTGAATGGATCTCCCCAAAACAATGGCGTGGTACAGTTTATTCTCTAATATTCCCTCCTGAGAGAGGAGTTTGGATCTGACAAGCAGTTACGACTGTGCTTAACCCGTTACAACTACTAGCAATGACTCATTAACAACCACATACATATAAAAAAATAAAAAATAAATAAAAAGAATTCCCAACAAACACGTGAAAATAAATAAATTAACAAATAAATTAAATAAAAGCGTCTATACCTGAGTGAGACAGATTGGAGAATACATCATGACTTCGCTTTGAGAACACGCTGCCCGGAGAGCCCCTAAGAAAAGCCTCAAAAAGGAATAATTTCATCTATTCATTTTACAGTCATCTGAGACTCAAGGAAGATGAAATCAATCAGGACGGGGCTCTGCTCTGGATCACCACAACTTCACAACAAACCCCAGTCCTCCTTAAATAGCCAAAGATTCAAGTTCACTCCGTGTGCTAGATTTCCCGGGGTGAAATCCAATCTACACTTTTAACCCTCTTGTAGTCGGCGGCGCAGGAGTCTTGCTTTTGCTGCTGCTGCTGCTGCTGGTTGTTTTGCAGATGAGGGGGGAAGGACTCGGGTGGGGGGTGGGGGGGTGGGGGGGGGGGGTGGGCGGGAGGATTTTTTTGTTTGGCTTTTTTTTAATCCTTTTTTTTTCTTTTTCTTTTTTTTTTCTTTTTCTTTTTTTTTTTCTTTTTCTTTTTTGGGGGGCTATGGGGGTGTTTTTTTCTTTTTTCAGAAGTTGGTGTTGCTGCCGTAATAACACGGCACTGCCACCACGCTTTCGAAAGTTCAAGGTTACAGCCCAGAGCGGAGCAGGAGGCTCCCAGACAGCGATGGCAGGCGAAACTTCGCCGAGCGGCCGGGACCGTGCCGCGGGGGCGCGCCGAGGCGGGGGCGCGCTCGGGCGGGCAGAGCGGGCGGTGCGGCCTGCGGGCTGCTCCGGCAGCCTCTGCTCGCCAGCCCGTCCTCGCTCTGCGGGGAATGGCGAGAGACTGCTTTCCAAACGGCCACCGTAATAAAAATGATCTCCTGAAAATTCAAACGATAAATCTCTCCCTGGCGCTCCCACCCGATTTGCTCTCAACGTGTCCGTGAGTGTTCCCCCCCCACCCCCCGCCACCCCGCCCCTGACTCTGCAAAACTTGGAAGTAGAAAAATTCACCGGTTACACCCTGTGGACCCTATTCCAGCTCTTTCCCCAAATGAGACTTAAGTATTTTTGTTTAATTATTTAATTACACAATCACCGCTTACACTCCTCCTCCTGCAAACACATTCCTTCTCTACCAGATCCCCTTCCTCTGCCCTCCCTCTGCATTCATTACCACCGAACGCTGCAGAAGGAACGAGCACGTTTCGCAAACATCCCTCCCTCATTTTCCCGCTCTTCTGGTGGGAGAAAGTTGCGGGGGCGAAGGGGAGGGGGGAGGGGGGTGCCATCTGCGAGAGGCTTCTTTTTCTTCTTTCGGGGTACGACTTTGCCAGCTGCGGCGGGGCTCAGGCGCCCCCGCTTCCCCCCTCCCTCCGCGGGGGCCACGGGGGAGGGCAGCCCCCTCCGCCGCCCCCCAGATGGGGGGAGCCTGTCCCGCACCGCCGGTGACCGATGTCGCCGCCCCCGCAGGCTGCGGCCTGGGTTGGCGAAGGGGTCCCGGTCCCCGGGCGGCAACAGGGTGCCGGGGTCTGGTTTAATTCTCCGGGGGCAGCTTTAACCAGGGGAGCTGGGAAAGGGGGGAAGAAGAGTGAGCGAAACAAACTTATTTCTGCTCCTGTGCGCGGGCCGCGCTGCCGTGCGCAGCTCGGGGGCGCCCGGTGTGCGCGGCCCCGCCGGCAGCACCGCCGCCGCGGGCAGGCGCGGCCCAGCGCCACCCGCGCTCCCGCCCGCTGCCCTCGGGCAGCCCCCGGCGGCGTCCCGGAGGGACCGCTGACTTCCTCCTTGCCCAAAGTGAGAGTTTATTCACGTCAGGCATTTCACAACGACACATCAAGGAAAGTAAGCAGGTTCAAGTCAACCATGAAATGGTCACTTTTTAACCCCGTCCTGTCCTCATTAGGGAAATGCTCAAACACAGCCCGTTTTCAAAGAGGGCTCTTAATGAGGGGAGCTTGCCAAGGCTACCAGCTGCAATTCCTATAAATTTACAAGCCAAAAGAAGCTGAGATGAGAGGGAGAAAGAGAGACCCCGTACAAGACAGGTAATGTCAAAGGAAACAGCAAGAGCCTGATGCAGAAACCCTTGCAGAATCCATGCTACATCCCCACAGCTCCGTTTCTGGCTGGCTACTCTTGCCCAGTTCCCTCAGATTTGCAGAGTTCAACCAACCATTGTGCATCTTGTCTTCTCAGACTATACTGATAAGTGACAAGTTAAGGACACACAGGCAAAGACGAATGACACAAACTCAGGGTTAACCATAATTAGCAAAACCTATTTTTATATCTGGTGTAAAATACCCCCCAAATCCTATTGTTTTTCACTCTACCCAGACAGTACAAAAATGCCAGCTTTAAATTATGGAGTTTCCCTTCGAATAAGTATTCTATTTAACTGGAGTTAATTTACCATAAAAGACATTCCTCCTGGCACAAATGCACTGATGTCCTTGAACACACCTCTTTGAGTGCTTGAACTCTTACCCAACAAGCCATTATTGCAGAACTGATTTAAAATGACAATAACTCTCCTCTGTCCCCTTTATCACTCTCATCCCTCCATAAGGATCAGGGCAGCCAAACCAAATCCACAACACCACATCAGCAAGGCTGCCCTTGTGAGCTGCACAGATGTGAGAAGTCTCCCCCTTCCTAGGCAGGGCTTGCAGAAGGCCCCACTCCCTGCCATGATCTGGCCAAGGGATTGCAGTTGCACTAGTTCTGTGCACTAAAAGCAAGAACTGCCTGTCAGTCTGGCAAGCAGGAAACAACAAATGTAGCAAGGTAGGGGCAGAGAGAAACCAGTCACTTTCTACAGCCTTTGCTACTGCAAGGGATGTGCATTCAGTGTGAGATTGTGTTTGCATTCCCACAAGAGCTGGCTGAGGGTGGGTTTGCATTTCTACCCAGAGTGCACAAGGTGGGAGGTGAGCACAGACAGCCCTGCAGCCTGTGCCAGTATCCCCCAGAATAGCACTGCTGCAGACCAGGCAAAGCCAGACATCCCCACCCCCAGAGCCAGTCTGCTGGCCAGGACTGAACAGGCATTTGGGAGAGAATGGAACTGCCCAGCCAGCATGGCTCAAGCAGCATTTTGTCTTCTGCATGATCTGTAGGGCATGGCTGGCATGGTACAGGTTGCCATGGGTTTACCCAGGGGTTGGACCCAAAGGCTCCCAGTACATGACAGAAAGCAGGCTGTACTGGGCACCCAAACATGTTTTGGCTCTGTTGCTCCTGGTTAATCCCAGCGAGAACCCATAAAGGACGAAGGCTTTGTGCTGGGAAAACCCTCCTCAGAAACACACGTGCACATGCCTATGCCCCCATCCTCCTCCATCCCACCCTAACCCCTTGACTCCTTTCACAGAAAAACAAGCTAAAGATTCTTTTCAATATGGATAAAGAGCTACATTAAAATCATAACAAAGTGTAAGTCTCTATCACTTTGCTGCAGAGGCATGTTAAAAAGGGTATGTGATAACTAGGTTAGTCTGGAGAAATATGGCATTAATGCAGCAAAGACAGCAGGCACACTGGCTGGCCCTTGGCATGCAGGGAGACCTTGTGAGAAAGTGGTTCAATTGTTTCTGGCTTGCATTAATTCCCCCACCTCCCCAAAGACCCTTCTCTCCATCCCCACATACTAAAATCCCTGTTAATGCTGCAAGTTCTCTACCCTTGAAGCTCCAGCCTGGAGGACAATTGCTTTTTGTCTTCACTGCCAGAGCTATGCCAACCTCATGCTGTATCTGGAAGTTCAACTAGCATTTCAATGTGGACAATTAAGAAAATAAAAGTCACTATCTGACGGTGAAAGACACTGAAAGCTGTTCTCTAACACTAATCCTAACCCATCAACTTCACAGGGCTAGGCTGGCCTAAGGGATCCTGCTCTCAGGTGGGATGCAATATGAGAACTGATAACACTGCTTGGACACACACACAGCTGGGCACCAGCACACAGCTGCTAGAAACCTTCATGTGACAAAAAATGTGCATTCAGGAAGAAAAGGCAGCTTTCACATTAGTAAGTGGCAGATAACCAAAGCTTCAAGTGAGTTGCCCTCATCCTGAGCCTGCACTCTTCAGGCTGGGGAGCTGCTCTCATGCTCCCCCCTGCCTCCCATTCAGCTCTGGCAGGTTGGCTAGGATGGGAGGACATCCACTGCCCACACTGCATGATCTGAGATATCCATCTCACAGGAAAGAATCACAAAGGTTTTTTGACACCATGGGCAGATGGGCTCAGCTCTCCTCCACCCATCCTAGTTCCCCAGGGCAATTTTCTGCCAGTGGTGCAGACCCTGGTATGCCAAACTTGCACTGAAAGCATGTATTTTCTCCCTCTCCCTCAAAAAACCATGCTCACAAATTTCACCAGATGCTGCAAAGTGGCACGGTCATCAAACTTCAGAGATAATAGCATTTAAAAGTGGAAAGGCCACTTATATCCCACCTAGACCAGAATTTCAGCTGCTGTCCTTTGGCTGGACAGCTGCTCTAATTTTTCAAGTTTTGGAGCACAAGATTATTATTAATGGAACAAAAAGAAAGGAATCACTAGTGCTGAAGTGTGAAGCCTAAGATTATCTCAGAAGAAATTGGGTAGTTTGGTCAAATATCTAAACATACACATACTGAGCTTCTAAGAAATCAAATTTTCATGAAAATTCTAATTGTCTCCTTGTAGAAATCAGAAAGAACTGATTCTGGCGTATGTCTTTTCATCTGAAGTATGGAATATCTGAGAATTAGCACCAAAACTCTTATGTAAGAGGTCTCTGTGATCCAAAACACAAGTTTAATATCTAGTTTAATAATACCATTAACTCCTTTTTGACCCTCTGTTAGAAAATGTCATTAACGCACATGTCCATTACTTGACTATATACATAAAGAATGAGTAGCACAAAAGAGTGCTAAAATAGAGTATTGTTTATGTCACTTATGAGTAACAAATAATCTAAACTATATTATATTGTAATACATTATGTTATAATTTTTATATTTCTTATATCTTATATCTTATATCTTATATCTTATATGGTATATGGTATAGAGTATATGGTATATAGTATATAGTATATAGTATATAGTATATAGTATATAGTATATAGTATACAGTATACAGTATATAGTATATAGTATATAATTATGAGTGGTCATGGTTCCTTGCAAGTCTTCTTGTACAAGCATATTACCCTACATAGTAAAGCTTTGCATCTTTGGCATAACCAGAGCCTCAGACAGTTTTTTTTATGTGCAGGAATATTGTCCGTGCATGGAGACATATATACATATATATATAGATATAGATATAGATATATATATATATATATATATAAACATATGTTTATGCACAGAAATTCAGGGAAAAAAGCACATAAATAGTTAAATAAGCAAACTAATAATATATTGGTTTATGGGGCCTTGATATGTTTCACATGAGACTGAATTTTAAGGTTTTTTTACTTAAGATGTAAACAACAGTTAGTACAACTTCTAAGCCAGTATGGTATCACAGCAATAAAATTATGTGTCATAATAATTATTAGCATTTTTTATTTGGTTTTGGGTGATAGGAAGAAGCATATACTGTATATAAACTACATATACACATGATCAGATAGAAAGTGTGCTTCAAAAGGAAAGAAATAAACTACTTACTCTAAACAGACACACATATGTAGGATGGGTGTGTGTGCTTGACCCCTGTCCACATATGGTTTGATGGGGACTATAATACTCGAGTTTTCCACAGCTCCCAGACCAGCAAATAAAAACATCAAACCTCAAGTGTAAAGCTGTAAACCACAGCATTTTGGGTTACACAACTGTGCATTTTTTGTCCTCACTGCAGGTCACATCCTCAGCCTTACAATGGCATGAAACCCTCTTTTTCCAATACAGTAAATTCTTTAAAAAATCACACGTGCTGATTTCAAATGTCCTGGACATAAACAGCAACGACAACATGACAAATAAAGTTTCGACACATTTCTTTTCTGGCAGTTTATATGACTTGCCAGATTTTGAGAATATCGGGATAGGGATGGGGGCGGGGGCAGCATCTAGAAGCTGGATTTAAATGTCTGCCCAAATTAGACTTATAGAAGTGCTTGATCTTTTTCTTGTGATTCAACATTAAAATTGTAAGCGTTGCAGCTCAAAACCGCTTCAGAGAATGTTACGAGTTAATCTTGTGTGTTTTGGCGCCTTTTCCCTGCCAGCTACTGTACTTTAGAGGGAAAGAAAAAAAAAAAAAAAAAAAAAAAAAAAAAAAAAAGCTGGAAATCTTGTCTGTCCCGTCACAAGTTCAATGGCAGCACTTTCCAGCAGCGGGAGGAGAAGATGGCTATGTTCGCAGAACTAATAATAATTCAGATCACGCCACATCGGCATCTTGTGTCAGAGTCGAAACTGGCTTCCCCACCCCCTTCAACCTGAGAGCTGCCAAGTCCTCACACACTCTGCATTCAACCACAACTTAATGGATGGGATATTGTGCATTAAAATGTGGCCCAGACACACAGGGGAAGAGAGGACAAGAGGGAAAGCAGACAGACACACACGCACACACACATACAAACAGACACGCAAGAGAAAGGAATGAATTAAAATACACACACAGGTCCTACAACAAAACGGCAGTGAAAAAAAAAAAAAAGAGGGGGGGAGGGAAAGGAACAAAAAAGAAACCCTCCAGAGTAACTTTAAAAAACGAGTCAGAAATGCCACCCTAACACTGCATCCTGCTATATAGCATGAAAGACGCCAGCACAAGCCTCCAGACAATTTATCGAGCAGACGATACACAGCAGCAATGCCATTTCCTCCACAAGATACATTCAAATTGGAGTCCATTAACTACAAAAACCGCTAAAACAGCCAGAGAGAAAACATTATATTAAAATGTGAGTAAGGAAGCAATTTCTACAGCAACAAGAAAGAGAGGGAAAGACCTGTTAGGTACCAATAAAGTAGCATTTGCATTAATCCTTTCAAGCATTTAACTGATAGGTGTCTGCCAGAGAAAAGAGGGGAGAGGGAAAAACTTGAAGCAGGAAACATGCCAAGTTCAGCACTTTTGGATGCAAACTCCCATCAACTGGTTTCTGGCATAAAAGTGTGACCCACATACAAAAGCTGCCAAAAAAAAAAAAAATCGAATATAAACAATCCGCCACTTATATCTCATCCTGTAAAGCAGAAGTGGTATCAGCATTTAAGAACAGGGTATAACATCCACTTTAAAACCACAGAGACACAATCTCAGCCCGGAGGAATTAGAAAATAAGAGTCAATTGAGTTAAAAAATAATATATATATATATGTAAAAATATAAATCAGTTAAGCACCATGTACCATAGTGATGTATTGTATTAAATAAATGAGATCTTGAAATCTCTAACACAGCATTCAGCTTTTGGCTTCATGTTTTCCAGGATGCCTCTCTTTTTTTTCAAGGACCCAGTATGTTTGGGTTGTTTTGTTTGTTTGGGGCCAGTTGGTATTTGGGGGGGAGGGCTTGTGTTTGGGGGGTTTTTGTGCCTTTTTTTTCTTTTTTTTTTCTGGCATTGCTTTTTTGGGTTTGGTGGTTGGTTGGTTGGTTGGTTGGTTTGATTTGGTTTGGTTTTTTAGCTGGCTGATTGGTTGGTTGGGTTTTTTGTTGCTGTTGTTCTAGGTATTTCATTTTTATTTATTTCCAGAAATGGCCTTCTAGCTTTTACTTTGGGAATGGGGTGTCTGGGTGGGGGGGGGGTTGGGTTGTTGTTGTTTGTTTGTTTGGGGTTTGTTTGTTTGTTTGCTGTTGCTGTTTTGGGATGCTTTGTGGGATTTCTTAGGGAGGATTCTTATTCTTATATTCTTATTCTTATTCTTATTCTTATTCTACTCGGGTTGGCTGTTGGCTTTGTTTGGGATTTATTTTGTTACCAGCTTTTTGCCTGACACCGAACGGGATGAAAAATCTTGGAGTGAGCGAGGGAAAAGGCGTTAAAGTCACAGCCTGTGGGCAGAGCGCTCCTCCTCCTCTTCCCCTCTTCCCAGTCTCCTTTCCTCTTTTGAGCTGCCAGGCTGGGGAGCACGTTTCACTGACTTGAACTCGGCCCAAGAATTCCCTCCCCCCAGCCCAAATTTTAAACTCTTACATATCCACACACGTATAGATGTGTATTTTTACGGCAGGGTAGCCCTGCGCCTCCATGCCCGCATTCCTCCTCCCCCCCCCGCTGCTGCCCCAGCAGCTGCCCCAGCCTCCTTCCAGCTCCGGCCACGGCCTGCTCCACCACGGGCCGCTGGGCCACGGCCTGCTCGGCCACAGGCTTCCCCACCACGGGCTGCTCGGCCACAGGCTTCTCCACCACGGCCTGCTCGGCCACAGGCTTCTCCCCCACGGGCTGGTCGGCCACAGGCTTCTCCCCCACGGGCTGGTCGGCCAGGGGCCGCGCCTCCTCCTCCGCCTCCTCCATCTCTCCCGGAGCTCGGCCGCCGGCCCGCGGGAAGCGCGGCTCTCCGCTTCCGCCTGGCGGCTGCCACACGCACCGGGGCCGCCGCGGGGTTTTGCAGGTTAGGGACGGATAATATTTCAGTTTAGCCTTCTCAGGCCACGCTTGACGAGTACGGTTCTTCGAGCACCTTTTTTTTTTTTTTTTTTTTTTTTTTTTTTTTTTTTTTTTTTTTTTTCTGAAAGGTTTTTGCACACGCGTTGTGTAATTTCGTGGTTTCAGGTGCCACCTTTGATAAGCTATCACATCACACTGCTCGCTCCCTGTAGGACTAACTCCACTCCAGAGGAATTGTTCTCCAGTCCAAACCCGACGGCAGTAAGGCAACCTCAAAGAGGAAGGATTTCACATCTAAAACTTCCTACACAATTCAAGCACTTAAAATGAAATAAATAAAACTGCACGAGGTAAAACTGTGTGAAGAGTTTTAATCGATCAGATAAAAAATACATTCCTTCCTGTTAAAAATTGGCAAGTACAAACTGTAAAGAATCTTTATAATTACTTGGAGACCATTGCTGGGAGTATGAGGGCCTCTCAGGAAGTTAATTTTCTTTTGTTTGATTCGAGAAAAACAGTTTAAGCATCTACAAATGCAGTCTACTCTTAAAGTTAAGCAGAAGTTGCCATGAAATGGAAAAATGAAATATAAGCTTTCAGACTTAAGACCAATCACTGTAGACTTTTGCTTTACTTTTTCAGAGTTTGTCTTTTCTGATCCTTTTACAAAGAAGTCAAACCTAGAAAAAATTAATTATGAATTTGTCTGTTCAGTGGGCAGGGAAATGATTGTTCATTCTATCTGTGGCAGACTGAAAAGTTTACACCAGCTAGTCAGTCGAGTGGAGAGCAGACCTTTCTCCATGACAAAAAGAATCTGCAGGTGTTGATTTTTACATTTTAAATGTTTTCCCTTTTTTATAGAATGAAAGTTTTATTTTTGAAAGTTGAGCACAATTAAAAATTTGTGCTAGTCATCAATGCTTAACAGAGTTTTTACAACAACTTTAATATCTCGTTTAGGTTTTGAGGCTCTTTTTTCTACTCCTTATATTTGATTTTGGTGTTGCTGGTGATTGCTGACAAAGAATCAATTTCTAGTACACAATCCCATTACTCTCTGCAGCTTTCTGTTTTGTTGGTTGGTTGGTTGTTTTTGTTGAGTCTTTATATTTACTATTCCTAACTCTGCATGTGATTTAACAAATGATTTCTAAATTGATTTATATTATATCAATTGACAGAAATAATGGCATCAAGAAAGAAATAAGTATTTCAGTCCTTTAGAAAGAAAATTGCATTGCACAAAGTTGTCATACTTTATCAGTTTTGTTTAAACCTAGATGGTCATAAGCAACTTTTGTGAACATATTTTTAAATTCAAAAATTGTGTTATGTATCATTTTCATTGCTTTGGTTTTCTGAGTTCCATAGCACTAACGTGTTGATTGTGGTTTTCTTCTCCATAAATGTAATTAAAGGCTCATATACATTTTTAATAGGCTGATCTTAAATTCTGTTGATACTGGTTTGGTGGTTTTTTGGGTTTGGGTGGTTTTTTTGTTGTTTTAGTTTTAGTTTTTGTTTTTGTTTGTTTTTGGTTTTGTTTGTTTGGTTTTTGTTTTGTTTTTGGGGTTTTTTTTGGTTTTGTTTGTTTGTTTGTTTGTTTGTTGGGTTTTTTTTGGGGGGGGGGGGTTGGTTTTCTGAGGTTTTAATGTCTACATACTTGATTCTTTTTAACATTCAGGATGGATAAAACAGGAAAAGACTGTAAATAGTTTTCTTCCATGGATAGTTGTTACCAAGTCAGTTACTCATCTGTGTGTGAGTAGGTAGCAATCTAAAGGAAGATAGACTCACTTGTAGAATTTCCACTAGAACAAATAACAAAGAATTCTTTGACAACTTTATAACAGAATTTGTGAGAAATATCAAATGTTTCAAGACGTGTTATTTTTGGAGATGCTGATGTAAATTTACTTTATTAAAATCTCTGTGTTTTCAAGGTTTGCTTACTACCTGATAGGACAGGAAAATTAAATAAGTGAAAGGGGACCTAGTGGATCAATGGTTCAGCAGTTCAGTCTGTGAAGTCCAGTCATGGGATAGACCAAGCAAACAAGGATCATGTTAAGCAACAATGCGGTGGGCAGGATCTCGGTAGAGTTTGACTGTGTGCAATGGCATAAGCCATTCTTATTCATAACAGGACAGCTGAGTAAACCACATAGCTTTGGAGGAATACATCATTTTGCACATGTGAAAAAATGCTCTTGCCCCACCGGCTTTCAAGCAGGAGCGTCCCACTTTTCACAGAAAGGCCACTGTAGTAAAAAGTTGCTGGTTCCTATTCCTGAAACAACCCCTTCAGGTTTGTCTGAGCAGGGCACCGTGAAAACTCCATGATTTGCACATGTGCACAACACTTGCTCATTACTTCTGGAAGTTCATACTTTTGCCGTGCTGCTCTTTACAGGACCCCAGTCCCGCCGAGCCTCCTGCACAGTCTCCTAGCAACTAGGAGAATTATAACTCTCATTTTGGCACTGGCGAAATGATTCCTTCTGCTGCTTCCCCCAGGCAAGCACTGCAGTCCGGGGTGAAATGCACTGGGCAAGGAGATGGGGAGTTCTGGTCAGAAGGTTTGCAGAAGCTGATGTCAGTAATTCCCTGTGTTGCCAAGCAAAGCCTGGAGTTCCCACCCGCTGTGGCAGGGTCAAGAGCCAGTTGTTTCCTGCCCTGCTCTGGCATATTAGGAGAGAATTCAAGCAGATTTCATTGAATTATTTCTAAAATTCTGTGACTTCTGTAAGAAGTAGCAAAGTTGTTACAGTAGATCAGATTTTTCATTTTAGATAATTTCCTTTTTAAGAGGAAATATGGCATACACAGTTTTAATCACCAACAAGTCTCCCTTTCCTTGCCCAGGAAAGTAACTGCAGAATCCTGATGCACACCATTTCTTCCTGCCTAATTAATAGTCTCATACTATGTACTTTTATTTGTTTAGACCTCTTCTTATATGGCAGAAACACTATCACAACATCACCACTAAACCATATCATCACATCATCACCAAAACAAATTATTAGGAGATAAGTGAAACACTGAAAGGTAGAAAATCTTGTATATGTTCCATACAAGAGCCTTCAGCACTTCAACTCTCCTTAATAATAGAGCGAAGTGTTATTTCTTCCTCTGCACCCTTGTTTCTCTCAATCCACAGGATTGCTAAGGAACTGTAACATCATTGTTTTTAATAGGAAAAAAAAAAAGAAAAGCTGAGGCTTAATGGTAACATTTAAATGGCATACAGAGCCCTTTGAGTTCACACCTCATTAGGGTGAACAGGAAGAGAAGGGGTGCACATCTTTGTTGTTACTTTTGCCTTGCAGCATTTTCAGCCAAGCTATGTGAACAGACCAGCAGCATATTAACTAACTTTGTAGCAGCTATATTTTTGTAGCCGGTTTGTTTTGTTTGGGTTTGTTTGGGGTTTTTTTGTTTGGTTTTTTTGTTTGGTTGGGTTTTTTTACTTTTTTTTTAAGTTTAAAAATTGCAAAACATTGTGAAATGGAGCCAGGGCAGGCTCTTAAAGGATAATTACTTTGGCTTCCTATTTTTTGCAAGCAAATCTACCAGATCCAAGTCTCCTTCCGTACCAGATTTAGGGGGGGTCTTTTGACTAAACTTCACATGCCCTGCTATTTCTGAGATGTGTTCCATAGTACCAAAAGTGACTTGGCACAATCTTTCTTGCCCTGGGCACAAGCATACTTACCTGAGATGACCAAACACAGGTATATATGTAAGTTGTCTGTTACCTACTCCTGTAGCAGACTCTGTGTTGCAGTTGCATAGATGATCGGATTTGACCCTGGGCTCTCTCAGCAAGTTTGCTGAAAACATCAAGCTGTGTGGTAAGGCCAACAAGCTAGAAGGCAGGGATACCATCCAGAGGGACCTTGACGAGCTTGAGAGGCCAGTATGTGCACACGTCGCGAAGCTCAGCAAGGCCAAGTACAAGGCCTGCATCTGGAGTTGGAGCGATCCCAAGTACAAATACAAGCTGTGCGGAGAATGGATTGAGAGCAGCCCTGGGGAGAAGGACTAGGGGATGTTCATGGACAAGAAGGTCAACATGACCCAGCAATGTGAGCTTGCAATCCAGAGAGTCAACCACATCCTCAACTGCATCCAAAGCAGCAGGGCCAGCAGGTCAAGGGAGGTGATTCTGCCTCTCTACTGTTCACGTCAGACCCCACCCAGAGTGCTCCATTCAACTCTGGGGTCAGCATAACAGGGACATGGATCTGTTGGAATGAGTACAGACTAGAGTCACTAAGTTGTTCACTGGACTGGAGCATCTGTCCTTGTAAAGACAGGCTGAGAGTTGGAGCTGTTCAGCCTGGTGAAGCGAAGGCTTCAGGGAGACCTAATAGTACCTTCCAGTACTTAAACAAGGCCACAAGAAAGCTGCAGAGGGACATTTCACAAGGGCAGTTAGTGATAAGACAGGGGTGAATGGCCTTAAGCTGAAGGAGAGTAGGATTAGATATTAGGAAGAAATTCTTTACTATAAAGGTGGTGAGGCACCGGCATATGTTGCCCGGAGAGGTTGTGGACTCCCCATTCCTGGAGTAGGCTGGATGGGGCTCTTAGCAGCCTGGACAAGTGGAAAGCTCCCTGCCCATGACAGGGGGATTTGAATGAGATGATCTTTAAGGTCTCTTTTAACCCTAACTATGATTCTGTGGTTTCTGACCATGTCTTCCACATGCTTCGTCTTTTTAGCACATATCAGTGTGAGAGTATGATTCAAAAGAGTCAGAGGAAGAACTTCTGTGAAAAAGTTCTTTTAGCCTGCTAACCTTATAGCTTCTCACTTTCATTTCTGTCCTTTTCTATTCCATCAGGCTGACCGTGGGTCAACCACTCCCAAACGTTGCTTTACTGTTATCATAGAAGAAAAATTAGGGAAGGCAGTAAAGGTTATTTTCATGCAAACATCTGACCTTACACTAGGATCTCCAGGATAATGGAAGGAGAGCTTATGGATCCTCATGTGACAGTCTGGCAGACACTGACACTTAGCACATGCCACAGTCGTGGGTTGTCCTGTAGGCGCACCAGCATGACAACTTGTGCAAAAGAAATCTATTCCCTTAGCATGTAGTCTTGGGATATTCAACACTTCTGCATGAAAAAGAAATATGCATGAGGATTGATCATAAACTTTTCCTTCCCCCAATCTCCAAGACCACCTAGCAGGGAATATGCTTTTGTCCAAGCTGAATGGTTTTGACACCTGGTGGCTTTTTCATCCTGACTTCCACAGGTCTGTGCCCTTTTGGTGTCATCAAGGCAGCTGAAGATCCTGTGGTAGAGAAGATTTTTGCATGATTGATGATTTTATTCCTCTAGCTGGTGTGTTTAAGATAATAGCTGAGGTTTAGAAGAATTGACTTCACAAACCACTCTGCAGACATTGTTAGTACTGTGGATATATGGCACTTTACCAATCCCCTAACTATCTCAGCCTGAAGGACAACAGAGGTTTCTGTCACCCACAGAACAGATCGATGACCAGAATGCTGCTTTCCCAGGCATTCACCAGTTTGAACACCAGGGATGTTACTTCCTCATGAGGATATGGATATTTATAGGATGTGTATGTCATTTTAAGAAACACCTCTTGCCCTTCATGTACCCAGCAGAAGACTCTCAGCTGGTGGAGAGTGGTAAAGTGTGAACTCAGCAGGTTAAAGAAAAGGCAGTCCTTCTTAATATTCAGAATATTTTCTGAATAAAAGCATGGCCAGTGCCATTTCTACGCCTGCCTTCTACAGTGTCCTGCACAATGTCTCTAAGGAAGAGGACCTCCAAGGCTCTCCAACAGTTTCAAGGCACAGAAGACCTGAGATAGGTGGCTAGCTGGTGTGCTTGTCATCAGTGGGGCACGGCCCAGTAAGCAACAAAAGAACTAAATGAAAGCACTCTCTTCTATGTTTTCTAATATGCAAGAACAAAATGGGAAAAAGGCACTCTTCCAACACCCATGGATACGTTTTCCACAGGTTTTTTGACTATCAGGAAACTGAATATGTTAGAGTCTTCCTAATTTCTTCTTCCCTCCTGCACATTCACAAGCCCGGGAATACCTATGAAGATTGGGTAACTGATTTATTAAATAACTTTTAAAATATTAAAATAAAAATGCCACAGATAATCTGTTATATAAGCACTTTTAGAATCATCACAGGCACTCCAGCTGCTTATAATAATGATTTTTAAAGACGCTGATTTGCACTGCCAGTAAGTGCTGGCAGTAGTCACATTGCTGGTTGAGAATGATTTCTGAAGGATACTATTTCCCTTTGACCACACACCAACGCACTCTGTGGGAACAGAGTGAATGGTGAGCAGTACCTACTTCCACACCTGGAAAAACTGAAAATCTTGTGTTCTCTGGTGACAGCTCTAGCTGTGTGAGAAGACACTGTGCAGGACAGGGCACCAGTATTTGGTCTGATTATATTCCACGAGTGGCAACTCTTGCTTTGGAAACCATGGGACAAGTCACTTCCCCTTTTTTCTCTTCTGTCTTGCTGTGGGCTCTTCTAGTCCTAGTCAGACTGGTCACTTTACCTGCTTCCTTTCTCTTAGATTCTTTCTCTTTTTTTCATTTTTGGTTTGGTTTGGTTTGTTTTTTTTTCTTTTGTTTGTTTGGGGTTTGTTTTTGTTGTTGTTGTTCTTTGCCTGGTTTGTTGTTTGATTTTTGGGTGGTTTTGTTTGTTTTTGTTTGGGGTGGTTTTTTGTGAGGCATTGCTCCCTGGTTTCACTGGCTCAAATGTTCATCCATCTAACGTCCAGAGTTGATGTGTACTGCCTGCCCATATAAGCTCTTTCATTATACTCTGTTGATTCTACTTTGCTTATTGATTCACTCCAAGTAGAAGAACATTTCTTCAGGAAAAATTATGAGCATATTTCTTGTCCTCAATTCAAAGAAAAGAAAACTATGTCCTTTATATTCTGTCACCTGGCAAGACCACAGAGCTCCGCCTTTATCCCTGCATTTTGGCCCATATGTCATCTGCTAGCAACCAGGTTCCCAGTTCATGAGTGCATTATGGGGAGGATTTCAGGTTAATTTCTTAACTGACTGGAAAGAGAAGTCGGGGAAAATGGACTAGGTGGTCATACCAGAATGTTTGTAAGGAGAGATTACTGGTCAGAAGACAAGTAAGTTTCTCATGTGTAAAAATCTACACCTGACACCACATGAGCCACTTAGTGAAGAGCACACCATTGGTAGAGACAGGGCTGGTGAGCTATGGGAAGATTGTTCTGGCCAAGAAGCCTACTGTATGTTGATATATTAGTCTTTAAATGCTAAAGGCAAGTACTGGCATTCTGGATAGGAGAGGGGGACTATTTAAGCAGGCATTGACACAAGACCAAGGTGAAGATTAGCCCAGAATGTAAAATTTATTCTCTACTTCTCTCCTAGGATGTAAGGGCAAGCTCAAGGATTATGAATGGGCAAGCTCAAGGAAGCCAAATTCCCCAGCCTTGGGTGGAGATTTTTACAACTTGCAATCACTGATGGTCTACACTCTGGACTTGGAAACAATGTCTCAGTAGTGTAACTCTACTGTTGTGGTGTGACTGACAGAGAGCCCTGTCTGGAGAAACAAGAAGCCAGAGTGGCTAAATGAAAACTCATAATTTTCTTTAAAAAAATGAAACATTTAGTTCAAAAGCAGGTATTTTAGGCAATCATGTGGACTATTCATGCTCACCATAGTCGCAGCTGTGCAGGTGCACAACAAAGTGTGTTGTTACTGTATTTCACGGCACTGGATTTGTAACAGCGTAGCCTGAAATCATACAAAGCTTTCTATCTTCAGCCCTGAAGATGCCCCACTAACAGTGTTAATTTTCCATGTAGCTACCAAAATGAAACTGTAAACCATGATCACATCAGGGAGCAACCAAACCCCTTGATGAGCTTGGTGTTGTCAAGATCTGGTTAACCTCAGCAGCATGTCCAAGGTGAGACAAGCATGTAAATATGGAACGAGCTACATGACAGGAGATTACATGTGCATAAGCCACAAGTGACCACAGGTAATTTGTGTTGCATAGAGGTAAGCCACAATAAGGAAGAGGAGTGGAACAATACAGGCCCATGGAACAGCAGTGCAACCCTGAAGAGCTACCGAAGTGTGGCATAACAGTTTTGAACTTCGCCAGGAGCCACTCACTGTAGTGAGCCTCTCAGAGCCATAAACCCATAGAATGAAACCCATATCCTGCCTGTAACAAACACCTGGACAAGCAATCCTGTCTCTCATGTACATGTAAGTTCAGAGTGAAAAAAAAATTTTTGGAAATATTTAAGCTAAAATATAAATCCTGCTTCATACTTTAAACATGTAGTGATTTCTGAAAGACTTGCTTTTGTGCTCAGAGGAAGACTTCCTGCCATGTTAATATTTTTTACTAGACACAGGAAATTTGAGTTCCAAAGGTGACATTTTCAGAACACTTTGAATATATGGAAAACAAGGCTATAATGGAACTTCTCTATAGCTTAATCATACCCAGTAGTTCTGTGAATACTCTAAATACAGAGATGCATGCGCTCAAGTTAATAAGGTAAGACTATTAATCTTTTTGTTAATTAGCTTAACTGATTAATGAAGTAATATATTTTGCAGCACAATATGTACTACTGTGAGCAAGTCACAAAGCAGGACAGCATGGAGCTCTTGAGTAGAGGAAGTAGAGAAAGTCAGAAGAAGGTGTGACTGCCAGCAGCAAGGAGGTCAGTCTAGGCCAAGAGTAGCTCCATTTGACTAGGATGAGGAAGCAAGTACCATTCACAAGAATGGTACTGATTGATAAGGCAAAACCAAATCAAACCAAGTTTTACCTCTTTCCTTATCCTCCTAGCCCTCAATGCTACCATTTTTATCATAACCCCTTCCTGTCTTCCTTCTGCTTCTTGCTGAGCCAAAGATAGGAAAATATATTTGGAAGTAGAAGGAGCTGAAGCAGCGGAAAGGTGTATAAAGGGCATGAAGAAAGGTCTATTAGACTTCACGGTATATGAAGGAAAGTAATACATGAGCCTCTCCAATGAGACAAAATTAACTTACAGCCCATAAGTAGAAATACTATCAATATTTCAGTATATAATGTATTTTGCATAATTGCATCATACTCTCTGTATAGAGATATATTAGAGAAAAAAAAAAAAAAGGCAACAATGCTTTTCCATTGGGATGTTATTTGGTGTTTTCTTCTGTACCAATGAGAGAAGTTTCTTTTTTTCCTTTACAGTTTTACTTTCCCACATTGAACCACATCCTCCACGTTTTCTGTGAAATTTTGACAGATAAAGTTCTCTGAGAAAAGATGGGTTTCTTTGTTTCTGGAATGCATTGTGCCTATAACTGTCATGGCCTCAATTCAGGAGTAGGATTTGTTTAAATGTCTTTTTTCATTGTTACTCTCTTTTTAAGACTGAACTGTGGTAGTGGAATGGAAAATATTAGAAATAGGGCTTCTCCAGCACCAGCAAAGCTGCAGCTTGTCCTGACACCTCTCCTTGAAGGAAGAATAAAGATTAAACCCTGACCACACCAAGAGGACCCAGCACCCTCCTTAATCCAGCAATGCCCACACAGAGAGGTCTGTCCTACCTAAATTGCAGTTCAAACCAGGGTGATCCCAACCCCATCCTTGGCAGCTGCCCCAGGACCTAGGGCAGGCTACTGCCCCTATGACATGGACTACAGTGGTGCCCACTCTCTTTTAGCCCAGGGGAGCCAGGGCAAGCAACTGCAGTGGGAAAGGTCCCTGTGTGCAGCTACACTGCTACACTGCCTCCTCTCACCCCACACCTACCACCCCACCCTGGGCAGGCAGAGGTGACACAGCTGGAGGGGAGGCAACTACAGACTAGCAAGATGGGGAAGACATGACACTCTTGGGCCTTCCTTCCTCTGCCAGGAGCATTTGCTCAGTATCTCTTTTTTCTTTATTTTTTTTCCTTTTTTCTTTTTTTTAATGTTTGTTTTAATTTTATTGTATGTCCTACAATTTGGGAGGGAGCTGCAGCCAAAAATAATGTTGCCAAGCCAAGGGGATTGGCACACTCTGCTTGGAGTCGGCAGCAAAAGCAGAGGCTTTAAATAGACTGAGTTCTGGCTACACACTGCTCCTGGAGGGCTGGCAGTCTCACCCCAGTGAGCAGAGATGCCAACTGAGGGTGCAGGATGAGTTTCACCTCTCTATCCCTGTGCCTGTGGGGTGTTTTACCCCCATCTGTGTTCAGCCCCCTCTGCCCTAGCTCCTTGCTCACCCCAGGGCAAACTGCATGGCTGCGAAGGCTGGCAGTGCAATCCATCCCCTGGAAATAACTCTACAGTTACTAGAAATCTGTCATCAGTAAAGCTGCGGTGGTCTGGTGGCAGCACATGTGCATGGTGGGGAAGCCTCCGCTCCAAGTGTTACACGTGTGAAATGCCAAATGTGGTGAGAGCTAGCCCAGTGAGGAGGTGTTGGGATGGCTTCACAACCCTGCTGCCACAAAAGCTGCGCAGTATTTGCTGTTTCATTAGACATTGACCGCTGGTGAATTTTTCGAGGTAAAGCAGATACACAATTTCTATTTCATCATCCTTTCTCTGAACCAAAAGTAATGCCTGTGAACAACCCTCGCCACTGTTAATTAAACAAAAACCTCACAGCCTGGCAAGCCCCTTGGATGACAGTGCCATGGGGGCACGGTGACTAGCTCCATTTTGTAGTAGTGCATGATAAAGCTGCCTCCTGCTCCTGTCGAAGATGTAGGAGGGCCCGGAAAAGAGCTTCTCTGAAGTCTAGAGTTCTTCGGTGTCCGGAGTACCTCTTGTTGTTTTGCGCTTGTCGTGCAAAGAAAGCACGAACTCCAGCAAAGCTGCAGTGCTGAAGGCTGAAGCGTCTGTTTGCTCCTCTGAATTGTCTCCTGCCTCTCAGCCCTTACTTCCTCAGCACCCCGTATTTCTGTTTCACAACAGCTGCCGATGATTTTGCTTTTCCGCGGGGAGAGGCCCCCTGCGCCCTCCCCCCTCTCCCTCCCCTCCGGGGGACGCTGGGGCTGGGGCCGCCCGTCCTGGGGAGCTTGAGGGGGAGGCGGGCGGCCGCTCCGGGCGGCATCTTTCAGCACTGTTTTGCGGCCTCTCGCTGCTTCTACTTCACACTCTCGCTGCAGGGCAGCCTGGCATGTCCTCTCTTGAGCTTTCAAAGGCTGCCTACGCAACGAAAGTCACTTTCTCCACTGGCTAGCTTCATTCCCTAACTTCGGACCTTCTTCCTTCTCACAACCTCAATCTCCCAAATAAACGGACTCCAAAACCGGGTCGGTTTCTCCCTGTTTCACCCGGTATATGCATATTTCTTTGACTCCTCCTGCCGTTGTTATTCTGAACGGATATTGCTACCTCCTGAGAAAGAGCAATATTTTCAGTCCAGTACCAATTTCTTACGTAGGATAAAGAAGACAGCAGTTAACGTGAATAAATACTTGGGATATAGCGGACATACGTTGGTCATTTCCTCTCTGACATCCCAGTATTACTTTGACGGCGGACGGCAGCACCACTTACGCGTGTTCCAAAGACAGGATACTCTTTCTAAAGAGAGTATCGTCTCTGACGACACTGTCCGGTCAGGCAGGTAGGGTCGCCGCTACCGCTCCTTTAAAGACACGACTGTTTTTCTCTCTCTCCGATGGATACACAAAACAAGGAGGGAACAAGGAAATGTTCAGACTCTTAGGTTTCACTAGACGGAAGAAGAAAGAAAGAAAAGAAAAAAAAAAAAAAAAAAACCCACACACACACACACACAAAAAAAAAACCCACCAAACAAAAAAACCCAAAGAAAAAAAAAATCACCCTCTACTATCAGCTTCAGCAGCATTAGGAAAGTTTCCACACACAATAGCAGCTGCAAAGTTGGCTAATGGATCGACTGATATTTGTGGTTACAATTCACGTACTTAAAGCTGAAATAATGAATGCGCCGATCCTTCTACCGCCACCGCCCCACTCCCGAAAAAATCCCACCCAAACAGCGAACGGGCTCTGTCCGCCGCCCAAGCATAGGCAGAGAGCATCGGCAGCAGCGGAGCGATACTTGGCTTTTGTCTCCGTACGCTTTCTTCCTCTCCTTCCAAACTTTTGGACGCTCTCTCCGAGCTATATTTATAGACCTGGAGCCCACGGCTGTATTTTTCCTTATGCCTCCTTTGGCTTGGGCTTTAGTCACTGGCGGGGAAAATAAAAACAGGAGGCAGGCAGGCAGGCGGGCAGACAAACGGGAGGACAGAAGGGGGAAAAGCTGAAAGTCCCGCAGGCGGGAGGCGAAGGGAGGCTGGGGCAGGCGGGCGGAGGTGCGGGACTCCCTTGCTCGCAGTGGGCGAGAGAGAGGTAACGGTGAAAGTCGGGCCCTGGCTCTCTGGGTGAGGAAAGGAAAGCCTCTTGCCCTCGGGAAAGGGAGAGGCTGGGACTGCTGCCCCATCCCGATGCGGGGACCTCAGAGGAGCCGAATCAAGAAGAGCTTGTGTTTGTGTCCAGAGGAGGGGAGTGGAGGGTACGGGGAGGAAACGGGGGCATACACGACGCAGAGTTTGTGTCGAAGGACCAGATGAAAATAAAATGGGTACGAGGGGAGCCAGGCTGCCGTCCAGTGCCGGGGAGACTGGAGAGCCGGAGCTCCGACCCGCCTGGTTGCGGAGGGCGGTGGCTCCGGAGGCCGGCCGCTGGCGGGGATGCCAGGGCTGGCGGGACGGCGTAGCTGAGCCGGGATGCTCGGGGGCTGCGGCCGGAGCCGCGGGGCTGCGCGGCAGTGCGCCCCGGGGAAGCGCAATTCTTGGCGGCGACGGGCGTTGTGCGGAGCTGCTAGGGATCAACGCCGCTCCGCTGGGCTGCCGCCGGCTCTTTTAATACCATGTCTTTACAGTGCTTTAAACATTCAAATCCAAAAACAAACCTCAAGCCGCTCACGAGAATAGGGGTGTAATAGCTATCTGGAAGGACGCTTATTGGAAAAGAGGAAAGCTTTCCGTGCTTGCAGAAAAAGTGAATGGGGGATTAAAAACGTGGGTGTTTGGGGTTTTGATGGTGCTGATTTTCTTTTGTTTTCTCCTACGGTCTGCAAGTAAAGAAGCTCTCTTTTCCCACAGGGTGGATGCTTAGTTTCTAACCAAATATCTCCGTAACGTGGATGGTGTAATTATCATGTTGTTAAGCATTTCCTTATTGACGTGCACCACACTTAGCGTCTAATATCCGAAATGTATGTCAAAGCAGTTCTCACTTTCTGACATGTTTAGAGAGCCTGTCCTGCAGGTAAGTGGAACATGAGGCTGACGAAGGAGTTTGCTTTCGGGCTGAAAATGAGAATTTCACTTTTGGCTTCGAGTGGCAGAACACTCCAAGTGAGCAGCATTACACTTGGCCGTGCAGTTTGGCATTATCATGACCTAGTTCAAACACCATGTTCTGATGTGCCATGAGGAAGGTATAAAATTATTTATCTCCCAACAACCTATCAAATCCTGTTCAGAGCCCCGGCTCTGCACTCTGGAGGTTTGGGTGGGTTTTGGGGGTTTTTTTGTGGTTTTGGTTTGGTTTGGAGTTTTTTTGGGTTTGTTTTTTTTTGGGGGGGGGGGGGCGCTGTTTAAGGGGGTCTGTTTTGTTTCGTTTTGTTTGTGGGGTTTTAGTTGTTTTTTGTTTTTGGGTGTTTTTTTTTTGGGGGGGGGGGGGGGAAGTGTGGGGGTTTTTTAATCACTGACACTTCAGAACTTTCACCCTTCACATCACCGGACAGATATTTCTGCTTGATTACATTAATAATCTGATTTCTATTTGCCCTTCCAAATGTGAAAATCAACCCCCTTGCAACACGGGGAGGGGCTGTTATTTTTAGCTCGTTCGCTGGAACAAAATGTTCCAACATTCTCTGCTTTGAATCTCACTGCGGTTTGACTACGCTTTGATATATAAGACTGTTGGTTATCCTTGTCAAAGTACCTGTTATAGGAAGCTTCCTTAGCTTGGCAAGTCACTCTGAACTAAGCAGACAGCAGCATTTGCCTAACTAAAGAAACCTGTATAGTATTGCAGGAAAATACCCCAAGTACTAAACATTAAAAAATGAAATATTAAAACCTATTAAAAATGGTAAATTTACTGTAGGTGCTATCTTCATGATGTTACTAATGGCGTGGCCATTAGTTAGTAAGTAAGTAAGTAAAGTGAATAAATTACTAAAGTAAGTAAGAAGTGAATAAAATATTCCTATGTCTTTTTGTCTCCTCGACAGGTATATTTTGTCAGCACTTGCTGAATAGTTTCAGGGAGTTCCATATGCACTTCATAAACAGAACTAAAAATTCGAGTCCGATTCAAATGTCAGTTAAATAGCCCTGCTCCCCCTTCTTGCCCCTCCTTACTCCTCCCTTCCCAGTTGCAGTTCTGCAGCCACCGTTGCGGTAACAGAATACTGTAAAGTGCATTTAAATGTTCTTCAACCCTGCCCCCTTCCCTCCCGCGTCTGCCGAGGAGTTCCAGATGACATTACTTCTGTGTCCATTTTTAAAACCTATTTAGCTACAAACCGTCCAACCTAAACGCAAATAATGTTATAAAGGGACATAAAAAATAGAAGAGAAGGGAAGGGAAAAGGAGATACGCACTTCTATACGCGCTTCCTAAAGAGAGAATTACATTGATCCAGACTTTAAAAGCTAGTATCCTTGAGGTCATAATGCTGTAAGCATTTGTACGCACGCAAAAGTATAGTCTGAGGTGTAGGAGTTATTACAGGAGTTCACGGCTGTAGATTTAGAAATTTCTTATATCAGTTGCGTCTGGACACCCACATGCATTAGCAAAACCATTGCATTGAATCAAGTTGAACATTGCGATCATCTTCACAGGATTTTCTGTACCGCCAGAGTATCGCCGGGTAGGATACCCTCCTTGGCCAGAGGCCAGCGGCTGAACGAAGTCAAGTGAATAAAATGAGTGCAAAGTAGTCTTCTTTGCAAAACGGAGGTGAAATGCGCCGACGAGGTGCATCTAGAAAAGTGAAATTCGGAGTTTTGTAGCTCCAAATCATTACATTCTCGGCAACAGAACACCATCATTATTCACGACCGAAAGGGGCAAAATCCTGCTCATCTAGTGATTATTGTTATGACAAGGACCAATAACGTCTTTGTTATAAAAATAGTGTTTGTTATGAAGAAATTGGGTGAGCAGCCATCCAGATAAACATTCCCTGTGCCTAACAAGCCTACTGTCTTCGTGATGTTTTGTGTGCCGGTCCTTTTCAACAGTTGTGGGTTGTTTGTTTGGTTTGGTTGGTTGTTTTTTTTTTTCCTTGTAATTAAGCTTATTGTTTCCCACTTACCCTAATTTCAGCACTAAGGCTCAGAAATTGCATGGAGAAGTAAAAGAAAGGTTTTTTGGTTTGTGGTGGGGGATTGTTTTGGGGTGGTTTTTTTGGTTTCTGGTTTGGTTTGGGGTTTTTGGGTTTTTTGGTTTGTTGATGTTGTTGGGGGTTTTTTGGGTTTTTTTGTGTTTTTTTTTTTGTTTTGTTTTGGGTTTTTTTGCTTGGTTTTTTTTCGGGGGGGGGGGGGGTGTTCCTGCTTGTGCACACAGATAAATTCGATACCTGTTATTGCTGTGCAGTAACATCTTCGAGTGATTCTGTAGAGCCCACTCAGATATTAGAGCCTCTAATTCCTCTCTATTTTTAATTCATCTTAGTTGCTTTTTGATTATTTTCTTGAAGAACAGTGATCAATTCTTTTTTACAGTGCGACACAGACGTTGTTCTTCAAGTTAGGCGTCTTTTATTTGTATCTATATTTACTTTGCTGTTACAACATCCCGCGGGACCGGTGTATTTAAAACAAGAGGACGGGCACACGCCCAGGGAGCCACGGAGAGCACCGAGAGCTCAGGGGCAGCGGGGGTCCCGCCGCGGCACCGCCCGAGCAGCAGCTGCAGCTCCGGCACAGACCGCCGGCTGCAGCCTGAACCGGCGCTTCCCAGCGAGGGCAGCGCCGATGTAGGCACCCGGCAGCACAGGGCTCCTCGCAGAGGCCGCCTCAAAGGAACATAAAGCCCCCATAAAGAGGCTAAGCACAAAGCAAGGAGCCCACAAACACAGTTTAGGGGTGATGCGTAGCGGGAGGACGCGCATCCCGTGCTCACCACGGGAGCCTTCGGGAAGCTTGATTTCAACGCCGCGTCGTGCTCGCTGCCGATGACCCGGGTGTAGGCAGCCGGGTTTGGCGAGGGCGATGGGCCCTGCGCCCCTCCTCGTCATCGCCCTCCGCTCATGGCATCGCCCTTTTAGGGCACGCACAGCCTCCGCCTCCGGGAGCATGGGGGAATCCTCCCCAGATCTTACAGACCACTTCCCGCCGACAAGGGCCGGAGGGATTCCTGCGGGTCCGGCCGGCCCTGGGTGCGGCGGGCACTTGGCTGTAGCGGGGCAGCAGCGCAGCCCTCCTTTTCATTCACGGACCATCTCGAGGCTTTCCCGCATTTATTCTTGCACGCAGGCGGAATTAGACCCCTCTGCCGAAGGCGGCGGGCGAGCGGCAGCAGTCTCCCGGCGGGGGCCAGCGGCAGACAGTCCCTCCGCCGGGGCGGGAACGCCGTCCGCCCCCGGGGTCTGCGCTGCACCCCTCCTCGCCCCCATCCCAAAACCCATCTGCCGCCTTCCCCCGCAGCGCCGTGACCGCCAGCGCAGCCTCGGCCGGCACTTCTTTTAGGACGCCCCAGATTTCCATTCCCCTTGTGAAAACAGCCCCCGATCTGGCCACCGGCCCTCGGTGCCCCGCGGCCGCCAGCGACACCCCTGAGGTGCCCCGCGGGGCCAGGCTGCCCCCGCAAGCCCCGGGCGCGGCGCATGCGCCTGCGCGCAGGGCGGGCCCCGCGCGCCCCCTTGCGCCCTCCGCCCGCGGCGCTCGCTGAGGGCCGGGAGGGTCGGGCACGGCGGCCGCGGGGCGCCCTGCCTCCAACCCACCGCCTCCAACCCACCGCCTCCAGCCCACGGCCTCCAGCCCACCGCCTCCAGCCCACCGCCTCCAACCCACCGCCCCTGCCGCACGGGCCTGCGGCCCTGAGTCCGCACCTGTGCCCCCGGGCCACAGCAGATCCCCAAGGCAGCGCTGTGGGTTCTCCCAGGGGCATTCCTCAAACGCTGGCTCGCCGGACGCCGGATCGTAAGCCTCACTTTACAGACGGGAAGCAATGGAAAAATTACTACGTTTATAGGCTCTGCTTGAAATAATGAAAATCTTGCTCTGCTCTGGTCTCCTGAGTACTGCACAATGACTGTGGACACAAGTTTGTATTAAGGCTCCAGAATTCACCTTAGTTTTTAATTAACTGACGCATGGTGAGTGCTTAAAAGTGTTTACTGGGTATCACTGCATGCTGCTGCTTCATTAAACTGCAAAATAACGTTCTATGGAATCATTTTGGCAGGTTTTCCAGACCGTTTGATGCCTGCGGAGATCTTTATGCAGAGCTTTTCCACAGAGCTGTCAGTTTCCTGCGGTCTAAGCTTTGCACCGTGTGCTCCAGGATGCCATCTCATCATGGACAGATATCATGGTTTGCTGGGGACCTACACCCCCCGCCCTTTCCCCGACTTCTTAATCAGCTCAAATCTAACATCAATTGGCTCCTTATAGGTCATCGCTGTTACTAACTCAGTCATGCAATCAGATCTTCGAAGTCAGCCAGGTGGCCCGTTGTCCCATTTCAGGAAAGAGAGGTGTTTCACCAGTATGGCATTGCCTCCACGAGGAGCAGTGTGCCACACCTGAGCCCTATTTTGCTTCAGGCAGATAAGCTTGGCAACCCACCAAAATGGAGAGCATCAGCTCCTACCGTAGCTATGAAATAAAATGCAGTTCTCCCCTTGCTACAGAATTTTACTAGTGAAATTTAGACTGAAATCTAAACAAATTCTTTGATTGACAAATATGTCACCAAAGTAAAAAGGCATCTTCAAGAATAAGAGGAAATGGGACCTAACAGGAAAAGGTGAAGTACCTAGGCTTCTTCTTGAAGGCTGAAGAATGCCATGGTGATGGCCTATCATGGCTTTAATGGCAATGGGGAGAAGAAAGAGAGATGATATTGTTTCCTTGCTGTTTGAATATGTCCATCCCTAACGTTTCCCGACAGAGTAGCTATCTGGGAATTTGTCCTGCACCTTTGGGAACTGAAGCACATATGGCCTATTTAGAGATGACAGGTGGGGCAAGGATGACTCTTCTGATGCCTGCTGTTAGAGGAAACAAATTAGATTTTGGTGTAATTTATCAGAGCTGGAGGCCACCCCATGTTACAGTAGTTGTCCTAGTGATACTTACAGTTACAGTATGCCATACTTTTTTATGCTAATTTCCTTCTCTGTGCTCCACAAAGAGAAGGAAATGAATAATGGTGTTTCTAGTCCACCAGTAACTGCTGAATACTTAAGAGTCAATATCAAGTGTAAATGAAGACCGCTCACAGGGACTCCAGCAAGTCCAGTCACTGCATAGGCTGTCATGTCTCTGCACATAAGTTTCCTCAGAACAGAGCATAGCAGCAGAGATGGACATGAGAGAAGGGAGGTTGTGAAAGGGTTACTCAAGACTTAGTCCTATGCATAAGGCTCCACCCCATCTGTTAATGGGGGATGTTCAGCACATATTTCTGGGCTTAACTCACAGTATCTTAACATTACCCCTGGGATAAAATATACCCTCTTTTATGAGCTCAGGAGTGGTAAAATAGAACTTTGGTGAAGTATGCAGAGGTCATCCTAATTCATAAATATGAAATGGGTTACTTCCAAAAATGATTTGCCATGTTTTGTTACCATATTTTTGGATTGCCATTATTTTCTATACCTAATCTTTTATGGGGTTTTATGTTTGTGTTTATTTGGTTTTGGGGTTTTTTTTTTGTTTGTTTGTTTTTGGTGTTTTGTGGGTTTTTTTTGGTGTGTTTTGTTTTGTTTTAATGGGAGTTTTCAAGGGAATTTTATACTCCTTCCTGCCCTGGTCAAGGTTCTAGTATGCAAAGTCAGGTTTGTTTTCATTTTTTTGTTTTGTGATTCACCTCTCTGAAGGCTTTTGGATTCTAAGGGAAAAGAACCTCTCCCATGATGTTAAGGCAGGGACCAATGGAAAGGAAAACAGAAATGTATAATTTTTTACACTTATACCACTCCTTGTGAAGATTATTTAGAGCAAATCACATGGCAACTCTGAAAAGCATACTGGCACTATATCCTCACCTGGTTTGAACATTCTTCCTTTCATTTCTTCAGATCCTCTTCATGTCCACACCTAAGGACACTACGTTATGAGTAAGACAACGCGGTGGTGTAGCCTCCATACAGAATAATTCTCCATCACAGAATAGTTTGAGTTGGAAGGGACCTTTTGAACGTTCACTAGTGCACACCTCTTCAGTGAGGAGGGACACATCTTCAACTAGTCCTTCAAGGCCATTTATCTCTGAATAGTACATCAGATTTCACTACCTCACTCTGCACTCACAGCAGACCACACCATAAGGCTACCTACATTCTTTCTCAAGTGACCTGATCTAGTCTCTGCTTTTATTCAACAAATAAATGAATCCATCATGCCTGAGAATTCGTGAGGGACTCCATGTGATGACCCCCACCATGGCTTCATAAAAACGATACTTGTTGATCTACAAGTATAGTTTAAGAGCAAGGAGCCCAAGCAAGTTCTATTGTTGATGTGCTGAATCTGTGTTTGCCAGAGGTTTTCTAGTTATTCCTCAGAACAAAGAAGGTAGGTAGCTTTGTTATTAAAAACTTCTCTGTATCATTCCTGAAAAGGCAGCCAGAATTAGAGGTAACTGGTACTTTATTTCGAGGCAAGCTCTGCTGAACAGCTGATACTGAGCAGGAGGGAATTGTTCAAACATCTGTCTTTGTGGCAGAATTGGAAGCTTCTGATATGATTCCCCATAACTGCAGATATAAAGAAGAATGAACAGACTGATTTTATGGGAAAGTACGGTTAAAAAAAATGATAATAAAAAGGTTTGACTTCTTGGACTGTGCAAGATTTTTCACTAGAAAACAGAACCTATACTCTCAGGCATTTCTTTGTAATCTCATTCCATCTGTTAGGTATGTAAGTACTAGGACTGCTACTCTCTTTTTTTTTTTTTTAAGTAAAAAGGAATAAAAATTGATGTGTTTCCATTCTTTTCATTAAGGGAAGGAAGTGAGAAGTGAGTATAGACTAAAGATATATTCACGGCAGTTTGGTGTCATTTCGCACAATTCCAGAAGTGTATATAAAATGGAAAGTACAGGCCAATAAAAGTTATTTTCTGAGTCCTATTAACTGCCAAATGGAATCACAATACACAGTTAGCTGGGAATCTGCAAGATTTCACACCTAATTCTATTGGACTTAAATTTTAATTTGCCATCAGAACAAAACCTCTAATTGCAAGCAGAAGCAGCTTATTACATCTTTTATGTGACTCTGACTCACACATTGACCAAACTGTAAGGAAATAATTTTCCTTTGCATAGAGATGATGATCCCGCTTGGATGTTCTGTACCTAAGAATTCCTCACAATTTACTAATAAGAAACAGAAAATGAGAGGAAATTATCTTCATCTGTTTCTCTCACCCATAAAGCCCAAAATAGACAACTGTTAGAGCAATTGCATACCCTTGCACCTTCTCCAGTTAACTCCTCTTGCACAGTCCTCAACTAGCAAGCTTTTAAAAGAAATATGTGGGGAGAGGAACTTTTATATCTCAGATATCAGTGAAAGGATTGTAGTAAATGCGGAGGGAAAACAGAAAAAGAGTAGAGTTAGGAGTTAGAAGGGTAAAGGGAAAAATGGGGGAAAGGGCGCCTACTGAGACTTCTCTCTCCAGACATTCATGATCAAAGCCCACCACTGCCATTAGGCAATCAATCTGCAGTTGCATACATAAAACTTTGGCAGTGTGTAGTCTCCACTGCTTTCAACAGAGGCTTTAGACATCTGAAACTGGGCACTCTCCCAAAATTTAGATCCAATTGCACTGTACATTCCAGAAAAGGCAGCATCAAATCAGAGGCCCTCTTTTACCCATGCTATTTTCAAGCTGAAGTGTATAAAAAGTTATGCTCCAACCTCTCCATTTAACCTCTTGAGTTGGCTGTTTGTGTCCTCCAACTTCATAAAATGGCACACACTGCTAGTAAGCAATTGCTTTGATGTTTTAGGAGAGAATACTGGTAATGTGTGCCTTTTTTTCCTGACTATTTCTTTTCGAGATCATTCAGTTGCCTACTGACTTCTTAATTTTGCAAGCAGAAATCTATTTTGGCATCACATCTTGTAGGTGTAATGCACATTTTTTCTTGAGATGAGTGATTCTGAATCTTCTGTTTGTTTTGCTTTTCAGCTTTTAAACCTGTCCTTTGTGGTAGGACATTCTCCTGCACTTAATTCAAAACCAGTACCAGTAGCCAGCCAAAGTTGTAGCAGCTTCCTATTCTTACTCACACCACAGCCAGAGGTTTCTCAAGCAGCTGCACTGGATTTCTTGCAGAAAGTTATACTCAAAGGAATTCTGCAGTCACAAAGTACAGAATGCAGCCTCAGTTACCTAATCCTAGTCTATTTACCTATATCTCTACATGCTTCTGCTTTCTTCTGATAAAACCCATCTTTAGCAATAACTTAAATTTCTATGTATCTGAAGAATACAGAGGCTGCCCTACATTTACTAGATTTTACAATTACAGAGTAATTTCTTAATACTCTATCCATCTATCAATTATCTATCTATCTATCTATCTGTCTGTCTGTCTGTCTGTCTGTCTGTCTTTCATTCCATTATCAGAAAAGAAGTGCTGTAGCTGTAAATATATGGGACATTTGCTGAACACTTTCACATCCACAAAAATGCCCTGTGGAATGTGCAGCCTTCAGTGAAGTTCTGCAGAAGAGATCCTTCCAAAAGAAAAAGTCAGAGACCAAACACCACTTAATAGGATACACAGAGAAGTGTGGTAAGATCCAGAGCATGCCCATGAAATCATCTGTTTATTTATGATAAGAAACTCACTTCCTCTTGGATAACCTCAGGATTGCTTTTGTTAAATCCTTGGCAGCTTAAAAGTCATCTTGCTTTCCAGCATCTGAGCCTTCTTCCTTTCCCTTTGCTTCTCTCTTCCCCGTACAAGGGCCCCCTCTCTTCACTCAGCTCCCACTCTCCCTCTCAAATGACATTCTTTCTGTACTTGTCTGCACAAACAGCACAAGGCCCAGGCTGTGCTTCTGAAAGCCAGGAATAATGCCTTAGTCTTTTGCAGTGATTGATGCACTATCCATGGAGAATACTGTGCCATGGTCAGAGAGGTTCACAAAGGCGTGCACCATTAAGATACCTGCTGATCTGCTTTTTACTTTCACTGTAACTTAAACAGAAAAATGTGGTGAATGATCCATGACTATATGGTCTTTTTTGTTGTTGTGAAGCTGTAGCTCAAGATTTTCAAGTCAGATCCAGAAAAGGAATCACACACATAGAGATATATGTTACATAAAGGTAACATATATCTGTGTGTATGATTTGATTTTTAATACAATAAACAACTAAGCAACATTTAATATTTAAAACCACTAAAACTGGTATAAAATGTTTTGCTTGAACAGATCTACAAGGCAAGTCTTTAGTTCATGCAGTGCAGCCTAGTCTCATCCAACACACAAAAAACCTTACTTTGATTAGTATATCTAGGGATCTCCAAGCAGCTCACATTTCCTTTTCTAAACATTTGGCCTGACACTACATAAGTACCTTCCCTGTGTATCCAAAGACTAGAATATAGCCCAGGACGTTGATACTTGCCCAACCTGGGTGAATAGAGATACTGCAATTCACCTTATGCCTAAGCCTGTACCTGAGGCATGCAGACATCAAGTTGTAAAGGGTTAAGAGATTTCAGTTTTATTGTGATCTTAGTAGCTGAGTAGCTGAATTCTATCCTTTAACATTACAGGGGATGTTCCCATTTCCATCAAGTCAACACCAGAATTTTCATTAACTTCAGCATTAAATGGGAATATTCACTGAGCATCTGTCAGGGGAAAAAGATATGGTAGAAATTGGAGAGTTTTAAATACCTATACTGAAACCTTGATCCAAACAGACTGAGGTGCTGGCAGTTCAGAAAAAGCTTTATTGATAACTCTTTAAAGAATTAACCTGCTGCTTTTCTCTGGTTATGATTTTGTGTAAGAAAAGCTTAACTCTTAGGATATTGACATTTTACCAAATCACCAATCAAACAGTCAGAGTACAGCTGGATTTCAGTCAGAAGTCTCTTGGGTGAGCTGGAGTTTTGAAGGTAATAAGATAATTGCAATATTAAATTATATAGATAATTAAAAAAATTAGTTAATTTATAGTTTCTAGTTGTATACTATATGTTATTTTTCTGTATGTCTAAGTCTCATGAGTAAAACCAGAACTGAAATGACTGTAAAGCTCACAATGGTTTTCCAAGTTTCAACAAAATGTTGCCATCTACTGTTAGCACAATAATAATGATAATACTAAATAAAACTTAAATGGGTGAAACTAGCACTGTAATTGTGGAAGAACTTTGTGGTTATTTGTGTCCTGTTTTGCTAATGCACAAGGGACTTTTCTTTGAATGCACAGGCAATAATGTGTTCGTAAATCCTTCTGTATGTCAGAAGGAGAATAGAGTTCATTGTTTGCAAGATCTCATTATGATTACTTTTCAGCTTTAAAAATGTTGTAATAGTTTCCAGAACTAGCATTTATGGTATTCGGTATGTAGAGAGAACATAGGCTTAATTGAAAAGCTTGTTCTAAATGTTCCTCATCTATTTTTTTTTTTTTTTTTTCAGATTGAGCACCCAGAAAAGTGATAGTGCCTTGCATAGCAGATTGCTAAATATATTACTTCTCCTATTAAAAGTTAAAAGTGCACACACACACACACATGCATGCACTCTTTACTGAAAATGCACAAGGGATACATCAAGGTCAGGCAGGAGTATCCTTCCTAAGGACATAAAGACCAATCTGTTACAGACTGCTTCTGTTCTGAGCTGACAACAGCAAAAGTACTGTCAGTCTTTTACTTTATATACAGAAATAACAGTTAAAACTTGGTTAAAAGTCTCAAAGAGGAAATTATCTCTGAAGCACCAAAAGTGGAGGCAATGTGGTTTTTTTCCCATATATGACATTGGAGCATGAGGTAGATTTCAAACACTTATGGGATCTCTGAATTCCTGCTGTGTGGACCTTAACTGGCCTACTAAACTTACTTTCTCATGTCCCATATCTGGTTATTAAAATTGAATTTTCTACATTATATATTGATGAAATAGTAAAATCTATTCCCCTAACAAAGCCTAACATGTTTCAAACAGAACTTCCCATAACTTCAAAAAACCTCTGCTCATGTGTTCTTTTATTACATTCTCAAAGAAACAACCTCAGCTGCCTGTCACAGGTATGAGCTGTGAAAAGGTTACAGGCTGTCCATACTATCTAGAACAGAAGAAATGTAAATACAGAAAGAGCAAAACCCATGGCTGGTTCATGCAATGCCACCTGCACCTGAAGATCTGAATTCTAAGTCATTTTTCAGTAAGGCTGAGGAGGCTTGGTGTTGCTGCTGATGGAGCATTGATGTAGAATGACTCTTGATCAGCTGTATAACACAGACATAAAATGGAGGGAATATTAATCATGTTTATTGTTTCAAAGTATGCTTATTCGAGGTACAGGAAAGTGAACTTCTGTGATGTAAGTTCTGATCCAGCAGACAAGTGCAGTTGTGTGAGGTGCAGTCTAGGATGGATTGAGAAACATACAGCAGTAGCCCTGGCCCCTGGAACTCTGTGCTGGATAGCTTTTTTCACTGTTGTGTGTTAGCCAAAAGCAGTTTCAGAAATAGCATACAGGTCTCTTTGTTAAGAGGTTATGTAAAACAGGCCAAAGCTCCAAGAACTTTTTGAGAAACAAAAAGGATAGAGTTAGGAAAACCCGTATTCAGCAGTAGTTGATATGATCAAGGGGCATGAAGAACAGCAATAAGAGATTCTATAGAAAAGTCTGAGACTCCCAGTGACATCTTTGCCTTGATTTTTTATTTGTTGTGTTTGTCTTCAGGTCTTCTAGGTCCTTAAGTCTATTATCAAGGCCTTGGGAAAAGAAACATTTCCCAGGGTAAGGGAGGATGGAGTACAGGACTACTTAAGCCAGCTGGACACAAACAACCCCATGGGACCAGATGGAATGCCCCTCGGGATGTTGTAGGAGCCGGCTGATGCCCCCATGACATGCTCTGTACAATCTTCAAATTATCATGATGTTTCAGAGAGAGGTTTCTGATGACTTAAGAAAGGTAAATAATGTATAGCCATGTTCAAAAGGGTTGAGGAGGTGGGTCTAAGGATATCAGGCTGGTCACCCTAGGTCCACAGTAAGAATATGAAGCAAGTCCTCTGGGAAGCCATGTCCAGGTGACTAAAGGAGAATAAAGTGATTGGGAGTATGGACAATGTCCTTGGCAGGGACAAATCACACCAGGCCAGTTGGACTGCCTTCTACGTAACATCCCATGTAGACAAGAGGTGAGAAGTGGGTAGTGTTTTCCTCAGCTCAGTGAGGCCTACCAAGCAACGTCCTGTAGTATATTTACAGACAGATTAGTGAGATACAAATACTACAGACAAACTATACAGCAGGTAGAAAAGTTTCTGGATGACCGGGCTCATAAAGTAATCAGCATTATGAGATCTGCTGTTGGGTACTTGTGACATTGTGCAGGAATCAGTCAGGGACTAGGAAGTATTTAAAGTAACACTTTACTTGCAGATTTTGTAATTATGAATCTTTTGATTCTGAATAAAAAGGAAAATTTTCTAACCTTCAGACTCCTTAAGAAACTGAATCCAAGCATGTGCTGTGATTTTTTTACTTTCTTTGCCTTCCTGAGATGCTTTTCCTTTGTTTGATACTGATTCTTGTGTTAGATTTGTCAGTCTGTAGTTGTAAGTCTGTTGAGAGAGACTTGAGAGGTCATGTCAAACTACTGCTAGATGTAATAAAAGAAGCATCTTACTACACATGAGAAGAAATGCCTATTGCAAATAGATTTTCACTTTGCCATCCTTTACTGTGGCTGTCCTAATCCCAAACTCTTCTGGGAGGTATCCTGGATCAGCTCTAGTGCCTTTTTAGAGGTGGCAGTAAAAATTGCTTTAGAATTAAAATTGAATTGGCTCTGATTTACCTAGTGCTGGTGATAGGTTGGCTGGTGGACACAGCAACAGCAACAGCAACAGCAACAGCAACAACAACAACAACATCCAGTAGAAGATATGGCAGTGTTTTAGGATTTCCCCATCTAATGCTGTCAGTGAAAACATTTCATAAAAAACCCAGAGTGGAAGTATCTGGCTTCAGCATATCCATAGTTTCTCTTCTGTGGCATTAAAAGGCATGTCCTGTTCATAATTGTGTCTTTTATCTTTGCTCATAATCTGCATGAGCAAATACTCATGGTGATATTTTTCCCATGGTCAGAGCAGAGATATGGCATGAAAAATGAAGCCATTGCCAAAACAGTCTCTTCTGTGCAAGAGAAGACTCAGTAGGCATCTTATAAATGTATATGAATACCTTTAGTAGAGCATGTGAAGAAGATTCAGTTAGGCTCTTTCCTGTGGCATCCAATGACAAGACAAGAAGCAATGAGCACAAATGGAAACACAGGTGGTTCCATTTGAACCTCTGAAAACACCTTTCCACTGTGAGGATGACCAAGCATTGGAGCAGGTTGCCCAGAATGGTGATGTAGTCTCCATCTGTGGAGACAGTCAAAAACCAACTGGACACTCTCCTGGACAATTGGTTCTGGGTGTCTCTGCTTGAGCAGGAGGTTGGACCAGGTGACCTTCAGAGATCCCTTCCAAGCTCAACAGCTCTGTGATTCTGAGCAGCTTTTCCCCATAGGAAATAGGCATAGGCATAATCTGTTAATCCCATTTTGTTTAAGAATAGCACTTTTCTACTTTTCCAGCAGTTAGAAATGTTAGGGTTAGACAAGAAGAAGTGGAAGGTAACATGTAAATGGCAACACGTAGGTGTGCTTAAGCACAGTATCCTCCTCCAGCCATGTAACCAAAGGTTTCCTGCAATTATCTGAAAAGACACTTTTGTCCCTTCTTCACTTTCAGTTTTGTTCTTTCTCCAATATATGCATATTATGGGTCAAAATTTGAATCTCATGAATAAATGCAAAAAAAGGTCTAGTTATGTAACTATCAGTTATTAGATTGCTACAAAAAACATGGCAGAGGAGCTGAATGCAGTGGGTTTTATGAAAACCAGTTTCCAGAGGATATAAAACTAGATGTGCAAAATTAGAAAATTTAATATGGAATATGCTGTCTGTCTGTTTTGGAGAAAAGCTAATCTTTCCAAAAGAGCACTCTAGGCTGAATTGGTCACAGTTCCTGGTAAGGATAGAATGTTACAATTGTCTATGAAACTTCGCAATTTGGAGCAGAAAAATGTCACACTTCTTCTCAGTTCATTCACATTAGTTAGTATATGCTGAATCCAGGGACAGAAATGATCCAAAGGGCAAATATTATTTAAAATGGGCACATTTTGTGATAATTGGTTTCTGTTTTGTACCAAACTTTGAAAAATAAGGGGTTTTTTGCAGGTTGTATGACTTGCAGTGTCATTGAATGTAACTGTTCTGATTTTCATGTCTTTATTTTTTTTCCTTAAGCAACTATTGGAGACTGAGAATTATATAATAATCATAACCACGTAATTATAACCATCCAATTATATATAACTATATTATTATAATTAATAAACACTATACAGTAAAATGTTTATGATAGGATCACAGAATCATAGAATGGTCTGCGTTTGAAGGAACCCTACAGATCATCCAGTTCTAACCCCCCTGCCATGGTCAGGAACACTTCCACTAGACCAAGTCTCTCCAAGTACCATCAAACTTGGCCTTGAAAATTCCAGGAAAAGGCCTCCAGAACTACTCTAGACAAACTGTTCCTTTGTCTCACCACCCTCTCAGTAAAGATTTTCTTCCTAATATCATATCTAACACTACTCTATTTTAGTATAAATCCATTAAATTTACAATCTCACCTTTCATTAAGAAAAGAACACCCCAAAATGTAGTTGCATGTTTTTTCTCCCCTTTTGAGCAGCCCCTCTGAAAAGGGGCTCTCTTGGTGTTGTAATGGTTTCATATAAAATCTCATGATCTCTGAGCAGGCCTCAGGATTTTGAAGGAGGGGGCTGAGCAATTTTTCTGCTGTCATGACAAAACATGTGAGGTATACCAAGCAGCAAATTAAACACTTCAGGGCTGAAAGGAGCATAATCAAATTTCCTTTACTTTTAAAAATCTATTTCTTTTCACAGTAAGGAGTGACTTTCTAATGACTAGTGAAAAACACAGGTCTCGAGAAAGGATTCTTTGTCCCTTTCGACCTTGTAGTCTTCATCACACCTTGTAGATAATACTTTCACACATTTTCCTTTAAATAGTGCTTTTAATAAGCTAGAAGAATAAGAAAATTTGCTTTCCTGAAATGAATGGCAAAGCCCCAATCACTTCCCAGCCCTCATCCACAGGACCTAGGCAGATTCATATTCTTTTCTGTAGATCCAGCAGAGGGAGCTTGTTTAACCCAGGAAAAAAAAATGCTCACTTAAAATAGCAAGTTGTTTGAATTTTGGGGAAAGAAAACATTACCTAACCACATGAAAAAAGTCAAAATTATATTAAACAAGTTAGCAAGTCTTAACAGACAAATTATTTGGAATGGTTTTCACACACGATTGTGTAATCTAGCAATGCAATGCAAAAACCCCAAACCAAACCAAAACGAAACAAAAAAAATCAACAAACCCCATGATCTGTGTTTGACAGTAATAATATTTTCATTGTGCTACCCTTTTAGTCAGAGTGAAGTCTAAAATCAGGATCAATTCAGTCATTTCAGTCATTGTAAAAATATATGTCGTAAGAGGCATGGCAGTAACCTCTTTCTGCTTAAAATTATTATTTGTATAGGGAAACAGCATCTAATTAAAACTATGACATTGTATCAGTTAATCCATAGGAAGGCTTTAAATACTTACAACCTATTATCATTGTTCAGACTGTTATTAGCCATTTGAGTTCGAGTCACATTTAGGAGATCATTGTATGTGCTGCTGTTAAAATTATACACCTGTTGTGGTTTACCTTCTTTCATTTATTTCATCTAAGATTTGAAAAGCATCTTTCTATAAGCCATGATAATTTACTTTGTTGGCTTGATTTTACAGATATTAAAAATAATGTTGTCTGGATTTCACAGATATGAAAAATAAGGATTTTTTAAGTTAGATGTCCTGCTGAGGACTGGGTGAGAACTGAGAAGAGAAATCAGATATCTGGGCTCTATTTGGTTTGCTCTCCCCACAAAAAACACAGCAAAGAATGAATGCACTGCAGGCTGAGGACATTGATAGTGTGCTGCAAAATGAGGAAAGAGAAGGTCATGTTTGATAAACATTTCTCAGTATTGGTTATTACAGAAGAAGTGATTAATTGTCTCTAGCTTACATGAACCTTTTCAGGTTATATCCATTCAAGATAACTCATATAATTATTTTTTGGTAATTGCTTGATTGCAGTATCAAATATCAGGATACTATAGCGGTAATTGCTACTGATCATCCTCAACAGAGTTCTTTATGCTTAGGAATATATCTAATTTTGAAATGGCACTGACATTTATGTTATTTATATTATTAATATCTCAATATCATAGGCAATGTACTATCTCTTCTGAGAAACAGAGATTTGCTAACATTAAGAAATTATATTCTCACACTGCTGTTGAAAGTCAATTTACAGAAGTATTCTAGTTTTGGCCAGGACCAGGAGTTTATTCCATACCACCTTATACCATTGCCAGGGGAGGGGGCAAGGTACTCATTATCTTCTGAGAAGAAAAGGTGAAAAAACAGTGGCATTTTCTGCCATTGTTCATTGTCTCTAGGCCTACAGTGAGCATTTTTGCATTTGGATCACCTTCTTTTCCATACTTTCATTGTTAATATCGTTGCTATTACTATTTTTCTTTTTCTTATCTCATTGCTGTTTGAAGTAAATTGTTCTTATCTCAACCTGTGATCTTCATCTTTTGTACCTCCAAATTTCAACTCCATCCTGCCAGGATGAAAGTGAAGAAGGGTAATGGAGGAGTGAGTGAACAAGCAGCATCTGATTTGGGAGAGTCTTGGTGGGGCACTGAATTGGGAAGTGCCATTCCTAAACCTTGATAAGGTGAAAAACCAGTCTTCATATTGCTGACAGGTGAGGGAGGTATCAACCACTCTAGCACAACTGAGCTAGGTTACTATTATTGTTCCCTGTCAACATTCTCCAAAATCAGAAGTGTTTATATCTCACTCCTAACTAGCCTTTCCTACCATGAAAGATGTTTACAGAACATGCATCCTCCTGAGGGCCTGCTTAGAGGATGAACACAAGGCTGGTTATGCCAGTGGTTGTGACCTGGTTACAGTATCTGGTGAATGTAGCGGTGATAATAGAGGGGAGATGGCAGCAGGAAATCCAGTTCAATCACAAAAAGAACAGGATGTGAAACTGCAATCAGTTTACAGCCCCAAACTTTATAAAATCTCTTTCCTCATCACATGTTTAAAATTATTCTGATGTACCTCAAAAAGGGAAAGATAGGAAAATGGTGAGAACAATGTGGCATACAGTGCTACTGCTTACAGAGAAAACCTGGTGTCACTTTCCTTTTGGCACCACGTACAATTGTATTTTTGGATTTTGTTTTTGTTTTTTTAACTATATATTAAAAGCAGATTTTCAATGAAACAAATCAAATCGTATCAATGAAAATCTGAATTTTCCAAATATTCAAAATGTAGACACAATTGGTTAAATCACTATGAAAGAACAATTCTCTGTTTTCAGGATCAATTTAATAACAGTGAACAGATTTTAACAGTTTTTTAATTCAGTTCTGAGGTTCAGTTTATAACATTATCCAGTTCCTAGACTGATTTTTAACCTGGTAATATTTTAACATTCTGTTATTTCATAGGTAAAAATTGACCAATAGTTTTGAGCTTTTCTAGAAGTGGGTATTCTCTAAAAACATTCAAACATCTCTCGGACCACTCAAATGCAGAGCAAGGGGTCATGAATTAGACTTCTGGAGGAAGTCAGAAGCTTGACATTATTGTGCCTGTTCCTTATGAGCTCTTGCTAGCTGGACCACATAATTTTTATACTCTGCAGCTTTGGAGCTGCAAAAACAAAACATAACAAAACATCATGAATATGCAATCTTAACCACTTTTAGCTCCATGTGGAATCTTAAATAAGACAACTGAGGATGTTTTTAACAATGTATGTGTGGGGTGTGGTAGAAATTTTTTAGTTTATTCACTTGTTTGCATTCAGCAGATACAATAAAAGACCATATCATGGAGTGTAATGTCTTTCTAACTTTAGGACTGAAAACACTACAAAGTTCTGCTACCTTCAGAGTTTCAAATGCCTCTATTAGAAGTGACTCTCATTCTGTCATCCCCTGAACAGATTTTCCTTACTCCAAATAGCATGCTGAAGAAGCTGAATTTGCACTACAAAAATCTGACCATAATAATTTGAACACCTGTGTTTTAGTGCTAACTAACCTAGTAATTTTTAAAGTCTTCTGTTTTGTTACCAAGAATAGAAAATGCATTTATGTAGGTTTTTTAATGCAGGTTGTTGGGTTGGTCATTTAGGTAGCTTTCACCATACTGCACCCAATATAAAGGTCCCAGCTGAACTAACAAAAGCTATCCCCAGAAAGAGAAAATGGTTCATTAAATAGAAGGAAACAAAAATTACAGTATCTTTTCATTACAATCCAAAGAGTCTCACAGAAGCAGGAAAAGTGCTAGCATGTGGTCAGTGTCTGACAGTTGCCAATGGGATGATATCTACAGGGAAATGAATTTGAGTTCTCATGGGCACCCTGCTACACTGCTGTTATCTCATTGACTATTTTACTAGCCTGATGCTTTAGATGTCAGCACTACATAGAATGAACTTGTGATATATTTATAATAGACCATCCACTGTGCTTATGAGGTTGTTTAAAAATTTTTAAGTCTGAAGAAAACATTGAAAACAGATGAGAAAAGAGTTTTTGACAGACAAATAACAGCAAGAATAGTCCTGTCTAGATTATGTACAGGGATTTGAACTTGGGATGTTCCAAGCAATGTTCTGGTGATATCAAGGTTGCCTTTCTTTGAAAAAAACATTTGTAACAGGTGTGGCAATATATCCCTGAAAAGGCTCAGAGAAGAAACCTGAAAGTGTCTGTACAGAAGGTGAACAACCATTTCAAGCAAACTTAGACAAAGATTTGATCAATTTGCACAGCAGTTCACATAACTGATCTGCTTATGGACCATCTTGTCTTCTATTAATCTCTTATTACTTGTGTTGTGACTTGATTTTACAGTGCAAATCATGACCTACTGGCAGCAGCTGAAAGACAGAAAGAATCTGTGTGAGTACCTTTAGGAACTGGCAGATTTTTTTTTGTTGTTGTTTCCTGAAAGAGTAATGAGTGCAGTCTGATAGTTGAAGATAAATTCTTGGCTTAGCAGCAAAATTTGTAAATTTTCTCCAGCCACAGGTGCTATGAGCTGGCAAAAGTAGGCAAATGTGGCTGCTATTATATATATCTAACTTCAGGACCACAAAGCAAGACTCCCCAGCAGAGATCGGTATAGCTTCTGATCCACGCACTTCCAGTGTTTGCTAGGAAGGGCAATATATTGCTGGAAGTATTATACTATGCTGCTAATGGCTATTCATGTATTAGAGGAATTAAGCAACTAGCTATTAGGATGAACATTTCAGGAAACCAACAAAGTATTTTAAACTGAGGAAGCACAGGACTTCAGATGCACACAATAAAAAAACTAAACATTCATGTTTGCTGGTTGATGCTAAGGGGGACAATGCTGCCTAGACCCAGGTGAAATTACAAGATGTTTGGATGTGGAATTGCAACAGAAAAGTCATTTCATGCTTTGTTACACAAGCGTGTTGACGGAAATCTTCATATTGGAATGTGTTATATAAACCCAATTTCCAAGAAGAAAACCTCAACCTTATTAAAAAATGTTCTAGGTGTCATATGCACCTTGTTTTATGAAAGCTGAGCTTCCAAGAGTCTAATTAGTTTTCAAATATTTTTTTTTCCTTTCATAAGCAATCTCTTAATTAAAAAATTTGTTTTGAAATAATTTTCCTATTTTGAAAGATGCCCAGGTACCATCCATGATCAGATTTAATTTGGTTATAAGACTGAAATGATCTGATGAGTATTCCACTTGTAACAGCTGGTCTGAAATTTTTGCCAGTCCTCTGCATAAGAGAAGTGTGTAAACATTTCCTTTGTGTTTTTGCCTCATGGTTATCCTATCCAAGAAAAAGCTGTAAATCACGTTTAGTGTCTGTAAAGTTTCTCTCACTACTGCTACAGTTATCATAGAAACATAGAGTAGTCTGGGTTGGAAAGGACCTTAAAATCATCTAGCTGACCCCCCTGCCATGGGCCTTCTACTAGACCAGGTTACTCCAAGTGCTACCAAACCCAGCCTTGAACATTTGAATGGAGCCTCCCTAATTTCACTGGGCAACCTGTTCCAGTGCCTCACCATGCCTACATGCTTTTGTAAATAGTCTCTGTCCATCTTTTTTGTAGCCTCCCTTCAGGTACTGGATTGCCACAATTAGGTCACTTTGAAGTGTTCTCTTTCCTGGCTGAGCAAACCCAACTCTCTCAGCCTTTCCTCTGAGAGGAGAGCTGCTCTGATGGAAAAGTTTCTTCTGAATTGATTCAGTGCAGTACTGTCTGAACAGCCAAGCAGTCTACATTTGCTTGGCTCCTCTGCACTCTAATACCCAAAGGTCAGAATTTTGCAAGTGGGTCTTTAATGTTTGATTGAAATGGTGGCCTTGACTGTAGCTGTCTATGTGTCTAAATCAATTATGAGTACAAAAGGTAGGATTTCAAACCAGAAGTCTCCTAACAACAGTCTATCCTGGTCTGACATGCTTATTACAGATCACCTTATCACCTCTGAACTGTATTAGGGCTAGAACAACCTCCAAAAAAAAAAAAAAAAAAAAAAATCAATACGGGTCATGAATTAAGACAGGTTTTGGCATATGTGTTCCAGACAGAATGAAGGAGCTAGATGTGACTGGTTTTAGCTTTCAGTGTCTACCCTTATTCCCCTCTGGTTTCTTTTAAGAATTATGTGAGTCATGTTTCTGCACCAGAACTCCAGCTCAACAGTCATAGGATGTTTTACGGATTTCCTCAGGATCACACAGTCTAATTTGCCAGACAGGTTTACTTAAAGGTAGTTTTATTATTCAGTGTATTGTTTAGACACTATAAAATTTGTATTTCAGTAAAAAAACATTTACTATCTTTTACATTAGACCAATACTACCTTAAAACGAGAAGTTAATTTAAAAAGTGATTTTAAACTGTGACATGTTTATCACCAAACTCAGGTAATGATAAAGGATTTTAAAAAACTTTATTGGAAAGGACACTAACACACTTCAAATTCAAATATTTTTTTCTGTCTAATATTACATTGCATGTATACTCTAGGAATTCTGCAGTCTGGATTAAATTTTCATATAATTTTCTACACATAACAACTCTCTCTAAAAAGAAACAATGAAAGGACAAATAACAAGAGGCTCAATTTCTACATTTTGCATAGTTGCAGAGATAATACTGTGTTACAAGCTTTTAGTTTAACCAAGAACTCTTCAGAACAATTTAGTGATGCTTTGTAATTAGGATGATTGCAATAAAACTTAGTTTATCAAAGAATTTAATTTGGAATGCACACCCCTCAGGGAGGCTCATGTATTTTTCTCAGGAAAATGCACAGGCCTTAGCTGCTGAGTTAGCTCTTCTGCATCCTTAGCATAGCCCAGGAAGAAGCCTCTTGCTCTGGGGCCATTTTGCTGGAAGCTATGTTACTATTTAAGTGTGCAATAACCCACAGCATGTGTCCATGGAATACTTTACACTGATATAATATAAACAGAACAGAAGTTCAGTCCAGTGAAAATTTAAGTCACGATACACAAGGAGACAGGCAGTAACGTAAGGTGAAGATGGATTATAGGGTGAGGGGATTTTACTAGCAGCAACAGCAGAATATGGACTGTAGCAATAACATTTCGTACAATATTGAAAACTGTACTACAGATTGCTCTGCAGATGTCTTGGGGCAGAGGTTTGTTTTACCACTGTGAGCTGGAGTGCTTATGCACCTGAGCAGTCTTGCTATCCCCCTAGCAGCTACACAATGAATACAAAAAAGGTGACATGACTTTAATTCAACTTGCCTCTGAGTTTTGCCTTATTCTAGAAGCCTCTTTTCAAGGATGTTGCTGTTGCCTGCTCTAATGTAAAGCAACCTTGCAACCTTTATGAGTACAGCTAAGTTTCCTCTGCTTCCGCTGCCAAGTTAGGCCCAGCCACTGGTTCTCAATCATTTTTAAGGAAACTCTGGAAACACAGTGTGCCAGGATTATTTTAAGGAGACCTGCTGGTGGTCAGCACCATTAGGCCAAGATTCTGAACTTCCAAATGAGTCAAGGTCTTATCTAAATTTCAGCAACCACAATCAGCTAAAGAAACTAATATGCTATCAAACCAAGGAATCCCCAGAGCTGCATGCTTTGTATTTAGACATGCTGAGACAGTTTAATGTGACAGGTTTTCTCCCTTGATGTCAACAGCAACTAGTCACGTTAAACAGCTATAAATGCACAAGATGAGTCAAAGGCAGAAGCTTTGATTCATATCTACTAATGTCGCAAGCATATTTTTAGTTTAAAATGTTATAAAAATCACTAATTTCTTGAATGACACACAGTACCACACAGCTAATAGATTTGCATTGGGTTGTCTGACAATAATACAGTTTCTTTTCAACAAAAGAGAAGTATGGAGGATGGAAGCAACAGAGAGAGATTACTGGGCTGCAAGTAGGCCTTAAATATGAAGTGGATAGGCATTTTATCTACATGAGACCTTGCGCAAGTATTATGGATGTAAAAGTCTTTCATTTAACACAAAGTTTTACTAAGAATTGCAATTAAAACTATGCATACATGTTTAGGTGCAGAAATGTGGCCTTGTGCCACATTGATAAAATAATTTAGTCCTTTGGATCAAATCCAGAACTGCAAATACTGGGACAGAACAAAATCCGATAAATGGAATTAAGCTGCAGCACAATTGTGAATATTCCAATTATTATTCCAGCACATACAACCAGGTATGTGGTGTATATTGTATGTTGCACATACAATATTGGGTGAAGATATTAAAAAAAAAAAGAGAGAGAGAAAAGAAAAAGAATGTGGTCTGAATATAGTGTCAAACTGACGTATTTTTATTTATTTGTGGCAGCCAGATAGCCAACTCCTTTTTTTGTAATCACATGGAATTTTCCTGAAACAATGTAATCTATGTTCATTCACTTTGGCAAAATGAGAAGCTGGAAAATCAGGAAATCTTGCTAACCTATACCTTTAAACATTCATATTTGTCACTGGGTACCTCTAAGTCCCAGAAAAATATAGCACACACACGTGCTGAACAACATGCATGTTATAAAGCCTTTGTCAATTCTGAAAACATAGAAGAAGTTTTTGTACCAACTAAGCTCTCAATCTTTAGCTATTGCTTACTTCTCTGGCTCACACAGACTTTGTGGATTTTGACAGGGAAGATTGTCAAGTTTTCAGTATCCCATTTCTTGGCATGGACTCTCTGCTCAACTGCCTGTTCTGTTAAGTACATATAAACCTTACAGAAATGTTAAAAAAAAATTCAAACACTGCCATTTTATTTTTAGTTAACAGGTTTGAGTTACTCTTATTGTTGGGTTGGTGTTTTGTTGTTGTTGTTGTTGCTGCTGCTGTTGTTTGTTTGTTTTGTGTTTTGTTTTGTGTTTTGTTTTGTTTTCCTGAGGATCAGAATCACTGAAGCTGGCTGACCTCTCTGGAAATCTCTAGTATCATGGTTACTTCAGCAGCGTTGGCCACAGCTGGTTGCCCAAAACCATATCAATTCAGGTTTGAATACCTCAAGGAGGGAAACTCCAAAACCTCTCTGGGCAATTGATGTTCAACTACCCTCACAGTAACTAAGTTTTTCTTATATATAAAAATAATTTCCTTTATTTCAATTTCTGCCTATCACCTTCTGTCCTATCACTGCATACAACAGACAGGAGCCTGGCTTCAACATCTTTACCCTCCCATCAGATATTTATGCACATGGATGAATTCCTCCCCTACGCCTGCTCTTCTTGAATGTAAAAAGCCCCAGCTCCACTGTTTAAGCTGCAAGACCCTCATCACCTTAGTAGTTCTTCAGTGGACTTACCCCAGTATGTTCATGTCTCTCTTTTACCCAAGAGCCCAGCACTGGACACACCACTCAGATGTGTCTCACCAGTGCTGAGGACAGTCCAGTAGACCTTGTGCCATGGCTATGGCACCTTTGGTTCAAATCTGGCTTACAGCAGGAGGGGAACATGTGTTTTCATGCTTCCTTTTCAACTTTTTCAGCTTTTAAAACAAATACGTAACTTTGCATGTACTTTCACCAGGTTTTCCCGCACTACTTTCTGAAAACTTGAAGAAAATTCACAGACCAAAATTATTCCATAAGTTTGTCTATTCTGTCTATTTGAAGACAGATAGTGGCCAAAGAGAAGGCAATGGAAGATGTCCTCAGCAGAACGCAGTTGCCAAAAAGAGCGGGACTATTTTTCTGCGACCATAAGGCCGGTGCCTGTCTGAGGCGGCCGCTCTGCCAGCACCGCCATTTTCGGCCGGGGAGCGCGGGCGCCGCGGCAGTCCCGGCCGGGCGGGGAGGACGGCCGCAGGTGGCCTGTTCTAGCCGGCCCACACTAGATGGCAATGCTTGCGCGGCTCTGCAAGGCGGGACAGAAAACGCTCAGGAAGCGGACGTGCCGTTTGTAGGCTGCCGTGATCGTATAGTGGTTAGTACTCTGCGTTGTGGCCGCAGAAACCTCGGTTCAAATCCGAGTCACGGCACAGTGGCAACGCCGCTGTTTTAGTCCTCGCGTTTGGGCCGTGGTGCTGGAGGCAGCACCGGGGAGGTGCCACCCTCACTCTGCCCAAAACGACTTCAGGGTCTGATGCACAGAAAAAACAGGTGAGAGAAAGCTGTAGCTGCATGAAAGAGAGTTTCATATGGCTCATTGCTACCTGACAAGGTGGCTGGCACTCTTCGCACCATGAGCTTTTTGTCTTGTCTTGTGTGATTTCAAGAAGATCACACAGATCTGTACTAATGTTTTCTGAGACAACATTTTTCTGATTTTTTAACAAACGTCCTTGCGTTCTCCCTGAAAACATTAATTTCTTTCTATGATCCGTCCCCAGGGATTACTCACCACAAAGGAAAATTTCCAGAAGAGTTTTTCCAGAAAGAGCAGCAAAGGAGGCATTAAATTACATGCAAATTATTTCTTAACTGTGAGGCCTCGGAGTATCTTTACTCCAAGAATTATGCACTTATGAGATGAGTAATCAATAGTAGCAAATGAAAGACATCATGTCTAAGTATAAATTTGATAAAAGAGAAGCAAGGCACTGCTGGAAGTGCAGTGTCCTTTTTGTAGGGGAGGAGAGGATGATACAACAGAGAGGATTCTGCCACATGGCAGAAAAATGGTCTAATAAGATTTTCTGTCTATTAAAGCAACATTCATTCCTCCTGCCCATTCTGGTGGGTGTTTCTGTCTATTAAAGCAAGGGTGCAAGGGACCCGTGGTTTTCCAGTGTGGTCATGGTGAGGTAGGAAAGCTGGCTGAAAGGCACAAGGGAAGAAATTTTGAAGAGACACTACCAAGCACCTACTGTTGGCACTTTGTATGCTGACTGAATCATGTGGCAACACAGTTCTAATTTGTTATTAAGAGAATATGCTCAAAAATTTATTAACAAACTTAGATTATGTAACCAATAGGAATTTTATCCATAGATAGCTAGACATCCTGATGACTGAAGTAAAAACTGCTTATTTTGACCAAATGATTTCTTCATACTGAAGCACACGGCTGGCCTAACTACAGGTAAAAAGAAGAATCAGGTTGAAAAAGGAGGAAGCAACAAATACTAATTTATGGCAAATGGATTTATGTTTCTTACAGTTGAGGTCAGATTCTCAAAAGTTTTCCTTACTGAAGATAGTGTATATCCTTCTGAGGTCAAACACTATCCAGGCAACCAGAGTATTCACAGCTCTTGGCAAACTTCCTTGAGGTGTTTGTCCAGACCTAAGTAAGGAAGCAAGACTATCTTGAAACTATTAAGATGAAAAGGAATTGCTTTTAAAGCAGGGCTCACCTAACTCAGAAGACCTGCAGAGAGTATTTAATTCCATTAAACCCATCTATCGGCAAGCAAAATTAAGAACAACCTTATGGTGAAACAAACCTGGTGAATCAACCACAAATCTCTTTCTAGAAATTATATTTTTGTCTATCTGGAAGACTTCATGTTTCTTGTATTAGGACTTCTGGAGTTCTTTTGCAATTATTTTTCAGTGAAGCTCAGTTCCTATGCAAAAAACCCCCCAACAATGCAGCCTTCAAAACATGTTTCCAGCAAGAATTTTCTATGATATGCTAGTTTTCCTAGTGTTGCTTCAGCAAAATTATTCAGACTGCTTTCTCAAGTGTAACAGTAAAATACCAATTTATACCATATGGTTTTTATACAGATGTCTTCATAGCTATATGGTAAACAAGCTTTTCTCTCTATGCCAATACGAATGTCAGCACACCTTCTCACCTTCAGCTGCAAAGTGAATAATAGCAATAGTGCAGGTCCCAGATAAGCACATCCTAGTATGCCAGATTTTCCTGAAGAGTTCAGATACAATTAAGGACAGTAAAATAAGGGTTTTGTTGCTCATATTACAGAATAACAGGAAAAAAAATCATTATTTGAGGAGCCTGGAAGCACAAGATCTAGACTTGGAATTCACGAATCCACAAAAAAATTACCAGAAAAAATGAGTGAATTCTGTTGTTGGCTCCATGCACAGCTCTCATGTGCAAGAGGCACATAGATGCTGCTTCAGCAGCACAGAGATGCTGATTATGTTGACATTACAGACTATGTTATAAAAGAACCTTTTTGGTAATTATCACAAAATATCAAAACTATCCTCCCTTCTCAAAGACTTCTAAAGCACTGTGGTTTGAGATTCCTTTGGATTGAGGCTTTTTTTGTGGTGAAGAATGAATTCTTTTGGAAGGAGTATCACAAAGTGTCATCTCCTGAGTTGTATTTGATGCAGAGAAAACATACACAGCATTTCTGTATAAAAGAGTGGAGGAAAAAGTTGTAAAATATTAAGCACAAGAATTAATTTCATGAAGTTTCGTGAAAGAGTCATTTGTCAAATGTGTTTGAATCTGAATGAAAGAGTTGATTTTGTTTCTGTGAAATTTTAAATCAAAAAGTCACATCTATAAAGATTTTAGAATAAAGAAAAATGAGAACTTGGAATTTTATGATGAAGACACATAGAGAAATTAATTTTTAAAAAGTGAAACATAAACCATTAGTTAGATAGTTTTGGAGATATTTGGTGGGTTTGGGTTTGTGCTGAGCTTTTGATGAGGAAGTAAAACCTGGCCCCACTCAGTATTTTGAATTGTAGTGTAAAAGATTTTAGGACTCAAGCCTGAGTCAAAGCTTAACCAAAAGCGGTACAAGTCATAAGCTTCAAAAATTGAAGAATAGTCTTCACATGTGTTCTGGTGCAGCTCTCTCCAGTGCTGTGACTGCCGAAGCATTATGAATTAAGAAGCAGTCTTATTTAGAGACCAGGACCTGTTTTCTTTCAAGAAACACCAAAGACAGATTATGAGAACAGAACTGCAACATCAGACATTGTTTATGTAGTTCTGTTTACACATCAGGCTCAGGAATTTCTCTGTCTGCCAACTTTTTCCCAATTACTACCCATTCTGAAACAATAGCCTGTAAACTCAGAGTTGAATTTCCAGAGGTAAAATCATCCCACCTGTGAACTGAATTCCTGGCATTCTTTGCTAAAGCACAACCAGGTATTTAAGGTTTCAGAAGTTCTTTTTACCACATATTTCCTTTCAAAGAGTCTACTTGACCACAGCCTCTTGAAAGGATTTCAGAAGGGACCTATAAAAGTTTTAATATGATCTGCACTCCTGTAGAGAATGAAAAAAAAAAAAAAAAACAGAATTAATATGATTTGATGACTGCAGATTCAAAACAGTTACTGCCTTCTGTCCTGCTCAACACCCAATATGGCCATCAGACGGGATACAAACAACTTTGCTGCACTCCTGAAAAATGAAGAATAGCAGAAACCTACAATACCTTCTATTAATATTTCAAAACCTTATCAAGACTTTCTGTTCAGTGCTACATTTTTAAAAACTAGCTGTCTTTCTCTATAACTTAAAAACTCTAGCAGTTTTGGCCCTAATCAACAGCTAATGTTAAGATACAATAACAAGAAAAAAAAATCAAATATTTTCCAAAGAACTTGATTAGTACATAATATTAGTTTTTAGTTTCAGTGCCAAGAGACAAAGTAGTTGTGTTGGGAATATGGAGATAGACACCACTATGTCCTAAAGATTTTATGTTTTATGCAGAATGAGCCATGCGTGAGAGCATTAGCAAGCACAAAATGACATGGGAAAACTGCAAAGGAAGGCATGTACTCTTTTCTCATGCAATGTTTTTAAACTACTATTCATTTCATGCTTGCTTTCAGTTTGCTGCCTGAAGGTAGAGAAGGAGGCTGAAGTAAACCCTTCTTTATGAATCCCAAATTGTTCTTAGACAATAAAAAATTCAGAGCTTCAGAAACAGATATATGTATACCTTGTAATATTTTAATGTCTTCTTCTTCCTCTTCTTCTTCTTCTTCTTCTTCTTCTTCTTCTTCTCATCATCATTATCATTATTTAGACCATGGTTTCCAGCTGGAAAAGTGTTATGTGGACATATCTGCTAGACCTGCATATTCCAGCGACATACAGGCAAATCTTGGTGCAATTCAAGGTTCAAAATCAGTTCCAGGATTACCTCTTTCTGTTTCCTAGTCTGCAGTCTAGACACTGGAAACTCTTTTGCACTGAACTTTTTGTGTTCTTTTTCTCTAATGAGAAGGGAAAATTGATAAATATTTTCTCAGGAAGTGGAATGCTGGGAGCCAGCTGCACTTGCATGTTTATATTCCAAAATGAAGCTGGTTTTTAATTTTCATTTTCATATGCAGAGAATAAATAACTGCAGAAGTGGTAAGAAAGGTCTGATTATCTGCCTACAGCATCCTTGATCTCAGTTTATAGTGTGACCATTGAGATAGCAAAACAAATATCGGTATTCCAAATAAATCAAACTGAATAACTCCTGTTTTCCAGTAAATGATCAAGAAAAAGAATACATTTTTTTAAAAGGGCTCTTAGAATTTGTCTACTGTCCTAATGAAATTCTTCAAAATCAGCAATAAGGTAATTAATTACAATAAGGTAATATTTAGCTACAGATGAACACTGGCTATAGAGGAGTCAGTTCCAGGTAGGTTGTGGTCAAGCAAGTGTGAGCTTTGTATGCTTTAGCAGCCTCAGCATGAGTAGAGCCAAAATATTTGGTGTGGTAATTTTCTAATTCCTTTTTTAGGACTGAATTCACTAGGATTCTTTAAAGAGTATGTGCACCTGTGATGAGTTAATTTGCTATTTCTGGGTTTCATAAAATCTAACACAGCAGATGACATTTCCAAAAGACTACAGCAGGGATAGAGTATGAAAGATCATCCTGGTCTCTTTCATGCTAGTGCGTATTTCTAAATTGCTTTCTTTTGGGAAATCAGTCACATCTGTCTCATCAATTAGACCAAGAATTCACAAGCTAATTGCTCTGACATGCTCCTAAAAGGCTGAATGATATTTAGACAGGAAATCTAAGGCAAATCAGAGGGATACTCAAAGATGTTCTGAAGAATACAAAAGAAAGAGCTCTCGTGAACCTGAGGAAGGTTGTAACATGGCAGGGGTCATTAGCCTACTACACCAAAACTGGGACATCTAAGCTCACAGGTGCCCTCTGAAGGTGATGTCCCCTCCCAGGATTCCAGGCATGCAGGGCTTTGATTTTTCCTGACACTGGTGCTGAAAAAGATTTGTTTCACTTCCTCACTCAGTAGGATGGTAAAGAATTTTCCTGCTCTCTTGGAGAGAGAGAAAGGCACCTGTCATTCACACTCTGAAGCAGCTGGCCTGTTGCAGGAAGCTTGAATCTGTCTGGGCTTTTTGGAGATGTTATCCATTGTAAAGGGGCTGATGTCCTGCCAGATGCAGCAGTGAGCGAAAAGCAGTGCTTGCTCTTGAATTGACTCCATATCAAATTAAAGGACCAACTACCAGAAACTATTCGGTAGCTTACAAATTATTTTATTAATTCATAATAATGAAGCTTTATTAATGTAGTTATTACCAATTATATATTTTTGTTTGTTTGTTTATTGCACAAACATCTGTTAGGCACCATAACCAATTTGCTAAATCAAAATGGTTATTTTAGATGTCTTTGTACTGAGAATCTGAGCTCATATTACTCGGTGAAACAGGAAAGTGAAATTACACACTGTTCCTATGATAAAAACAAAGAGAAATAACAAATAAGTGATCGTTCCTCTTGTCTGTCGCCAGCAAAGACCTTCTGCTGGTAGCAGTCCAGGCCTAGGTAAGCAGGATTTCCACACCTACTACTGTCATATTTCCAAGCAGTTCAGGCTGATTCTTTTATTAGCATGAGAAGCTAGGGAAGATCAAAACCAAAGAGGCTTTGTGGCTCAGTCCGGACATTAAGTAGCTGTAATGAATAAAAGTTATATGGCCACTATGAGACTGCATTTATCACAATATCCATAAAAATTTAAATTAAAAAAAAATCCAACTTGGCACCAGAATTTCTGAATTAATACTTATGCTATGTACTCTTTTAGAAAAACATTCTTGTAAAAGTTTCAGAGCTTCTAATTGCTTTCTCATCTTAGTCTTAGACATCACTAGTAGATTGCTTTTGGTCTGCAATCTGTAATTACATCATTTGAAAAGAGACATCATCCCCTGCCGTGACTCGGATTTGAACCGAGGTTGCTGCGGCCACAACGCAGAGTACTAACCACTATACGATCACGGCAAGCCATCAGAAAATTCAGATTAAAAGGGAGATTTTTTTTTCCCCTGCTGCTCTTTAAAATTACGTATAAATGGTGCCACCTGCAGTTTACACTGAGTGTTGGCAGCAGCTTGGTCTAAACAGTCTTACCATTAATTATCATCTCGAAATTGCTTCCAGACTTATTTTACCTTACTCGTAATAATCCATGTTTATCAGAATTGCCTAAAATATTGGTTTGGGATTGTTATATACTTTCCCCTGTCCCTTAAAATTTTTTTCAGAGATTTTTTTTTTCCTGTTTTATCAGTACTGAGGAAGGCAAAGCATGACAACAGAAAAGTCAAATTATCAAAATGTATTTAATTGAAAATTACATTTGATTAGTTGAACCAGGTCTGACTGATTCTGGTGTAAATGTTCGCATTGATGGACATCATCTTCCTTACCTCTGCCATGAACACAGAACATAAAAGACATCTTTTCCAGAATTTACATTACCTCTGTGAAAGAAGATGGTCAAACACTACAGAGGAAGTCCTTTGCCCTTTGCTTCTATGAATGAAGACCATCAATTAGTGTATTACTGAACCTGAGATTCTGAGTAGCTCTTTTACAGATACTCAGAGGCAAGAAGACTGCAAACAATATTCAAATAGCCAGAACAACAGAACTACTACTAGTTCTTTCAAATGAAAGCTGCAGCAGAAATCAAGTTACATAAACATAAAGGAAGATTTCAATGAGAAAAAATAATAATGGGCAAACTCCAGGGCACTCAAGTCCTGTCCAGAAAGCACAGCTTGGTTCTTCGTGCTTACTCTCTCCAGTTATATTCATTGATTTAATACAAAATTTTGTCTGCTTAATTGCCTTGGGGAGCACAGCAGTACTACCACTGCAGTGGTACATGTCCCACAGAATCTCTGAAGAAGGAGAGAGACATGCAAAAAACTTACTAGTCTGTAATATGCAAGATTATTAACATGTCTTCAGCACGTCTTCAGCATGCTGAGATGTGGATTACTCTGGATGATGGTCTGCACAGTGAGATAATTCATAGTAGACTGTGCAAAAGAAACATGAGGCTGGGAGTTTAAAATGCAAATTTACTAAACAGACTGCTCTACTCTGCTCTGCTCCGCTCTGCTCTACTCTGTTCTGCCTGAGGAGCAGAGGCTCTCACTGCCTCCATCTTAGGGTAAAACACTGATACCTCTTGCACTCACATGGAGGCCCACCCTGCCACTGGAACAGCAGGAGGAAAGGAGAAAGTATCTCTTTCTGGTGGTTGGTGGAAATGCCTGGAGCAAAAGGTGCTCTAATGGTGGTTTGGACTGCTGTACTTCACCCTGGCTTAATGTGACCAGAATAGCATTTTTTCACTCAGGGGTCAGCATGCCCTTCCACAGGACAGGAAAATGGCATTGCTCAACATCATGGAGGTGAACAAACCTAGGAAAAAATAGTTCAGTAGTATCTTCTCTGAAGTTTCTTATTATTATAGACCTGTGAAGGCAGAGCTGTCAGATTATTTATTGCATTTGCCTATGGCTTTAAATAACCTTAGGGTTTCTAATTTCAGATCTTGTTTTTACTCTTGTTACCTGTCTTGAGGTAATAACTTAGGTTTTGGGTGAGCCACTCAGAACACACAGATTTATTCTAAAGACAGAAGTCAAGTAAACATTATAGTTACAGTTGTGTAATAAGCCTTACAGCACAACTCCTGTGTCAATGATGAGAAAACTGGAGTGAGCTGCCGATCACCCCACTTTGCACAAGCTACAGCCAGCAGAGCGCTCAGGTCAGCATTCTAAAAACTAGATGCACTTCTGTTCATGAACAGCGAAATTCCAAAGTCTGTATCATAAATGGACTTTCCTACCCTGTTCTCCAGTGCTCCTGGTATGCAGTCAAAATCTGTACTGGCATTTCATTCTTCCTGTTTCTGGTACAAGTGAATGTGTCATCTGTTGTTCCTTTGTTTTTTAACTTTTATCCTCTTGCAAAATTCTCCATCTTCCTGAATATTCATAAAGATTGTATTCCTACAGTTGAAGATCCTTATGGGTGGGATTTTTTTTCTTAAGTGATTTTTGCTCTTCAAAAATTTTGCATACTATTCAAGGAAAACATGTAAATTAGCTTGGATTATCAAAATGTGCACTGTGGCTTGCCTGAGGTGCAGCATGTACTAGTACTGATCTCTCCCTAATTTTGTACTGAATCAGTAACCCGTCCTCAAGGGTGAAGAGCTGATGTCCTAGGAGGGGAGAAAAATTTCCATGTACCTCCAAACATAGACTGAGAATAGGAAAGGTCTCAGGATGTTCTGTTATTGTCAGACAAATATTCTTTTAAACTGTAACAGGATGTAAACACAACTTCTCATTTAACATAAGTTGTTACCAAATTAGTTGAGGTATATCCAAGGAAAGGTTTTTGTATATACTCTTAAAATTTTAATTTATTTTTTTTTATTGTAACACAACAAAGCACTTTCATCTAAAGCCAGCAGACTGTCATGTGTAGCCAAACAGTTGCAAACCATACAACAGGGAGGGTGACTGTTAGACAGTTTTATAGTTTGTTCAACACCATGCTCTCTCTTCTGGTAAAGAAAAAGAGGATATGCTTTTTTAATCAAGTATTTGCCAGGTCTTTTTACTATGCTGCGTTTTAACTTATTCTCAATGTTTTCAGCTTTCTACATAGCAGCACTTTCTGCACACATACTCTTGCATGACAGGCAAGTCTGGAGAAAGCATCCAGAGAAAAGCTGAGAGATAAATCACATCTGCTTTCAGCTCAGACACTTGCAGGCATCAAAGGTCAGGTGAGATTCCTCACAAAAAGATAGTAATAAGCAAGGCAGTCAAACCAACAAAACTGAGCTAAGGTTGCATAACTTACATGAGCTATACGTGATAGTAGTGCTTAGACTGAACATGTCTTTAGTAGAGTTTTCAACTAAACATTCAGTAACAAATCAGGCATTTGATCACTCTTTGTTTACTGTGAGTTCTTTCTTGACGCACTCAAAAAAGGATGAGGGAGTTAAAACATTAGCCTTTTTGTGGGATCAGAACTGGCACAGCCCATACCCTCCTGTCAGTCTGGAACATCATGCCTTCAGCAAGTTGCACAAGCTCTGAGATATGCTGATCATTAATGGCACTTATCTCTAGCCTCCTCATAAAATCAGGGTGAGCATTATTTTCCATACACCTTTCTAGCAGAGCAAATTTCCCCATGTTTCCACAAGTGGAAGGGGCAGAGCCACAAGGGTATGCATCTTCAGCTATATGCAGTTGTAAATCTTCGCTAGTCAGATTTTCAATGCACTGTCAGTGCTGATGAGCACCACATGGTTCCCCCAAGGCTTGAGGGTATATATCCATCTCATTAATCTTTTTCTTATTATAAGCAGAACTGCTTTGTATTTCTTTCACCATGAGTCATGAGGAAATTGGTTTGTGCCTTCTATGTGGGGGTAGGATACACTCAGCCACAGAAAAGCACTAAAGTAAATTATGCTGTGAGGGGCTATTTCCAGCCTAAATTTACAGGCTCAGTTGGATTTTAGCTTGGAGTACCTCATAATTTACTACCATAAGTAACTAAAAGTAACTAAAGTAACATTGACTGCGTGGGAACAGGTGCTGCCTGCAAAGTGAAGCAGAGATGGGAGCTCCAGTCACATAATCAGAAAAAAGCAGCTGATGGTTCTGCTCTTAGCTACTGTGAAAGTGATCATGTTATAGCAAAAGAGAAAAAACATCAAAACTAAAGGCTGGCTGAAGAGAGGCAATAGAGTCTTCAAGGCTGAATTCAAGTAAATAAGCACTGTTAGAAATGAAAGCTCAAGTCAAGCAGAATTTCCAATCAAGAAGCTGGGATGCTTTTTTTTAGGCAGAGGATGTCCCCAGGTTTTAGATCCTTTTGCTTGGTTAGATAGTATTTAGGTTGCAAGTTCTCTATCATTCCTGAAAGTTAAGTGCAATCATCTTAAACCTACAGAAAATACACATTTTCAGAAGTTATGAAATAAGCTGATTCTTAAGAATCAGTTTTTTTGATGCAAATCATCTCTTGCTATCAAGGAGTACAGAATAGTTGATCCTAGACAGGTTCCTGTCTTTTCCATGTCTCTAGGAATGTGAATTCATGAATTACAAGTCACTCTGGTCCTCCCTCTCTCCATTACTCTCTCTTTCCCCATTAGCCTAATCATGTCATGTACTTACTTCATCCTGTAAAACAGTACATAATTCAGATTACTCAAAATGAGGAACTCTACTGAAACTTGTTCACATTACTGTATCAATTTACCTCACTTATCATTGCAGCAGACTTTGTTAGGAGTTCATTTACTTGTGTATATGTATCTAAATGGGACAGCTGGATGTAGGATTTATGCATGGATTTGTTGTGACACAGCTGAAGAGCCTGTTGTTAGCTGCAGTCCTCTATCAGGCCCTAGCAAATACATGAAGAAAAGGGTGCTGAAAATAGGATAAACAGAGATAATTTCTTTCTTTTTCTTTTCTTTTCTTTTCTTTTCTTTTTCTTTTCTTTTCTTTTCTTTTCTTTTCTTTTCTTTTCTTTTCTTTTCTTTTCTTTTCTTTTCTTTTCTTTTCTTTTCTTTTCTTTTCTTTCTTTCTTTCTTTCTTTCTTTCTTTCTTTCTTTCTTTCTTTCTTTCTTTCTTTCTTTCTTTCTTTCTTTCTTTCTTTCTTTCTTTCTTTCTTTCTTTCTTTCTCCTTCCCTTCCCTTCCCTTCCCTTCCCTTCCCTTCCCTTCCCTTCCCTTCCCTTCCCTTCCCTTCCCTTCCCTTCCCTTCCCTTCCCTTCCCTTCCCTTCCCTTCCCTTCCCTTCCCTTCCCTTCCCTTCCCTTCCCTTCCCTTCCCTTCCCTTCCCTTCCCTTCCCTTCCCTTCCCTTCCCTTCCCTTCCCTTCCCTTCCCTTCCCTTCCCTTCCCTTCCCTTCCCTTCCCTTAACTTAACTTAACTTAACTTAACTTAACTTAACTTAACTTCCCTTAACTTAACTTCCCTTCCCTTAACTTCCCTTCCCTTAACTTCCCTTAACTTCCCTTCCCTTAACTTCCCTTAACTTCCCTTAACTTCCCTTCCCTTAACTTCCCTTCCCAACTTCCCTTCACTTCCCTTCCCTTAACTTCCCTTCCCTTAACTTCCCTTCCCAGAACTTCCCTTCCCAGAACTTCCCTTCTTTTCTTTCTCTCTTTCTCTCTTTCTTCTCTTCTCTTTCTTCTCTTTCTTCTCTTTCTTCTCTTTCTTCTCTTTCTTCTCTTTCTTCTCTTTCTTCTCTTTCTCCCTCCCTTCCTGCCTTCTTGCCTTCTGCCCTCCCACCCTTCCTTCTTCTTTTTTTTTTTTTCCCCAAAACCTGTCAATACTGATGCGTGTCTGTCTATGATATGCAGCTGTGCAATCCTTATGACTGGATGAACACCACGGCCATAGTCTGAAAAGTGTGCTGTGAATGTGCTCAAACTGTTCAAACTAGTCCCAAAGCATAGATATCTGGCTATAAAATGGTGAGTAAGTAGTTGTCTGCTCCTACAGCCAACTCAAAGAAGCTGAGGCCACAAATTTGCACTGCATGCTGTAACTAACTGGGGAAACCCAGATTTGACTTCCAGGCTGGATCCAAAGCTGGATTTCATTGGCCAGTGATTCAGTGACACACTGGTCCAGAATATCTCCAGAACCACAAGTCAGCAGTGGTGCTGTGGTCAGGATTCCACAGCATTGCAATGGACAGGAAAAATTCAGTATTTTCTGGTTACCTTCGTTTGCAGCAGATTAGCTTCCTAATAGAAATGGGGTTAAAAGACTAGAAAACAGGTTCTCAAGCCCTGTGGAATCACAGACCTCTTCGACCTTCACTACAAAAAAAACCACTGAGGTTGTAGAGCGTGTCCAGAGAAAGGCAGTGAAGCTGGTGAATGGTCTGGAGCACAGGTTCTGTGAGGGAGCTGGGGTTATTTAGCCTGAAGAAAAAAAAGGCTGAGAGAGGACCTTATCACTCTCTACAATTACCTGAAAGGAGGTTGTAGCTGAGTCGGGCTTGGTCTCATCTCCCAGGTAACAAGTGACAGGACAAGAAGAAATGCCTTCAAGTTGCACCAGGGGAGGTTTAGATCATGTATTAGGGGAAAATGAATGACTGAAAGGATTGCCAATCATTGGCACAGGCTGCTCAGGGAAGTGGTGGTGTTACCATCCCTGGGGGTGTTTTAAAGACATGTAGATGTGGCACTTAGGGACATGGTGGCCAGGGCAGTGTCAGGTTAATGGTTGGAGTAAATGGTCTTGGAGGTCTTGGAGGCATTTTCCAATCTAAACTATTCTACAATTTTATGATTCTATGAGTTTTTGATGTACTTATATATGAAATGTGTGGTTTTCAACTACAGCAGAAGTCCCTTACTGATTTCTGCTTAACAAATGAGAAGTTCAAAGAGAAGTTCATTCCTCACTGTGCATTCACCAGGAAAACTGTATCTCTCTGACAGAGCTGATTTCTAAAAGTGTTTTCTAAGCAGAGGCATCATTTCACAAATGGGCATGTACTAAATTTCTTTCTTTTTATTACAGCCTGCAAAACTATTTCCTGTTTTCCCTTCCACTCCTATAGCAGTGTGTATAATAGTGAATTCATCATCTCCAGCATTCTGAATGCCATTTTTGCAGCAAGGAAAGAGGACAGGTCAGCATCACGTAAACTACTGAAAAACCATCAGCAAGTGAGTAAAAAAAGACAAAGCAAATCATTGCACTTTTAATCAGATTTTTCATACCTATTTTTTATATATATTCCACCCTAAGTTACGCTATCTAAAAAATTCCCATATGTCTGCAAAGGTCATCATAAGGAGCTTAATTTCTTTTTAGATGGCTGCAACTTACATTCATCATTTTTTAAAAACATATTCTGCATTAATGTAGGGAATATGACTACTAACAAAATATGAACATTTGCATGTTATTCTGACAATTATGGAAGAGTTACTTCTTGAAAATCTTACTGTGCAGGCCTTTTTGGAAACATCAAAGCCAGGCAATCAAAAAAGTCAGCAAATTATATCCCATAAGCCATGGGATTGGCTCTGAAATTCAGTTTGTAATATTTTTGTTAAATATGTTTTAAAATAACATTTAAGTAAGATTTCAGAGTTACCCATATATAATTATTTTATTTTCTTATATCCTTTATAGGGCTGCAGACAAAATACATCAGTTGAAACATAAATCTGTAGTGGTCTGCATGACATACAAAATTAAATTATGCCCCAAATATTGAAATACAAATTTTTACTTTCAGAATTTTATTTTTATTCAGTAAAGAATCTGATAAGAGTTATTTTCACTTAACACAAAGATTGTGGTTTTGTTTGGTTTTTTCCTCATTGCTCTGCAGATGAAAAATAAAATAAAATGTAATATACAGCATGCAGGATTATCAAAAAGGCTGGTTACCATGCCAAAGAATGACTGAATAAAATTCTTTGAAATTTCTTATTATTTGCCATACTTTACTCACTAAAGTAAAACCCACAATTTTCAGTTCTAAATGATAAGGTGTCTGTGTATGATTTAAAACCTGTTACTTCTGCTCAGAATGCCAAATTCCCATATCTGAGCTTCTCCATCTCCCAAAAAACCATCAAAATTTATTTTCACATAACATATCCTCAAGGTTTAGTTATGCAATATTCAGTTTTGCACATTTCAGCTACTTTTTAATGTTGTTTGAAGATCAAACAAGGTTTAACCAATCAGTAGTAGATACAGAGGATTTATCTGCAACCACACTATGCTGTTCCTTTAATACCTTTCAGCAACATAAGTGCTTACATCCTAATAGGTTTTTAGCTTAAGATCTAATCATCCACTCTTGAATTAAGATGCTTGAATGAAGCCAACTCATTTGGAACTAAGCACTTTAATGTCAACAGAGACATATGGTATTGAGACTGAATTACAAAGGATCTCTTCTGAGCCATCTATTACGGAAGCAAGACTAAGACTCCAGCATTATTATTAGTTTACTCATTTATTTTCTGGCAAATAATTGAGAGTAAGATCTTCTTAAGAAAGTGGAAATGGTTTAATAATTGCAGTCTGGTGGTATAGTACATTCCCGTGTGCATTGATTAAATCTCCCCCATCCATACTTTATGGCACTATGCTCATCTGTAAGATCTTCTGAAAATGAAAGAAACAAACAAAATATGAAGTGAAACAACTTTAGTCCAGTGATTTAAATTTTAAATTATCAGCAGTAAAGTCCTCTACATTTATTAAGAGCTCTAGACATTTCCTTGCCCTGAATTATTCAAGCCTTATTATCTGACAAAAATATTTTTTAAGAATTTGTTCATGACAAAGTTTATGGCAATAAATAACACCCTCCTTCAAATATAAAATTAAAAACAGAGGCTCCATTTTGTTCCCAAGCTGTTCCATTCTCTCTAGACTCAACATGGTGCTGGGGAAAATATGTTAGAGTAATCTCCTGTAGAATCAGTTGGAAAAATGAAGTAGATATCCTTCCACATTTTTTGTTTATGGAAAAAAAAGAGCAAACAAACAGGGCAATACAAACTGAAGCTGAAAGGGTTTTTTTTATCTGGGATGGTCCTTTTAAGTAGAACCCAGCAGCTTTTAAATGTTCGTGACCACATAAGAAAATTGCTGCAAAGATGTTGTGTTTAAATAGCATTGTATGGCTGAGAAAACAGTCAAAGTTTTGATATAGTACTATCAAAAGTTTCTGTCTGCATTTGTAAGGAAGATACGGTTAGGCAATAAAGTTGCCTTATCTATTTAAGCCAGGTGTTACCAAGGGCTCCAGCAAACAGTGGTCATCTCTCTGCGGTGCTATTTATTGCATAAATGCATTCCTACTCCTGGCTCAGTAAAGCTGAAACATGGGCTGTCCTCACAGTCCATGTGCTTTCCCCTTTTAAAAGCAAATACTGACCAAAAGAGTGAACTGCGTCCTCTGTGTCACCACAATAAACACCTGGCAAATACGACTGTAGAAGTAAAAAGATGCAGTGGAGTTCTAACAGGAACATCAGACACTTCTATACTGTGGAGGGTTGAACAGCGAGAAACGGGAGCTTTTATTTCTGAACCTATTCTCCACAAAGAACCTGGGGAATTTTGAACATCTTCAGGCTGAAGAGCTCCTTTTTTTCTGTTTTGATTTCTTGTACAGGTAGATTGCAACACTGAGGAGTTCTGTAACTAGCATGCCTGAAATTTTAAAGTGGACCATGGAGACACTGACATTATGATTAATTTCTTCCCAAGTGGCAAAAAACTGTATCAATCACATTTGGAAGTTTTTCTCCCAAGGACCAAAAAGAACATTTTTAGTGAATGAAACCAATGTGAACAACATGTTTGTATCAATCCTGATCCAACTATTACTGGATTCGTTCACAGGGGCTTACATAACATGTGAAGGAAAGGCATTTGTAAAGATACAGGAGAAATCTGTGTTTCTGATTCTCTTTGAAGAGCAACCAGTATTTCTTCACAGCCTAATTTTTTGTACTAATTATTTAAGGGGTCATGGGAGAGATTAATGCTAAAATAAGGAGGGGGAAAAGAACAGACTTGAAGGGATGAATAGCAGCTGTGGTGAAGAAATCTAGCAGACGGTAATTGCACAAGTCCTTAAATACCCAGAACATAAACCTTCTCTGGTGTAGAAAGGCATGTGGCAGAAAGGCACCATTTCAGCATCATCAGGAAGTCTTTTGTTCACTTACACAGAGCCTCACTTGCTCAGGAGCTCACAGACAGGGCAGCAGCTTTCAGCTCTAAAGAGGGTAATGGCACATGGTGGTACTCCGCCAACACCAACAAATTGAAAGCACAGGCAAACAAAAATGTACAACCCCTTGAACTAGTTTCCTACCAAAATCCAGCTGCTAACTTTTATGTAGGAATCTAATACAGTATGCAATCCTTAAGAGATACCAGGGAACAGTAAGCATACAACAGAACATCTTTTGTGTGTGCAGGTTAATTTTTAAAAACATTTTTGAAGGTGATTTGCTGAGAGAAATACCACAAAGTCTGATAAATTGACTATTTGTAAAATCAAACTTCATGTGAAAATGCACACAAGTTTGTTACTTTCAGAGGAATAGGAGCATGTGTTCAATTTTCAATTTATTCTGAAACACACCTTAATTGTGAAGATAAACACAGGTATGTCACCTTAAAAGATGAGATTATAATGTGCTATGACTAATAAATAAAAGCAGACCCTTAGACCCTTATTCTGAGATCAGAATAAAGCCTCTGAAGAAAGGATGAATAACTTCACATGGTAGAAGTCTCACTATGACATAGTCTTAAATACTATGACAGTATTTAAGATAAAAACAAAATAATTTCCATAGCTGACAGCTAGGATTCTAAGCTATCTCCTTTTCTGGCCAGTCCTTATACTCAAAACATTTTGTTCCATGTAGAAGCCTGTACTCCTTTCTGAACAGTAGTAGCAAAGCAGTGTTTCAGATTTTCCTGCCATTCTCACAAGCCACCACGTGAGGGACTCAAGGACCCTTTTGTCTTTGCAAACGAGATTTATACCCACGTTAAACGTATTGCTTATGTTAAAATGAAAAATTTGGGGAAAATATCTCTGCACTTGCCATCTAGTAATGCTGATAACACGCATGGAAGATTTTACTGCAGCAAATCAAATTCATCTGTTTATATTGTGAGGTGATGTAAGTAGATCGTGGTCATTTACAGGGCAAAAAAAATCACAAAATGGAAATTACTTTTCATAAATAAAAATTTTAACAGTGATAAACATCACCATTTTTCTTCTTTGTTTAGGCAGAGAAAACTTTAATTCTGCTAAATTAATATATGCACAGTATGCCTCTAGCAAATGAAACCATGGATTTCATTTGCTCTAAGCACAGAACTGAGATGAACAAAAGACAATATGAACAGGAAATATCTGCATCACCAATTACAGAGAAAATTTTACCCAGAGCTTTTGTGCTGTTTTAAAATCCAAAATGACTATGCTTGGAGGTGCTTAAACCCTACTACCTGCTGAAGCTTCAGACAGACCTTTGTAAAAGTTAAGGTTTTCTTACATGGTATCCCTGCAAATCAAACTAAGGAATTTTGACACAGGCAAGCTGTAAGCAGATGAACCCTTTTTCAGAATATAATTTTAGACAATAGATGTGTAATAACAACTCCAAGGTCATGTGGGAATAATATCTATTGTTTCAGAAGCAGAACAGCCATGTGAGCTAGGCACAGTGCCATACTGATGAAGTAACACAGCTTCACAGTTCAGAAACAGTTGAGGAGTTGCTGTACTAGATTGCATTATATGGCTAGGAAATGCTATTTGATTTCAAATGTGTGTTCAAACAACTGATTTTTTTCTTTAAAAAGACATGTTCCTAATTTCAATTTGCTAAATGGAAGTCAGATACAGGCAAGAGAAGGCAATATATAGTTCTCACCCTTAATCAGCTGGCTGTCAGATCTTCATGGCTTTTAATCTGACTTGGTAGTTTGGACAACAGACAAACAAACAAACAAACAAAAAGGTGTTTTATTTTTTCTAGGATTTAAAGTAGATTATGTGACTTCAGGAAAAGAGCATACTGTTTTCTCATGAAGACAAATGCAAATTTTTTTTCCAAATACTGGCTAAAGTAAAAAGACTTTTAAGTTGAAATTGTTGGTTGGAGAGTAAAATACGGCCAAAGGACTTGAAAGTGGACTTGAATAATAAGCCAAACAACTGGAAAAAATGGAGAAGAACAATCACACAATTATCCAACTGAAATATGATTTATATCTCTCTATATACATGCACATAAGTTATTAAAAAATAGAAGGGCTTGCAAATCTCACAGTTCTTTACCACTATCATGAATAGAAAGGCCCTCATGACATCTCATAAAAACTGGGGGATTTAAATTTTTTTCTACTAAGCTGTTCCCTCATTATATAGCATGCTTGCAGAGAACTAATGCAGGCACAGAGAGCTGAACTCTTTGCTTTCTCATGGATAAATGAGTAAAAAAATCCAGAAAAACATACAGCATTGAAATCCTGCAGAGTTTCTCTTGTCCACAATCCTTTGCCTACATTGCTTGCAATCTCAGGAATGCAGAAACTGCTGCTTGAGTACAGCACCATGCCCAGGGACTGAGCTCAGCTGATGTGTATGCTGTGTTATACACAACACTTCTGTATTGGTAGCACTGGATATTGTCTTTAAAAACAAGGACCCAAAAGAGAGAAGGATTGCTGTATTTCCCAATCCCAGTAAATCTAAACTTCCATGTCATAAGGAAAAAAAATGAGTAAAATATAGGTGTCATATTTATTGTCTGTAACCCCAAATGCAGAGAGTTGTCTGGAAATCCAGTGAAATGAAGCTAGCACATGCCAACATGTTAGTGTATCATGCTGTGGTGAGTGTTCTCTTACACTTCCAGGTACTAAAATGGAGAGCATAGTGCCATTAAGAACAGAAAATTAGACTAGAAATTAGTTATTGCTGAAAATGATCTGTCTGGGCAGATCTGTTTAAACAAAGCTGGTATTCATCCACTGGGAAAAGGAAGTGCCATCTCCCTAACACATGCATGCACATGTGTACGTGAGAGGTATTTTAATGAGGAGATTCATAAAAAATTGCTTAAATTTGACACAAACAAAATATTTATCATGCATTCTCTGTGGGTATTTACCTGGGGCAGTTATCTAATGAACATTATAAATAAAGCTCTGCAGATGCTCTGTGAACACACACTTCTTCAAGTGCTGGCAGACCTGTAGTAGTAACAGAATGTTAAAGTACAGGAGAAGCAAAATCAGATGTGTTTGTGACATTAGTTTTTAATTATTTACTTGTTTTGTTCCATCTGCTTTTCCTGTTCTGCCAGCAAAGATTTGGCAATGTCTGCCCCATCCATGTGAGTGCTCTTATCCTGTAATTGTCATGAGCACCATTTTAACCTTGTCATTTGACTGTTTAGGAACTTGCCCTTGCTAGTGTTGTTTACTTTGCTGATTATTTTGTGGCTGGATAAGAAATGCAGAAGGCCTCACAATCAGCCTTTCAAAGTATTGGGCCATTCTTTGTGGTAAGAACAAAAAGCTTGGTCCCACATTCACTCCTTGAGGAATCTAATTTCACTTCACTATCTCCTCTGTAGGACCAGATTTCTATCATCAGTTTCTGGTTTTGTTTTCTTTCCAGATAGACAACTCCCTTCATGCTAGGTCAAGTGTTTCTCTGAGGTTCCTATGGATTGTACCCACAGAGTAATATTTGCATTATAAACAGAACTATCCTTCTATTTTCAGTGGAGCTTTTTTCATAAAATCTTTCACCTTAAGAAATACTCTTTGTAGCCTGCCTCATTAATTGAGATTATAGCTTCTCAAGCAATGACTTCAATATCCATAGGACCAAATGCTACCTTCTTCCTTGAACACTGATGTGTGTGATTCAGAGAATTCTATTAATGTTCATATAGAGTTTAGTTTCAAAATCTTGGTTCCTTCTGCAAAAAACTTTATGCTCAGCTACTGCAAAATGCTAATTTTGTTTGTCATTGCAAATCTTTAATTTTACAGTTACTGAATCTTCACAACGCTTTAGATTGCTTCATTTTACCTGCCAGCAAGTTCTGAAGGATATTACTCCTGGACGACACTTCCTAAACTTAGTTACAATTTACCTGTTCCCATCAATTTTCACTGATCCCACAGTTATGCAGTACCCTAAGTGAAAACTGTAAAAACATGGGGCTTCAAGGCCATTTCACAGAGAAGGGTTTGTTACGTTTTCCTTTCACCCTTCTCAGCTCCTACAAAGGTTACTAGAGAAGCATCTTTACAGTTGCCATTAACTTAACTGCTAGACATGAGAAATACTATATGAGGGAGCTATGTCAAAAAGATGACATTTTTTACCCAGAGTAGGAAAGACTGCATCAGTTTTTTTGCTCTTTTTCTTTAAAGATCAGTGTAAAACTTATTTTCTCTTCTTATTGCAATTAAAATTCTTCCTAAACCCCAATCTGTTCTAGTCCTTCCACTTGCAGAATTTCCTGTTTCCCACTCCTCTAGTGTAAAACATCACTCAGTTGTAACTATGATCAAGCAGGTCTTTGTCACACTAGAATCTAAACTACCTATCATTGCTTTGAGGGTCTGGCTATTTTTCCCCAAAAAATAAATGTAATATTTGTGAAGGCATATATGCAGATATTATGAAAAAAAACACTGTTTTCCTTTGATTAGTTGTTCATTCATGATATTTCTTTCTTTGTTCAATTCATCCTTTGTCCTCAAGACTACCCTTTGATCATACTCAAGACCTTGCTTGAAGCGTGAGACTTACAGTACAGGAAAATTGCTCCCAGCACAAACACAGAGGGAGAATGAGTACTTGGGAAAAAATGTTCAAAGGAACACAATTTAGACAAGAAGATAAAGGAGGAAACTATTTAGGAAATGGCAGACAAAATCAAAAGAGAAAAATAGAAGTGTGTTTCTTCTTAGACCTCTTAATCTGCCTGAAGTTTCCAGATTTATACAGAACCAAAGTTTGTGCAATAAGTCCTCAGGGCTCTGTCTAATTGATTGTTTCATACGAGTTCTTTGATGCTTATAGACAGACAAGATTGGAAGAAACACTAACACGTACACATATAACATAGATAACAGAGAAAAAGAAACAACAAAACACACTTTTGCATGCCAAATCTTTTGTTTAAAGTATACAGGAGGAATAAAATCGAACAAAGGCAAGGTCATGGTTTCAGTACTGGTCTGTGTCTAGTTTTGGCTGCACAGTACAGGAAGGACCCAGCAAACTGGCTGAAGGTGTGGGGTGACCACTGATGCAGAGGGGCTGGAGCCTTTGACCTGGAAGGAGAGCTTGCAGGCCCAGGGCTGGTTAAACTGGGACAGGAAGCACCCAACAGCATTCCTGGCATTGGGAGGAGTATAGGGAGAAGACACAGCCAGGCGCCTCACAGTGATGCATGGCAGGAGGGTGAGAAGCACAAGCTGTCAATAAAGGGGGATTCACATGCTCTTGGCAGCCCAGTCTTGACCCCAAGGCTGACCCCATGGCTGAGCCTGCCTAGAGGGACCCTTCATTCCCCAGTTTCCCATTCTGTAATTTATTACTGGAAAACACAGGTGGCGTATTCGAATCTCTCTCAACCCTAGGTTACTTCACTCTCCCTAATCCCTTCACACAAGTTATGAAAACAAAAACTGAATGAAAAAATACAGGAGGTTCCAAGGAGTTACCCTTTCTTAATGAGACCTGGGTGGCAAGAAACAAATCACCTGGACTCGTTTAAGCAAAGCACAGCAATTAAAGTACGCAGCAAACTGGCAGGAATATTTAGTTATCCTCCTCTGAAATAACTAATTTAGTAAGCAAAACTTTCACGAGTTGTGTGGCAAGAAGTCTCCATTCTATGGCATATGAGGAGTCTAAGTAGCTGGGTTTAAAAACCAATAGTCAGAGAAATGTTTCTGCAAACAAAGCATAATGCATAAAGGCAAGCTCTGTTTCTTCATTCATTATGGGTTATACATCTTTATGAAGACAACTTCTAGGATCAGCACAGGCCTTGTTCGTTTAGTTATAAATATGTCATTTTAGAAAATCTTCCTCTGTCTCACAAGTAGACATCTATAGATACAGATATAGACATAAACACGTATCTATACATACATGTGTTTGCACATACATATTATACATATATATGTGTGCGCGTGTGTGTATTTTTATACACATGTACACACATATACATATTAATCTTTCTAGGCAGATGTATATAAGAAAGCTCCTTAAAGACAGATCTTAGATGATTCAGAAAACTCATTGTGGCTGGTGATTGGGATGAAATTATGGTATAGAAATTGGCACACCTGCCCTGAATCACAGTGGGGTTTTGCTGAATCCTCCACTAGGGTTAAGGCAATAACACAATTGCTGTGCACTTTCTAAGTGAATGTGTTGACAAGGTATATATATACATAACTAATCACATAAATGTTTCAGAGGCTAAGCAACTGAAAATCACAGATGTGAAGGGCCTTTCCTTTTAGGTGTAGTAGTTTAATTAGTTAGAGAATATTGATTTTCTGTAGATTTTCTAGATGTTCTAGATATTCTAGAGATATTACCATGTGATGTAGATGAGACATTAACTGCTAACACCCTTTTCTCCCCCTCATTTCACTGCACATGCACATTCACTATGTGCACAAAGAGAGTATGTTTAAGTCTAGCTTATGCCACTACCCCAGAAAGCAGGACAAGAAAAATTGGTATTGAGTAGAGCAATCTTAAGCCTGCCACATAAGAAATTAGAGGCATAACCACCAGCTAGTTGGATTACCATTTGACTGAACTTTCTTATATCCATTCTGGCATCCTTATGTGACTGATGCATATTTTAATACAGATGTTAAGGTGCTAACAGATGTTCAGGTTCTAACAGGTGTTAAGGTACTTAACAGATGTTAAGATGCTAAGGTCTCTTGCTCTCACAAGAGAAGCAACAGTTCCCTTTGAATTTAGTTAGCATTTCATTATAAATAAAACAGACAGACTGTAACCTGTGCTTTATCTTTACGCACATGTTGTACTCACAGTCGTCTTGTTGTACAGAGCTGTTAATTGTGCTCTGCACTCCTACCCCAAAAGGATGGAAAATGATCCGTCGCTGTAGATATTATTTTATAGATAGCTATGCAGAGACATCTTTTATATCATTCTCTTTTTAATTTTGTTTTTCCAGGGTCCTGGTTGCTAGCGAGGTCATATGGTTATTACCCTTCTCATGCGTGTGCTCACTTCTGTGTGTTTGTATGCACACATCTACCTTCAGGCAGCCCAGAATATTCTTAGCTGCATTTAGAAGGATACATGTGGCCACAGCCTGCAGAGAGCAAGTGCTGCTGAGCATCGTGTTGTGGAATGAAGTGGGGTGTGTGTCTTCTCCTCCTGACAGCCTGCCCAATGCCAGCAGAGGCCTTGGCTGTGCACCAGCTCTGGGAACAACAATATGTTGCAGCCACAAACACAGAAATGTCTGAGCCATAGCAGTATTTTCATCTAGTCTGTCAAATTGGTTGTAAGAAAGATGGGGATTGTTAGTGTAATCTGCTGACACACCAAGATTATACCAATGGGCCAATCGAAAAAAATTGCCAGCAGAGTGATTTCAGAAAGGTCCAAAGAGATTTCCAGGCAAACAGGACTGACAGCTGGAGAGCAGGCAAAGAAACCCAACCAAACAGATTAAGTCCAAAGCACTACTTATTTCCAGCCCAGCACACAGTTGCATTCAAATGCCCGAACTTTCAGGATGCTATATGTGTAGACAGATAAAAAATACCTTCTGTAAAAAGCTGTATCACTACTTGGAAAAAAAGGTCTAGTAAAACATAAGTACTGTGGTATAAACATCAAGTCATTGTAGTTTTAGAGGTGCCATCATCTTATGCCAAGGATAAGCCATTTACTTCATGGAACTGTACTGACTCAGTGACTCACTCACCTATTATTCATAAGCATCCTTTTTATCTCTTAGTGTTTTATATTTTAATTACTAATTGGAGACTTGGGATTTTTTTTTGATAGAAAACACACAGAGCCTTCTTTTGAATAGCATTATTTCTTTGCACTATTATATTCAGATCAGTTTATAGGAGTAAATTTTTAAGAAGACAACAACTAAGACAACCATGACAACACTAAGCTTCTGCTTAGTACTACTTCTGCTCCACTGGATTGTCTGGTTTTTCAATGGTGATTTTTCTTTCAAATGAACTATGAAGGATATAGCCTACAGATAAAAATCATGTTGAGGCTTTTTTACTTGGACAAATCCCATAGCATTTTACTGCTGCTAACCCGCTGGCTTTTCAGGTGAGACATAAAAGTACAAATATTCATATAAACATAACTCAGAAATTAGATAATTGACAAATTAGGACTTAAATGCAATTTCCAGATACAGCCCATATTTTGCAGCCATCTTGGAATGACATTACAGAAGACATTATACACACAAAAGCACCAAAATGGACTAAGCTGATGACTTGAGGAGAAGCTATGTGAGATGTATTTTTCAAAAATCATTTCACTTTTGGTGAAGAGAATACTTTTAATAAATACCTAGGCAGAATGAACTAAACCACAAAAAGATGCTTTTCTGTTTAAAATAGAAATATTTTTGGTTTCCTCAGTTACCTACTTTCTTGCAGTTCAACCCTTAACAGAGTTTTGAAGCTGTATTATAAATGGCCGGTAATTGTGTTTGGAAATATGGACAATTCTATAACTAGCACAAGAGGGCCGTATATGGCCATTCAGCAAAGCATTCCCCTGACAAACAGGATACTGGGAAATCAAAGCAAATAGCAGAGGGCTTTAGCAAGAGGACATCTCCATTCAGAATCTATAGTTATTTAATGTCTTTTGTTTTACAGCAGGTGAACAATATTCTTTCCATGTCTGATTAATTTGGCAGGAGCTTAGTTTAGTATCTTGCTCTCTGTGTCAGCCAAAACAAAAAAACATTTGTTCTTACATATGGAAAAATGATTTTTTTCTTCTGATTCCCTCTCAGTGGAAAAATAATTTAGCAATTCAGCTACCACATCTATTGAACAAAGGCTATGAGCAAAAAACCAAAAGTATGTTTGTAACCTCAATGAGCTTTCACACCAAAATAGCTGAAATCTCTTCATCCAATTCTTCTTCCTTCTTAAGCTTATTTAATTTACCCTTCACAAATGTTTCCTCTAACTTCCTTACCAATTTTTTTCCCTAGACTTTTCTAAATGCTTTTGGACACTGAGCATTGCTTAATGTCTTGACCCTGTATTGAATCAGCCCAAAGGAGCCCACCGAGAACTTTACCAATTCCTCTCTGTTTAGCACAAACACACACGCACACACATATATATAAAAAACACTTTTGACTGCAAAAAGGTGCTAAATATTCCTTCTGCATTTCAGCTTTATACCTCTAAACCTGAAGTTTTGTGCGTGTTATGTGTAGTCCCAGTTCTACTTTTGAAGTAGTAACTTTATATCACTTAGTTCTTAATACTAGATGTGGACTTCACTGTATTTCTTAGAGCAAACAAACAAGCTTGGGGTTAATCAGCATACATCCCCTCCTTGGACCCAGGTAGATTATTGGTTATAATCTAATCAATGGAAAAACAAACAAGAAGATGAGTGAGGAAAAAATGGCTGTTTCTCTGAAACACTGGGCAATACTATTTAAACATCCATTCATTTGGGTTATAAAGATAGTCAAATGCAGGAAAATTATTAGCAAAGCATAGATGAGAAATTTCATGGGTTATTGAACTTGGCCTTCTACTCACCTTCTCCTGCTATAGCTATAGCTTCTCCTGCTCATACTCAAGCTATACATGTTCTTCTTATATCACCATAGGCATTGCAGAGGATGTAAATGTGGAGCAGAGGAAGTGACTTTTATACACCTTTTTTGATTGTTGATGCTCTAAGTTATGATGGCTTTCAGAGTCACAGTGAAGTTGAGACAAAACCTCAGTGCCCATACGCACAAAAATGTTCAAAATTAGTGAGTAGGAAGAAATTGTAACCTGCCATCACCTATGGCTTTTGCTTGTTTTAGAGTCGATTCTGCAGCCTCACTAAGAATCTTGGCACAATGTTGTTACTTCAGAAATTGTTTGGCAGCTCCACTGTAAAGGATTGAACTGGTGCAATTATATTTCTGATTTAGCAGGTGTTCTGAAAAATCAGAGTTGATAATGTTTTGACAAGCAGCCGTGTTCAAGTTCCTTTTATTGTTACTAACACATCTTCTATCTCCTCTATAGATGAAAAAGCTACATGTGACATTAGCTGTGCAAAAATACATTTTTCCTTAATCAGAGGAGTTGCTGGCAATAGCATACAGGCGCCTCTTTCCTGTCATAGACTATTGTGTTCCAAAAATTCTGCTATGACCACTACATTTTTAAATAAAAGGAACATCTGAAAAAGGACAAGGACTTTTCTTATCTGTGAATGCCTTAGGTTGTTCCTTTGCTATTTCCTAAGCAAAAATACACATGTGGAGCCAATCTAAGTATTTAAGAAAACAATATGCAGTTCATTCACATGTATGTATACAATAGCAATCTGCTTGTGCTGTTGTGAGGACTAAAAGGACAAGATAATTACATCCTGTCTAGCATGCTGATAAAAATACATTAGTCAAAGAAAAAAAAAGGTAACTTGTATGATAAAATCAGAAGGGTCCCAGAATAAGTTATCAGAGACCTGAACTGAGGTCACTTGATACAACTGAGTCAATACTGTCTTTGTTGCTTTTAACTTTCATTTTGCTATCTATATGAATAGAAGCCTTTTCTATAGATGGGTAGCAATGGCACTAGTAGTTGAATTCTCTGAGATCTCTTTCTTTTATTTAATAAAGAAATTCCTCTATAATTTTCACTTTTAAGGACAGGGCAGAAGTTATAAAACTGGAATTTCTCTGTGAATAGGAAGCCTCTCCTTAAAAATGAGAGTAATTATACTCCCCTTTTTCACAGGCAATCAGGTATTAGAATAATAGGCCATTATAAATTATCTGTCTAAAATATTAGACAAAAGTTACACAGTGCACATATAAAGCAGGAGAAAAAATAAGCAAGATTTAAGGCAAAATTCCCTTCTTCTTCCATGCATAAGGAGCTGGGACAGTGAAATTTCACAACCTAACCCAAAACTCAGTTTTAGTAAATTTCTTCATGAACATCTATTAAGGAGGGAGAAATTTCTCAGACAGGAGAACTCTAGACAAATAAGGCTAATACAAATGAAATGCAGAGAAATGCACTCTGACAGAAAATATGACCAGTCCTGCTGCTGATCTGCTGGAGTACATCACTGCTGGTGCTGGGCAACATACTCTAAGCAGCTGGTACTACATCCCAGCCTAATTTTGGTGCCAGCCTCAGGGCAGTGATCTGAAATAGCAACTCACACACACCTCTTGCAGTACTAAGACCAAAACACCTTGTCTATATCAAACTTTGCTGGGAGAGAAATAGCTTTCATTCCATCTGAAGTCCCACAGGCTACACACAAAGCAAAGAAACAGAGTCCAAGCCCCTGCTCTTCATGAAATGAGAAGAAACTACTGTATAATGCCACTGAGAATATGTCTGACCTGCTTTTTTCTCCTTGCCAAAGTAGTGTCATCAGCATGTTTGGGAATGGCAGTAATGTCCAGAAGCATCTTCATTTATATACATTGTACTAGGCTTGCAGATAAAAGCATACATTACAGGATTGTGAGTTTGTTCACATCAGACAAATACAGCACAGTGTTTTTCATCATTTCTGTGGTTTACTTCTTCAGCTCTTCAAGCCTCTGCTCTGCCAAGCCACACCATCCATCTGTCCCTCCAGAGTAACCAAATTTAATACTTACGGAAAACAAGACATGGACAACGTAAAATATTGCCCCAAAAGAACTTGACCCTTTGGGCTTCTGTGGTCCATTCTGTTTCCTCAGAACTACAGAACCATTTTTCTTAAGGACACAGCATCTGGAAACTCTGCATCTTTGATGTACAAATTGTTGTAGAATGTTTCATATCATAGTAGGAAGAGGGCTTCATTATCTTTAAGACATTGACACCAATAGAACTATTCCAGTTTAATCATATTTACTTTTGAATTATGTCTCTCAAACATCAGCATGTCACCAGCTTTGACTTAGGATGTAGTTTAGATTTCATTAGCCACCATTTAAAAGCTTAGGGTTTTTATAGCCTTTAATGTAAGTTCTTAAAGATCACTCAGCTTTTCAAGTTTTTAATTATTTTTGTTTGTATTTAGGCTTCAGGAAAACATTTCCTTTATTAATTGCTTGGAAGATGAAAAAAATGTTAGTATAGCTAGCAATAGAGGCAGCAAAATAAGTGGGACTGATCACTTGTTAATTACAAAGCAAAATTTAGAAAATATAAGAGTGGATCAGACAAATAGAAGTATAAACACAATAGTCATTTGCAAGATGAACCTCTCTCTGCTTATAAACAGTTTCTCAGAATTATGATGTAACTAAACACATAATGTATGTGTGATAATAAAAAAGAAACCTTCTCTGAACTGAAGGCTGTCTGGTCATTCTTGATCCTACTGCTAATTCTACTATTAAACCCAGCAAGTTCAGTAAGTAATGAATATTTGTCAAATAATATTCTTTAACCATCAGTTCTATTGCTTAACCACATAGCATATCAAACATTATTTTTTGTGTGTCTCATGAACGTATCCCATCTCACTGGGCGCCACTTTAGTTACGCATAATAGAATAGAATGGTTCAGCTGAAGGAAACCTAACACCTGATCATCTAATCCAACTTGCAGTGGCATAAATCAGTCACCTTCCTTACAATTTGGAACATTTATACTTGTCTTATATATCCTCTCACTCACCTGCCTGCCAGCCTAAGTAATTCTACTCTTATTAATCTCTTCTCTAAACCGACATAGTCTCCTGTGGCTGTGTAATTTGTGCCATGGGAACAGAGGGAGAGGGGCAGTCAGTGCCTTTCTGACCAGGGACAGCTCTTTCTTTTCTCGCAACAGACTTAGAGGGCTAGGACTAAAAAAAAAAAAAAAAAAAAAAAAAAAAAAAAAAAAAAAAAAAAAAAAAGGGGGCGGGGGGGAGGTGGGGAGGAGAAGCCTTCTTAGTGCCAGTCATGAGGTGATTATACAAGCAGTTCTGGCTGTGAGTGTCTGCTAAAAATAAAAATAACACCAGATAATGCTAACAGGATTGATAGGGACTCTGGGTGCACAGAACACCAGAGCACCAGTTTTCACTCAAAAACAAATTAAGAGAACACACAAAAGTTTGCCACCTTGGAAGTGTCTTTCAGAAAACAATCACTTCTGTGGATCAGTGCGTGTGATTGCATGTGTTCAACTGCCCATCCTCACTCATAAGTAGTTGAAAGAAGGAGAGCTTCTAATCTTATTCTAAGCACAGATAAGTACATAGTCTTCATTAACAAGTTTTTGAAGCAGGGATAAACTTGCCCACTATGATTAGTAACTTGGCAGAAATGGAGACCGTCCTGACTTTGTCTTTGAAATATATGCTGCTCTCACCTGGTTGTTAGTTCAAGTTTCAGATTAATTAGAGAAGTTCCTGTAGTACTCTTGAAAAACAGTCTTTTCTACAGGAATTCTTTCAGTACCCGTTTTGGTGAGGGTTAACTGCCTTGTAGGCAGTTCAAAATATTGTATTACATGCAGGTCTCAAGTTTCTTGCAAAATTGAATTCCTAAAGTCTGTTTTGTAATGCACTAACACAGTTTCAAAGCATTCTTTCTCACATATATCTCAACTCAACATGGAACCATGTATAACACAGTTAGGCAGTGAAGCAGCTGCAGTCAAACAGAGGAAGTGACTAAAGAGCATCATTCAGATTTAAAGATATATAGAAATATGTGGAATATTCATGAACCTTAATAGAATAAATGCAGACAAAAACACCCTTGATGCCTTACCAAAACATTCCTAAAGTCAAAATACTTTAGTTCCTATAGAAATGTTCCTCTGTGCAGTGCCCATATAAATTACAGCACACAGATCAGTAAGTCAGTTTCTTAAGGATGCATTAATAGTCAGAGGAAAGTGCCTTTAGTCTAAAGAGACTCAGAGATTTCTAAGATATTTTTACTGAAGTTACCATGCAATTTCTTTATAGATATCAATAAAAGGTATATGGATAGACACCTAAAATGATGGTCAGTCAACAGAACAAAAGGAGAAACCTTCAACCAATTAACCTACATATGAGAAACTCATACCTGTTTAGCTATCCTGCTTCAGATGTGTGCTACAGACAGAAAACCTTCCCTAAACTCCACTGTTTGAGCAGCATTTAAATATAGAGGGAGGCTGTGGCCACTTGCTCAGATGTAGATGTCACACCACAGGAAATTGTCTCCACCAGATACATCCCTCCCTGTGCACTGCTATGAATGAACGAGAGCAATCAATGTTTTTGAGCAGCTTTGCGTCTGGTCTGTATCCAAGAAAAACCATCAGGTGAAGCTGTAGGAGCTGTGGTGATAGCTTTTATTAGACTATCATGATGGGATTCACCATTGCATGTCGATTTATGGACATGGATTATTTTCAATTCTATCTCAAGAATAAAATAAGCAAACCAGAGAACTCCTGGAAAGTAAAGCAATAAATATTATTGCTTTGTCAAAACATTCCTTCACCTCAGTTGTTTCAAACAAGATTTAGTCCCTCTGTTTCAAGCAGTGGTTGTATTAAACTTACATTTTGAGACAGCCAAGCCCATTACCATTCCAAAGAGGACAAAATATATTGGTATGTTAAGTGCAATGAACTAAGTCCTAGTTCAAAATGCTAGGTATTATTGTTTAATTCCGAGAGTGGCTTGGAGTAAAGCAAAGAAATGTACTGTACTGCCAAAAAGCACAAATATTGTAACCAGTACTGCCCCAAAAGTGAGGATTCATCTTCCAGGTGAGGAATTTCCCAAAATGCTTTTTAAAAAGTTGCTTGTCATTGTCTGATCACATCTCTTACTATTAGGTACCCATTATTCTTTGACTCTAGGACAGAAAGTATTCAGCTTCTTAAAAGATATGACTTCAAATATGTTTTTAGGTCTGACTATGACTGGCTGAGACACTTCCAAAAGTAAGAATGCTGTGCAACCTGAAACCATAAATACTTTTCATTTAAACATTAAATCAGTAGTGAAAGATTTCACTCACTTCTCATCCAAGCAAGGATTTGAGCTATCTGGGAATTCTTATTTAAACAGCACTTTTTCTCAAAAAGGCGAAATAATTCCAATCAAAACTTTCAACAGAAAATTAACAGTTTAAACAAAACCTTAACCCAAAATAGAGGCCAAATATTTTTTTTAATTAAATAAGAAAAAGGGGGAAGGGTGGGCAAGAAAGGAAGCAGCTCAGTCAGTGTGGGAAACCCTATTTACCACCTTCATTTTCCATCAGATGAAAGGTATCCTCTAAATTTCACTTTTTGTTCTAGTTGTTAAATTTCTTGGAGTGAGTCTCTGATTCCATTTTGTATGTTTGCAATAAAAGAATAATACTTCATTCATTGACTGTGTATCTGTTTATTTCAGGTATGGCAGAGCAGGGAAATTAATCTTGTCTTATATTTTCCTGTATATGAGCACAACATGCTGCTACATAAGTTACTGTTTGCCCATCTCTCACCCATGTTCTCTGTCTCTCTGCCTCCCACCTTCCCACTGTCCCCCATTTCAGTCCGAACGAGTAAATAAACAAAACTAGAAATTTTTCACTGATCTAGATGAAATTTTTCACTGATGAAGAAGAAACTACTTGAAGCATGGGAAATTTAGAGAGGAAAACCAAATTAAACCAATTAAATCCACAACATATGTAAAAGTACTTGCAAAATCTACATAATACTCCTTTTCATAAAGTAAGCATTTCATCATTTTTAGCCACGATATTTTCCTGTGTCTTCTACATATTCAGCTCAGACAAACCCAAATATAGGGGTATAGATATGATAAGATCACCAACTCAGAAAGCTCTTGGAGCTTTCCCTTTTTCAGAACAAATGACCTTTCTGTTCAGTGTAAGACTTGGCATAAGGAGTCCGGCACTTCTTACTTGCACATTAATCCACAGAACATAGACATTAAATTTTACTTAAACCAAAATTCCTGTCTTGTTCTTTTTGGGGTGCTTCAGGAACTAAGAGTTCTTAGTTCCTCTTCTTTCTTAGCTGCTTCATATATATATACTTACATACTTGTATATACATAAATACATATAGCTGTTTTTCATCAGGGAGGGAAGATTTCATAATTGCTGTTCTGTGTGCATTTATTAACAGTTAAGGAAAGATGTTTTATGACACTTTTCCTGCCTGGCAGGAGGATTCAGCACAAAGCAGAAGTGCTAATGAATTTATAGTGAATAGTGTCCAGATTTCTTGGGGCATGCACTTGTCTTCAGCCATGGACCGCATATGTACCACACACTGCAACACAGACTGCACGATGTGCCTGTCTCTGTTGGAGAGCTTCAGCAATTCTTCCAAGGGCTTCCTGAGCCTCTAGTGTGAGAGCTCTGGGAGATTTGGTGTTACACTGCAACATGTGTAACTCACGCTGCAGAGGGATATGCTCCACATAAGTTAAAGAAGTATTAGTATGAGAGATAGATGTCATCACACTGATGCCTTCAAAAACACATTTTCAAGACGATTAAAACACAGAAAATAATACAAAGGCAGGTCTTCAATTGGAGGCCTCCATGTGCAAATATGGCAGAATGCTCATGTGATACTTCCACAATTTTATAAGTTTTAAAAAATTAGGATATGTGACAAAATATGTATTATATTAATATACAGTATAATACTAATTATATTATATTACTATAGAATAGAATAGAATAGAATAGAATAGAATAGAATAGAATAGAATAGAATAGAATAGAATAGAATTAATATATCTGAAAAATACTATGATATTTGACAACAGTGTGCAATTAGATCAGCAGTTGCCTAAGTAACCTCCCATTTTGGTTCTGCCCCATTTGAACCCTCCCCGCGCACACCTCCCCCCCCCCCCCCCCTCCAGTTTCTAGCCCCATATTTATTATTTCTAAGATACATGGTGAAAGAAAATAAGGCATCCTTGGCTAAAGAGGCCAGACTAAATAATATTCCAGGAATGTAGCATAATATGTGTTAGAAGGCTAGCTAATTGTCTTAAAATATAGGGGAAAGGGGGTAGGGAAAATATTGGGAGCTACAGCCACGTACTAGAAATCTACAAAGCTACAAATATATGAAAAATACATAAAAAACTTAGGCATCAAAATGATGAATTAACCTGCTTCTTTTTCAGAGAGTTTTATCATGTTTAAAGCCTTTTACACTATGTTGCCATACCAATTTTGAATATTCCTATAATGACTACTTATACCAATATTCTAAAGGTGTACTTAAAACTGGATTCCTGTTCTGTTTGTTGTGATGACCAAATTATATTTTCTCTTTATAGTCAGAGACCAAAGGAGATGCATTCAATCATGCCTTCCCTTAAATGACAGTCACTTCTCTTCTTTTACCCTTTGAAAAGAGTACTTTTATTGAATATTTTTCCTCATTGGGCTGTCTGCAGGAACAGGGAACTTGTCAAATACAACCCCTACTTCTATATGATATTATTAAACATAATTTTACTCTCTTCACTTATGCTGTTGGGAAATATTTATGTATTGAATTTCAGCAGATATCACCCAATTTTTCTAGTTTGGTAGATCACCACACAAAAGATTAATTTAAAGTTAAATGCTAGCAGTATCAAGATAGGCTTTTGTGTGAAAATGAAGTAAAAATGTATCCAGCTACTAATTGTCTGAGCACTCTGCAGCGTTTATAAACACATCTACAACTGCTTAAGTAGGCTGGTGTGGAACTCCTCACAAGGCATTGCTTGGAAGGCAAAATTAACCTACAACAGTGCATGCTACTTAAGCTTGAGAAGCAGCAGCCTTGACAAAATAAAAATGTGTTCAGAATGTAGCCTGAAACAGGTTTTACACTGCTGAGAAAGTGTTCAGGCTACATTCTGAAAATATTTTCAAAAGCCTGCCAGAGGCAAGGCTGATTTAAATTTTGGATTAGGTTTCCAACCGAATAGATGTCATAATTATAGGTCCTGTAAGAACAGGCAATGTATGTGAGATATACACAAAACACTGCCCCAGTGTAAACCCTACATTCACCCAAATTAGATCTGCTATTACAGTAATATCTATTGTACTGTAACTTCAATGACTAACTGAGCACTACTTTGAAATTACACTGCCTAACCGAGAACTCTTTGGGGCTACCAAAGAAATTGTAGACCATAGGATACTATACTACTGTAGTGTGGCAATAAATAACAATAATAATAAGAAGGAACATACAGGGAATTCCTGAAAAAATTTGTAAGCAAAGGCATACTTGTAATCATTTTCCCAGTCTGGTATTTAAAATCACCATAATACGCTCACAAAGCTTTGAGTTACCACCCCAATATAAGGAAGAGAAGCATTGCATATCCGGATCCTAACCTTAAAATAGAAAGCAACTTAAAGTATATTTTTAACATAATCTACATTATAGACAGTGAACCCTTTTTAATTTTTTTTTCCCAAAGGACGGACTCATATAACCTAGGCATACTTTAATTATTAAGAAAACAGCTATACCAAATGCTAAAACACTGAGGGTCAATTACATTTGAACTTACAACATATGCCTTCAAGCATGGTTTTTTTCCTTACCTAACTAGTTTATGTTTGTAAGTATTAGTATAGATGTAAGCATACATCATCTAGTCCTCTTTTAGCTTGAAATGAGCCTAATTTCAAAAAAAAATCCTTGAAGTGTCTCTACTGTGTAGTGTATTAGTCACCCTATCTTTTACAGATTAAGCTCTTTGGCATTATAGGAGAAATCATCTGCTGCATACTGGCATCAAGCAAAAGCAGATTCATAAACTCTGCCCTTAATCTCTCTTTCAGTTTTCTTCCAATTAGAAACAATCTTTCGTTGATACTCTAATTAATACTTACACATTAAAATATTAGGCATTATAGCAGAAATCATCTGTTATATTCTTGCATAAAGCAAAACTAGGTTTGTAAGCCCTTGCCCTTAATCTTTCTTTCAATTTTCTTCCATTTAAAAACCATCTTTCCCCAATACTCTAATTAATGCAAATGATATTCATGATTAGTTAGTATTATGCTAATCTGAGCCCCAAATTTCCCTAAATCTACATGGTGTTGTCTGAGTACCAGATTGCTTTGGGTTCCTAAGTAAAATTACATTAGCCTGCCAGCTGTACAAAACACCATGATAGAGTAGAAATCCAAGCAAATCATCAAGATTACATTAGTTTTGTTTCTTAATGAACAACTGTTTGCATTAGGGATTACAGACAAATTATGATTTTCCTCTCTGTACCCAGGCAGCCAGGCATCTGTTGAGAAGTTTCATTTTTTTTCCTGACTAAATAGATTGAGGAGAGCTAAGACAGAGAGACAAGTCTAATATTACACATAATTGAATTTTTTCCATTACAAAGCAATCAGCACTCTGTGGCTCACTGCTAATCTTGAATTCTCTCTTCCACTCCAGCCTGGAATGCAGGAGAAACCTGAGCAGCCCCTTTTTTTTTTTTTTTTTTCTTTTTTTTTTTTTTTTTCCAGAAAGCCATCAGTCACCCAGCTTCTCCTCTCTTCCTACAGAAGCAGATTATGTACTTTATAGTCATACCTGCTTCCTGTTATACCTCGAGCCTGTTTCCCAAACTGTCCTGCTGCAATTCCTGCTGCTCTGATATATTAAAAATGTGCAGCCGCAAAGCATCATGAGTGGAAAACAGAGCATCAGGCTCATGCCTGAGTTAACAGTGCACACAGGGAAACTAAGCCAAGAAAGTTGTGTGATAATGGACATGGTACCACCAAGACTGCTAATCTTTAAAGCGTAGCAATGAAGCGCAGCTCTGTACACCTGCACAATTAGCAGCCTGTTCAAGTTTGCCTGTTTCACATCAAACTCCTGTAACATGCTTGTTGTTATGTTCCATTTGATTCAATTATGCTCCTAGTGTACAGGTTCACTCATTTTTCCATGCGCTGATCTCCAAAACTCACACTGTGATGGCTCATTATTGTTAGCAAAAATGTAGTACACTGAAAGGAAAAGAAAGGCTCTGATACACTCATCATTGTGTATCAAGACCTCCTGATTTCAAGTAGCAAGTTAATTGTGATCAATCTGTAGAATGCAGGGCAGTAAACTGTGGGTAAATCGCCATCCATATATTGGATAACAACACAAAGTAGCAGCAAAATAATTCTGCACAACTTCTTTCCTCATATCAAAACCTATTTTAATATTACAGATCACTCTTGGTCTATACAGAGCATGTTTAAAAAGTATGTACTGAAGGGCACTGCCAGTGTTTTGGAATTTACTGAGAAACCTTACCTGAATGGTCTCCAGAACACAACCCTCTTTTCACTTCATTCAAATAACCAATTCAGTCAGTTTTCATTAAGTTTAGCAACAACACATGAAGTAAAAAAGTATATTAAACTGATAATTATCTTTTCTATTTATAGCCAAAATGCACATCTCAGATTTTCTTCTGTACTTTTTTAAATTTCTCATTGCAAACTACTGCAGAAAGGTAGCACTCTAATAATAGCACTCTAAATAGAGCTCTATGTGATGTTATATGCTGTCAAAAGGACACAAATCTAAAAATATCTGTGTATAAACTGTACAACAAATGTTATTAGGACTATAATGTTATAAAATTCATTTGAAAGCTTATAGGAAAATCTAAGTCACTTCCAAAATGCTTTGGAAAAATTATTTATTAGGATACCTAGTCTGAAACAGGTGAGCTGCAATTCTGTCTTCACTGGGTCTTATTAGATTCAGCAGTTTAAATTGGAGCAAGATTAAATCAGGTCTTTTACTTGAGAAATTGCCTAAGAGCCAATTCAAGTGTTTTCCCTTCCATGCTTGTCACATATTGTACTCCTGTATGGATTAGTATTTTGCTGTCGGCAATGTGTATGGAAAATTAAAATAGTCACTAAAATTAGTCAAGGAGGAGACAACCTTCACATCAGATACCAGAAAACTTTCAATTACACATCAGTATCATTTGGGATGTAGAGATTGACAAATACAGTATCAAAAATACTGAGTATAGCATGTAAATAAAATCACTCACTCCAAGAAAAAAAACATCTTTCAGAGTTAACGCCCTCTACAATTTCTGCTGTGGTAAAAGGCCTGAATAATCAGTATGCTATCAAGTGTAGACATTCTGTCATTAATGATACACCAGCTTGCTTATTGATTTGGAAAAAAAACACTAAAAATTAATTATATTCTTCCCCATCATTTTTCAGTGAGATACCTTGAGATAATTCTCGTAACACTATGGAAAAACACATCTGGACGAAGTGGTCTGAAGATCACGGTATGATATTAACTTTGGGTAAGACCTTTTAGTAATTCAGAACTCATCTGTCATTGCTATTAACACATTTACACTGCACACACTAAAGTAAGATTTTACACCAATTTTTTGGGCAGCAGCATTAACTACAGTGTAATTTTATCTGAGAAAGAATAAAAGAACTTCTCCTTTCTCTCAGTGACAACTACTCCTCATCTAAGGTAGTCTCAGGCTTAAGAGAAACTCATAACTTTTTCCCCTCTGGAATAATTTCCAGGTTCGTAACTAATTTCAGTGAAAAGAATAGATTTTTATGACAAGTCAGAGCATGAAGTTGAAGCAAGACACATCATTAACAGGATTAAAGTGAAAATCTTGTTGGTGGGAATGAGCTGAAATTGTTACTGAAGATTTCAATACTTACTCAAATTAAGCAAATGGCTAACCGAGTTCAGATTCTTCCCCAAGAGTCCTAACCTGTCTCTCAAACTTGCTAATTATCAGTACCAAGGATGGGAAACTCTTGGACTTTAGGACTGCGTTATACTCTTGCAGAACTGAGATTGAAGCCTAGGTATAAAGTGAAAGCCAGTGCTGCTGCTGCTGGCTCTGCCGTGGTAGTTGGGTGGATAAATGGCAGCCTTTGGGTCAGATCTATTTAATACCTTCTCCTAACACTGGGCCTGCGAAAGTGCGCTCAAAAATAAATTTGATTGGCAGGCTAAGAAACCTTACAATATGTTTATACAGACTTATATGGACCATATTGTCCTTTCTTAGCATGAAAGGGCACTGCATTGCTGCTCTAGCCAGCAAGATGACAGTCCTGTGAAAACAACGGCTGATGTAATAACAGACCACAGCAATATTGTGGCCACCTGAATAAAAGCCACCATTTCCCCCCAGTATCCTCAAGGATTCCACTGGGAAAGCCTTGATTTACAAACACTCATGCAGGAACAGCACTGTGACTGGGATGCTGAGGCAGTAAACTCTGCTTAAGAAACATCAGTGTAACTGCAGAGATGCTCTGAGAGATAAAAACCCCATCAGGCTTTCAGGTTGGTGGAACAAATCTCCGTAGTTTCTGAAACTATATGAACCTTTGCTGTCAGGTAGCACAATGACACCTTCATGCATGGAATGAGCACAGTCAGGTTTATCTGGTGCAAGAGTCTTGTTTAATATCCTTTAACAGGTGATTTTTAAAGGTGTTCTAAAAGCAGAGTTTCCCAAAATACAAAAAAGGCTGTTAAAGCAAACAAACACAAGTTAGCCAGAGCAAATGGAATATGACTGGTTAAATGGGACAATTTGGCAGTGCCACAATAGGAAGATTAAGCATTTCAAGTATTTCACTGGTTTAGTTTAAAGACAGAGTTTTAAAGAATTCAGTTCGATCCACTATTTGTTTTTAAGGGGAACTTGGCTGCTATACTGTATCCACTATTCTCAAGATAATAGGTTTTGGTAACAGCTTTATTTTATGGATTTCTTGCCCTATATAAAGATTACATAAGTCTATTGGTTCAAACTTATTGCATGAAATAAATCAGAAGTCATTATTATAAGAAATGAAAACCTTTCTGTCTCATTTTCTTGAGCACTGGGAAAATTTACATCTAGTTTACATCTTTCCTTGACTTACAAAGAATTAAGTTCACCTCCACTGGAAGGTAATATTATTCTATATTCCCTAAGAAGTGAGTCATCATTTAAAATGATGCTACACAAAAAATCTCCCCATTAGTGCTGAATATCTTTGAGAAACTGACATTCCACAATGACAACCTGAGATATGACATTTGACATTGACCCTATGTTTAACAACATAGATCTACCACTGCATACTACGGCAAGGACAGAAAAACTTTTTTATTACATTGAACATTCAGAGGAATATTTTGAGGACATTGCAAAGTACAGGATCTGTTAAAATATTGATGGTGTGGTTTTATTTTGAATTCTGAACAGCAGTGGTAAAATTTTAACTGCACCACTGCATCACAGCACAAAGTGTTAAAGTTGCTATTAGCAGTTCGTAAAGAAAATCAAAGCTAGTTTTTAACACCATTGGGCTTAAAGATTTGAAAGAACTGTTTTTATTAGTTCACGGTGAAGCTCTTTTTTCTTCAAACTATCTTTCCCTTGATGCTATAATCTCAGTGCCAGTTGTAGCTAAGACCTAGCCATCTCTTATTTTCAATTACCAAAGGAATGACCTGCTCCCTTTTTTTCTCTGACTAACTTCTGTTACTAAATTAAATTGTAAAAGAAATTGCAGAAAGATACACCTGTCTTTAATTTAGCTCTTCCATTTCTCTTCTGATTTTGCTTCATTCAAGATTGTAATTCTATTTTCTTACACTAGGATTCTGAAAATATATCTTAAAGTGTAAATGTGTTTTGACAGCATTTCCAGTCTATTAGTATCAAAGCATAAAAAAATCAATTTTATTTTTTCATTATTTAGATTCAATCATCATCAAGTAACATTGGAGACCATAAATTCCAGCTAGAAAACAACCTTTTTTTTTTTTTATGTAATAGAGCAAAGAAATCAAGTATCTGGGGGGGAAAAAGAAAGTGAAAGAATCAAGTGATAACTTCAGAACAGAAAAAGCAACTTTATTATGAGTTGCACAGAATTTCTGTAGGTCCTGCAGAAGATTCGGGTACAGCAAAATTCCATAGCCTAGTTGGAACACACATTTCCTCAGTCATAATATGTGTTCAGAGAAGTTACAAAGGAAAACTATAATTGAATACATACACCAAACAACAATGTTAATTACATCTCGAATACTACAGTTGTGTAAATCTCAAACACATTATTGAAAGTACAATTGCACTTTACATGCTGTAGAGAGATGTTTTAGAATTACACAGTTGCTTTGTCCTGATTTTAGTGAACTTTGGAGCATGCCTTAAGCCAACAGAGTGCACACACTTTTAGATACACAGTCACAAGGACACCTTCACACAAACTAATGTTCATAGTACTGCTGATGTACAGTTTTCACTGTAAGAAAACTATTAACATTGCCAGAGTGATTAGACAAACCCAGGCACTATCAGACTCCCAGAGCAGAGTCCTGGATAAAAGTATGAAGCACATGCAGAAAAAGTTCCTTTGCTGAGAAGGTGCTGCAACTGCTAAACACTCCACAGTAGCAAATCTAACTGGAAACGCATTCATAACGTGCCTAAAGACAGAGGAGTTAGAGAAATATGTGCTTGTCAGTAAGCACAAATATATTTTTCCTGGTTAAAGGGACATTTTTTTTAAATCAGCAATGAAGGAGTATTGAAAGTGATCAACTACACCTTAATTCTACATTAGTGCATGCTGTTAGTATGTACGTAATGTATGTGCACTGCTACTGTGTTTTTCCTTGATGAAAGAAGATTATTCGTTCCGTAATAAAAAACATTAAACAATAGAGATGCACATGCATTCAGTATTTAGACTTCTCCATACAGACCTTTCTGATTTTAAACATATTTATTCTGAGTTGTCCAATTATACAGAGTACCTGAGCCAAATATTTTTTATAGACAGAAATGCAATGGTTCTGAAGAACTAAAAACTGCATACTTAAAATGTCTCCTAAGCCTAACAAATGTATCTTCAAAAAGATGTCTTGTGGCCCATATAACCATTAGATAGTCAGTAAATGATCTTCCGGTACATTATGTATGCTGTTGGCACTTTCATGTAAAGAAAACTGAAAAACAGCTTATGGATATGACCTTATATCCCTTTACCCACTCCTCCCCCTGCAATTTATAGAATTAAGATATGGTGTTCTAGGTCCATGAATAAGCACAGCATGTTCAATATGTCCACAGTTATACTGACATTTGTTTCTAAATCATTTAATTAAAAGTCATTATTGAGAACAAAGGATTCATTAACAAGCTGTACATCTGAACAACTGATGGAGTTGTTCTTGTGTTATGAATATCATTTTAATCCAAATTAGAAAACTGCACAGATGTGCTGCTGCAAAATATTGACATACTGCAACTCCCCTGGAATGTGATTAACATTTGTATTAAACCAAAAAGTACATTAAAACCTGGATTTACTAATAAATTTAGGATTGGAATAATGCTTTTTAATGCTGAAATATAGCATCTAAATTGTTATTATTTTAACCTCCACTTGAGATTATATGCCCTATTAATACAGCCTTAATACAATGTGATAAACTTTGTACTGACAGACTTTTTATTCCAAAATTTTGTGATGATGTTTTTGATCATCAGACCAAGCCATTAAGCATAAAAAAATGTGCAGTATTTCTAATAGATCAGAAGTTTTTAATTGTCTCTGGATTGTTCTTAATAAAACCTGTGATTTCAATACTTTTTTTCCCAAGAGTTTGGACAGTTTTTCATTATCTCTACTGCAGATGCATGTAAATTTGTGTATGAAAATAGGATTTTAAGATGAGGAAGAAGAGATTTTCTTTAGAATATGTGTTTTCCCTCTATAGAATTTCATGAAAACGATCAGCAAACCAGAGACATCGATTCAGACTGAGGTACAGATTTAATGAAATAGCTTTCAATAGATGTCTTAGATGTAAATATTTGGAATTTATCCCACAAGAAAAACCCAACACCCTATAAGCAATGCCACAAAGTTTTGTACTCAGATTTTAATTTTGAGATCTGTAAAACAATGAATTATTAAATTTGTGAAGTCAATCACAAAACATAATTATGACTATAATCCCAAACTAGCCATTTGTCATTAATGAAGGGACAAGGAAAAAATATCTAGTGTTTCTATGGGTATCATTCTCTTAGTCACCCTCATCAGCATTCCTCCTCACTTTGTAAAATGGAGATTTTACAGCAGAAAAAGTTTCTAGATTATTTCCTATCTGTACTGAACAGCACTTGATAAACAGGTTCTGTCTCCTCACTGCATGTTCTTTCCCTCAACAAGAAGTTTAATGCAAAAATATGATGCACAACTAAGATGGTCATATTTATACAATCTGAAAGAGATATAATCAGTTAACAGTTTTCTACATATTCAGTTATTCAGTATGTTAAAAGTTTACTTTTGTTTGCATTTGGTTTATTGCATTCTCAGTAAAACTTTTGTCCTTCTGTGTTCTAGCAAATATACCAGTGTTCAAGAGAACACAGATGGAGACTGTGTAATTTATGTTTGTTTGGTTTTTCCCTGACAAACCACATGTTGTTATTGTAGCCAAGTAAAAGAATATGAATGAAATAAACAGTAAGATAGGAAACAAAAAGCACCTTAAAAACTTAACAGTCATTCCACTTAATTTAAAGAAAAAGACAGAATGTTGTCTTCCTTGATGAGAATAGGTCAATGCAATTACTTTAAAATTATCAAAAGCCAATATTCTAGGTTTATTCAAATGGAATTTGATACTAATATTTACATGCTGCAAAATAGTTATAGGCAGTTTATGTATAATAAAACCCCACTAAGTTTATAATGATGCCTGTCATAAAATTTGTTAATTAACTTTTTTATAACTATGAGTAACCATCTTATACAGTATTTCCTAGAAAAGCAGAAGCAGAAAGATAAAGAAATCTGTCTTCCTTATTTTTTCACTCAGAAGTCTTAATGCTTTACTTATGCTGCATATTTTTGATAAGAATTTTCTCTAAATAATTATATAATAAACTCTGGGATAGTATTTTGCACACTATGGCACTGCAGTATGAGGTTTTTTCTTTTCTGAGAGAAAGCAATTAGTATTGTACATGGGTTTGCCTTAGATTTTACAGCTGCAAATTTATTTTAGAAATATGATGCAAAAAAGAATGCAGAGCTAAAATATCATTGGATTTTTACTCATACAGAACAGTCAAGCATTCTTAAATTCCCTTTCCAAGGTGTGCATGAAATACACACTCAGGACAATGAACATTTATATTACATGCATTTTACAGATTATCGTTCAGGATAAAATACTGCAGTGAAAGTATTGATTTTCTTTTCCCTCTGGAAGCAATGCCATCTCACTGAAAGCTATCCTTAGTGAACGCTGTATTAAACTTAAGATGTGCTTCTTTAATAAAAGCAAGCCTTCACACATTCAATATTAAGGTAATACACTATGCAAACGCTTCATAGTGTCTATGTCTAAACATGTCAGTCACTTTAACAGCTCTAGTCAATAATGTACAAAATTACAAGGAGAAAATCTGATTAAAGATCTAAACATGAATCGAAAGAGGATACCAAACAGTGTAACCCCCAGCAAAACAGCAAGTTAACAAAACAGCTTTTCATAATCTACATTCTACTGTTCTTTTTAAAGTACTACCTCAGTAGTTCAACAAGTAGCAAAGAAAAAAATATTCTTCTTCCCTGTATTCAGAAACTACAGAAACAATCACAAGTAATAGCATAATTTAAATTAAATACTCCCTTCAGGTTTGATACCCTCACTGAAGGCACGTATCAACATCCACCTTTGGAAAGATAACGAAGTCCTTGCAAAGCAGTGTAGGAAGGCAGTTATAATCAGAAACCTGCCTTCTGTCCAGGCACTGGGATGTGCTCTCCACTGGTGCTCCCCAGACCCACTGCCCAAGAATAAAGTGCCTATTGTCTCAGCACTGTACTAATTGTAAAAACGCAGAGCATGCAGTAAGCATTATAATTATCCAGACAAACAAGCAAAGGCAATCAATGAAGGAATGAAAAGGATAAAAATATGCCACCAGACAAAGCAACCCAAGAATGAAATTAATATTCATAATGGAATGCAAGCCAGCCGAATGTCCCTTTCATGGCATGGCTATTGCATAAAAGAGACCATTGTCCACAAGTGAAAAAATCCGTATGTGGAGAAAATTTCATGTAGTTCTGCTGAGGAGAAAAGCTTTTCACTCCCAAAATACTTTCTCCTGGTCCCACTGTTTTGATCACGTAAAGTTTTGGGCTCCTTTGCCTGGTAACATTAAAAAAAGTTGTCTCTCAGGGTCCACCTTTCCCTGAGTTCAGTAAGATTTGCTTTTTTTTCAGCTCTCCGCTTTCATTTGCAGCTGTATAAATATGAACAAAAAAGCCATGCTCATCCAAACAAAGAAAAAATGGACTGAATATGCATATCCTCATTAACTAAATTTAATTATGACAAGCGGCATATTAATCAGTAGTTGCTCCAGTTACTGCATTCATTGGTACGGAGGAGGACTCCAAATTAAAGAGAAGCGTGGGGGACAATCACATAGTGATTAGGAGGCTGCTCACAACATGATACAATACACTTTCTAAATAATTATTCAGACGAAACAGAATAAAGAGGCAGATTGCTCTATTTTTAAGACCAACTCAAGAACAATTAGCCAAGAGCATGATGACAAGGCTGTTTTCGTTTTTTCCGTGACTGCTTCCACCTCCACATTCTCATACCAACTAGCTTTGCAAACTGAAAAATTTGCATTTCTCAGGGTGCAAGGTTGGGGGTGGGGGGAAATTTAAAATATAAAAAAAAAAAAGAAAAAAAAAAGAAAAGAGGAGACAGAGCTGAGAAGAAGAAATAAAATGGAAAAAGAAAAATAAAAATCCCATGCTGTATTTGCTGCTGTTTTAATGAGAAGGCCCATGCCCCTAGAGCAGCAGAGAAACCCTATATATCTCACTGTGATGTTAGGAGCTCTGAAGAATCACTGAGCTGGAGCTGCAAAATGCGCGCTCTGAACTTTGCAGCACGTGCATTGCAACAGTGAAGGAGGAGTTCAGAAAAGAAAAAAAGTGCTTCCAGGGAGAGGACAAAAAGTTATCACACCAACTTACCATCCACCAGGTCCTGGCTGACATGTCATAGCAAAGCTGCCATTTTATGGAGCTGTCCGATGCTTTTCCTGCCATTACGCTGTCAGCAACCTTCATCAGATGCAGCTCAATGGAAGATAAGACACCTAATCAAGAAAACATCAGCAGTGGCTTGCTGGGCTACATGTAGGCCAATCCTTATCACACTGCATCATGGGAAAAGCTCCTTTATTAGCAAGAACTCCAACCTCACTGATATAAAGACAAGGATCAGGTCTTTTCTTCCTTTTTTTTTTTCTTTTTTTTTTTTTCCTTTTTGTCTGAAGGGATTGGTGAAACCAGCCAGCGTTCTTTGTGTATCATGTGTACACCAGTTTAGTATCTCGCAAGTGGGCGGCTAGCTGCATTGCTGGGCTACACGGACTTAAGTTTATTTGCATTCTTCTCAGTTGTATATTGTTTGGCATGATCCATGATCAGCTCTGAGTGTAAGAAAGGAGGGGAAAGAAATTATTCTGGATTAGTATCTCCCCCAAGAAGGACAGACGGGTCCGTCACAACAGTGGGGCCCTGGCCCAGAGGTCAGAGCACACGTGTGTGCACACGCGGATCTGGGCGCTCGCACACGCGTGCACGGGTGGGCGCCCCGGGAACACACAGGTAGCAGCTGCAGCTGGATGCAACAGGAGCTGCCAAAGGCTACAAACTCTGGAACTGGACATATGGAAACAGTTTAACCCTTTGCAATCAGCCTTTAGCAAGAAATAGGAAGGCTGTAAGTCCTCAGGAGGAGACGGGAGGGGGTGCAGTTAGAATTTCAAAGACACAGGCTTTCCTCCTCCCTTTCCCATAGATGGCCTTGATCTTCTCTGCTCTGAATGATCTAGCTGGGAAGGGGGTGGTAAGTGGGCAGGGAACTATTTTAATCACAGCTCCCTTCTGCCCTGCAGCTTCAGGTTGTTTGCCTCTTCTACATACCACCACCAGGGTGAGAAGGCATTCTTGCTGCAAAGTTTTCCTTGCAGGGCTTTTCCCCTAATGGAAAACTTGTCATTCCCTGAAGGAAGGACTAGCTTAGAAGAACAAATAATTCTGACTTTGTTTTAAGGTGCAGAAAAGAAAAAATATATACATAAGCATGCAAAGGAAATCAATAAACCCTGCCTTACATTTGAAAGGTTTATAAAGAAGGACAAGGATTTTCCAGTCTTGGATGAAGCGATCAGCTTCATCAGTTTTGATGTATTGCAGATTCTTATGTGTGTATGTGCCTTAGCAATAAATCCATCTTTAGAACCAAATCAGAGCAATCACCCCCTCCACATCTCCAAAACTTCCTTTAAAATTAACACATTAAAATAGTAACAATAACAATAGCAGCAATAACAACAAAGCAACAGCTACAACAATTGGTTTTATTATTACTTCTATTTTCTTTTCTCTTCTTGACCTTCTTAAAGGTCAACTCCTGAGTTAAGAGCCCATTTATTTTGGTCCTGAAACACTGACAGCACCTAATGAAATTACTCCTTGAGTCAGTCCAGAATGCTGAAAACAGAACAGCTCTATAGCAGCAGCCAGTACATCAAAAGATAAGAGCTATTTTCCCTTCTCCCTGTGTGCTATTGAGGTTGGCTTGCAGCCTCAGTTTCTCAGTTGTTTTAAATACACTGATGAGGCCAGCATCAAAAAAGTCAGACCAAATATTAATGGGGATTTTGGACATCCTAAACCCCTAAATTTGCATAGCTCTTTTTATATTTTTCTAGAAGAGTTTCTGTACAATAGATGAGTATGTTTCTTTTTTAATTTTGTTTAGGTCACAATGATCAACTGGGACAGGAGAAAATTTGTGAATAGTGTAAAATCTGCCTATGATCAGGTGCTCAGCACCCGTAGAGCACCAGGAGGGATTAACTCCAGCTCTGTACCCTACATCCTGCTCAAACAAGCTGGCTTTTTGATAAACATTATAAGGTAAGGAGAGCACCAGCAGCAGTTTTATCCAGTTTTTGGCAAGCAGTGCACAGGCAGTTGTCCTGAGTTTGAATCTTTCACATGGCCCTCACTTCCAGGGTCATCAAGGTGGGAACTACAGAAACAAGTCAACTGCAGGTGTGAGATGTGGGACATGTGCTTTCACACATAACCCCTAACTTCAAACATGCTAATAAGCATATTTGCAAGCACAAGGGAAAATGGGAATGACTGACTGAAGAGGGGGATTCTCTGCAGTTTCCTACCCACTGATGCCTGACCACAGGTGAAGAGACCAATTGCTTCAGCCACTAATCTGTCTTACTAGGGCAACTCACAAATCCCCAGCAGCCCTGTGACGGCTGGGAGTGTGAGCCCACACTTTAGGTAATCATGAGCCAGTTCACTGTGCTTAAAAGAGGATAAAAGTTTTATCACACGGTAGCTAGCTGAGAGGTCTCAAGCTGCTCTCAGATGCCCAGCCTACAGCAGATCCAATCTTGAAGCAATTTCTTCTACTAAGTCTTCAGTGAAGAGTGGAGCTGCTCTATCTCAGAGAGCTTCGGAAGTTTCAGGCAGGCTACACATCTCCTATAGCCTCAAGCACCACATGGATACTTACTTTTGTACATCCAGGAAAGACAGAGTTAATGATGAGCCTCCCTTCTGCTGCTGTATGTTGCCTTCTGGCATTAGCTGAAGGCAGAATGGGGATTTCTGGCACCCAGGAAAACAATGTCTGCAGTGCTGGTCAGTGTGTGCTTCCCGTACACATGCTGCTCCCATGCCTGCTCCTGCCTGCTGGGAGGTCTGCCTTTCTCCCAGCCATGCCTGTTTTGCAGATGGGATTTTGTAAATGCTGTAATATGTGGAGATACCACATTTCCTATGCAGTTTGAAGATACAGTCATACGCAACACAGACACATACATATTATTGGACAAAATTTTTCAGATGACCTCTTTTTTCTTTCAGAAAAAGACAGATTTATGAAGAAAGCATATGGTACAATATGCTTGTTACATAGCACCAATTAATTTCAAGGTAATTCAGGCTTCCATACTGATATAAGTTTGGAGCTTTTAAAATGGAATAATTTGAATTTTCAAGTGAGCTGGATTATTCAAATTAATTTTTCAAGTGAATTTGACCCAAATTTCTTTTGGCTAAACATTTTAAAAAATATTTTCAAAGGAACAAAATACATGCATGAAAATGTAAAATTTGGCAGAACTAAAATCTGTTTCATATTTAAGAATAAATAAAATGCAAGCAAGTTCACCCACTTCTAATATATGTCTTCCTAACACATTAAGAGCTAATTGCCAATCTGGCTTTCCCCCAAAGGTTTAGGTTTTTGTAAGGTTTGTTTTCTCTAGGCTGACTCAGCTTTCGATTCTTCTCCAGAGAACAGGTCAATTTCATACCCAAAAGGAACCTTCAGGAATGCTTTAATTTATTTCTATAAGGTCCCAACATCTACTAATAGGCTTAAAGAAGGAATTCACAGTACGCTCCTCTGAAGGATAAGCAGTGCTGGGACGGAGAGACCCAAACTAGTATTGTACATTTACATAATTGTAGAGAACAAAATCCTCCCCACTTGCACACACTCGTTGGTGCTGGGCTGAAGCTACTTACAGTGACAGATCTTACAGGTTTTACATAGGTGTTTGGAAAATCCCTTTGGTGTTCCCTTCTTTCACCAGGTGCACATACAGCCCTGCCTCAGCCCTTCTTGGGAATCCAGAAGGACTGCTGATCCCAGAACCTAGCAGTTCTTGGGAGACTTCCCCACATTGCTTCTCAGCATGTACTTTTCCTGTTTCTCCTGTTGTTTTCTGATAAATATTTTAATTCATCATTATTGGCAGCTGCAAAACCTGTTAAAATAAACTCACACAGAAACATCCTTAATGGTAAAAGGCCTTTTCATTTCTGCTAAGGGAGCAGCACATGGCTACAGAAGCCTGGCAATCTGGTGCCTTTGACTGAGTTATGTACCCTGGAAAAAATAAATTGGATTATTCCTTTATAAAGTAGCAATAATAGGGGTGGAGAATAACTGCTATTAACTTTGCTTAGCCTTTCTATTTTTCCTCATTTGACATCAGTGAAGAGACAAATAAACCTTTTTATAATTAATTAAACCATGGCAGTATTTACCCAAGAAACCTCTTTGCTGACTGCCAGAGTGATGAAAAGCCATCATTCCTATGAAGCTGTTTACTTGACATCTTACAACCAGACATTTCCACCTAAGCATTCTCTTTCTTGTGGGTAGAAATACTTCCTCTTTTGTGAAGCTCTAGGGTGTCCAAGACATAGCAGGATATTTTCAGGAATGTGAAGAGCTCCACAGTTAAGTAACAAAGATTCCTGGCAGAGGATCCAGCAGAACCCAAACGGTTTCACTGAAAGTAAAAGCAAAGGCTGTGAGGGAGGCTGACTAATAGTGTCCTTCCAACACTCTCTCTTACTTTTTCTCTTACCACAAGTGCCTGCTGGTCTTCCAGGCCTAGCACAGCACTTTTTTGGGACAGGCAGAAAAGAGAGGGGGGACACCTGGGGTGGACAAGCTGGCTTCCAAAAGGCTAGAGACTCCGTTCCCAGTCTGGTGACATTCAGGAGCAAAACTCATGGTGAAGTATTTTTTTCAAATAGATTTTTGAAGTAATAGATGATAAGTGCTGACTAGCAAGGCAAAGAAGTGAAAACTGCTGTTATATTCAAAAATACACATCAGTCCAACTAAGAGGCAAATATGATGGTTTAACTTGAAAAATGAGTAGTGATACAATTTCGTAATGTCCAAAGAACTAATGCAGCTTGTATATCTGTGTATATATGCTTGTGGGCTATGATATATGGCAAATTGGGCAGAAGACAGTCAGATAGCCAATGATGGAGATATGCCCAGAACTGGAATGTTCAATTGTACATTCTAAGGCCAAGAAAATTTTTCATTTACATTATTTCCATCAAAATAATCCATGTGCAATAATGAATCCAATGCACAGTAAATCAAAATGCTAAACTTCTGGCATTCTTTTACATTTATTTCTTTTTAAAACTTTATGAAATGCAGTATGCAACTTTTTTCATGTCTAAAAATACTATTCCCAAAGGAAAAACCATTATCCAAATGTAAAAGTGGAGTTACATTTACCATAAAAAAAAAAGTTTGATATTTAAGAATTGTGTGTCTCTCACAAGCATTCTTTATTCAGTAAGTGCCTGTTTCATGAGGAGGGTAGCTTTTAATGTTCAGTACAGGATAATACTCCATCCATCTCATCTGTGGATTGGATTTCATCCCTATGAGCAATGTGAGAATCATACAAATCTGAATTGTATCCCCTGAGATTCAGTGCTAAGAAGCCCAGTAATAAATGGAGGTCATTATGCTGCCTGCTCACAATCTCCTTAGAAGAAGGGATGGATTCTTTTCACCTTCTCTTTGAAGTGAGGGGCACACTGATAGGCTTTATCAAATACAGTGCACTTTTGTAACTGGATGTGGAGCAAGCACTTTGCTTACAGCCCATCTCCAGTTCAGTGGCTGCCAAAACAGCTCTATCAGCCAAGACCAAAGTACTTACATCATGTCCACTGTGAGCTGGTGTGGTCAACAGCAAAAGCAGAGGGCTCTAGGGAAAACCCAGACTGCATTGCAAATCTGAGGGGGCAGGGTAGGTACTAAAAAACCCCAAAGCTGGTTGCTCCACTTTCCTAGGACACTGTAAGCAGTAAAAGTTTGGAAGCCAAACCCACCCCTCAGCAGTGACTCCTTGCCATTTCACTGCCATGAAATGCTGTCCCTTTTGTATAACAATGCCCAAAGACTGCAGTGTCATGCTGTGCCCTCACAGCCATGCCAAGTGTGCTCAAGGTGGGCAGGACTAGTGGGGATATTGTTGGCCCTCAAAGCCAGCACCTGCCTCTGGAGCAAACGTATCACTTAGACTATTGAGAAACCATTTATGCTATGCATGCATCAGTTCACAACTACTGCTCTTCTCTCAGCTAGCTCTATCCCATTCCTTTCATGCCTCACAATTTCTAATCAATTCTTTACATCTCCGGGCTAAGTCAGCTTATTACTTGGACACAGTAAAAATATGTCTCTATAAAATCATCTAGATGGATTTCCTTTATTTAACACAACATGGAAAACAATTATCTCCAAACAAAAAAGTAGGCTGGCATATTTTCTTGCTGACACATTCCTACTCTATTTTAGTTCCTAGTTTCTAGTTTAGTTTTAGTTATTTTATATTAATTTTTCACAACTTTAGTTGTTCCAAATATATCTTTCTATGTTTAGCAATAATGTTAGTTTGGTCTGAGACGGGGCTAGCTCCAAGACCTTTTCTGCCTTGTCTTCCCTTTTAACTCAGGTGTTTCCTTTGCTTGTAATCTATCAGAAGTGGCAACTTTTTCTCCTAATTTGATAGACTTAAAATCTTTGCTAGTGATTTTGCAGTTCTGTATGTTGGTTTGTATTGCGTTTCTGTGGCAAGGTTTTGGTAGCAGGAGGCTATAGGGGTGGGTTCTGTGAGAAGCTGCTGGAAGCTTTCCCCATTGTCCAGCAAGAGCCAATGTCAGTGAGCTCCAAGATGGACCCACCACTGACCAAGGCTGAGCCCATCAGCAATGGCAGTAACACCTCCATAACAACATATCAAAGAAAGAAGAAATAGTTATTGCACAGAAGTAATTGCAGTCAAAGAGAGAAACAGCCCAGCAAACTCCAGGGTCAGCGCAGAAGGAGGGGAAGGAGGTGCTCCAAGCGCCAGAGATGAGATTCCCCTGCAGCTATGAAGCAGCTCTGCCCCTGCAGTCTATGGAGATCCATATTGGAGCAGAGATCCACCATCAGCCAATTGAGGATGCAGGAGCAGACAGATGCCCAAAAGATGGCTGTGATCCCACAGAATGCCCACTCTTTGCAGGATTTGTGGCCCTGTGGAGGGAGAGAGAAGTCCATGCTAGAGCAAGTTTGCTGACAGGACTTGTGACACATGGGATCCATGGTGGAGAAACCTGTTCCTGAAGGATTACACCCTTTAGAAAGTGACCAGTGATGGAGCAGTTTGTAAAGAACTGCAGCTGTGAGAGCTGGCCGAACTGAAGGAACTCTAATCCTAAGGCCATGAGAAACCCCTTTCTGTTTGTGGTGAGTAGTAAAGGTTCATGGGAGTTTGCACATTAATGAAGTTGTTCCATATAAGGTTATGTTTTTATGATTGGTCAGTTATGTTGTGCAAATACGGTCATGTTCCCAGTTCAAGTTTCTGATTGGACCCTTACCCTCAGACCTACCCTACCTGTCATGTTTTCCTCAATTCCGGGTGTTTGGTTCATTACCCCACAGAGTTCTCCTGGGTACTGTGCATGGTTTTGGGGCACCATCTCTATTTTCTTTTATCTGTTATTAAAGTGTTCTAGTGCCAAGCATCATTCCTGCTCCTAATTATTTTCTCACCTCCCTCTGCCCTGAAATCAGGGGACCTAAAGGTTTGTTGCAGCTGCCCTCACTCTGACATGCAGCTGAAAGGATGGGCTGAGAGTGCAGAAGTTCATGGAGGACTGTCTCCTGTGGGAGGGATTCCACACTGGGGAAGGACTCCTCTGCCTGAGCAACAGCAGAAGCAACATGTGATGAACTGACCAAAACACCCATCCTGTCTCCCTGCACTACTGATGGGGAGTGTCTTGGGTTATGGAACAAAAAATGTGCATTCTATTTCATCTGTTAAAAGCAGTTGGGGAGATGTTTTTCTTTATCTCTTGTAACTCTGAGGGGAGGGGGGAAGATGCCTTCTGATAATGGGCCAGCTGTTAAAACCAGGTGGGGCAGTGTTTCTTATCTCTTTCACCACCTGTCCTCCCTCTAGGGGGATATTTTCTGCTAATGGACCATTAAGGCTCACCAAGGGCATGACATATTCCATTGTGAGATGCTCCACCCAGTGGGGGGAGCCAACCATTCCTACCTAGATAAAAACTGAGACACAGGAACACCAGGGATGTGGTTCCACTGGATTCCTGGAGGAAGACTGGACCCTTCTCTCTCAGGATCATCTCTGCTCCAACAGAACCACATCTGCCACTCCAGGAGGACTTACTTTTTTACTTTTGGACTGCTTCCAACACCCTGACCACACAGGGTGTCAGGTTGTATTATTCCATTTATTTTATTTTACCTTCTTTTTCCTCTCTTCTCCTATTAAATTCTATCTCTGACTGGGAGTCTCACTGGTTTTGCTTTCAAACCAGCACAGGGAGGAAGTAGAGAATCAGTGATAAAATTAAGTCTGGGAAGGAGGGAAGAGTGGGGGGAGATATTTTTAGGATTTGTTTTACTTCTTACTATCTTGCTCTGATTTTGACTGGTAATAAGTTCAACTAATTTCCCCAAGTTGGGTCTGTTTGCTAATAAGAATAATAAGTGAGTGATGTCTCCCTGTGCTTATCTCAACTAGCTTTCCATTATATTTTCTCTCCAGCTGAGGAGGGGAGTGACAGAGCAGCTTTGATGGATATACAGCATCAAGCCAGGGTCAACCCACAAGAAGGCTTCTGGGGGTACTTTGCCTAAAGCAAGCAGGTTTGACACTGAGTCCATAGTCACCACATATATTGAGTATTCTGCCTGTCTCTTGTCAGCTGGTTAGTTGTGAGGACTACTTATTGGGTATTATTACTTATATGGGACTACTTATTCTTGGGTAAGGAGATGTGGAAGTTGAATTATGATTGGCAATCATTGCTCCTTAGCTAGAGATTGTCCAGGTAACCTCTTTGTATGGCAGACCATACTTGGGATGGGAAGAACATGATGGATAACTGGCTAAGGGACAGGGATTTTCCCATGTAGTTGAATACCAACTCCAGCTCCTTATAGCAAATTCTCCCAGGGCAGAAGGACTGGGCCTGGCAGATGCCTTGGTTTGAGTGCTGGCCAGCAAACCAGAGATAGCACAAGTGGGGCAGAAAATATTGCCTCTACCAGTTTTCTTTCATGAAACAAAACTCCTGAGAAACTGAAGAGTAATGGGGAAGGCCCTGTCCCAGCTAATTTCTTCCAAGAACATTTGTATTTCAATTCTTTATTTCGTTTTGATGTTTTTGCCGGAATGATGTAAAAGGGATTTGTTATTAGACATGAGGCACGAATAGTGGAGTCTCCTTGGTTTGGGGGGCATCATGTATCTGTGTATCTGCTGAGAATAATCCAATGGTATCAGTGTAGCTACTGGCTTATCTCTGAGCAAGGCTTATGGTTATCCTCATTCCACCTTCCTGCCCAGGTAATAATGGTTAATGATTTCCCCATGATGAGTATCTTTGTGCTCTTTCAAATCCTCATACAGATCACAGTCTGAAAGCCCATTTTGATTGTAAAGAGAAAACTACAGAGGTATGGTTAAGCTTTACATAGGGTGAGGCATTATGGCACAGCTGCAACTGATTTCACCTGAGTGATTTTCAGCTGAAGTGAGAAAATGGGGGGAACAGGCCAGGACTAAAAGAAAAGTTCCCAGTTGAAACACCTAGGAACTCTATTTCCTATTAACTCCCCTGGACAAATCAATGTTTTTGACAACAAAAGGAAACTTCCTTATATAATGTTGATAGTAATCATAATCCTCTCCAGATGCTAAGCAAGAATTCTGACTTCCCTCAGCACCAGGCTGGGTCAGGCCCAGCACCATTCTGTGATGAATGCTAATGCATTGCCTGTATGAGTTCCTATCTGTGGAAAGGCAGGAAGCACAGGAGGTTTTTAAACATTGTTCAGCTGCACACTCAACACTGTGAGAGTCTTTACTGCTGCAGTCAGTCACAGAGGCTGTGCTATCCTGCAACTGAGCATATGCCTCCCTTGGCATAAGGTTGATTTCTCTTTGGTCCTCCAAGAGATCACCACTGTGAGTCCCACACAGGGAGTATAGAAGCAATCTCTGTAGATGTAAGATGTTCGTATAAGACCTGTGATTTCTTAGCAAGGGTTTTTCTGCTGGAGTGTCTGTCCAGTTGTTGAAAGGCTTACATCTGCCACGATCTTCTCTTCAATGTTTTTTCCTGCTCATTTCTGGAAGGTTGATGCTGTCCCAGAAAACAGCACTTCAGGTTATTCCAGAGGTTGCAGCCCATGGTAGGCAAGCCAGATGTGTCAAGGGTCTATGCAGACATATTTTGCCTTGAGTTTTGGTGCCAGATGTCTGTCTGATGTCAGAGGGGAGGACTGAGTTTTCCCAACAAAAGCACTAGCTTTTTAACTGAGTAGTTATGAGTATCCCTGTGACAACTGATGTGTGATTTAGCTACCTATCCATACATCCCAATAGTTATCAATGCCTGCTACTATTGTGACTTGATACAAGTTTTGACCTGCCTTGTTGTTTAGGTGTTTTCTTTCATATTCATGTGTTTCTGCATCTTCCTTTTGTCCAGTTTTACCAGATAAGGGTTAGCACACTGTGGGCAGAGTATGAAGTAACTCAACAAATTGACAAATCCTCTGCTGCCACATTAAATACCACAAACCTGCAGGAAAGAGCAAACATGGGTAATTAGAAGTCGACAGGGAGCTCAGTGGTGCAGCTCTAAAAGAAGCTAGCACCATTTCTTTCAGTTCATCATTTTTCTATACCACAGTGAAGCACAGAACAGCAAGCTGCAACAGAGAAGAACAAACTGTGTATAAATAGAAAGAAGTGTAACATTTAACTCAGTTCACATCTGGGAGAATTACTACCTGTCTGAAAACTGCTCAAGAGTCTCAGTAGTGTCTGCTTTTTCAAGCTTGTTTCTGAAAGGACTTCATATAATAATGTAGTTCAAGTCATCTAAGCAACTTAAAATTCTAAGGACATATTAGACAAATTGAATTGATTTTGAGCTAGCCAGCTCTTCTGGGTGATAATAATCAAAAGATATTTAGTTAATGTTACTGACTTCTACCTTCAAATGCCCTTTGGCCTTCGTGAAATAATTGCACAAAATGTATGGATTGAGATAGCATACTCTGCAAAGACCTCACTAAACCTAGAGTTGCTGTCCTCATCACAAACTAATTACACTTTACATATTTGCCATCCACTTTACATCATAAATAAATACAGCTCAACAGCCACAGCATTGGTTTTGTACACAGCTACCCACTGTAATACAATACAGACCTTCACATTCAATGACTTTAGGCATTATAACTGAAAGTGCATTTAAGGTACATTTGCCAAAACCCTTATTAGACTCGTAATGGTAAGTGGACATATGGAGCCTCATCAGTATTCTCCTACATAGAGAGATAATATCTTTCTGTCCAACCCCTTTTAAACAATACATCAATGTTATTTACTGCCTGTTATGAGAAAATAAACTGCTCTTTCAGCCTTTCATGTATCTTTTTTCCCAAAATCTGATAAACAGAAACAATGCACTAAAAAAAGTTTAATCTTTTATCAGAATCAGCTGCAAATAACTATCAGAAGATTTGCCATTGTTGACTTTCTCAAACAAAAGATATAATTGAGATAATTGTTTCAAGTAAATGCTGCTCTGTTCATCTGCCTTTCAGATTAATTCAAGATATATTTGTAAGAATAATGGTTTTATTCAGACTTCTCCAAAACTGCAAAATTGTTCCTATGAATCATACATGCACACTGATTTCAACTGTGACAGTTAATTTTTCCTTTTTTTTTTTTTCCTAAGCAGATAAAATAGGCTATGTGGGTAGTGACACATTATAGGTATAACATTAACCTCTGGCTTTTCAATTACCTTTGAATTAATTTTTCAGAAAACAGTGTATTTTAATGAGAATACTCTCCAAGGTACATGGATATCAATTTGGCTGGCTAGTACATTCAGAAAAGGAATTATTTTGTTGCTTTGAAAAAGGCATGCAGGTGAGAAATCTGATCAATTGGACGGGACTGTGGCTGACGTTAACAGCTCCATCAGTGCTACATCTTCAAAGTATCTCCAGTTCTGACATGGTTGAAATGTCTAGTTTTTGAAAAATGAGATCTCTAGGGAATTTGCAGGAAGACTTGGGAAGTGTACACTGTATGTCCCATCCAGATGCACCCATTCATAATTCGGCTATGCCACAGGAAAGCTCCAAGCAGTTGTGCTTAACAGAACAACAGCAGCTGAACTGATGGCAGCAGAAAGGGTAAAGAGACCAAATAAGATTTTTTTTTTCACTAAAACTGCTATTACTTGAAAATTAATATAAACTTAGTGACAAAAATTTTATCTTCCACCCACAGGGAGATGCTGCTCTGAGATATGGAGGACGGTGCCAGATGTCTGTGTTCATATGCAAAAACAAGCAAGAAGAAAGAAGGGTCACAGAGCCACATTGCCACTCACAGACTCCTCTGCAGTCCCTTCTCTGTGTGGTGTGGTGTGGTGTGGCTGCAGTGCTGTTATTTCCTCTATCTAGAAAAAATTACATTTTACATGCTTTATTCATCAAACAAGGTTCCTGACTCTCCAATATGCAGCAAAAAATAATTAAAGAACACACTTGGACCAGTGGAAAAGGCATTGCATCTCCTTTCCTAGTTCATACATGCTATGGCTTCTCACTACCCAAAGATATGAAGGTAGTACCTATTGCATTTGACCCTGTAGCAATATTTTTTCGGAGTTGTGAGGCTATGAGATAATTTGACTAGTCTAAGGGAAAAAAAGAACTTCTTGGCTTTTTTGTTCTGGGAGTATTGAGGTAGATGAAATCAAATTCTGATTCTTCAGTGCCAGATTAAAAAACCTTGACACAAAGCTAAACAGCTGATGATGCTGAAGATATACTACTGGTGAATGAAGAGACTTATAAAAATTGCCAGTCCTGGTTTGTTAGTGATAAATAAGCAGATAAATGGCTGCATGTGTGTTTTTGTAGAAATACACCCTGAATATGTAACTGTGTAGAAAAGAGCTAAATTAGGTGCAGAAAGGTATTTTCAATTTCCCTTTATATACTATATATATTATGCTTTCTATAATAAAGGCATATAGATAAAAACTTCAATATTTGAAAGCAAAATAAATTTATCTCAAATGATTACCTATGACATGCTCATCTGTTATCCTTTAATTTAATCCAAATTCAAAATAGAAAACAAATACAGCTTCTTATGTGATCTCTCTTCTTGGTGTATCCAAGAAGTTTATCAGAAGCTATATTATCAGAATGAGCTGAAAAACACATATGCTTCAAACTTCAGTCACCTATGCACTGCCGGATGTTAGGCGGCCCAAATTCCTTATGTGACATGTGGGAAATGGCTGTTTCTTCTAAAGTCGATTATCCAGGTTTCTTTGATAAGGAGAGCACGCCTTCAGCACTGCAGCTTTGCACAACTCCCTCGCTGCAAACCCAGGTGCCTTCACTAAGAGAACCACAGGTCATGCAGAGAACTGAAGGCAGACATTCTGAGCCCCAGAGTTTCAATCTAACGCAATGAGTTAGCATCCATTAGCTATCAGAACAAATGATCAAATTCCACCTCTACAGGGCTCAAATTTCTGCACTGTCCACACTTACACATCTTACGCTTTATACTTACCAAAAAAGAGGAGCCCATTACCTACATGGCAGCCAATAGGCTGGATTTTGGGAGTTTGGGCCACAGCTACAGGAAACTCCAAGCTTCATGGAATAAAATGAGGGTGGGATGCATATCCTAAACAGCAAAATCAGGCTGTATTTGGAAATAGATTATTACTTGGGTTTGAAAGAGTTGTTACTTCTCAGCAGCACCCATCCAGTTTATTTATGTTCATCTCTGTGCAATGGAAATACAGCTTTTCGGCTTACTCCATACAAAGCCTTTGCTGCTCATGTCTGTTCTCACACTGATCCTTCAGCAAAGGGAACGTTTTTGATATGGGAAGTCTAATGAGAAAAATATTGTGAAACTAGAAGGCATATAAAAAATGTTCTGTAACTGATACAAATTATGGCCTGTATTTTTTCAGCTTAGCTTAGCTTCATTTTATTCAGACTAACACATCCTCCATCCTTCCTCAAACCTGTTTATTCAGCTTGAAGTACACAGGGTCCAATTTTTCCTCCAACTGCCCTTCCACATTAGTATTATTTTGGCTCACATGGGTAATTAATCAGACTACAGGAGTGTTTACATGTATTTGTTCATCTGTACTACCTAGTCACCTCTTAAATTTATAGACTCAAAAATACTGTTTCATTCAGTTTATAAATTGACAAAATACATCAAGAAATGCTCTCAGGAGCCTTAGGCACTAAAAACACTGGAGTGTACATTTTAAAATTATTTTTATGGGCAACTGGAAATAGATCCAAGTTTCCACACATTGAAAAGAGAGCATGCACTCATACAAGCCAATTGTATCTGATTTGTAAACGTTAAATAAATTTCATTTCTGAGATAACCAGATTTGAAACTACTGTGGGGAAAGAGGCCCACTGAAATTTCAGACAAGAGAAACTGACATTTTGGCAGCACGTAAGAACAGATTTTTCTGGAATACACATAGAACAGAGAATTTTACAGGCTTGTTTTAGGCTATTGTGGAAAGATCTCTATGGAAGTGATTTTTATTACTGTTATTAGCAGAATCTGGTTCTTGGATTGAAACAGAAGATGCAAGGCCTGCACCACAAACCATCACCATGTGGTTTGTGTCTCCTGATTCATGAAGTGACACAGTTCAGCTATGTTAATCATTTCCTTGCAGACATATCCATTGGGTTTTTTTCTAGGGTTTACTAGTCTTGCAGTGATCTTTCCAGGTGTCTAAAATCTTCACTGTACTTCTAAAGCTGAGATTACTGCTTGCACCACACCCAGCAGCTTTTGTTTTATTGTTCTCTAAAATGTTTTCCTGCGTTCACTGCTCCATTTCTTTTTAACATCTTTAAAGCCAGTATCTCATTTGAAAGTCCAAGTCATTTGAAAGACCAAAGTCTGTGAAATTTTTCTGCATCAAAATCTGGCATAAATTCCCATGAACACAAACCAGAAGATCTGCTGATTCAGATTCGTTTAGCTCTCTCAAAAACGGCTCCAATGATGAACAATCTAATACATCGTAAAAAAAAAAAAAATACAATCCGAAGATTAAAAAAAACCCAAGCTCTATTTCTGTAATTTGAAAAATGGCAATTTATATAAATCTTAGTTGATAGCTACATCAGAGAGTGGAACTGGGATTACGTGGGCAAGAAATTTAACCAATACTATAACTAGTGTTTTATACCAACATTAGCTGGTAGACTACTCCTAACAGAGAAGGTCTTCAATACCTCCACCAACATTCAGCTCTTAAAAGCAAACAACAAAGCTCACTAACCGTTCAGAAATTTTTCACAGTTCATTTTTTCAAAACAATTATTTGGAGTGTAGCTTTTTCATTTGTCACAATAAAAAAATATACAGCAGTGAGGGCAATTTATAACATAATTAGAAAAATCTACAAACATTAGAAAAATATTAGTAAACAATTTACACAATTTTAAATCAATGAAAATGAAATTCAGTGGCAAGAAAGAAACTTTTATTTTTTTATTTAAAAATAAGATTTTATAAAAATACAAGATGAAAGAATTCTCAGTAGGAATGCAAAAATAAACCATAACTTAAATCAATTTTAAAAAATCTCACAGAAACATGACATGAATGAAATAAACAAAGATAAATAAAAAACAATACATTGTTTATCAGCTGAACATACTCTTGCATTTTCAGATTTGATTAAGAGAATACCAGAGTAAGCTTTCCTGTTTTGATATTATGCAGTCATTCATCTCGTACATTACCATTTAGGCATAACCAGTGTTAGACCTCATAATTTTTAACAACTCCAGTAGGAACTTGATTCAGCATTATTTAAAAACAGTCAAGATCAAACTAAGAACAAATGAATAAAACTCAATCACATGCCCATGTGTGAGCTACAGAATTCAGAATGCTAGTTTACAAAAGTCAGTACTATTTTTCTCCCTGTTAAAGAGAGTGATAATTTTCTGTCTGTAGATATACAGATATCAGTCCTGGGAATGTGCATAGAAATACCCAGAAATGCACAGAAATTAGAAGTTAATTTCCATATTTTCTATGAAAATTTTCTATTTGAAAACCACCGTTAAGTGTAAGTCATTCTTACAGTTATACAGTTGATACTTAGATGCCCCTTGTTGCAACAAGTGGCTTTAATCACTCTGCCATAGTCTGGCCAAGACACAAGATGCCACTGGGTAATTCCAGCAGAACTGAAATCCTAGGCCTTATGCAGTCCACAGATACAAGTATTTCAATGCCTCCGAAGGTCAAATGCTCAGCCACTGAGAAAGTAGTACAAAAACGTTTTGAGGAATGTTTTTCTTAAATATCCAGACACTTAGTATGTCACCTGAGTACGGACAGTGTATTTAGAAGTACTTACTCTTCCCAAAGTAGTTTCTAGCAGCATTCAGCATCACACTGTTACTTTTGAGATAATTTAGAATTATATTCAAGTTATTAGTAGAAGAAAATCACCTCCCTCAAACGGTTGGCCACACTTATTATGATGCAGCCCAGGGAACAGGTGGTTTGCTGTGTTGAAAGCACACATTACCAGGTCATGTTGAGCTTCTCATCAACCAAACATGGTAACATGAATAATGAAATATCCTGGATTCTGAATGTGATTTGTCATGATCTGCTGGTTCTGTGCGAGATAATTTTCTTCAGGGTAGCTAATGCAGGGGTATGTTTTGGATTTGTGCTGGGAAGAACAGGAATGTTTTCCTTAGAGCTGAACCACAAGGAAACACAGTGACAGGGCCTTTTTTGCTCCTTACACCATCCCATCAAGGAGGCTGGGGTGCACAAGGAGCTGGGAGGGGACAGAGCTGGGACAGCTGACCCCAACTGACTCCAGGGATATATCATACCACCTGATGTCACACTCAGCAAATAGAGCTGGGGGAAGGAGGACCACATGAATGTTTGGGATGATATTTAGTGTTTGTCTCCCCCAGTCACTGTCACGTGCACTGCAGCCCTGCTTTCCTACAGCTGGCTGAGCACCTGCCTGACTATGCAATGCAGTAAACGAATTCTTTATTTCGCTTTGCTTGCCTGCATGGCTTTTGCTTTATCTATCAAAGCTATAGATTGTCTTTATCTTTCAAGAATTTCACGTTTTTAGTCTTCCAATTCTCCTCCTCATCCTGTTGGGGGGACAAATGACTGAGTGGCTCTGTGGTGCTTAGTTGCTGACTGGAGTTAAACCAGGATACATGACATTCTACTTTGTGTTTTATTAGCCATGTATTTATAAACTAATGAATCAAAATAATTATCAGGAATATCTGAAGAATAGCTCAGAACATATTTAAAAATTATGTATATTAATAAAGACTGATGGATAGAAAATTTATTCTTAGAATTCCATGTATATGAGAATTCAAGACTTGTAACTCTTCCTCAAGACTGAAAATGATTGTGTGTGTACCTGAACTACTAGACCAGCTGTGTGATGGAACCTCTCCTTCAAAGCAACCGATCAGAGGACAGATTCACAGACATTATTTAATGCATTGTCTTTTATTTTAGACATCAGCATTTTTCAAATGAAATCTCAAATCTCTGATTATGAGAAGATAGCAAGTTAACATTCTTTGGTCCTATCAGAAGTTATCCCACACTGCAAATAAACCAACTACTTTCAAATGTTCTCAGGGAGGAGTTCATTGGTTCTTTAAGTTCTCTTTGTGCATCTCAGGAATTCAAATATTGCCAAGTCAGAAGATAATATTCACTTTTCTCAAAAACATGTGTTTTTCTGATATTATATTAGGATGAAATTTAGTAACACTGTCTATAAGATTTTTTTAAATGCATAAAAATGACAATCACTAATCAATCTTAAAAATGCAGTTTCTACTAAAACAAAGAATCTTAAGGAAGACTTGGAGGGAAAGAAAGCAATGGTTCAAAGGATTCAAGAATTTCAAGGTCTGAAGGATTTCAAATTGGTTCATAAAAGTCTCATGTTTCCTGACAAAACAACTTATTCTGAGAATTAGTTTCAGAAACATTACTTGGAGAAACTAGTAACATGATAGGGCCCGTCACTAAATTAAGAAAATTAATTTTTAATAAATTACCATTTCAGAGGCCTCTCATTCAAAGAATAAAGTTTAGTACCTCCTAAAATATCAAATCTTTCCAAATTCTCCCCTTTGTCCCCCAAATACTTAGAAAAGGGACAGAAATTAACTATCAGTCTTAATCATGTTACAAATTGATTCCTAATGTTATGATGATTAAAAGACTGCAAAAAAGTAGATTTAAAAGGAAATCGAACAATACATAAACATTTGAGAACACGAATTTGTGGAATTAGCACTTTTGTTTGAGAATCGGACAAGATTTTCGTGGACATCACTTGCTGGGAAGTATAATTGATTCTCCAGCCTCCAGGTTTGTCTTTCGGTCATTTAAGTAAGAGCCTTGGAACGTGGAGGTTTTCTAACTGTCCAGCCGCTGGAGAGGGAGGTGTGATGTCTCGGGCGGCTTTCCGGGGTGTGCGGGCTCTGGCGGCGGCCCCGCGGGTGAGAGGGGCGGGACACAGCCGGGGCTGCTCCCGGGCACGGCCACCGCACGGCAGCGCCGCTCACACACCACCCTGCACACCGGCCTCAGGAACCACCGCCGCCCTGCTAACCGAGGGTACTGCCCCAGCACCAGCCTGGGGCTCCGTGCACGGTGACATTCGCTGAAACAGTAATGCTGGGAAGCAGAACGCGCAATTATGTGCCCCACGATAAATACACCAAAAAATAGTTAAATTCTTAGTTCTCCGAGTAACGCTCAGAACTGTACAATCTGCTCTGATAACCGATTAGCATAAAAACTTCCAACTATGTTTTGCTCATGGAACATTTAAATATTGGCATGGAAAAAGAAATATTATTTCCCTGTGTATTCCAGAGACTAAAATAGCGGGGGGGGGGGGGGGGGGGGGGGGGCGGCAGGAAAAGAAAGTAACAGAGCCATTAATTTATTATGTATATTCACATTCCTTTCAATTTCAAGCACTGCTCCAGTCTTTTCACCCATTTCCTCAAGCTTCTTTTTGTTTAAGTATTGCTGCCAATATGCCAATACCACTTGAAACAAAGTCTAATTTCACGACAACTGGCACAAGGGGAAAAAAAGGGAAAACGGACGAACATTAGGCTTGAAATTTATGTTAATAAAACATTGCATCTACTTTTAAAAGGACAGGAAAAGTAAAGTGAGATCAAATGTTAGACACAAAAGTTAAAGTTCACATGATTTTTTAAGAGGCACTTTTTGAAACTTTTAATGGATCATCAAAATCTCTTAATTCAATAAAGGGACACCTAATGTTGACAGTAACTGTACTAAGACTTTAAAAGAGTTGATCTAAATTTTTTTTTGCAAACACCAGTCATGAAAAACCTTACCCTTCTTTTTTGAAGTAACTGTTCACAAATAAACTATCACTTTCTGCACAATCTACATATATAAAATCCTGACTTGGTGTCTTTTATTGTGTCCTGCTGCATGGCTGTTATTTACGATGGATCCTAGTCCTGCTAGACTATGCAACAAACACAGTACACAACATAACTGGAAACACTGATCTGTGAATTTCTCCTAGAAATCTACTGCAGTTTTCACAATCATCTGAATACGATGATTGCATAACATTTGTATAGATACAGAGGGCTACAATAAGTACTTAATTTTTCCAAATAAAGGGAGACTGAGCTGGTACTTTGGAAATAGTTATCATTTTACCATATCTGCAAGATGCTTTCTTTGGTTAACTACTTCCATACTTAAAGGAACAACAAGTTATCTACATCAACAAAGTACCCTGTTAACTGGTCATGTTAGTAGCAAATTTATATTTATGCATAAATATTTTTAATTACTTTTATTTTCAATATACAAACACATAGACCAATTCTGGCTAATCAAGACTGAAGAAAAGTAAATACAAAATTTTTAATTTTATTGACAATATACTCTTCCTTATGGTACATTATGCTAACTAACTACATCTGTATTTTTTAAAAAGTAATCATTCTAGTATTTCCACCATGCAACTTCTTTGTTGATTATTGCTGATTCAAATCCTTGGGATTCAGGGAAAACATGCATTGTATCTGCATAGTTTACCCTAAAATATTTAATCCCTCTCACTGACATAAAGACATGAACACTTTTCACTAACAGCATATCTAGGTTGAAAGATAACTGTAAACTGTAAACTTTTCTCTATGTAAACACACACATTTGTGTGCCTTTACAAAACCTCTCTGAGAAAGGTTTAGGAAGTACTCTGCTTCAGCTTTATGTTACCTTTTATAGTGCAGTGCTGCAGGATTACTTTTGCATATCATAAATAACTGGCAGAATCACGGAATTTTAAACATACACAGCAGGAAAAAAGACATTATTATTATCCAGACAGACCTACTGAAAAAGACCCTAAAAAAAAATTCAAGGCAGAATAAGACACTTAGTGAGAAATCTAACCATCAATGCAAACTTCAGTGCTTCCTACACAAAAAATAAAAAAGACAGGAAAAAAAAAAAAAAGGAGACAGTTATCAAACTGGATGAACACTACATTCCAGTTGTTTGCTTTTGGTATTAACCTCAAAGACAAAAAGGAATCTCTTTGGAAAGCTAATTTGAAAGTAAATAAGCCTGAAGTTGATTGTTTAACTTGCGTTAATTTCAGAATAGAATAAAGACCAAAACTAAAATAATGCCCAGGGCACACTGTGATGCCTGTGACTGGATTTTAATTGACTTGAAGACTGTCATAGTCCTATTATCATAAAACCTGTAATGCACTTCCAGCATGGAGGACCCATCTGTGCCCACCATCCATCTGTTTAGACATGATTGGCAAAGTGGTAGGGAACTCGCAGTGGTTGCCTCTGCCTGAAAGGAATAAACCACAGGATCTTCCAGTGAGTGCCAAAAACTTCTGAGAAGGTCTGCTGCCATGGCTTTCGGGGCCTCGATCTACAGAAGACAGCATTATTAGTGAAAGACAGCATGCCCACGGTGCACTTCAGTCAGCTACAACAATGTAGGCTGGCTGGGGATCCAATACTGGACTCTGATGAATTGTGTCCAAGCATCATAAATACAACTTTTATTTCATTACAACATGCAGCTGAGACTTAACTTTGGAGAACAGACACTATCTGTGTCATCAATCAAACAAAGGCACCTTTTGAAGCACAGGAGACCTCAATATTAATAAAATGTAACAAAACACTGCAGAAAGTATCTTTTGATCTGTACTTTTGAAAAGAAAATATACTTCCACTGGCTTTGAGTAGGGAAAGAAAGGGAACAACATGAGGCTATTTTGTGTACAACCACTATTAAAAGATTAGTGAGGTGCCGCTAGAGATAGAAAGCACAGAGCATGGTACCATGCAAAATCATCTTAACCAACAGCTACTCCCTTAGCATTTCAGCAATGTAGGAATTTTACAGAACTTACATGTCTTCACAACAGTTTGACATTTTTTCTATACTTGTAGTGTCCTGATAAAGAGAAAAAAAAGCACAATTAAAAAGTATTTATTTACATTCCTAACTTTTAAGATGTTTTAAAATGCTTTACAAAAGCAAGTAAATATAGCAGGGAATGAATTATTAATGTACACTGTTTTGACAATAGTTCAGCAGGTTGCATATTACACATATACCATATTAGTTTTAAATGAATTTGAGATTACACACATAAATTTTAACTCAGTCTGTTAAATTATTTTTACAAGCATGACGGGAAACTATACTGTGTAGTTTGACTACAATATCAAAGAATGCCAACAAAAACTTATAGCATTATTACAGCTAAAATTAATTCAGATACTACAATTAATGTACAGGACATTTAGAAGCAATGTGTGTAAGGTCCACTCTTGCCATACTTTCCACAAGCACTCATTCCAGACTTGGAGTATCCCACTGAGATAACCACAGGAAAAGCAAGTAAAATGTAGTCATTAAAAGATGTAGCATTTTGAAAAGCAGGAACTAGTCAGTTTTAAAACCATTAGCTTCATGAATATTGTAATGGAAACAGCACAACTGAAAATACACAGTTTCTACAGTTCCTACAATTAAATACCAAATATAAAATTGTTCTCTTAAAATATAAAAGCTAAATAATGTGCAGAGTGAAGGCAATCCTGCAGCTAACAGCAACTTAAATTCATATTTTAATTATAAAACGTTAAGAAAAGTAACATCAGTTTTAGCTTGGATCACCCCCCAATAAAACTTTTTAAATTACCAATAGTACTTTTTTTCTCACTTTTCTCTATGAATTTCACAAAAAACCTTCCTGTAGGGGGTTTCAATACACATTTATAGCTCATTACATCCCAAAATCACTTGTAAAGTTCAAAACACGATTAACTGAAACATTCTTCATGATTTCAACTCCTTTTCATTGCTAGTTTGGTACTTCCCTATACTTTTCATTGATTCAAGCATGCACATAATGCACCTGTCAAATTACAGTAGAATTTGAATAAGACCAAGAGCTAATCTCAATTGTCTCAACCACATATAGACAAAGGACTGTGGTTTAATTAATCTGGAAACACTACCTAGCACAAAAAACCATACTGTGCTCCTTGATTGCTCCTGCATGCAATTCAGGCAGGCATTGCTGGGACTCCACCCTTATCTTTCACAAAGTTTTAAGGGGGAAGGGTTAATGTGAGTGGGAAAAAACGTACAGGCAGCTGATTCCCTGCTCCACCAGACAAGGGTGGCCCCAACTCCCCTGCTAATTTTTGTCCTTCTATTCTACCTTCCAGCTCTGAAGAGTTTTGGAACAGGATCCCTTTCCACACACTATATAGCAAAAATCTTAATTCTGTCCACAACCTATCCAGCTGAATTCCAGATGCACTACGGCAAAGGAGAAAAGTCCCCTTTTCTCACGCCATTCCACCAGGATGCTCAAGTTCTTGCCAGAAGTTTGTGTAGAGAATGCATACCCAGTGAAGGTTACATAAACCATGCTGGCTCCATCCTTAGGTGGGTGTTAACACCCACTCAGCAGGGAGGGAGGAAAAGACTGGAGGTAGCAGACTGTAAATATTACTTGTTGTTTTGATTCCCACAGATAAACAGCTGCTTCTCTCACATTATGGGCCTGTCTTCCCTCTCCTGCCACAAGTGTCAGGAAAGCATGACAAGACACAAGTCATTCTCCTTGTTAGGGTAGGACACAACTGCACAGCCAAGGAATACTTTGCTTCCTTGGACTGGCTTTTTGTTCAGCTTTTGTCAGAGAAAACACCATCTCTGCCGACCACAGAAATTCATACATGGCTTTTTGAATGAAAAGGACTAAGTGAGCAAGAGATAACTTCCATGGCATTTCAGCAAGGTAGTAATAGCATTTTCATGACATGCTACAGCTCCTTTTGTAACTGCAAAAATATCTCAGTTCTAAGTATTATTCTCTGGTCAACTCAAAGCTGTTTATCAAATATACAAAATAATATTGGCACGTTTGAAAGCAATAATGGCAAATGGTCTTTTATAAATCGTGCTACTCCACAGTCTAAACTGACTGGTAGCTATGCTACAATATTTATGCTGTCATTTCAAAAGAGGGGCTTTTAAACCAGCTTTGGGTGACAATACCTTAAGCATGGCTTTCTGCTGTTTCTGCACATTGCTTATTCATTAATACACTTGTACTGCTCGCTAAAATACTGTGTTTGAGATTTTGGGGGGAATATCACAGGTTGGAAATTGGATATCATATTTCATTTTAAGTGTTGTCATGGCATGTTATCAAGACCTGAAAGGTTCTCATCAGGGTCTGCTCCCCTCAAAACTCTAACCTGTTAAATTAACTAAGTTAAGGCACCAAACCAGGAACTCCCTCTCCCTCTCCCTCTCCCTCTCCTCCCTTCTCCTCTCTCTCCTTCCCGGAACTTCCCTTCCTGGAACTTCCCTTCCCCCCTCCCCTTACCTTAAAACACCAACATATACTTTAGATTACTTTTGCTTTACAGTAAAGAAATTGGGGCTGAGCAGCAAGTTCTTTGCTTCTTGGATACTTTTTCAAAATTAAAAAGAAAAATTTAGAGCCACATTTTAAAAGTTGCAAACTCGCAAAGAAATATTGCTCTGATGTTTAGCTGATTAACAAGTGCTAGTGACTGAACTTAAGAAAGAAAATGCCCCTCACACTTTCCCTCCCCCAACACTGCTGCCAAACAGGCTCATTTGAAATGTACTTTCATTTGAGAGGGGACCAATTTACCTTTTGACATGAAAATGAAACTTCACAGCACCCCAGGAAAGTCAGTAGCCCCTCTTGAGGCAGGAGATGAAGGAAAAGGAGAGTACCACAGTTGAGTTTTGACCTGTTATTTAAGGCTTCCTTCTCAGACATGAATTTTTTTTTTTTCTTTTGGAGGCAAAGGACCAGAATAACCACTATTCTTCTGAATGACAAGGTGGTCTGTTCATTAAGACATCTCACAAATGTCTTTCAACCAAAGTATCATCTCTCTTAATTATGCATTTGATGCATACCAAGGTTTTGTTACAACATCAGAATTACTGTGTTCAGCCTAAGAGGCTTTGGCTGTCTGCATCTACTATCAGCTTGGATTACTATTAATACAAACAGAACTCTGCTAAGATTTTTTTTTCAGACTCAAAGCTAATGCTAATGTTAAAGCCTTTTTTGAGCACTGGCACTCATCCAAAAGTTTAAAATAACTTGGTATGAACAAACATCACATATCTATGTAGCAGATCTAGTAATATCTAACTCTAAAAAACCATTAAAATTGCAATTGAATACAAGATGAAATTGACAAACACAACTGACTAATTTGACATGACAGATCAAAGTCATCATCCAGATTGGAAATAAAAATTATTCCTGCACCAGGTTATTCAGAGATACATACCCAATGATAAGCATCTTAAAGCATCTTAGAGAAAAAAAAAATCATACCTTAGTGAGACAGGAAAAAGAAATTAGAGGAAATAAACACAGGAATAGGAATAGGAAAAGGGCAAAATGTTCAGATTCTGCTGAGGGGAGAAAGAATATGGATTTTTTTTCACTTTGAGGATATACTACAAATTCCTAAGAGCAGCTTTCTTACTCTAAGCTACTGACATAGCCATAACTGCTGTAAGAAGAAGGAGAAGAATGGAGAGAGACATATGTAAAAGCACCGACAGAGTTCTGCAAACTAACTTCAGATTCACTCACAAATGGATGCATCCACGTTAGCTCCAAAGAGAACTGTACCTTTCACATCTACGCTTTTATTTAGCATAACCAACTGTCAAAAAGAAAAAATTAAAAAGATCACATGCACTGTTTAACAAACTGTCCTATGGGATGGATTTTATTATGAACTAATTCATCATGGAAAAAGCACATGCAAAGGATATTTTTCGCTTACTGATTCATGTTTTCAAAAGAATAAACTGTAATTTGTAACTTACAGGATGAACACCAAAGCATGCAGCTACAACCGCTGGTTCAATTTTTTTGTGTTTCCTTAAAGTCACATGCTCTATTAAATACTTGCAGTAGTAGAATGTAAGCATTATGCCATGCTTTCAGTATTTTCAAATGTTCAGTACAGGTGAATCAGCAGAAAAGTATGATGAAGCAGAAAAAAGAAAACAAAACTTGCAAACCTTCCTGCTTTTATCTTGAAGCTCAAGACAATGCGTCCTTTACATAAAGGTGAGGTTTTTTCTGCTAACATCCTTTCATGGTGTGCATGCAAGTGACAGGTAAGCAACTCAAGAACAAAAAATACTAAACACAGAAAGAATATTTGAGAATTTTTTTCTTTTTTTGGCATTAAATACATGTTGGGTTTATTTTCAGCCACTTTTTACCATTCTTTTCTTAATCTAGACTTTTCTTATAAGATGGTTAATTTTATCAATTTTAATTATGTTCAGCCTGAAAATTATTAGTTCTGTTTTAAGTTTAAACCCCTATATCAAATTCTTGTGCTAAATGAAAAATAAAGCTACACTCTCTTATTTCTAGGGAATAGTCCTGCATTCTTGTATGCTCTGATTAATTCAGTCAAATAGATTTCCAATTTATTTATCGGCTATCAGATAATGACTCAATGAAAAGAAACCATCTACAACAGAGGGAATACAAGCAGATCTCTTAACTTCAGGCTACTTCAAATCCATGGCATGTTTGGTGCAGATAGCTACCTGATAAGAAACATGACAAAACATATTATATTTATTGATCCTTACAAATACCTTAAGACAAAAATATAAGGGAGAAATATTTAAGAAAACTAGCTGTTGGTCTTCACACAGAATTAATTTTGAAGGTCTGATGTCTAAATCCGACAAGCAACATGCAAACAAAATGTACTCAGCCCTGGGAACACTCAAATATTACTTTTACAATTACTTTTTTCAAGTGGTTAGAGGTACTACCTTTCCTATTAGAAAAATAGGTTAGTAAAAGCACTTCCTTTTTGAGTGATGAACCAGGGATAATTTTGGCATGATATTCAATGATATTTTATTCTTTGCACAATATAAAATCAGATTTTCTAACTTGCACTTTTTCCTTAAAATATTGTAAATTATATATTTTAATAAAAATATTAATATTTACATAAGACCATGCAGTGACCTAAATAAAAGAGATGAGATCTTCTGCTACCTAGAGTGTCTTACACATCTATTTATTTCTATATTTTAAACAGTTCATAAAAGAGGGGTTTTTTTCAAATAAACTAGTACTTTATTTTTATGGTAAATACATATTTAAAGATGTCAGATTATGTTCATTAAAATGCTAAACAAATTGCAAACCTATTTGAGAGAAATAAGGTAAAGATACAAAAGAATTTACACAGTTAACAAAATCGTATTCAAAGACCAGGACGTTACTAACAATTTCTGACAATTTAATTCATAGAACTTCACACAGTCTTCTAATAGGAGATCTAGCCATAGGTGGATTAAAGGTAAAGACAGGAAAAGGGAAGGGATAAGAATAATGAGGAAGAGGAAGGCACATAATGTTAACATTAAGTTATTTTCTGTTAGTAATTTCCAATTACTCTTTGGGGTTATAGTTTATATATACTTTGCTTTCCCTCTGTAATTACTTTATATCTCACACTATATTGTAGCCACATAAAGAATATGATTGTCTGGAAATCCTAATTTCCCCTAACAATCCTAATTTTTAATATGCTAAACTTAATTATGAGGATTAATAGTTCCTTGATTACACTTCTGCCATGTTTGAAAAAACAGGAAAAGCCCTTAGTATTCACTAATCAAAATAGTATTTAATAGATTATCTGATTAAAGATATGATTGAAAATATTTTTAATTACAAGATACTTGTTATTAAAGACAAAAAGCATTTCAGCAGAACTAGATCACTTGTCACTCTGCATATTAAATCAGCAATGGATCAATACTATAAAATACACAAAGAATTAAAAAGCTGTTGATTTTACTAACAGACTAATTGCACCTGTATTTTCGTTATTTTGAAACTCAATCTTTGTAAAAAGGTTGAAAAACTATCTCGTAAAATACACTTGCTAATTTAAGGTGAAAAGGAGAAACACTGCAAGAATAAAAAGCAAGTATCAACATTTTTAAAAGCTTCTAAGGGAAAAAATTTATGTGGTATGCACCATATTGTGCACCAGACAGGCTGTTGAACACTATTTTCCCTTCTATCCTTCCTAAAGAAAATAAAGGGAAATTTCTCTTTTCCACATCCAGAAAGCACTGATGCAACAGGATACTGGCATATCACTGTACACCATTCAAACAGTTAATTAACAGGAAACCCTGGTAGCATTAATTAAATTAATAAAGTCACTGTCCACTTAGTTTATGATAATACACCCACTACCTTGCACAAAGGCCACATGGTATCTATTAAATTTATAAAAGCCTATCCATTAAATAGTTCTGTCCCAGAGAAACAAGTTAATTACTAAATAATTTCAATTAAAAGTTTTTCTCTGCAATACTAGGATAAATCACATTAAATCATATTTAATGGCCATAGTGGAAGAATTAGGAAATTTCTTCCATAGAAATAGTTTGCTAGAACATATGGAAAAATGAAAACACTGTTTAGTGTTTGAGATAAAAACAATCAAAGGTAATCCTTTAAAATTAGGGTTCAGATTAGTCTCTGCAAAGGATGCTGTTTAACTGAAACATCTGGTAGTGTTACGTTGAGAGACAGGCCTTTTTTAACTTTGGAAATGAGATTAGTAGATCAGTTATTTGTAAGTGTCCAAGTAATTTCTAATTATTTTATCTGGGTCACAGATAATCCGCTTTTACAGGGCTCCCACAATGACATCAGAGGATCACTGTTGAACTGATTATCCTGTTACCTTCCACCATCCATGGGAAGACCGGATTTTCCTTTTGTACAGAGAAAGAGAAAGAAGTGGCTGATTGCTTCAGACAGGTGGCAGCCAACAAAATAAAGGACACCACAGATCTTGAGAGGAAGAAAATCTCATATATGCAAAAGGTACCAGCTTTTATAAAACAGTCACCAAACTGAATACTTCTTAGCAGTGTCTGGTGTAATTCAAAAACTCACTAAATACGAAAAAGTATCAAAATAATCCTATTATTTAAAAAACAGCATTCTATGTCATTTTTCACATGTTCTATAGTAATGCCTTGTAGATCAAACAGAACCAATAGAAGAATCCTTCAGTACAAATAGAAAAACTGGGGTTTATCATTATTTAACTCTTAATGTGAAAAGAAATAGAGAAATAATTTTTCAAAACTAAAATGAAATATGAGTGAGAGAAATGCAAAAGCCAGGACTAGTCTTCTACTAGTATACACATGAGCATCCTGGCCATTTTAAAAAGACTGAATCAAAGTGCTCTTTTTAAAAGAGCTCTGTACCTTCAACAACCAAACATCAGAAACAATATGGGGTTAATAAAAGACAATTTTTTTCCTTGGTGAATTTATGCTTTTTCCTATTAATAAATGGATAGGCTAGTTAATAGGGGGTTTTGAGGGAAAATAAATATCTGATACATATAAAAATGAGACAAAAATTCTTAAAACACACGTCAAGAAAATATGTTGAGAAAGCAAGCAGGTTTATGGGTACTATTTGATTTAGCTTCCCAATAAATTTTATTATTTCATATAACTACATGAAAAAAAGTAAATGGAAATCAAAATTGGCAACTCAGATACATCCTTCCCAATACTTTATTCTAGCTTAAGTGCACAATACTCTAATCTAGGTAAACTTTGGTTTTGTCACTTCAGTACAATGTCATTAATAGGTGCACACAACTGTTGCACAAGACAGACTGTCTGTATGCTTTGTTGGGGGTTTTTTGGTTTTTTTGGGTTTGTTTGGTTTGTTTTTTTTTTCTGAAGATTTTAAAACTTTCTGAAACAGACAAAGTGATAATTTACGTATAAATCATACTACTACTACTTAGGACAAACCACCAACAAAACCCCACATCTCTACCTTCATGGAGTTTTAAAGTGTCTGTACTGGAGCTATCTTGTTACCCTGCAGTGATTCCAGCCAAAGACTACTTAGGGAGTGCAAGCAGCTAGAGGAGGTCTGAAGTAAAGAGTAGCTATAACCTTTAATATTGTTACCTTCAGTAGAGAGTAAAAGAGTTGCACACTTGTAAGGTGCAACTATTAAAATTCTTTTTGGTATGTTTTTGTTTTACTTAAAAGTTTGCTTCTATTTTTCAAACAGTATCATTTAAAAATCATGCTGCCTGAGAATGAGAATGAATGCCTGTAAGAACGTGTAAGGCTCCAGTTAAGGAATATAAATTTCCAGTTAAAGAATATAGATTTCCAGTTAAGAAATATAAAATTCAAAAATTGCTTTACAATAAATGATGGAATAGGGGAATGGCAAATCAAGTAACAAGCACTAGAGGTAGGCAGGCCTTCAACATAAATGCATGATCATTTTGGAAATTACCTCTGACATTGTTTAATTCATGGGTGAAACCAATTTTTTCCATCCATTTCTCTAAAAAATTGAATATTTTAAGTAAAAATACTAATTGTTGATAAGATTTTAAGACAAGTATCTTCTTAAGAGTCCTAGATTTCCTAAATTAGGATTTAAAATTTAAATTTCAGAGGCTTATGAATTACAGAGAACCTAGATACTTCTATTTCCCAAGTATCCAAATAAAACTTCCCCAAGAGTATGTAAAGTACATACTAGAAGAAGTATCAAAATTCAGGCTGATAACAAAATTAAAGGCAAATAAAGCTCAGGGAAAGCAACTGAGGAAGGAGGATGAAAAGAGCCATGTGCCCCTTCTGATAGAACTGTGCTTCACATATGCTAGTTTCTAGGGAGAAAGCACTAATCCTGTATACAGAGGCCACCTCAGCTGCTCCCCTCTTCATCGGAACAATTCATCTCAAAAGTTCCTCTAAGGACAATTTTTGCCAACCAGCTGTTCTTTTCTCATTGTAGGAAGTCACCTCCTTTGCTCTTTGGCTTCCTGGACCTCCAAATGAGTTAAGAATAGCCTTGTGCTAATGATACCCTAACAGTGATATCACAATCACAGTAGTGGCAAGTGTACTCAGAGAAATTACTGTGTGGTAGGTTACTTAGTCTATTAATCACCTTATCAAGCACTGCAGCCTGAAGAACATTCTCCCTATAAGAGAGAAATTTTAGTATACAACGTAGAAAGTTTTCATTTTTACCAGAGAGCACATTTTTTCCAAGCACCTTGGTATCTATTGAACACATATGAAGCAGGATAAGAGCAGAATATACACACATATGCAGAATACATGCACATTTTTCTTAAAGACCTTTAAAAAAATTCATCTGCTGTTATAACCAATGACAGGCACAGATCAGTCAACTGTGCATCAAACCTGAATTTTGCAAAGTGCCAGCACACATGGCAGAATACTTCACCTGCACTTCATAATGTGCTGCTGTGCTTTTCTGTTTTTAGCTACTGCTCCCTTCCAGAAAAACATGATGGAGGATACCAGATATATTCTTTCCGTTATGCATCCAGCCAGACATTTTATGACTTCTGAAAAAATATATCAAAGAGGAGAAAATGCCAATTCTATGAAAACCTATGAAAAACTTCTGCTCATTCTTATGGTTTGTGAATCTAGCACTTAGCTCAATTCTAGTAGAGTGTAACTCTGCTTTTAAAATGTACACAAAGATCACATATGTAAATTTACTCAACACATTAAACTTTATCTATCTTGATGCTGTGGGAAAAGGATAACCCTTCGTAAATATAAACAAAAACCAAGAATCAAGAATTTTTAAATAACCATGTCCAATATTCCTCAAAAAAAAGGGCCTTAGCTATGTATTACTAAGATAAAACAAAAGCTATTGGCTTCATTTCTGGAAAATTATGTAATAATGGTCAAGCAAGTTTACCTTATGGAGAATCACAAAGTCTTGTTACAAAAGGGTTAAAGTTTGATAAACCTTATATTTATCTTTCTTTACAAAAAATTTTGCTGCACTTGAAATACAAGTAAATAGTAACAGTAATCATTAAATACCAAAGAATTTTAACCTGCTGGACCCATTCAGCAACAGTTTGCACCCACCAAAGTTTAGATCATAGAGCAGCAACGCTTATTGTCTCTACTACTTAAAAACAGCTTTTTTTTTTTTTTTTTTCTTCTTTCTTCCCAGGAGCTGTGGAATTAATCTTGGTATATGTTAAATTGAAAGAAGAGGCATAAGAGCATGAACTATGAAAATGTGTATTACCTGTTCTCCCATACAAGCACAAGAGTTGTTTTGCCTCTTTCAAAAGGCCCATGCTCTTGTCCCTTGCACACATCCCTAGGCAGCCTCAGGAATCACTGAAATGAATGCTTTCAAGAATAGCTATGGAGCAATTCATATGACATGAATGCTTTAACTGGGCATATCCATGCCTCCAAGCATCTTAAGTTTCTTTTAAAGTCCTTGTCTGCACTATTACACTTTAATGATTGTGTTCTGCTATTAAGTTTTGATCTATACCTTATACTAAGTTAATTTAATCACTAATTCCATATTTAATATAAAGCTCATTTCAGATACAATTTTCTTAATTTACACAGGAAGGCTAGATGCTGAATGGTAAACTCCAGCACAGTACCCAGTGTATATCACTGCTTCTTACTATTCATGGTTCATTGCTTCTACAGGGCTTGAATGTCTTGCACAATGTGCTCAGCTTCTGGGTGGGTATACCACTTTCATTATTTACCTACTTTACCACCACAGGCATGTATTTTGGGAGCCTGCAAAGAAACTACTAACTCATCTGCTGCCCTCTCCTCTGCCTTTTCCAGCTGCTAGCCAAAACTGTCAATGCTTATGCAGGAAGCAAGTCTCCACGCTACAATCCTGGCAATCAAAAACCATTTGTACAGAAAGAGTTTCTGACACCACTTGTAGACTAAGTACAACTGCACCAAACAGACTTGCTTTGTTTGTTTGAAGTCTGACTGGTTATTGCCAAGCAGATTTCCTCAAAACCACTGTATTGTTTATTCTTGCTAATTCTGTATTTAAAAAGAAAGGAATGAAAAGGAAGAAGACAATTGTGCTGCTGGTATGAAATTCTCTGAGTGGGGGATGGACTACATGACCTACATTCTTCAGCAAGTCGATGAAACAGCATCCACATGGTGTGAATGAATTAATGATTGGAGATGTACCAGTAAAGGATTTCTACTTCCTCAGCAATCCCATCAAGCCTAAAAACTTGTCCATATGACAATAGCCCCTCTGCTATTGTGGGGATAGGTAGGTGCACTGAAAGGCCTTAATGAAGATCTGTACTTTTTAGCATCTGCCTCTCACAGACCATCCACATCCCAATTACTGTAGCATGTTTGTTTCACAAAGTTTTGCAAAGACAACAGAAAAGAGTGTCTAGGCATACTGCAGCTCAGTGATTACAATTTCAGCAGAAAAACTGGACTTAAAAATGCTATTACCCCACACCTGTTCCAGTGTAGCTGCCAACTCTGTAAGTGAATAGTATGTACTTCACAGTATACTATACAACTGACAGAGAAAGAAGAGACTTTACAGCAGTTTATAAATAGAGTGCACTGGTGGCAGCATCCTGAAAATGTTAAGGCTCAGGACAGTGAAGTTACAACAGGCCATTCATGCCTGAAAGTGTTAAAGCTCAGGACAGTGAAGTTACAACTGGGCATTTGTGCCTATTGCAGTGGCAGCGCAGTGGGTATCCTGTGTCAGAACAGAAACAGCCCAGGTTTCAGATATATCTGACAGAAAGAGGTTCAGTCTGAGAGGTCTTATTTCGCATCCAGTAATAGTATCTGAATGGATGCTGATGATCACTGCTAAAATTTAGTCCAGCTTCTGGCAGCACACAGAACAGAATGATAAACTTGGGGTCTGTTCCTTGTTTTCTCCTATATCCTATCTGTGGTTTAGTGCAGTACTGATCAGATGCATTTTCTGATCCTTCTCATATATATATCCATTTAACAGAAACTAAAAAGTCATTAGTATTTCAGTATCTAAACAATTAGGCTCACTAATTGTTTAGATACTGTCTCTGTCTCTGTTTCTGTCTCTCTCTCACCTGTTACTGGTGAGCTGAATTCACCACTTCAGTTAGATAGCCACCATACTGGTGGTCTAGAAAAACATCCCAGCTCTAGATGATGCAGACATAAAGGCAACATTTAAACAGGGAAAAGAAAACCTGTCAGCAAGACCCTGGAACAGAAATCAGGCACACAGTAAAGGTGCACAAAGGTAAATCTGTTGACCTGGGAGTTGAGAGTAAGTGCAGAATGCATTATGGTAGAGTAGCTGGAGAACGGTAATAACTACCACGACAGGAAAAGCAAAAGGCAATAAATATGAAAAGGTAATACAATAAAACCAAAAAGCAGTATTGCTGCTTTATCTAACATAATTTAAAACTACACTGTATTTTTTTTCCTTTATTCCATACAAAAAAGAAAGTACTCAAGACAGTTGGGAGGTTTTCCATTATGTACCTACAAAAGTTAATACTGTGCAAACCTTCTTAATTCCAAAATGAAATCTCAAGCATATCCCCAACAAAGTTGCTGCCATCTTGTACATTATTGTCTTTAAAAAAAAAAGCTCAGCAGGCAAGATCATAGACTCTTTCAACATGTATATATCCAACAAATGTACTCTCTCTGTCATGTTGAACAATATTTTAAACATTTGTATGGATTCTCAAGATAACTTTAAAGAATCTGCTGACGGCTATTAACTTCTAATATACAGAACAGAGGATGTTATGCCAAAATAAGCTTGTTTCTTGTATGCATTTATTACATTACCAAATTAATTTAACTGGAAATTTTTTCAGTGCTGAGGATTTTTTTTTTCTGTGTATCTAAATGCAGAATACGCATCTCGACTGTAAACTGCTCATGATTACATTCCACAGTTTGGCAAATAAAGAGATGAACATAAGCATATTTATCAAAATACTTAACAAAGGCGGTGTTCTCAAAATCTGATTTATCAGTTAGCTTCACTGTCACATAATTTTGACCAAGGTACACAAGAGTTTAAAATAAAAACAAAAATCAACTACATACCTTGTACACTGTGCAATTCCAGGACAAGGTATGAATTTATTTTACTATATACAGATCAGGAAAGTGACTTGATGGTGGAATTATTAGACAGTGGCTTGTTAGAAAGCTTCTTAGATTTCACTGGTGTTAAGAGGCTTGACAGACCACATATCAAACATGTCCCTCATACTGCAAGTGTTTTTCTAGTCTTCCCTTAAATGCAATCTGCTTTTCTACTTTGACTAATTGTACTGAAAATAAAACTAATATATATGTCTAAAATTAGATACTTACAGTGAAAATACCCATTAGCTGAGTGTAAAAGAGTCGACTTATTCCACCTAATATTATTAGACCCATGAAGGCAGATATTCTTAGGAGAGCAAGTTCATGTCTGAATGCAAACAAATCCTAGAACGAGACAGAAAGAAGAGAGAGACTTTAGCAGTTACAAATTAATTAAAGTCTTTGAACCAAGTGGAAATACTAGATAAGTGTTGTAAGAGGTGTTCTCAAAGCCTTAAAGATGAAGACAAATATTGGATTTTGAGCTACATTGCACATCATTGATATATTTATTTATCTTTAAAAAGCAGAAACCAATAATCTTTTCTTTATACACGTTAACAACTGGAGGTCTATTTTGCCAGACTGTTAAAACAAACTACTTCAAGTAGTTAAGGTTTTGGGAATAGCTCAAGCTCAAATGGGTTATTTCTGAATCTTCCATCTCAAACTGTGTCAGAGTACTACACACAAGTATATAATACAGGAGAACTACTCTGTTAAACAGTCTGATTGATTTACACTCTTGTACCTTGGCTACCGGGCACAGCACATTTCATTTTTACATCACCTCCTCTGAAAGAAAATAAACAATATTCAAAGATTGACATTTGAAGACTGTACAAAGTCCAAGCATCTGTACTGGATTGTTCTCACTGTAGTGCTATCTATTATCCAACATAAACTTATCTCTAACTTTTAAATTTTGGCCTTGAGTGGATTATTGCCACTTTGGATAAAGGTGAACAGTACAGATGCTTCAGGGTACACAGGAATATGGATGTATTTGATCAGGTGCATTGGGAAGTATGTTCTCGTCCAGCGGAAAATACGAAAAGCATTACAGAGTGTTATGTAACGTCTTCAAATAGAGCACCTTATTTTTATCACAGAAGAATATTTTTCTGTGGCAGTTACATTAGGTGTACTGTGAGTTCAGACCCCATTCTCTTATTTTTAAGTTACAATTGCATTCCCAAGGCTGCCTTTTGAATACCTACATCTGTTTTTCCACTTACAAAAGTTAGATCATGGAAGGAAAGTATTAAAACCTCTCAAGTAAACTTTAAATTACAATCAGTACATAGAAGAGAACTGAATGGAAAAAAAAAAAGAAAAACCAAAAAAACCAAAACGAAACAAAATGAAACAAAACCAAAAAACCCACCAAGAAAAAAAAAAACAAAAACAAAACACCACAAAAAAACCCACAACAACAAACCCCCTTCCCCAACACTGCTTATGTTCAACCACTAAAACTTGAGTAAGAGGGATACCAGGTTTTAATTAAATAGAGAATAGTTAAAACAAGTTATGCTTAGCAAAAAAAAAAAAAAAAATCTGATTTTTCATTTAAGTAATTTCCATGAAGGTTCAAAATATAAACTCAGGAAAATAAGTTCAAACTGCCACTAAAGCTGTGAAGAAATTCACTGTTTAATGAATGAGTAGAAATCACTAGTTAAGCAGCTAAAACAGAAAGCAATCCACAGCAGTTTTTTCTGAACCATTGTAACGGTGCATCCCCTCTCCCCTCCCTTGTTAATACTGTCCTTTCTTGCTGCTGTAGAAAATATATTAATTTCCATTTCTTTTAACCCTTCTTACTCATTTAATGAGCTCATTCAAAGAAAAATCAACTCAAAAGCAGCCATACTATTCTTTATTTCCCTTTCCATTAGCTAATGAAAACTTTAAAGAAAAGCAAGACACAACTGTTACTAGTTTTAAAATACTTCTTCATTATCTTCATTGATATGTTTTATTATATTAAAAACGTTTTGATGTATTCAAGCTCAACTTCACAGACCACAGTAAAATGTAAGAGAAGAGTGCCAACAGCAAAGTTACATTCTGAATCTAGCATGTCACTCCCCATTAGCACCCCCTGCAACTTTTATTTAGAGGAGTTCCTTCTCTTGAACATTTTCAGCATGAAAAGAATACATCACCAAACACGACAAAAGAAAATCCTAGCATACAGAAGAGAAGTTGCATTTTCATCTGACTCTTTTAACCCATGTTAAACTCGAGGTACAAAGAAGGATAGACATTTCACACTAAAGACCACAGAATCATAGAATCACATATAGGTCTGCATTGGAAAGGACCTTAAAAGATCACATAGTCAACAACTCCCCTGCGGTGAAAGGGACATCTTTCAACACAGCAGGTTGCTCAGACCTCCAACAAATCTGGCCTTAAACACTTCCAGGGACAGGGAATCCATAAATTCTCTAGGTAACTTCTTCCAGTGCCTCCATAGCGTCTGAGTAAAGAATTTCTTAATACGTAATCTAACCCTACTTTTGCTAGTTTGAGGCCATTCCCCCTTGTCCTGCCACTACATACTCCTGTAAATAGAAACTCTCTCTTTCTTGTGGGATCTCCTCAGGCAAGAGAAGCCTTCTCTTTTCTGGAATGAACAAATCCAAATCACAGACTCATTAGGGTTGAAAGGCACTCTGCAGATCATCCAGTCCAACCTCCCTGACAAAGCAGGGTCACCTACAGCAGGTGACACAAGAATGCATCCAGGTAGATTTTGAGTGTCTCCAGAGAGGAAGACTCCACAACCTCCCTAGGCAGCTGTTCCAGTGCTCTGCCACCCTCAGGGTAAAGAAGTTCTGCCTCATGTTGAGGTAGAAGGTCATGTGCCATGGTTCCTCATCCAGTTGCTGGGCACCATTGAAAAGAGTCTGGCACCATCCTCCTGACACTCACCTTTTAAATATTTCTGTGTATTGATGAGGTCCCCTCTCAGTCTTCTCTTCTCCAGACCAAACAGGCCCAGCTCCCAGAGTCTCTCCTCATAAGAGAGAAGCTCCAGACCCCTGACCGTGCTTGTGGCTCTCCACTGGACCTTCTCCAGCAGCTCCTTGTCTCTCTTGTGCTGAGGAGCCCAGGACTGCACACAGCACTCCAGGTGTGGCCTCACTGGGGCTGAGAGAGGGGAAGGGTCACCTCCCTCAACCTGCTGGCCACACTCTTCCCAGTGCACCCCAGGATTCCATTGGCCCTCCTGGCCACAAGGGCACTGATGGCTCATGGACAACTTGTGATCCACCAGGAGTGCTAGCTCCTTTCCCACAGAGCTGCTCTGTGCTGGCACTTGGGGCTGTTCCTCCCCAGGTGCAGGACCTGGCCCTTGCCCTTGTTGAGCCTTATGAGGTTTCTCTCTGCCCAACCCTCCAGCTGATCAAGGTCCCACAGAATGGCAGCAGAGCCTCAGGTGGATCAGCCACTGCCCCCAGTTCAGTGTCATCAGCAAACTTTTCTTTCACATGCTTGGTCATGGCCTCCAGAGTGATCTGTTCCATCACCTTCGCAGGGCTGGAGGTGAGGCTGACTGGCCAGTAGTTTCCCAGGGCTGGAGGTGAGGCTGACTGGCCAGTAGTTTCCCAGGTCCTCCTTGTTGCCCTTTTTGAAGATGGGAGCAACACTGGCTTTTCTCCAGTCATCAGGCACCTCTCCTCCATTATTTTTTGAAGAAGATGCAGAGTGGGCTTAGCAACAACATCTTCCAGCTCCCTCAGCACTCATCTGGGTGTGTGCATCCCATCAGGGCCCGTGGATTTATGACTTAGTCTGCCTAGTTGATCTCTAACCAAACCCTCAATGGCCAAGGGCAAGTCTTCTTTTCTCCAGCCTTCCTCTCTTGCCTCCAAGGTTTGGGATTCCTGAGGGATGACCTCAGCAGTAAAGTCTGAGGCAAAGGAGTAATTCACTCTGCCCTCTCTGTGTTTTCTGTCAGCAGGTTACCCATCTGATTTCAGCAGCATCCCCACATTTTCCCTAATCCTTCTTTTGTTGCTGATGTACTGGTAGATGCCCTTCTTCTGGTCCTTGATATCCCTCAACAGACTCAATCCCAACAGGCCTTGCCTTCCTTGTCACATCACTGCATTCCCTGTCAATACTCCTATATTCCTCCCATATGTTCTCTCTCTTTTTCCACGTCCCTAGCAAATGAATTCATAAGCAATTATGAACCGGAAATCAATACTGGCCCCTCAAATCTGTACAGATAGAAAAACATTTTTCTATAGAAAACTGAAGTATATGCAGGAACTGAATGTTTTGGCAATCAGACTTTAATAATAGAACTACTTACACAATTCTACATTGTAAAAGAAATATTTAACTCCAAGCAGAAAAAAAGAAGAGGAGGAAGAGGAGGAATAAGGAGGAATAAGGAGGAGGAGCAGGAGGAGCAGGAGAAGCAATAGTAGAAGCAGAAGCTGAAGAAGCAGAAGAATGGATTTAGGATGTTGCAGCTTTGCATAAAAGCTCAATGCAATTTGGTTTTATTACTTTTAGAACTGACAAGAACATTTTTTTCAGCTGAGAAAACCAATCAAAACTATAATCAATCAAAACTAGTCAATAATTAATCAATACCTCTTTCCATGTGTTTTGAACAGATCCCCTTGTTCAAACACCATTTAGTATTCACCAGTTTCAGTGCAGTGTGAGTACTGAGATAGCGTGATTTTGGAGCTTGGGGTGCAGGCTGTTTTTGCTAACAGAAAGAACTATACAGACTGAGCCACAAAGCATACACACCAACACATCACCAATGCATGAACACTCAGCTGTCATGGCACAACAGGGTTTTTTGCCACAGCAGCTATTTTTTACATTGCACCAGGCTGTCATATATGGCCTTGGCACAGATGTTAAATGCACATTCTTAAAAACATGAGAGCTTGCCTTCAGGTAGCCTCTTTCTACTCCTCTTTCTAGTCTGTCAAAACTTCAGTTCATGTGGGTTGCTGCCACTGCCTTTCTACTTAGCATTTCCTACACTTCACATACATGCACTGCCCTTGGCTGCTGCCTGTTCTAAAGGTTTCTAAATTTAATTTAGTTGCTACTGCTATCCACCCAGTCAAACTGCAAGGATCTTCGTTACCCATAAAAATGGATAGCAATGTGTACAATAAAAACTTGTCACAAAATACGTGTAGGTCTATGGACTACAAACCATGAGATCTGGCATCTTTATCTCAGCAGGCAATACCAAAACATTCTACAGAAAAAAGTCTCTGTGACACATAAACAAGAGACTTCCTTAACTCCACAGCGGAACACATGCCTCATCTTCATTTGTGAGCGTCAACCATTATAGATGATCCCTACAATGAATGCTACATTCATGTGACTAGGACAACAGCTACCATGGCTTTTTTGCTATCATATAGGGGAGAGGTCAAAAACAACAATGGCTCCAGATCTAGATCATAGTCCATTATAAGATCACTGCTTCCAAATTCAACTCTCTTTGTACCCTACCAACAATAAAAACAACAAAAAGCTCAAAAACATGTAGCAAGTCCCTGCCCTGTACATTATTGTGTTTTCTTGGACATTATTCCTGACTTCAAGGATTTATAGTATTCCTTTAAAGTAGCACACTGTACTGAGTGCAGAGCTTTCGTCAGGAAATACAGGACTATTGTATCTGTTCCAGAAGAGACCATCTTCATAGTTTTTCATTTACAATGGAAGATTAATTTATTCAATCTTTATTCTTTACTGAAATATGACACACACAGAGATTAATATACAAGAAAATATATTAAGAGACCCCATTTTTTCTTGGGGAACGATACTTTGAGTAACACATGATAACCTGCTTGTCTGTGCTCAGTTGTAAGTGTCTGAGATGCCTGGCCCAGCCTGCTGATGAAGTCAGTCTATCAACTTGGCTATGACAAAAACAGTGTATAATACAAAAAATATAACACAAAAAAAAAGTGCCAGGCTTTCCAGAAAGCAAACTAAAAACTACAGACTGCAGGTTTTGTAGGAAGATAGAGGAAGGGCTTAATTCAATATTCATGTACTGTTTTTTTAACTATACTGTAGGAGAGCAGGGTTGAGTTGGTTTTGCAGAACACTGAGAAGGAAAATTTTGATGTTTTCATTTTCTAAAAAACTCTCCCATCCTGTACATAATTCTGTGATTCTAAAAGAAAATGTTTTCTTTAGACTTTCTTTATAGTATAAATGGACTTTGGATGATACATATTTTCAGATTTTAATTAATACATTCATATTACTGCAAAAAATCCTTTTCCAAAATCAAAGACAATGATTTGTACTTGTAGAAACAGGAACAAAATAAAACTAAACCAGAGCAAGAGGTGCAGGTTTTTGTATGTCAGGAGGTTTGGCTATGACAATTATTGTAGCAACATTTCTAGCAAACAGAATGTATCAGCAGAATTCCTTTTGCTTAAAAGATTAAAAGCTGTCTATAAATAAGGTAAAATATAATGCCAAAGCATTTACTTTTGCAATTTGACCAGCTGTATTTAGAATCCGTGCCAGCACAGCCATGGAGAGTGCATGTAGTGATGAGAAGTCTAGTATTTATTCTTCTCATCTCACTACTCACAAGATTGACTACTTCCTAAAAGGTACAGGCTTCCTGACATTTTTTCACGAAGATGCAAAATTATGAATACTCCTGTGTTAACTTCTGAAAATCACCAATGCTTGCAAAAGAACTAATACACTGACTTTATTTGAAAAATATATTTTTTATTGTGCTATCATCCCACATAATCAATTTAATTACCATCTCCTTTATTTCTAGCAGTAATTGCACTCCTCCTGCTGGACAAACAGAGGCAACAACCACAACCTAACTTTCTGACAATTACAAGAACCAAGACTACTATGAGGCATTTTCTGCAGTAAGAGGTGAAGCTGAAAGATTGTATCTATAGAAACATCTTCCTCCATTACCTTTAAAGCTATCACCCTTAAGTCAGAATAGTTAATTAAAAATTTTGGGGGTTTTCTTTTTTGATCCTTTGAAAATAAAAACACAAGTTTTAATTTGGAAAAGATACTAACATGCTGATCAAATTTTCACAATGGATTAATCAGTAGTGTAATAAAATTATTATTTCACAATAGCACTAAAAGCAATTTTAATTCTACAGCTTCCGTGTCATGTACTACTTTATATCTGAAGAATAAAAATTTAGATGAAGGCACACTGCCAAAAAATTCACAAGTATTTTTAATGAGCAAGAATAAGCTTATTCCAGATGGCTGTTTAGAAAAAAATTATCCAGTTCTTTGAATCTGAGCTAAACACTAGCCCCTGTCAATTCAGAAAAATGTAAGCTCTCAGTTAGAGCCAAAATTTCAACAAAGAACAGCGCTTTTGTGAAAGGCTGAAGGTACTGCACTCTCTGGAATGCTGTGGTACTTCAGCTTTAGTTGATATATGAAGATAAAAAGAATCTTGCAGGATGCTTGTCTAAAACCCTAACTACTACTAAGCCAATCTTCTCAGTCCTGTTCATCTGGTGTCAAAAAGACATAGTTCTAACAAATTATTCTGTGGCGCAAATGTATACAGCATCACATCCTTAGCAACACTTTAAAACATCAGCTTCATGGAACTCTGGTGTCATTTTCCAGAGAGATATATTGACTAGGCATGCCAACAAACTATTCTAGTCTCCTCTACTTCACTGTGTGCTCTCCAATTCCGCAGCGGAAAAACTGAGAAAGCTAAATACTGTTAAGTGTTACACTGTACTTAACAAAGGTCTGAACAGCCTAGACCTGCTGTGTCTACTGTTTTTGCTACATATTTTTCTCTCTGGGGCACAGGATACGTATACTATAGCACAGATCTACTTTTTAAAAGGAAGAGTGTCATCTGAAATGTTCACATATGGAAATTGATAAAGCCAAATAAAACCACTGGTAAAACTAAACAAAACTAAACAGAACAAAGTACTTGATTTCTTCCACAGCTCTTTGTAAACTTAGACAGCCAAATACAGGCACCTGATCCACTCTTCAGGCAAACACATTAAAATGGGTCAAAATAATTGCTGCACATGTATTCTGCCTCCTAACCTGTCACCTGTCAAAGGGGTAGATATTAAAATTAGGCCTCTCTCCAAAAAGACATCAAATTAACCCAGTTATACAGGCAAGAACAAGTTTTATACATATTCATATTCATTTTTTGAACTGTCATCATTAATGATTATTTATTATCACCTCTTCAGGTATTGTAAAACATCTGAGGTAAACATGCTTTCCCTTTCCTTCTCTTGCACAGACCACCTCCAAGCAAATAATTTTTACTACTTTTAAAAAGCAAGGATAGCAGAACTTTGGCTCATTACCTAACACAGTGTAATTACATGAAGTAATACATTCAGGGAACATTCACAATAAAAAGGAAATAGCCTACCATGTATGACATTATACTATTAGAAGCTAACAAGTCTGTTTCAGTGCCTATGGAAAGATGCTCCAAGGAGACAGTAAATTATTTTCTGTTCCATATTTCTAGAGTCCTTTTAATGATTTAAATGGAAGTATTGATGTAGATGGGAAAAATAAATTCCTTTAGAATACAAATTTATTTAAGGAGTTAGAAAAAAATGTTCCATCTTTGGAACATTCTATATAATAAAAACTTGGTATCTATGAATTTGAATATAGCACTTTTATCAGTTTTGGATTATCCAAGGAATACAGTCTTCCTACACTTTCAGCTCTCCTTTGCCAGACGATCTTCACATAAACTTTTATGGGAACATCGCTTTCACTTCAGACTGATACAGGAACAAATAAGAAGCTCAGAAGATTATGCCCCATCCTTGTCCAGAAGTAGAATTTTTCACAAAGTGAAATTCTTATACAATGTAGGATACAAAATCATATGACAAACTTTAGTTGTTCAAAAAAAATGGAAAATGGGACTTGCCTTACCTACAATGAAGGATCAGGTTCCAGTAGCCTGGAAAGATGAGTATGATATCACCAGCAGAGAGTATGATGGGGTGTGACATCAACATAGAATTAAAAAATCTTCTGCACCTCAGTATTTGGAAAAAATCTCAACAAAATTTAGAGTGCAATATCTGTGGTGATCTTATTCTCTTCACTTGTGGCATTTGGAATGTTACCTAATTTTGAAAATTATTTAAACTTGTTTTCTAGGTTTTTCTGTTTAATGTTCTTGTATTTGTTACACAAATGTATTTGTTACACAAATACAAAGTTCATTTCAGATTTAGGCTAGAAGTTCTTATGCTTCTTCATAAGCAAGATGGCATAACAGTTTTCTTATAAAGAAAGAGTTCTAACTTTGCTGTTCTGGTACTTTCAGGCACTCAGCAACTTTCAAGCAACCTTCTTCAATATTCTGAATACTACAGATAATAAGCATAAATGAGCACCAGATAGTAACTTGACAATATAAGTTTCATAGTGGAAGAAATTCCTTAATTTTTTATTCTACTCCAGTTGGTAAGTCCATTTTCTGTGTATACAACTGCCTTTTACTGATGACAAGACATGGAAATACTGTAACTATTTATATATAGTCCACATAAACAAACCAAACTTAATTCTTCCTTAACCCACATAACCTTTCCAAAGCAACACAAAATACTGCTACGAAACCAATGTATATTTTTCCCCTTGCAGAATGACCATATGTCTTTCTCTGATCTTAAAAAGCAGTATCAGTTTTTAAAAACATGATATTAGGATAGCTATATATTCTGCATAAATCTACTTTGGAGAAAGTAAAAGGAAATTTGAATAATTCTAAAGTAATTACCTTACATCTTTCCAGTACTCAGAATCACTTCCAAAGAAAGCTAAGTGGCTCTTCTCTCCTTTCCTACACTTCTAAGAAAACTAGTGTTGCGTTTTTAATGCACAGAAATCATACACCCTTTCATAAAAATATTTTGTTACTTACCATAAATGAGTTTGCTTACTTAATAACATACAGCTAGTTGAACTCCCTTGACTGAGAATGAAGCTGAGCCACCAGAAATGTGTAGTAACTAGATGCCAAAACAAACTACATTGCAATACTATTTGTTCACTTCACAAAGAATACAGGTTCTTACCCAGTTTTCTTTTTTCAGAGGCAAAAAGTAGTAGTAATGGCAGAAATCAAGTATCAGCGTATAGGAACTAAGGATCTGGGTGTAGAAACACAGCTGTAAAAACAACCAGTGATTGTCTTCACCAACACAATTATTAATCCTGCAGAAAAACAAAGTGTGCATATATAAAAAGAAAAATATAAATACTTTAACACTAAAGTTATGATACTGTGAATAGAAGACTTTATGATTGTTTATCGAACAAACTACTGGATGCCTTGCACCACAACTTAAAGCGTAGGTTGTGTGACTGAGATCATTGCTTAGAATAGGAGACTTTGCTCTGTATTTTCATACAGCAAAGGTACTACTGCAACTTTAAGTAAAACCCTTGTAATAAATTTTTTTTTTAAAGTCGGCAAAATTTCACAGTAATATGTCTTATCTTTTGCTACTCAACACATTTCACAGGTTGCGAACTACAGAGAGTCCAAAAATTGGAAACGCAAAAAAATGTTTTAAAATAAATGTGATCACAGGCTACTCCAATAACAAATAAATACAAGCTAGAAGTGAATCAAAGGCACAGAATACAGGCATCCCTATTCAGAAACTCCTTCTGCATACTCCAACATGAAAAGAGTAAAGGAAACACCAAGATTCTATCCTTGTATCTATTCTAAGTACAAGATCAAAAACCTTTGAAATTGGGGCACAGTATGCGTCACAGAAGTTACAAAGATGCAGTTTCATACAAGCATTGGCATAGACATCAGTACCAAGTTAAGCCAGCGTAACAGAAGCACTATACTAGTACTATTCTCTGAAGTGGCAAAAACCTGACAAAAAAAGGTAGTTTGTGTCATGAGTTAACAGAGTTTGGTTTTAGTTAGGACTTTTGAATTTCTTTAGAAAGGACAGACCTATCAGGAGCCAGTTCTTGGCTATTGGCGTGTGGTCTGACCACTGAGAAAACAGAATGCGACTTTTGGTAATACCCATATGAAACTGAGAATGTTTGGCAGCCTCCCTCTTTTCTCTGGGTGAGCGACCAGGTAACATCCTGCAGGAGTTGGGCCGGGCTGGGCCTTGGGAGCTGCTGTCCTGTGGGGCAGGGGAGGAAAAGCCCCGGCAGCTGCTTGCTCCCCAGCCAGGGCTGGGAGGAGATGTTCCCCCACCCCTTCCTCAGGCCTCAGGGAGCAGCTCTGAGCGGCCCAGGCCGCGAGATCGAGGGGTGGAAGAGAAGGCATCCAGCAGCCTCTCCACCGGCACGGCCTTGAGATCCTTGCAGGTCCCGCCGGCAGGGACCGTGCCCACTGCAGGCCTGGGCAGCTTTAACTCTTTCTGCCAGCAAATGAATGCCCAGAGCACCGGCCCTTCCCGGAGTGAGGACGGACAAAAGTGAATGAACCAAAAAGAGACACAGCATGGAACTGAAGTCAGTGGAGAGAGGAGTGGCCTAATTTGGCTGGACATTTCTGGTAAACTATGGAGAATGAACTTTTTTTTCCTGTAACATACGAATGCTGTTTGAGGGGGATGCAAGGTTCTAGTTAACAGTGATATGAAGCTCTTTGCTCCTAAGGGAAAGGAGATTTTTAGTTCTTGAGATGAAGATGATTTTGGAAATAGAAGAAGAGAATCTTTGTGTTATACTAGAGGAGACATCCCTAAACAGCACCCCTAATCAGCAGATATGGTCCATGTGCAGTGTTGGGAAAGCTGCCAATGGGTAGGATTTCACAGTTTGCAGAGGTTCCTTTCAGGTCCTTGCAGATGTGTGGCATAGGAGCCACCAGAGGACTGTTCCTCTTGTGACCATGTCTCTATAGAACTCAGAGAGACTCCTTTCCTAAAGAACTGATGAAAGTTTATTTTTTAAATGGTAAAACTGACTGAAATTACAAGCTTTGTCTTTTTATGTTGTGTGTGAGAAAGTGAAAACTTGTGGGGGGAGGGAAGGATGTTTTGAAAGTTTCATTTGTTTTTTTTTCTTTTTTCTTATTTTTATTCTTTTAGTGTATGTAAGTAAAGTATCCTTGTAATTTTAAGGTAAGCCTGTTTTGCTCTTTACGTTCTCCTAGTCATATAAAAAATAGCAAGTGATGAAACCATCACAGTTTGAAAAATGGCTAAATCAACATAAGGGAATCCTGATGTCAATTCTGTCCTCTGCAGTTTGTCTTATTAAAAATGATACCTCAGAACAACTTTCAGAAATGTTTATTTTCACTTACTCTGAGTTTTATTGGTGAAATATGAAAGCTCAAATTTGTTACTTCCCTGCTTTAAATGCCTAAATGATTAAGCACCACTGGGAAAGAAACAGGAAAAATGAGCAGCAGTCAAGACCACAAATTTCAAAGTGATTCACTAAAATGACAGTAGATTATTGGATAAAATATCCTGGTTTTACCATGGACAGTGGTGATCCATCCTCCTCACACAATGTCCACAGCGACTGCAATGGTGTGAACGCTTTGGTCTCATCATATTGCATTTGTTACATAACTCCCAATGTTCTAGTTCTAGGTGAAAATGTAAAGACACATTAGAGAGATTTAAACTTCGCAATGTGTGCTCACAATAAATCTGTATGCTTGTAATTCTAATTAAAAAAACAAATCTTACTATGGTCTGAGAAGGATAAGCACCACATAAAAAGCTTTTTCCCACTGTGACCTTAATTAAACTGGAAGATATTACTGCTACTCTGTGCCAGTTTCCCTCTCCAAAATGCTCTCTCTTCCTATAAGTTGCTACAAAGTAATTACTACAGTACAAAAGCTGTGACTCAGACAAGGAAGACTGTAACTCAATTATTTCCTTACCTTCCTACTGTGAAAAAAAAATTATCTGCTAGACAGAGTCAGGATACAATCTCACTGCTCTTCCAGAACCTCCTAAGAAACACTTCTACTGCTAGCTAACTAAAATATGACACACAATGAACACTTCAGAAGCATCTTCCATCTCAAAGCATTTTAAAGACACGTGTATCACCATATGCAATTTTACACATAAGGCAATCAAAGAAATAGACAGATGACAGGTATTTACAAATATATACTATATCTAAATCACTAATGTGAGATTCTTTAAAAGCTAATCTCTAGAGCTACTGAGTAGCTGAAAGTACCAGGAGTATTATTGCTCAGCTTGGCTATTACTTATCTCAAATTGCACCACCCAAATTAGAAGAATTCTTTGAAAATGAAAATTCAAATTACATGTTCAAAAATTTCACCTTCACATGGGAAACAAATAAGTTAACACTGAAATAATTCCAGTCAGAAAAGCATGTATTTTCTGTCTTTAGGAAAACAGGTGGATGGACAACTGAGAAACTTAAATACTTTGACTGGTCAGCTTTGTTTCTACCTAAACAAACTTTTTTTGAGGCACAAAAATTTCTCAAATCTCAGGGATACAGGGGACAAAAAGAAAAAAAAAGCGTAGTATTTACAGTAGGACATTCTGAATTTTTTACTGTAAAACATTGTACCTATGTAAACAAAATATAGTTATATTTAAAGTTAAGCCACCTGCAGGCAGCTATAATCTGGTCTTTCTTGCTGCAAAATAACATTTGGACACTGGAAGTAAAGAAACCCAGTATCTGAGATCATTAAACTAGTAATAATGACAGATGGAAACTGATTTACAATCTGTTCCCATAAATCCAGTGTCACAAAGGTGTCACTCACTAATAGGGTAGCTACCAGCAGAGTTCAGAAACACCCCAACTCATTTTTAGTGCAATTTATACTGTGAAAGAATGTATCTTCTCGTCAGCCTAGAGAATAACAGAGAATTGAAGTGCTACTTCCAAAAGTACAAAACCCCTGATATACACACATCAAATCAAAACATCAAAGTCATGACCCAGCCTAGTGAAGTGTTTCACCTTCAGAAGTACTTATTAAGTATGACTGCTGTATGGACTGAATGGAGCATGCAAAGGCTGGAGAGCTATGCAAAGAGATAGCTTAAATTAGAAAAAAACATTTGTGTACAAAGGGAATTTGCACTGCTCCTGGTGTTTTGAAGGTAAATGAAAACTTCAATATAAATATAACTGTCTGTAACTAACGAGCGTCTTCATTATCCAGCTCAGGTTGCAAAATCCATGTTGCTCTTCCTGCAGCAAAAGCTCTCAAACACCTGACATTTTACTGGCTCAAAGCATCAGTTGCCAGAAGCAGAGAGAACACTGGCATAAGATTTTCTGCAATTAGGGTTGACACATCTGAATCCCAGGGAGATACACCCTACCATCAACTGTCTACTTCATGCACATCATATCATCAGTACTAACCTTAAAAAGACCATGTTTCCAAACACATCAGCCTAGATTTTCAGTAACATCGGGAAGAGAGAGCAACATTTTATTCTGGGCATTCACCACATCTCAAGAGGAATATTCACCCTCACTACATGGGATACATTTTCTTCATTCACGAAGTATTATGTGTTAATGCAACAGAGCTCATGCTGTTTAATAACACTACTCCATTCTAAACTCCTAAGTAAAAGCTCTATGCATTAGATAATAGCACCCAACAGTTCATAAAAATACTGTCCTTCTCTGTGGAGAATCATTAAGGTTTTAAATTTCCTCCAACTTCTGGAACACTGTATACCATCCAGGAATTGTGGGATAAATTTACAAGGACAAAAAGGACTTGCTCCATTAAGTTGCTGCTTTATAAAAATGCAGTGTAATTAGCACCATGGTTTGGGGTTTTTTTGTTAACAGCCTATACAATCATAAGACTCTGGGGGAAAAAAGAATAAAAAATACACAGGTGAAAACCAGCATAGGACTACCTTCCACCACTATTTTCAACATCATATAAATTTACTTAGATAAAAGCCATAGAATTAAAATAACTAGCCACCTCTAAACATTTTTTCATTAAATATTATAAAGTTAATAGCATATGCAATATGTTTGAAAGTCTAGAATGCAAAAAATTTCTTCCCGTGGAAAAACTTCCTAGCAGAAGATCCTACATAACTGGACTTTCTGGTACAATATAAGTTTTAGAAAAAGAAGTTTTGAGACAACACAAGGAAAAGTGCTAGAAATTTACAACTTAAAAACAGTGAACTACTAACTTTATTCAGCAGGGACAGCTCGGGGTTTCCATTAAATCTCACTAAGTAACATTTATTCCAAACTATTTTGAGGATACTAAAATAACTTTCATTCAATTATATAGAAACAATTTAACATACCTGTAATTGGTATCTTTGGATTTTCAGGTAGTTTTCCTGGATCTGCTACTGAGACTCTAAATAATGAAGCTATACAAAACAATGAGCAGAAGTAATAACCTAAAAAAATAAATAAGCATTTGCTAGTCTTTTTCATATGCACAAAGTACACTATATCAAAAATACAGATGCTCCAGAACTGAGTCGGAAAACACTCAGCCTTCTCATTCAATTTCAGATATATTTTTGATATTAAGTATACATTAAATACTCCCCAATAAATAAGAGTTTTGATAGCACCAGCAGGTGCTACTATGACCACACTACTGTTTTTAAGAATTTCCTCCACTGTTTTACCACACAAGCACAAATCATACCACACCTCAAAGCCTCCACGTGAAAGGTACTCCCAATTGTGCATCTTCACCTTGAAGTTTGTTCCAGCCATAATTCCAGCCTTTTCCCCAGCAAACCTATCAGCAAAACTCGTATGAGCTAACCCACACAGGGACGTATGATAAAACTAACAAAATTTAGTTTGTTGCCAGTCATCACACCAAATTCTGACAGGCACTTGGAGATGTGAACCTGAAATCCTGTCAACGAGTTCTAAGCACAGGACCTGAAAACCACAATCAGGCTTTTCACCAGTTTTCACATAAACAAGTTCTACAATAACACCTGTGAAAAGAAGAGACTCAGCTTCTCAGAATGCAAAATGTAGGATGCATCCACTACTCTCACTCTTTATCTTGCCTTTTGTCTTTACTTTCACCCTAGTTTTTCTGACAGGAATTTTTTTATGTATGGTAAGTAGAGACACTATTTTATTAGTCGAAAAAAATTAAAATTACTTACACAAAACTGCCACAACTGAAATATTTCCCTCTTCATAATGAGGAAAAAGGATGACCTTTGGAATGAAGATCGTATTGTACAGCCAGACGAAGATAATTAGGCCCATACAGCACCAACCCTGAGGGTCAACCACAAAGTGAATTCGTTGCCCCATTGAACACAAGCAGGTAACAAATTGTCACGACCCAGGAAGACAATCCTAAAGAGATAAATAAAAATATTCTTTTTTAAAAAAAGAGTAAATTAACTAGTATGGTTCATACATTCAAATTCATACATTCAAGTCAGAGAGAAAAAAAACCTGTCAGGTGTTGATTTAAAAAATTAAATAAAAACTTACAAACATTTCACATACATTTTTCAAGTATCAGGTAGAAAAATATTTTATGATTTCATTAATTAGTTATATCTGACTAAAAAGTAACATTTATCACCAAGATGAAAGTAAAACCACTACCTGAGAAAACTATTAAGTAATAGGTAAAGCAGCAACTGTCAGTCAGGTGGCAGCAACAAAGAAAACTCTTCCATCAAAGTAAAAAGGTTGAAAAGCAAATAAGAAATATAAGAGATTATTTATGTTCCACAAAGATTCACCCCACCTACCTATTACAGTCTCCCCCTATATTTCATGGTTGTTTTCTTAAAGCTTTTATGCTAAAACAGTCAAAAGCTTCACTAACAAAGAATTCAGGGTTTCATTGCTTAAAAAACCTCCTTCATGACATTAGTAGCAAACCACGGGAGAAAGGAGTCATTATCCCAACATCTTTCACACAGATTATTAAAAATATCACACAATAGAACATTTTCTATTAATCACATTTAAAACATCAAGGTTTCCATCCTTACATTTTAGTGGGCTGGGTTCCATTTGGTTTTGGATCGAAGAAGCCTCACCAGGTCCTACAATGTGAACTTCTGAGCTTCATAACAACACAGCACTAAGTCCTAACCACTATTCAGCACAACTATCAGGGGAGGGATTACTATTGTTACTTTTTTTGTCAGACTACCTTCATACACATATTTTATTATTGCAATGCACACATAAATCCCAATCTACTCCCTTAGCCATTAGTTTCCCCAGTTTCTGGGTTTCAGGAATCTTGTCCATTTCTGATGGATTTCTTTCCATTCCTTCAGCTTCTACTTTTTGTATTGAAATTTTGTTTATCAAACATCTGTTTCCAGGGGTTTTGCTTACTTGTTTCATGTTTGACTGTCCTCAATAGCATTCAAAATTTCTTTACTCAATCTTATTCACAAATTTCAATAATGACTTTTCCTCTTTTTTTAGATGCTTTATCAAAATCAGATCCAAACAAGCTGTCATTTTTCCACACTTCTCCTTTGCATTATTTATCATAACCTTTGTTTGCTATCTTCTAATGTAACAGTGTTCCCATTCAAGTATAGCAGAATAAGAAATGTTTATTTTTATCCTAAAAATACTGAATTTCCTAACATTTGCTTTTAGAACAATACTGTATACTGAATAAAGTTGCTGTGTTGTTAAAACTTGTTTTTAAGTTCATGATAATCATAAAACCTATTTAGGCCTATAATCTCTCTTAATATCAAGCACGCATGCACTAGCGGCTGTTACATGCGTGGTATCAATACACTACACACTTATTTACAGACTCTAGACATAAAATGATGTGGTATTATACTACTGAATCTGCCAGTTCTTAATGCGTCTCTGTTGTAAGCTCGCTGTGGCAACCAGCAGGTTCAGAATTTAAAAAAAAACCACTTTATACACTTTTAAGCATGCACTGATGAAGGACCCATCTCATTAAGCAGACAAGCTGAGGGAGAAGGTGAGAGAACTGTACATTCAAGGGTGCTGAAAAGGAGACAGACAAGATTCCCACCAAGTTCCTGCAGCTACAGAAACGTCTACTGCATGAGGAGCAGCAGACAGAGTCTCAGCTTATCAAGCTGGATGTGGAGACGCAGAGTGCAGCGAAGTCTGAGAGCCTCTGAACCCCAGCACCAAGAGGACAGTCCCTGTTCTGCCTGCAGTAGACAGAACAGGGACTCTACAGAGCAGGTTCTGAGTCCTGGCAGCACACATGGACAGGAAGCTCTGTCCAAGAAAGCCCCTGAGCCATCTGTGAAGCATGGGATAAGGGTGGGTCTCTGCTTCTGGGACAAGACACCTCTGCTGGCCCAACCTGTCACCTGTCAAAGCTTGCCAGGGGTCTGGGTCCTGGACACCATGGATACAGACTGTTACTGAGACCAGTATTAGTCTGGCCCTTAGACTATTCCTCTCAGATGCTCTTCCATTCAGCCACCATGGACACAGCCAGAGGAGATGAGGAATGTACTAAGCATGACTACAGTTCACAGGGTGTTGGCCAAAGTCTGGTAGCCAAGTGGTGTCTAACCCATGCTGCTGGTGAAAGGGGAGAACTTGAGGAGAAGAAGACACATTCTGCAAATGAGCAAGTGGTTGTGCAGCATTTACATCCATAGAACCTTCTATGAGGCTCAAGAACTGAGGGTGAAGGGGAACAAGATCCACCTGAAATTGCATAGGGTAAAAGCATCTTTGCTTTTAACCAGAGGCTGGTTAATCGGCTGGGGGACTGCTTAAACAAGGAATGATGATAGAGGAAGATGGCGACATCTGAATGAGCAAGGAAGTGGTGGTCACGGTTTGCAAGCAAAGGATGCAGGGTGATGTGAAAAACAGAGATCTTATTATAATCAGCAAACCAAGGTAAAGTGGGGTTGCATCAAGTGTGTGCACACAACTGACACAGGAACACCACTTAGGTGCACTAAGATAGCATTAAGAAAACCAAGGTTCTCCTAGAGCTGAATCTGGTGAGGGATATGAAATTCCAAGATAAAGATTTGTATAGGTACCTGAGCAGCATAAGGAAGGCTAGAGGAAAGCTAGCCTGCTGCTGAAAGTATCAAAATTATATAAAAATGTCAAAGCACCTTGTTTACCTTGCTCTTTTATGGTTAAGACCTGCCTTCTGGAATTCCAGGTCCCTGAGACCTGTGAGAAAGTGTAGAGGACAAAAGACTTACTCTGAGTGAGGGAGGATCAGATTAACAAATTTTTAAGTGAACTGGACCTAACATTCCATATGACCTGCTGAGGTGCCAACCTGAGTGCTGAGAGAGCAGGTCTTGTCATTGTGAAGTCATTCTCAACTATGTTTGGAAGTTTTATGCTGATGAGTGACATTCCAGAGGACTCAAGAAAACAAGTGTCAATGAAAATCCTGTTTTCAAGGACAAGAAGGAGGAGCCAGGCAACTACAGGCCTACTAGCATCACCTTGTTCCCTGGGAAGGTGAAGGAAACAATCCTGAAAACTGCTTTCAAACACATGAAGGACAAGAAGGTGACTGGCAGTAATCACCATGAATTTACAAAGGGAAAATCATGCAGACTGACAGAAGCATAGAGGCCAAAAAAACCAAATGTAGCTAGAAACACTGGTGACCACTGAAGAATCCATCTGTTTTCCATTCTTACCAGCTGTTTTCCAGCTTACCAGAGCAGCAGAGATTACATGACTTCACAGCACTCCCTCATAATGGGAAATAACAGCTCAACAAACAAAACAGAGAGATATAATTACTGAAATACTTGCTCCTGAGTGACCTATTTGTACGATGTGCGAGCAATAAGCAGTGAGAGAGATTCAGGTGAAAAAAGAATGCCTATCATGGAAATATATTCCAAATTTTTACCCCTCAGTGACTTACTTTTACCTGCATGAGCATATTCACTTTTTTAATTGCAAAACCAAAACAAACATCAGCCACCCTCAAAACCATACCTTGGATGGCAAATTCCACAATTAAGCCAGAACCGTGCAAATACAGGCCTCGCTCTCAAGACAGGGTGATTTTTCATCAGTCTTCTGTATCTTCTGAAAGAGACAGAAAATAGTTGATACACAAACAACCATTACCACATGTTTGAAAGGCAGCATATAATAGGTTACTTTCTATTCTGTTTTTCAAACCTCACCTTACTGAGTAGAGCTGTCTCCAAACTGACATATTAATTCTAACTACCATTCCTCAAATCTCAGTTCTAGGCCATTTCACAATTCTAAAATATATTTAAAAGGATGTAAGGGTTCAGAGAAAGGTCTATGTAAAACTCCACTACTGCCAATGTGCTTCAGTTACACACATTTGCTTCCTGTCTACTATAATAGTAAATTAAGTTTTATATTTTTCATTATACTTTGTGAGCAATAGGAAATAAATTATGTTAATATATTGACTTACTCTGGCAAAGTGAGGTTTTCCCCTCTTCCTCTTGGTTTATGTACCATGCGTAAGTATATAAAGAGGGAAGAATAAAGAAAAACTAAGAAGTTCAAAATCTGATAACTAGGAAGGAAGTACTAGATTAAAATTTAAGTCACAAAGTGAATTTATTACTTTTCAAATACAGCATCTAAAATACATGACCAATCTCATATAATTTTGTTTTTCAAAATTCATAATTTCTGCTCAGAAAAAACTACATTATGGAAAGAAAAAAAAAAACTCTATGAGATGGTTTACAACCAATAAATGAGAGAAAAAACTAAGTTATTTATATCTGTATACACTCAGTATTCATACAAGCAATGAAATTCTCCAAGCAAAGCAATTTTCCAATAAATAATTTAAGAGAAAATACAGAGCACTAATATCAGAGGTTTTGTGGTTTTCTTCTCTTGCACCCTAATTTATAGTTATTTCTTATAAATAAACCACTCAAATACAAATAATTTTAAAGACAACAGTAGCTGTGCCTACGAAAAGCTTCAGCTGCACCAAAACATGACTGTGTCTTTCCTACATGATGGGGAATTGTTCTTGCCTTTCCAAAAAAAACCTTTTATTACAGGATGCCTGGACAGCAATTTTTTCCTAACACTTTTCTTTCTGCCCAGTTCTGTCAATGGTATCATAAACTCAGTATTTTTTTCACTACAATCACTTGCAATATGACAATTCTGTGTTACATCCACAGAATAATGAGACCACAGAATGAGTCAGGCAGGCAGAAAGTCAATTTCAAGAAATGAGAAAGCTTTGTGCTAACCAGAAATATTAACATGAAATATAAATTGCTTTAATAGACTCATTTGAATGCAACCCGACAAAAATAAAAAGTATACCAGTCCGCATCAAGATTGTCCTAAAACATACTTAGAAAACTGTATGTCATAAATATACCAAACATGAGCAGTACTCAGTTTCTCACCCCAAGAAGCACAACAGTCAGCTGTGGGGACATCCTATTTCCTGCATGTTCATGGGTGTTGATACACAACTACAGAAAATGTGCCTCACTTTAGCCCTGCTCATTAAGAAAAGTATGACTTCTGAAATCTGACCTGCAGAACTTTTTTCACAAATCCTTGAACAAGTGCAGGCAAGATCAGTAACTTATTGTATTGTTTGCTGTGAAACACATTTTTAAGACTCCACAGAAATTGAACAATATTATGCTCTATAAAACACATTTCAAGAGTGGAAAAAACACCACTTTTTAAAAAGGCTGTATCCTAAGCAAGTCAGAAAAAGGAACAGAGAGCAGAAACACAAGAGAACTACACTTCTCATACTTGTGATAGCTAAGGCAAGACAGCAACAAAAAACAGCCTCACCCAATTTCTGGATCCAGCTGCATTTTTACAGCAGTGACCTTCCTGAAATCTGAAGAATTACTGCCAAAGATTACTGACACTAAAACTAAAAATACACTTCAAAAGGAAAAAACAAGGTGGACTTGAAACAATCAACTAAACTTCTTTCACAAACTAGATTTTAAATAAGTCATGTTATGTTATCAAGTGTCAGAATAGAATTGTTTAAGCTTTTTGCAACTCTTCTGTTTAACAAAACAGAACAGGTATCTGAATAACCAGTTAATATAAGCAAGAGCATGTTTTTGCTATGACAAAACCCCACACATCTGGCATTTCTCATGTTTATACAAAGGATGGTTGCAGTAGAGACCTTGGCACGACACAGTTGTTAGGTGGCTGTTGACAGGTTTGTTGAGATAGGCAAGACATTCCCACCCAGTTACTTTTCATTGATAGGATCTAGTAAAGCATACCTAGTAAACATCTGCTGCATTTATCAAAAATGTCACTTGGGCTTGGAGAGGGATGTGGCTTGATATTACTATATGCACACCTTACCCTCCCTATCACAAGTCCACGAAAACTATCTTCACCCACCGCTGACCAAACAGCAACTTGTAGACAGACAATGTATGTTACTTTAAGAACATTACTGTTTGGATCATCAGTCTAAGGGGAACGAAGACCTGCTATTTCATTTGACCAACTACTGGAGCTGGAAAATGAAAGTGTGAAACCAAGGGAGGCCAAGGGCATTGCACTTCCTTGTGCCGCGCTGCTGGAACACACGGGCAATCAAAACCACGTGCCTCTCCTACTAGCACCTCAACACCAGCAAATAAATACCCTCCTCATCCTTTACAGGGTAACCAGCACCCTGGAGCTCCATGAAAGCGACAGCAGCATTTCCTTATTTCACAGCTGGGGAGACACCCGGCAAGTCTAACCAGGGTTTCCCTACCCAGCTCCCCGCACAGACAACAGCAATGCGGGCCGGGAGGTGCAGGGATGGAGGGAGGTGCAGGGATGGAGGGAGGTGCAGGGATGGAGGGAGGTGCAGGGATGGAGGGCGCCCGCCCGCCGCGGCGGGGCCGTGCCCGGTTCGGTGCCCGGTTCGGTGCCGGTGCCGCTCCGCCCCCCCGCCCCTCGCGCCGGCCCGGCCTGCCCGCGGCGCCGCTCCCGGGGGAACGGGGGTCGCGCGCGCCGCCCCCCGCCCGGGCGCGCGCTTGAACCAACCGTGGGCTTCCGCCGCTCCAGCCGCGCGTGCGCGCTCCGAGCGTCCCGGCGGGCGGGACCGCGCCCCGGAGGCAGGGAGGGAGGGAGGGAGCGCCGGAGGCAGAGCCGGCCTTCGAATCCGCCTGAGTCGACCCGGGTGCCCCTGACGGCCGCGGGACGTGGGCGTTTCGCTTGGTATGCGAGAGGCACGCCCAGGGCGGGCATGGCAGGGGTCTGTCCTTTGCCTCCTGCGCGGGCGGAGGAGCCGCTGTGGAGGGGTGGGGAGCCCTGCCCGGTGGGAAACCTGTGTGAGCGATCACCCGCGTTTCCCCAGGTCTGGAGCTCGCTGTCACTTGCTCATTTCTGGGTGCAGACTTCAGTCAGCATGAGCCCTTCTCCGTACGTCATTTTTGCAGCGTCCCTTTGCAGTCCCTGACAAAAATGAGAGCTTCAGGCAAGGCATCTGCCTCAGTCTCCAGGTTGAAGAGTCTCGCAGCTGCACCCGCTAGGCCTTATAGATTGAAGTTGTATTAACTCGATAGGATAAACTCACACTAGCATCCTTAAGAGACATTTGCTTTACCTTGTATACTACATAACCATGGTTTCACCATAAGTGAAAGGCCCCAGCTCACTGCAAGGAGGACGACAACCCCCACCCTGCAGATAAGGACCTCTTATCCTCTGTCTTGTCTCAGAATCTTAAAGCTACCCACGAAGAAGAAAAATGTCTCTGGACTACAAAGATACCACCAGAATCCCAGTATATTCAACACTTCTGTCAAAACCCTGCCATAGTCTGGCATCACAGGTAGCTTTAGCAAGACCAGCTCCAGGGACACCTAAATCAAGAAAGAATCGTCTGTATAGTGACACCATGTTGTATATGAATGCATGAAAGGCATAAGAACCATTTGTTAAACACATTCAGTGCGTGCTGATTTGAATGGGACACCTCATGCTCACAATGAAGAATTACCTGGGCCCAGGCAAGGCTGGGCTGCTCCCCCGGGGCCAGCGGCTCCCAGAGGCCCGGCCGTGCCCGGGGCAGCGAGGCCTGCCCCGCCCGGCCCGGCTGCCGCAGGATGTTACTTTGGTCGCTCACCCAGAAAAGAGAGAATTTTTTTTAATATTTACAGCTTATATGAGTATAACGAGAAGTCGTACTTTATTTTTCTAATGAATAATGAATTCTGTACTTTGCATCCTGGCGTCTCTCTTCAATCAGCACAGACCAGTTGCAGCATTTTTATGACATTCAGATCACCTGCTGTGCTATGCCCCTTGCTCACATAGGACCCTTACCTGGCCACAGAAGCCAATATTAATTTTAAAAAGATAATTCAGACCCATGAGAGATTAACTGTGGCTAAGAGCTACAGACAGCTTGTAACGGACAAAATTTTCAGTGTTCCCAGCTGGGAATCATGCCTTGAGCACCCATTGCTCATGAACATACATGATCTTTTGGCTACCTAAAGGTACCCCATCTGTCTGAGTGGCATAGTTTGTCTAGCTTGGCTCGTTCCCACTGTAAATTGCTGGGCTCTTACCCTGGAGCGTTTTTCTTTCATGATGATGGATAAAATGGATGAAGAGTAATGTTGTGAGCACTACCAATGCAGAAAACTCATCTGTATTACCGATCATATTCTTCCTAAAACTTACCATAACATGATTATTCTGGAGAAAAAACAAAGAACTCCACAAACAAACAAACAAACAAACAAAAAACCACCAAAATCGTCAAGTTAGTGTTCAGGTAAGTTTTCAAGCTTTTGTCAAGATTTTGGACCTTATCCTGGTTTGTGTGTCCACTGTCTTTATTACACAGGGCAATAGTTAACATTTCAACCTGAAGTTGCTCTAACCTGAGTATAGATATTTGTAGCAGAAACTGGAGGTTGTCTGGAAGGAGAAAGAAGCATGTTCCAGGTTAATCAGAGAAGATCAGTTCTTTCAGAACCATCTATATGTGTCAGTAGGAGCAGGTAACACTGAAAATAATATATGTATTAATTGGACTGTTAATATGTCTATTAAGGGGAAAAGAATAACTGAAAAAATTGTTGTTTTATAAATATTTATAAATAACAAAAACCAGCCTCTGGCTCTATTCCATGACAAATTTCATGCATATATTTATGTCTGTATGTAGAAGACCTAATAAGCTGTGAAAACTTTTCACTGATTTAAAGGATAAATTTTGATGGAAAAAAAATCAAACCAAAACAATCAAGAAATTTAAAGGAAACCATGAACTTGGGAAGTAAAATGGAAATATAAGAAAAGAATGAAGGTACAACCAATGAAGGTTTCAGGTGGAATGAAAAAGAATCCATCAGTAATATTATCTTCCATTTGAGTACCAAGCATTCGCATTTCTGCAGGGGTACACTGATAATAGCCACTGATTAGACCTGTTGTCCTGCCAAACAGGTTGTATTTTTTTCTGTTCAGGAATGCAGAGTAAACATAGGTTGTTGAACAAGGGCAGTGGTCTTTTCTGGCTTAGTCATAGCACAACATTCCCCTTTTGTTAATGCTTTTTTTGAGAAAGCACATTGCAGTCGGAAGAGCAGGCAGTTGTGTGCTGGACTTCTCAACTGAAAAGTCTTGGCCTAGAGATATTACCTGACTCTTTTGCCAGAATATCAAGTCCGGATAGATAGATAGATAGATAGATAGATAGATAGATAGATAGATAGATAGATAGATAATGAGTTTTTGTGGTAAACTCCATTCTGTGTGGGAAAACATATACCTATGGGAGTACTAGCTTTGCCTAATATGGACTTTACATAAAATCCAATATGGATGTATTACAGAAAGATCATTAGAAGTCTGCAAAATTATTCACCTTCTTCAGTGCTGAATATTGCACAATGGCATAGAATTCCTCTTGGATTTTCTGCTGTCTGTGTTGTGTTGTTGCTGTTTATAAATTACCACAGGAGCCACCAGCTGTCATCCTATAAACTTTATTGGCACTCTGTAAATATTAAATCAGCCTGCTAAAATCAAGCCATGTGCAGTAACAGCTGAGGCTCTGTTATGGAGAGCACATGCAAGCGAGAGGTGTGCACTGTGGCTCCCACGATTCTTACGGCTTACAAGCCCCATGCTTCTTGAGACTGTTTTCCAGGATTCACTTTTAGCCCAACCGTGCCCCTTGACCAACGTGCAGAAGGGACACTGTGCACAGATACACACTGAGCTGAGAAGTCAGCGTTCTCAGCAGTACTCAGTTTCTTGGGTCCTTCTAAAATTTGTTGCCTACCACATTGCTGCAGCACAGCTGCATTGCTCAGTTCCTTGTAAACCTTGGTGAATGCATACAAGACATCTGTAAACTCTAGAAAGGGAGCAGAATTTTTGATGTCATGAAGATCCATGTCATGAAGAAAAAAGTCTGTGTCAATGAAACAGCATGCTGAAGCAAAACCTGTTTAGCCCACAAGTTTTGTCAATTACAATGTGACATATTGAGGATGAGGCTGTAGGTGTTAAAGGAAAATGTGTCTCAGGTTTCATTTTCTCTCTTACTTAAGAGCCATAAAAATCAAAGACAAGGTATGTTTTCAAATGTCTCTGCCTCTACAGCAGACATCGTGAAATCTCCTGATCCTGCAGCCCAGATAGATTAAGTGGGGTACTAAGGTAGACTAGGCAGTAATCTAATTTAGGGAGTTAATTTTCATTTTAGGCACTTCAGTGTTGGGGGTTCTGCTCAGATAGTGTCCAGCTGCAGATGTCCTAGCATTAGTTCTTCTAATGCCTCTCTTTCTCCAAGAGTTGCTGTCTAAAGACTAGGCAGGGCAACAGACTGCTTGAATGTTCCACATCTGTGCAGTATGAGGTGAGTTGGAACAAGCTTCAGCAGATACGGCCTTGTTCAGAAGGCAGTTTAGAGGTACATGCCTACTCAGTATGAACACCCTGACTTTGGGCTGCAGCCACCAGCAGACTGTCAAATTAAATGACTGGTAAAAGCAGTAATTAAACCAGGAAAAATGAAAATGCCTCAGAAAAGCTCTTAGAGAAACAGGAGGCTAGCCCTGACTTTTTTATTTATTATTTTTGTTGTTAATATTGTTTTAATTATCATTATTTTTATAATTTTTACTATTATTATCATTACCATTATCATTATGAAATTAGTAGTACTGCTAGTAGTAGTAGAAGTAGTAGAAGTAGTAGTAGTATTTAGCTTCTGGTTATTTTTTTTGTTTTCAAGTGAAAATGCAGTTTGCTGATGCAGTGGAGCCTGAGGCACTGTAAACAGGACAATTTTGTCCTCAATGAGGATAGTTAACCTCTTATCAATCAATATTCTTGCAATAGAGCCAGCTCCAGACTTAATTCCCATTCTTTCTCACCTGAGCAGAAGGAGTGTGCACAGCTGTCAGGGAATGATTTCAGGTGCACTGAAGTTGGTGGTTACCTGCCAGATATTCAAGGAGTTTTAGCACAACAGAAATTGTAAAATACTTATAATGTTTATAATATTTGTAATTCATTACCAGTGTTTCCTGTTTTCTACTAGTAAACTGTTTGATGGAGGGCCCAAAGTAGCCCTGGTTCCACAACTCTTAAAAATGCACCATCTGGTACAGCACATTCTTCTGGGTATGTTGTTCAGGATCTGCTGCTCCAAATGGATCCCTACAAATCTATGGGATAGGATTCATCCAAGAATCCTCAAAGAGTTGACTGATGTCATTGCAAAGCCTCTCTCAATGATTTTTGAGTGGTCTTGGGAATCCAGAGCAGTCCCAGCTGACTGGAAGCTGGAGAACATTGTCTGGTTTTTATGAAGGGCAGGATAAAGAACTTGTCTTGCAGAAGACAGAAACTACAGAGTCTTGTCAGTCTCACTGCAATGCCTGGTGAAGTTATGCTGGTTACTGTGGGTGATATTGAAAAACATCTGAAGGACAACACAGTCATTGGTCACAGCTAGCATTGCTTCGTGAGGAGACAGTCCTGCTTATCAAACCTGATTTCCTTTTATGACAAAGTAGCACACCCAGCTGATTAAGGAGGGACAGTTGATGTAATCTTTTTAGGCTTCAGCAGAGCTTTTGATGCTGTCTCTCACAGAATGTCCAGAACACAGCTGGGTACACACATCATGTGATGGGTGAGCGAGTGGTTCCTGGGTCAGGCACAAGGGGTTACAGTGGAGGGGGTGACATCAACCTGGTGACCTGTCACTGGTAGGGTTCCACAGGGCTCCATTCTCGACCCTGAGCTCTTCAACATCTTCATAAATTACTTGGATGCAAGACTGAAAGGGATACTAAGCAGGTTCAGAGATGATACAAAACTCGGAGGAGTTGATGCCCTTGAAATCAGGGAGGCCCTGCAGAGGGGCCTTGACAAATCAGGGGTCTGGGCAATCACCAACAATATGAAGTTCAACAAGAGAAAATGCCAGATTCTGCACCAGGGGTGGGGCAACCCTGGATGTATGGACAGAATGGGAAATGAGATGCTGGAAAGCAGAGCCAGGGAAAGGGACCTGGGGATCCTGGTTGATGGAAAGCTGAACATGAATCAGCAGTGCCCTGGCAGCCAGGAGGGCCAAGCCTGTCCTGGGGTGCATCAGGCCCAGCATCACCAGCCAGGCAAGGGAGGGGATTGTCCTGCTCTGCTCTGAGCTGGGGCAGCCTCACCTCCAGTGCTGGGGTCTGGTTTGGGCACCTCAATATGAGAAAGATGCTAAGCTATTAGAGAGCATCCAAAGGAAGCCAATGAAGATGATGAAGGGTCTTAAGAGGGAGGAACTCTTATGAGATGCAGCTGAGGTCACTTGTCTGTTCAGCCTGACTGAGGAGACTGATGGGAGATCTAATTTTGGATAACAACTTCCTTGTGAAGGAAAGGCAAGGGGTAGAAACTCATCTCTGTGGTGACCCAGGGAATGGCCTGATGCTGTGTGAGGGGAGGTTGAAGTTGAATATTTGGAAAAGGTTCTTCCCCCAGAGGGTGACTGGGCACTGGAACAGCTCTCCAAGAGAAGTGGTCACAGCACCAGCCTGACAGTTCAAGAAGTGTTTGGACAACACTCTCAGGCACATGGTGTGACTCATGGTGCTGTCCTGTGCAGGGTCAGGAGTGGGACTCAATGATCCTTGGGTGTCCCTTCCAACTCAGTATAATAGGATTCCAGACGTGATTATGCAGCTGTATAGAGTGGCAGAGAGCTTCTGTCTGAGTAAGGAGTCTTGTTTTCCTCTTGCAGCATAGAGTGAGTGAGTAAATTTAGGAGAAAGCACTGCAAGAGATTTCACCACCTGCCAGTAGAAGCTAGTCAGCTGAGAGCCATGGGTTTCATTGTGAATGTTTCATAGATGGTGAACAAAGTACCAAGCACAACATGAAGTGCACCTTCAGAGACTTCTTCCTAGAATATATGGTTATGCAGAATTCAGTAAGATTTTGATGGTGTTTGATGTATTTACAGGCATTAAAGCTGGTTGCATTAAATCCACACTTAAAAGAATAGCCTGGACTGAAGATATATTTTGCTAAAGCAGTAGGAAGAAGATAACACTTCAGTTATTTTCTACATAAAGCACACTCATTTGAAAAAGAGACAGTGGGACAAATAAAAGGGCAGAAGTGTAGAAACTAGAAACTCTGCTTGGAATTCTTGAAAATTAGAATTTTCAAAGAGCTCCGCAACTATAGTCTTGTTCTGTAAGATAGGTTTGCACAAAGGAGTGCTCTAAAATAGATCACATTAGTAGCACTTACATTGCAGCATAGCTGCACTGGAAAAGCTTTCATTACAGAAAGCATGCAAGCTCTGAGCTGACACAACTAGGATTTGTTGCTATAATGTTACGACTGAAAGCATCCATATAGTGATACAGGTAGTCACACCCTTCACCTTTCTGATACACAGTGTAGAAGCAGTCTTTATGCCCAGAGAGCAAAATCCCGTTGGGCCCTGGGTAAAACATATTCCTAATATGGATTTTTTAAACACTGAGAAATCTGATCCAATTAACACATTGATTGATTTTGCAAAATACTCTGCTAATTACATGCAACCAGTCATTGCTGGGTTAATTAAACATGCATCCAAAAAACCTACAGCACTAATCTAATTAGCAATTACTACAGCTGTCATTACCTCTTTTCACCTACTCTTAAGCTGTGCAAAATCACACTAAGAATCTCGTCCTGCAAACTCCTTACATGAATAGCTTTCTTTGACTGCAGTAATGCTTCAGCACAGAGAAGAAGCTTTAAAAGTTAGGCTGAATACTTTGCAGTCCACATTGGTTCAGACATCCTCATAATAAACTCATAGTATATCTGTCAGTTTTGTCAAATTACAAGATTGGAAAATTTTTCTTTTTAATTGACATGTGGGAGTGTATGTAGGTCCTACCTTCAAGTGGTTGCCTGCAATTATCAAACCTAAACCATACTTGCTTTTCAGAAAACAAAAAATAAAAAACAATGTGGATGAACATTTTTATATATTCAGACAGCTTTAAAATGTGTCAAACATTTTGAGTAAAACACGGCTTTTTCAGATTTTAAAAAAATCATCAATGAAGAGAAAAAAGTTGAGAACTTTAATGCTGTGTGTGCTTTTCTTCCATAGCCTTGATTAAAAATGAACACCAATTTTCACACACAATACAGGGATTATAAGACCTTCATAGCTAGTTGGAATGGCGTCATATATCATGCCATAGCATATAAACAGCCATGTATAGTTTTCATACCAGTCCTTCATGTAAAAGAATAGAGAGAAGACTTCCTTGAGTTTTAGTACTCCATTTTTATTATTTATTATTTTACAGGTTTATATGTAATGAAAGGTAACTATATACTAATCTTCCATTCATTCACTGCAAGCAACCTGAAGAAGCAAACAGCTTCACACCCGGTATCAGAACATAATTCAGATGCAATTTTTAGTAAATATTCAACAAGGGCCTTGGACTCCAAAGCCATGCTGCACATGTTTTCTGAAAGAATATTATGATACCTCTAAACCCATTGCAGTTCAAATACAAGGAATCATTTACCCAGCCCTTGAATTTGCCCTTGAAAAAGCTAAGTCAATAGTGCTTTCCAATACCCTAAAAAAGAGCCTTGACAGTTTCACAACAGTGGCCCAGGTCTGAGAGCAGATTCCCAGAGGACTGAAAAAAACTGGTGTAACAATATGCTGAACTCTGTTGCTGGAAGCTGATCTCTGTCTGGTGTGCCAGGTCTGCAAGAGAAATCCAGGAAGAAGCAGCTGGAGAGAGCTGGAAAGCCAGCAGTTCAGCTAGTAGTCACTGGTGCTGTGTTGCCTAGCAGTGGACTCCAATGCTTCCTAGCAGGGTTCTCTCAGCTGTTCCTGTAAAGTTGTTAAGGTATTGCTATGATGATGAAGATCTTCTGGCACACAAATGCCTTTGCTGCTTTAGTTGAAGTGTTGAGAACATTATTTAAACTTTATTTTAGGCTCACTGACAATGTTAAAATTCACTGGACTGGAAAATATGCATTGTCTTTCCACAGTGAATTTAAGTAACAACAACGGTGTATTCATCTGTGATGTTTTCTGTAGGAGTATGGCATTTTTATTTCTCCTTCTGCAGATGAACATGTTGAGTAAAAATAAAGGTGCAGAGCGAATGCAGGCATGTGGAAAAGAGAGCAAGTGGTTTTATGGCAAAATACCTTTTGCCATTATCTATTGGTTTAAATTGCGTGGTATATTAGTTTTCAGTGAGAACTGAACTCCAACTGGGATCAATCAGTAATGACATTAATTAGTCACAGCGTCCTATGTACCTCATGTCCATTTATGTTTAACATTCTCCAGCCATTATCTTGATGTAAAAGTAGACCTTGTTTTTATAGGGACAGACTAAAATTTCATCTTTGTTGCCAATAGAGCTATATTGGCACTTCCTGCAAGCAAAGGCAATGAAAACAAGTCAACATTTGGCTCTTGCACAGATAAATCATGTTAGTTCAGCCTTTGTTTACTAGCATCCTAGAAACAGTGATAGGAAGGGCGGAAAATTTTTAATGTTTTCCCTTGTTAAGGTAAGACCTTTAACTTCCTTTTCCTTAACAGCTGCAAGGAAACATTTGTTACACTTTAGGTAAAGTTATTGTTGAAACAGAGATCATGTAGAAAGTCTACATTTTAATATTTTTTGTACTAGAGTAATGACAACTTGTTTGAATTTTTTCATTGGCAAATTCTTATGATCAAGTTAAGATGCATTTTGCACAGGTTAATTGTGCTCATGTACATTTTCATACAAGTCTGACAGTAGAGATCCGATCACAGGGTCTTTAATCTTCCGAGTTTCACATTTACACTCTTCTACAATCATGATTTCTTTGACCACTGGAACAGAATCAGTGCAGTTGAGATCCAGACGCTTCATGGAGAACTTGCTGGGCAAGCAGTGAGAACAAAAGGTATAAAGATGATCTTCTGAACCAGGAACATGAAAAGAACTACATTTTCCAAAACACAGATTATTCTGTACTGTCACCTTCTCACACCTGTTATGAGTAACACCCTGAAACAGAAGACAATTTAATGTTTTTAATGCAGAAATGGCCCATGAACTTTGCTAGAAGACATGAACAAAAAAAAAAAAAGGGAAAAAAAAAAAAAACCCACTGCACTTTATTCTTATCAGAACAAATAGTACAAGTTTCCAGGCAACATCTGTATGTACCTATGTCTGTTGAAATAAATTTAGTTCTGGGTCTGAGAAGATATGGTCCTTGACAGATTGTGATTACAGAAACACTGAGAACAGATGGTGACATACAAGGAATACAGCACTTTTACCTATACTGTTTGCTTGTCTTGATGTTACAATATGAGAGGATGGCTTCATCTATGCATGGGACAATTTACTGGTTCTCCAAAATTCTTAGCACAGAATTAGAAATAAGCATCAGTTTTCTAATTAATACAGGAGAAAACAGTCCTTGCTTAGCTGTAAGAAAACAATCAGCTTTTCCTGTAAATACTTGTTCTGAGAGTCTGTATATGCATACACACCTGTGTGTGTATGTGTCTGTATACACATACATATCTATACAGAGAGAGAGAGATATCATAATTCAGATCTACAGACAGTTGTGATATATATTCATTGAATGGCTAATTACTCATAATTTCCCTGCCTGCTTAGACTATGTCCAAATATCTGTGCAGAAAAATAATAAACAACTCCATAAAAATTGAAACTGCCCCTTTCCAGTGCTGCAATTTAGCAGTTTGCCTCATCAGACTAAAATTTTTTCATCAATGGCTTTCAGCCACTTATCATGTGCAAGTGTTCTGAAGCCCTTTAAGTAAGCCGCTTAAATAACCCATGTGCCTTTAGTTGCTGATTACAAGAGACCGGGGAAAGGCATGTTTGTTATCTTGGATAATTGTTCTTACCTGGGCAAAAGGCAGGGTTCTGCAGTTTTCTTGGTGCATTTCATTGGTCTTGATTGGCAGGACAACCTCTTCAGATGCTGAATTTTTCTTTAACATGAAATGGTCCCAGAATTTCTTGGCATCTTTTCTGTAGGGAAATTCAGACTCTCTCTTGCTGGAATAATGGGATGGAGAGAAGTTTTCCACAGGAGAGATCTCTCTGGGTGCAACCGAGGTTCTCGGGTTTTGGTTTGCATGGAGTCCCGCATTGGGAAGTATGAATCTGGACATTTTTTTCTCCTCTTTTTTCTCGCTTCCAGATGCTGTCTGTGGAATTGATACAAAAAAGCTTGGTACTTTCAGGGCCTCTTCAACTCCTACTGGGTTCTCACTTACCAGCTCAGGAGAACTTTGACTTTTAAACAAATTTTTGTCCGGGTAGAGAAGGTGCTGAAATGGCCTTCTGCTTTTCCTTTGCTGTGAATTTCTCTGTAGCTCTGTGGCTCCAAGACACGAGAGCACTAACATCTGAAGGAGAAGCAGTGACATGATCCTGGAAAGGGCAACTCTGTAGACCTGCTGCTATTGCAGTGAATGTAGTATGCTAGCTTTATAGAAGAACCAAGAGTCAGATTATGGCAGAGGAGAGGAGGGCTCAGGGGAGACCCTGGTGGGGCTAATTGCATTCATTTACTGTAGATTACAATTATGATAGGGAAGTTTGTGCTAATGAAACTCTGCCTTCAATCTGAGTTATGTGTATTAGAAGCTCCTATCTAAAATCTAGTAACCCAGGATGTTGTGGAGGACAGAAGGAGTTAACAGGAGGAAATGTTTGGATAAGGTGTCTAGTTTGAGCTGAGGAAGTAAACATTTGAGGTTGTGTATTAGAATGTTCAATGTGGTCTTCATTGTTTATTTTGACTTTCCATTCCATGTAGCCAGAGACTGTCAGAACAGGGAGTGTTATTTCATTACAATAGGAAAAGGCAAGCTGATTAAAGTTTGCTGAAACAGTAAGCTCAATCTGGAGAATGTGTTTTCAAAAGTCTAACTTTGGACTTTCGGATTGGGATATGACCCAAGGTCTGCAGGACTAACAGACTGCTGCTCAGACAGTCAGAGGAATCTGTCAGGAAGCACTAGCCCTCGTTTAATCTTCCTCACAGCAGGTTTGCAGCTGCTGGAGTGCAGACATGCCACCAGACAGAGCAAAAGGTCTCAAGGTGAAGAAACTCTGCTTCCTGGGTTTTCAAATATTATTTAACAGTGCCACATCTTGTTCAGGCACCAAAGCCACTCCAGGCATCCTATAAAGTGATAATGATGAATGAACATTTAAATAAAACATGTTAAAAAAGATATATTTAACATTCTAGCTATCAAAGTCTCAACAGCAATACCTAAAGACTGCTAGACCTTAAAACAGAGGCATCTTTTGCAAAATGACCGTGTTATGCAACATATAAGAAAAAAATACCTGCTAGAACAGCACATAAAGAAAAGGTTTGGGAGAAGGAAAAGTTATTTTCAACAAACATTGCAATGAATGATCCTAATATAAAAATGCAAAAAAGAAATTCTTCTTCATATTATTTGCCATTTAGGTACTCTAATCTCCACACACTCTTGTTTCTACCAAAGTCTATCAATGGACTCTGATGTTTGTGTTATTCTTGAAAAATAAGTTGTGTGTACTAGATGTATGATGGACTTTAATTTCCAGGGAATTAATTTATTGCCTAGAATTGCAGTTTGAATCCTCACATCATATCTGTGTTTGCCAACAAATTGAACTGAAGCCCTTGACTTTTGTAACTAAAATACCTTGTATCTGATTTGTATTGGTAACAGTCACTCAAAACTATTCAGCAATTACAAGAACATTAAATTTTGAGTTTTCCTTCTTTTCATTTCTGTTTTAGTTTATGAAGAGCCCCAAGACCAGGCTGATATTCAGACCTATGCAGTATAGTATAATATGGTATGGTATGGTATGGTATGGTATGGTATGGTATGGTATGGTATGGTATGGTATGGTATGGTATAGTATAGTATGGTATGGTATGGTATGGTATGGTATGGTATGGTATGGTATGGTATGGTATGGTATGGTATGGTATGGTATGGTATGGTATGGTATGGTATGGTATGGTATGGTATGGTATGGTATGGTACTGTACTATATTGTACTGTATTGTATTATGTTGATGAAGGGAATCTGGCACATTTGCCAACAGCTTTCAAACATGAAATTTGGCTGTTTGAAGCAAGATACATATTTGGAGGTCATCTAAGGATGTCTCTGATAATGCACAGATTAAAATTAAGTAAACTGTAGAAGTGGAATGATGTGGCTTCCCAGACTGTCTAAACTAAACTGGCCTGGGTTATTGCTGCAGTGTAAATGTTAATAAGGAATGTATAAAAATCTTAGTATTGACAGATATGTAGAGATATTTTGCTGCTAATGTTACATTGCAGTGCAATGGCAATAAAAAAACCTCTTCAGGATCAGAATCCACTCCTGGTACATACCATTCTATCCCATAACATACAGCAAAAAGAAAGGCCTTTGATGCCTTCAGATGTAAATGCACAAATGATTATTTACAGATGAGTAGGGAAGAAGAGTGAAGCAAAGTGGTTACCAGCAAGTCACTCTGTGAACTGCTCCGCAACCCAAAGGCTGATAAAAGAGTTTATCTTAACTTCTAGGTGAAGGTCAAGCTGGTTCTAGTTCCTGGGGTTTGGATGGTTTTACCTAGGATCTGATGAGACCCAAAAGCATCATGTTAGCTCTGGTTCTGCCAAGAAAGTCTAATACTGTTCCTTCATGCCTGTAATAGGATGCTATGGCTGCTTTCTAAGAGGCAGAGTTGGTAAGATATGGGACATGGTACATCTGGGCATAGTTTGTTCAATATCTGTGTAGAGGTAGCAGGTCTCTCCTTAGCCTCTCTGCTTAGGAAGGATCTTGCCTGCATTACAGGAAGGCATCCCAGCTCAGGCAGCAAGCTCAGATAGTCATTCTGAAGTTAAAAATAGCAAGCATTTGCAAGTCTCTTTGTGGTGATATCAACTGCAGAGACTAATAATTGACTACAGGGATTGGACTGGGCACATAATCATTATGTTCCAAATAGACCTAGTCTCAGCTTTCTACAAGAAGAAAAAAAAAAAAAACAAAAAAAAAAAAAACCAAAAAAAAAAACACACACACACACAAAAAAAAACCTAAACAAAAAAACCAATGCTGTTTCTTTTCTAAAGCTTGTTTTCCTGCCTGATTACCCTTTCATATCAGCGTAACATGTTTTCACTGCATTCTAGTTGTTAACTCTCATGGCTATATGCAGCAGTGTCTCAAGCAGGCTTTGGTTTGCCTTCATAGTAGCAATTTACTCAGGACATTCTGTTTTCACTAGAAATAGTCGCTGTGAATATTTGCCCATCCTTTTAAAACTGTCAGATCTATAGATGATGAGTGCTATGCAAATGCAAAGTGGTATTATTCATTTGTTTCAAAGCGGGAGTTTATTCAGTCATTAATGGACATTATCTACACTGCCAGTTGATGCCTAAAAATAATTCTTGGGCAGTGCTTGAATTACTTGCCTTCTGTTGAGCTAAATAGTCTCATCATACCATGACTGATGATAAAATCATTAAAATGGATTTTATATATACAGTCCAATTCAATACAATTTTCAAAACACATCCTATGTAGACAAATTTGTATCCAGATATATTTTTCACAGATCCATATGAAGACCTCAGAACTAATGAATTATCACTATGCAGTTTATTTTCCAATAACTGTACTTATCAAAGAAGGCCATCTGTGGTCTTTGTTTTACTGAGTTTCAGGGAAACAGATCACATACAGGCCTCATGGGCATTTTTTAATTATGAAACCAGGAGTTTTTTAACAAGGTATGAGATGAAGAACAGGCAATAGGTTTGTTTAGTTCTATATCTCCAACCTTAGTTACTCTTCATCATGAACTCCCCTCTGTTTCAAGTCCTCTGTGGCACTGTTTCTTTCTTGCCTCATTTATGTTTTCCTATTCACATTTCTCTGTTTCTTTCCTGTGTTCTGACAATAGAACTAAGAACAACATTAAGTTTCATACTTCAGCCAAAATGAGGGTTCTCACACTTTAGAATGTTTCTTTATGTCTTCACTGGGGCTAGGATAAGCATCCTTTCACATATTGGCCCATGTTCTCCTGGGTGTATGTACATACACAGGATGCAATGGGTGGTCCTGTTTCTGAATGGTACTGGCACATATGTACTGCCTAATTGACAGTGTATCTGATTCCAGACCCATCTGAGGAGTTCTCGTGGGTATGTGATTGATTGCTGCAAATTGCTAAGGCATGGGACAGGGAGAAAGAAAGACACTGGGAAAACCTGTGGGACAGGGAAAAAGGAGCCCGGGCAAAGACACAATTCAGGAAAATGTGTCTTCCTAGATTGTTGTGAATAATTTGAGAGAGAGAGGTTATTCACTGAAGAATTTGACAACTCCAACAAAATATTTGTCATATAATCCAAGGAAGATGTACATAAGATTTGTTTTATTAAAATAAAAATATATATAGACTTCTTTTAAAATTTCTGCTGTATGCCTAAAGTTATATTCTTTTTCTTGCTCTGATATATGCAATACTTCAGACACCAGATTCTTAATCACAGAATCACAGACTCATTAGGGTTGAAAGGCACTCTGGAGATCATCCAGTCCAACCTCTTGACAAAGCAGGGTCACCTACAGCAGATGACAAAAGAATGCATCCAGGTAGATTTTGAGTGTCTCCAGAGAGGGAGATTCCACAACCTCCCTAGGCAGCTGTTCCAGTGCTCTGCCATCCACAGGGTAAAGAAGTTCTGCCTCATGTTGAGGTAGAAGGTCATGTGCCATGGTTCCTCATCCAGTTGCTGGGCACCATTGAAAAGAGTCTGGCACCATCCTCCTGACACTCACCTTTTAAATGTTTCTGTGTATTGATGAGGTCCCCTCTCAGTCTTCTCTTCTCCAGACCAAACAGGCCCAGCTCCCAGAGTCTCTCCTCATAAGAGAGAAGCTCCAGACCCCTGACCATCCTTGTGGCTCTCCACTGGGCCTTCTCCAGCAGCTCCTTGTCTCTCTTGCGCTGAGGAGCCCAGGACTGCACACAGCACTCCAGGTGTGGCCTCACTGGGGCTGAGAGAGGGGAAGGGTCACCTCCCTCGACCTGCTGGCCACACTCTTCCCAGTGCACCCCAGGATTCCATTGGCCCTCCTGGCCACAAGGGCACTGATGGCTCATGGACAACTTGTGATCCACCAGGAGTCCCAGCTCCTTTCCCACAGAGCTGCTCTGTGCTGGCACTTGGGGCTGTTCCTCCCCAGGTGCAGGACCTGGCCCTTGCCCTTGTTGAGCCTTATGAGGTTTCTCTCTGCCCAACCCTCCAGCTGATTAAGGTCCCACAGAATGGCAGCAGAGCCTCAGGTGGATCAGCCACTGCCCCCCAGTTTAGTGTCATCAGCAAACTTTTCTTTCACATGCTTGGTCATGGCCTCAGAGTGATCTGTTCCATCACCTTCGCAGGGCTGGAGGTGAGGCTGACTGGCCAGTAGTTTCCCAGGTCCTCCTTGTTGCCCTTTTTGAAGATGGGAGCAACACTGGCTTTTCTCCAGTCATCAGGCACCTCTCCTCCATTATTTTTTGAAGAAGATGCAGAGTGGGCTTAGCAACAACATCTTCCAGCTCCCTCAGCACTCATCTGGGTGTGTGCATCCCATCAGGGCCCGTGGATTTATGACTTAGTCTGCCTAGTTGATCTCTAACCAAACCCTCAATGGCCAAGGGCAAGTCTTCTTTTCTCCAGCCTTCCTCTCTTGCCTCCAAGGTTTGGGATTCCTGAGGGATGACCTCAGCAGTAAAGTCTGAGGTGAAGAAGGAATTCAGTTACTCTGCCTTCTCTATATTTTCTATCACCAGGATGCCTACAATATTCCTGTAGTCCTCCCATACACACTCTATCTTTTTCCACATTCCATAAATTTCTTCTGTTTAAGATTTGCTAGAAGCTCTCTGCTCATCCCTGTAGGTCTCCTGCCAGCTTTGTTTGATTTCTCGCTCATGGGGATACACTGGTCTTGAATTGGGAGGATGCTGAATATTGACCAGCTCTCCTGGACTCCCTTGTCTTCTATACCTCTTAAACCATGGGATTCCTCTAATTAGGTCCTGTTGATTAGGACTACTACTGCTTGAAAACTATGCACTACCTCAGTGCCATAAAAAGAAACCCTTGAAAACAAGAGGCAATTTTGTTCATGTCATTTAAGTGTCCTGATACCAAGAACAGTATTTAAGTAACACAGAGTAGCAGAGTAATCCATATTACAGTCAACATAACTTCTTAAAGAGTAACAAGAGATGAAAACTTCCTCTGAAGGTGACCAAGGTTCTGAGGCACAATGACATTTTTTACATTCTTATTTAAATCAAGACTCATATTAAAATTCATTTTTATAGACTGAGACTCTTGTTTGAATTCATTCTTCTTGTGCATCTGCTTACAGATCTATACATTTTCTGAGATTTATTTCTCAAAATAAACAGCATTTTCTCTTTTATATGTGGTTAACTCATGGTACAAATGTCCTTATAGTGTTCACTCAAGAATAGGCCCAAACAGAAGGAAAAACTGAATTCAGAAGTTGCATAGAGTAAACAGCAGCTATATTATGCTTAATTATAAGTGCATTTATACTATGCTAAATGCTAAAGTTACTATAACTAGAAAACAAGCTTTTGTGAGATTTTGAAATTAAGAAATTCATATTCACCAAAGTATATTTTGGGGGTTTTTATTAATACATATTACAGAGTTAAACATTACAATATATATAGTGTTCTAAATAGAAGAATTACAGTAGCACCAATCTTGTGATGTAAATAATGCAGAATCACCAGTGTTCACTGAATCTTATGCATAATTCTCTGAAAATTATTTTTATAATTTGAGTGAATAAAGACTTTAAGACATTCAATAAAGTATCTATGTGTAGAAAGAAGATCTGGAAAAAAATTCTAATATTTTTCAGGCTAAATATTTGAGATATACAAAGTTAGTAAAAACTCAAGTGTTTTAGAATATTTTGGTTCAGAATAAGTGCTCCTGTGACCTGTTGCCTATCCATTTTTTTCATAACCATCAGCTTTGAGGTAACTACCCCCCTGTCAAATTTGTTTGAAATATTGACATATTTAAAAGATATTTGACAGGGATTAAAAGTGGTTAAAAGTGACAAGCACACACAGTGCTCACACAGCCCATCACTGTATAGAAATCTAAGGTAACTTCTAGGTTCTTTTCACTGAGCATCTTGGTTCTGTTGCTCTTGGGTATGGACATACGGATAGTTCTGGTGAAAGAAATCCTTTGTTTATCCAGAAATTGTGGCATCCACATGTGAACACTAGAATTTACATGCTCCTTTTTCTTACTTTCAGCCTTTTGAAATATTCCTGGTGGTGCTGATCTTCTAAATACTGATTTTTCCCAGAGTTTACTCAGAGTCTAATTCAAAAATGCTGAAGATGAAGAAACCCCCAAAGCTTCTCAGGACTGTAGGTCCATCCATTACTAAACTTCTTAGAAGCAATAATTTCCTATGCCAACAAAAAAAATTAATTTTGCTTTCCCTGATTTGAGTATGTTTCGTTCTTTGAGTGCCAGTATACTAATAATAAAAATAAAACATGTAAGGGTGTCTTAGGTTATGGAGCCAAGGATATGTATTCTATTTCATCTGCTGAAAGCAGTTGGGGAGATGTTTTTCTTTATCTCTTGTAATTCTGAGGGGAGGGGGGCAGATGCCTTCTGATAATGGGCCAACTGTTAAAACCAGGCGGGGCAGTGTTTCTTATCTCTTTCACCACCCATCTTCCCTCCAGGGGGATATTTTCTGCTAATGGGCCATTAAGGCTCACTAAGGGCATGACATATTCCATTGTGAGATGCTCCACCCAGTGGGAGGAGCCAACCATTCCTACCTGGATAAAAACTGAGACACAGGAGCACAAGTTATCTGGTTCCACCGGATTCCTGGAGGAAGACTGGACCCTTCTTGCCATCACTGGACCCTTCTCTCTCAGGATCATCTCTGCTCCAGGGGAACCATGTCTGCCACTCCAGGAGGACTTACTTTTGGACTGCTTCAAACACCCTGACCAACAGGGTGTCAGGTTGTATTGTTCCATTTATTTTATTTTACCTTTTTTTTTTTCCTCTCTTCTCCTATTAAATTGTATCTCTGACTGGGAGTCTCCCTGGTTTTGCTTTCAAATTAGCACAAAGGGTCTGTGGAAAAATACTTATTTAAGGACAGGATTTTTTTTTTTTTTTAATTAAAGGTTTGGAACAGTTAATTGTATTGGAAAAAAAATCAGCAGCCTTTCAGGGCAGAAATATACTTGCTCTGCAATATAAGAATTTTTGTTTGATTAATGTATTGTGTTAGATAAAATTAATCCAGTAAACTCATGCAGTCTGCACAACTAAGAATCTGTTGTGTAGTGAAATCTGCAATCACTTTGAAGTAGTTCAAATGATACAGAAAAGCAAAAATTTTCCCTACTCTCACAAAAGCAAATCAGAGGTCAGTATTGTGTCAGATGGTATGAGTCATCTAGTAGTTACTGATCAAGTAACAAGCACCTTTGCAAAATCCCCACTCTGTTGATATAATTTATTAAATAATTGGGAGAGGTATTTGAATAATCTCAATAGGCTTTATCAAATTAGCACCAATAAATTCTACAGCTTTTATTTAAAAAAGGCCCTAAAGAAATAAAAGTTAATCTTTCTTTCTCAGTCAATTTTCCCTGGAATTCCAGAACACACCACTAAGAAATATTGAGAGTGCTTATTTTTGTCTGTAATGAAAACTTTCAGAAATAAAATCAGGTCTAAAACCAGATATTCAGGAGTACTTGGTTTGGAGACAAGTAGCATATCTATGTTGACCTAGAAAACTCCTTGAACCAAACTCCTTCTCTCCTTCTGTCTACCAAAATGTCTAGAAACACGTCATAAATATTACAAAAAAAAAAAAAAAAGAGAGAGAGAGAGAAATCCTGAAAATATTTTTGTCTGCATATGTTGATTACAATAAAAAAGGTGAGTAGGTTCTGTCCCCCTCTACATTTTTTCTCCAGTTCAGCAATGCACTCACATTTATTGGCAACAGTACTTTCAGGAAGGTTCTTTCCTATATACAAAGACTGCTGCTCACGTTTTGATTTAACTTGTCACAGGCAAGGAGGGAGGATGCATGACAGAGGCAAAGAAGAGGAATATATAACCCCTGAAGCATTGTCCTTCAGCTCAGAGATGAGAGGTGATTCTGCTCTGTCTGTCCCTTGCATGACTGGGAAATTGCTATGAGGAACCCAAGAAGGAGGTTTTGCAGCTTTGTTGCAAAATTGATCCAGAGGCTGGCTGAATAGATGAGGAAGGGGGAGATCAACTGCTGGCAGCAGGCAGGCAGATGGGAAGGATGAGAGTTCATAGGGACAGGGCAAATTCGCGCTACTCACTTCCAAACCAACTGTCACGCATTGGTTCCTGTTGAGAGGAGCTTTAAGTTGGTGGGTTTTTTTAAATTTTATTTTATTTTTTAGGAAGCCTGTGCTTGGATCCTCATTTCATATTTGGTTTTGGTGGTCGATCTTTTGTTTGTTTGTTTTGGTTGGTTTTTGTTTGGTTGGTTTTTTTCGGGTTTTTTTTGCTTAGTTGGGGTGGGGTTTTTTTTGGTAATTTTAAGGCTGGCAGTAAAAATGTCCAAAAGCAAGTTTTTGACAGATCTAATATAAATCTACACTGATGTTACAAAATGGTTGTAGTGCAACTGTATTTATCTAAAATAGTAAGTTCTGGCCAGCTGGTTTTTTCCTATTCATTGCTGGGTTTTAAGCCTTTTTCAGAAATAAATCTGGATTTTTAAATACTATTTTTAAAAGCCTCAAATCCCTAATAAGGACTTAGATTAATACTTTTCAAAAGCCATAGCTGCTTTACTACAAAATACATCTCACGATTACATTGGTTTATACACACATATAAATCCTATTGATGTTCATGTATCAGTGAATATCCCCAGATAATATCCTAGGATTAAGTTTACATATTTTTTTAAATAAATCATCATTTGCTATAACATTTGATTTAGAGATGCCCCATTATTTAATTACACTAAAAATTACAGCCCCATCCTGCAGTTCCAGAAAAAAAAAAGAAAAATTTTGCTTAGGAAGGTGAAACAGATGCAACTCTGTGTGGGCAGATCCGTTAGGTTCTGAAGCTGGCCTTGGAAGGTAGAAGCAATACAAGGCTTTGCTCCTGTTGGTACTCTGTCACCAGGCAATGTTCAGCCATTGGTACTTTTGTAAGATGTACAAGAGCATCCACCAAATAAACTCCAGTACTTACATGATGCCACTCCCATCATCACCCAAGAAGATCTGTTTTTAGACAACTGTCTACCTTCTTTTCCAACCTCAGAAGTATTCCTCTTTTTGTCACTGCAGAGTAAAACTGCAATTCACAACCCGTCCTTTAAGAGCAAAGCAAATCAACTGATGTGGTACTTTCTTTAAAAGGGAAAGTACTTTTACACAGAAGTGTGATGAAAGCCTTGAGACCCAGCTCTTTGGTATAAAAATACATGACCAAGTGATAGGTCAAAGTCTTTGGGGAGATTTCAAAATCTTAACCTGGGCTTAATTTTTGCATCTCTATACCTTGGTTAGAGGCCAGTGCATCTGCACCTCTGGCAGTATATAAAATAAGCCTTGCTGATAGTTAGAATGGTTTTCTAACACAGGTAACATACTGAAATAGCATGAATGTCCATATGCTTACAGAGGCATCCTCCATCCATTACAACTTTCTTGAACATATATAGCTGTTTGGTTTGACCTTCTTGCAGTCAGTTGCTTGCCATTTTCCTTGTTTCTGCACAAATACACAATTTCTTCCTCTCACTGGAAAGTGGTAGGAGGCTCTTCTCCAGTTTAGATAGGTTACAGGTTCTCCTCCATTCCACTCCCAGTGTCCAGGATTGACTTGGTCATTCAAACCTGTGTGAAATCAGTGATGTTTATTGTCACTGGACCCAGATGCCAAGAGAGTCATGTTGATCTATAAGTTGTTTTTTCATTAAAAAATGCATACAATTGCATGCTGAGAGAAAAAGAAATCATCTGGTAGAACACAAGCAAAACACAATTTAGGATTTAATTAGTCCATTTGAATCACAGTTAGTGCCATATGAATAAAGGAAAATACACCTTTCTGCAATGCTGCATATCTAAAATGGTTTTTTTGCCTTTCATCTATTATGGGTCTATCACCTCATAGGTTTCTTTTTTGACAATTGAAATAGCAAGCAGTCGGAGAAGCAAGGAGTCAGAAGATTTCTTCCGAATATAAAATTCTGCAGACCTTTGTGGTACCTGATTTACACTGTTTAAATCAACAGTTGTAAAATTAGCTTGTGTTAATTGGTACAATATAAAACATATCTTTTCCCCTAGCCTCCGGGATACTATGACCAATATGTGTGGCATCATTTCATACACAACCTGTCTTCTTAGGAGAAACCAAAAGAAGAAAATTGGCCTAACAATTTGTAGTATTTATCTTTGTTAAACAAGTTTATGTCTTTCAAGTTCACAGAATTATGATACCATTAAACATGATCCTAAACTAACTGTATTTTTTGAAGTTAATTTAGTATACCTAGTAGGTCCGTCTCAGAAAATCACTAAGAGCTAATAATTGTGGTTCAGAATCAGAGAAAAAGAACCAAATTGAGGACAGTATAGCAGAAACAAGAAGGGTTAGAAAAAAGCAGTAGCATTAGTATATGAGCTAAGGCAGTCACTCACAGAAAGGAAGTACTACGAAGACCCAAATTCTTTCCATTTCTCATTAAATGTAAAGTGCCTAATAAGAAGTAGCTAATTCTGAAATGATAGGATGAAATGTTCTTTAGCTTATCATCTAATTAATTCATAAGATTTCTAACAAAAGATGACACCATTAAGTTAGGAGTAACACAAATAATTATTTAGGTTAAAACAAAACAAAAGAAAAAGCTAAATTAGGGATAAATAAAGTACCAGTCAAAATAAAGATGAGATAAACAGAATTGTAGGAGCTGCACCAGAACTATTTTCATCAGCTTGTGTCAAAATAGGAAAGGTTTCAAGACAAATATAATCCAGAAATAGACATCATGATAAACTCATCTTTTTATAAAGACTTATAAAAGTAACCAGGCAAATTATGGGGTTTGGTTTATGCCTTGCACTGAAACAATAAAAGCAACAGAAATTTGAGGACAATACAGTGTTTGAAAACTGTGCTTCAACTGCTGCAGCAGTTTCTGCTTTTCAACGGGTACAGGAACTGCAATGTGCAAAGGGGACTTGCAGCCAATATACTTGCCTATCCAAAAGGGCATCCTTCCACTGAGGTCCCACAGCCACTGCATGTGTTGTTCATTAGCTACACTTGTTAGACTCCCCAGATATCTAGGCTCAACAAGAGAGGACAGAGTAATTAGCATTCCACAGAGTGACAGACAGCTCCCATCAACTTATCAACAACGGGTGTTGATTGTAGTATAAAGCATATAAATAACGAGTCACAGGAAAACCACAACCTACTGGCATGAAGGAATAATTAATTACATGAAGTCTTAAAATCATGGATTACCTGGGGAGGAACCAAAGTCCTAGTCTGATTTTTCTAACAGAAAAATTAAATCAGCTGGGCAACTGAAGGAAACGTACAGAGGAAATATGTGCCTCATACTCATAAACTATTATTTTGAGTCAAGGTATCAAAAATTATTGGCACAATTTTTGATACCTTATTTTCCATAAAATAATAAACTTCCTACACTGAAATCCAAGCCACTGAAAAATACAACTTCACCTATTTGATAGTAGAGCAGGAAAAAATTTTTAAAATCATGTTTTGACAATACTGAAGCTTTGAATAATACATTTATGTGGTAATGTGGTTCTGAGAAGTAATAACAGAATCACAAAATCATAGAATGTCCTGAGTGGGAGGAGACCTACAAAGATCATCAAAATGTAACTACTGGCCCTACACAGGGCAGCCCCAAGAATCACAAAATGAGCCTGAGAGCATTGTCTAAACACTTCTTGAATTCATTTAGGTTGGTGCTGTGACCACTTCCCTGGGGAGACTGTTCCAGTGCCTGACTACCCTCTGAGTGAAGAACCTTCTCATAATATCTAATCTAAATCTCCCCTGTTGCACACACATCCTCTAAAATCAACATTCAGGCTGTTATGTTTCCCCTCTACCCGCCTCCCCCCCCAATTTCCTTCTTCCCCCCATCCCAACCTTTTCTTTTTTTGCATTTTTTTCCTTTTCAATTATGGGTTTCAGCTGAGACATTTTGGTTCTCCATCCTCCTGCACTCAGTAAATGCAGGTATCCCATGGGTTCTCCCAGTTGTTCATAACAAGAAATTTGGTATCTGAAAAGGCTCTGAAAACCAGTGCATTCTTCAGAGGGTTGTCTGCAGTGACTACACATTTAGTTCATATTGGAGAGAAGTTGTGGTTTATATTAAGCAGACTATTTCTGAATTAAGTCAATGCGTTATCTCTGCTCTGTGTTTGTATTTATAGTATGCTGGTTTCAAAAGAGACTTGGCAAACCCTAGCCACTGAGTCATCTTGCCACTGAGAAGTCTTCCAACCAGTACCACACATACAAGCACCAGCAGGCTACTCTTAAGTCATTTAGAGATCAGGCTAAATCTTTAGGCATTATGAGACAAATGTCATTCTTCACATTTGCCGGGCACTGTCAGCCATCAGTGGCTCTGCTTTCTTATTTATCTATCTTTGTGTCTGTGTTGATATTGTATCACCTTTTTACATGTCACACCTGGTGTTGCCATCCCTCTGATGCTGAACCTCTGGTGCTGACATTTCTTTTGTCCCATATTTCTGGCTGCTTCTCAGTCTAAAAGTGATGCCAACCCCTTCAGTCTCTCAGAATATCCTGGGTGACAGTTGATAGAGCCAGAGCAAACAACACTGCTCATAAAAACATTTTAAGAGAGCAAAAAAACTTTTCTAACATCACAATAAGTAAATGGTATTGTAAGGATGTTGCTAATTTCATTACTTTTGCCAGATAGCAGAGACAGAAGATCACTATTGCTCCAGATTAAGTGATGACTGTCTTCTTTAAGAGCTGAGGCAGCAACCAGGCCTGAAGAATGGCATGGCAGACTTGAGCTCACTATGGAGACCATGAATTGATGTTAGAGTGAAAGCCCACCATTAAGCCTTCTGGCTAGTTAGAGATCCGTGCCTGGAGCTCCATTCCTGTTATTGCCCTGTAGGTCTTCTAAGAGTACTGACCCCATGGATTCCATATGATGCCACACAAGATAGGGAAGCAGGAAAAATTTACATGAGAAGAAGTTCAAAGTAGTAGTCCACAATATTCTGCACAGTCCCTACTGCATGAAATCTGGACCATTCCTTAATCTGGGCCCACAGGGTCAGGATATGAAATAAATTCTGTATGTTTCTGAGTGGGGATGCTCCTGCTGCAAAGTCCTCCTCCATTATCCCTGCAACCAAAGCAGCAGGGGATGGAGTTGCCCTCTGCTCCATGCTGCATGATGGATCAGGCAGCAGGACAGCTGGGTGTTAGCCCTTGCTTGTGCAATCTCAGCTGCCCTGGGGCAAACACTGCAGTAACATCAGGCCCATCAGGGGCTCTCTGAATTCCTGGGTCACGAGAGAACAGCATGTGAAGGATCACATTGACACCTGTGTACATTCTCCTCACCTAGACGTGTGGTAGAACAGCCTCAGAACTGTCTGGTAGGGGTCAGGACTGTGTACCCACTGTGGCAGAGGCCCCCAAAACTGCACCCAGTGAAGGTGTCAGCAGGGCTTCAGCTGTGCCTCTCATCATGGTGAAACATGCCTATGTGTTCCAAGGGTGACAGTCTTCCACCCTTCTGGGCCAATCTGCCAGGCACAGAATCTCTGGTGAGCTAGGAACAAAGCTGTTACGCTGATAAACACTTTTAGGAAGTTTTCTTCCATAGAGTCCAGGAAAGCAGGCATAGTTAATTCAGGGTGCCCTCCCAGGGGCAGGAACTACTTCAGCAGCAGGATTCCCTTCTGCCTCATAGTGGCTGTGTTTGCACTGACCAAATGGACCTGAGAAGAGGTTTGTGCAGCAGTTTCTGTGGTATCACTACTAGGTGAGCAAGAACAAAAATAGAGCATTTTATCTGGCTTCTGTTTAAAGACACTCAAAACCCAGAAACTAAGTAATTTACATTAGGTAAGCATATCTTACATCTGATTGTCCTAGAAAATATGAAACCAAAAAGCATCAAAATATGTCAGTAACTGCTCTATCATTTATGGCGTACAGGTCTGGTCTGAGCAATAACAATTTCAGGTTTCTATCCATGTACCAGGGAGAGACATCATCACTGTGAAAGGAAAACACTACAATAATTATAATGTAATCTAATCTTTTCTCTGTAGGAATGCTTTCTAAGTTCAGCTTGAGAAACACATTACTGAAGAGAGAACAACTGTTCTAATTGTAATACCTAATTAGGGGGGTTATGTACTGTAGGGAAATGAGAACCATCTGAAAGAGCAGAGCTCTTCCATGATGTTACTCACTGAACCTCGAAGCATGGTATCAGACAGCGGAAATTACAAGATAATGTTATTTATGGAGTTGTGTGCATCCAACACTTCCCAATGTAAATTAGTCAAGATAAGGGGTTATCATGCCTTATTAGGGAAAGAACCCAAACAAAACCAAAACCAAATAAACAAACACCAAAAGAAGCCACAACAAACCCACACACATCACTTTTTTCTGTGCTAAACCATCCATTTAAAATTGTCCCTGCATGCTTAATAATTTTTTGTTATTAAGTCAAGAGCATGCTTTATCTTAGAGCAGTTGCACAAATTAAGGAAACATTTTGAGTAGTTATTGACCTTGAAGTATTATATGGAAAACACTTAGCAAAAAACTTTACTGATTTCCATTAAATTGTCTGGTACATTTAAGAGCCTTGTACCATTTTAGTAAATTTAACATCAGCAAAAGCACACTTGACTACGTATGACAGTCTCCACGGGCCACAACATTTTATTTGAACTGCTGTAGTAAATCCATGGTATTGAAGGGGGTGGGGGGTGACTGAAAGGCTGTGCTTATCTCAATCTTTTGTTTGGTCACCTAAGGAGTTATCCTGATGCCTTGAAATAGGTTTCTAGTGTTGCTTACAACACCTCGTGTCATCCAGAACATTCAGATGAGAGTGGCAGACACGATACAGAGCTTGCAGGAGCCCTGCACTTCCAGAGTGGCAGTTGTAAGACAGCATACACAAGGCCTTTAAAATTACTCTAGGTACCTGGATCCCTCTGCTGGAGTCACACACACAATAATGTGAGTTAAACCAGCCACTTAGAGAACCGGTACTAGGAGAAGAGGGCTGCTGTATACTGCTTTTCACTAAGGAACACTAAGCCATCATAAAGGATCTAACCTATTACTTTAGGTGTGGTTCTGCCTGTGATTTCCAAGGACTGAGGCCACATGTAGCCACATGCATAGTACCATCAAACAAAATAACAAGTCCTGCCTTACACAGCTAGCAGTAAAGAACCTGAAATCTAACCATATTTGAGCTTTAATTAAATGTTCAGCTTCAAAAAAGGTATAATACAACTAACAAGGCAAACAACAGTGGATAGATAGAACTGTGGGTTCTATCTATCCAGTTCTTCCATCCCTTCAGTGGCAGCAGTGAAACCATCTCACATACGAATGAGCCCTGCTGTACTGACCCTTGGGGAGGGCATGTTCCTATTGGATAAACAAGAGCTGTGGCATAAATCATCAAAATTGCTTCTAAATCAGGCTACTGTGGGATCACTCAGCCGTAATATCCCCCAGATGCTTCTCTTCACGTTGCCAAGAGCCTCTTCATGCATAAAAACAAAGCTAGAGAAATTAGTTCTTAAACCACCTTTCTCTCCAATGAATTGGAGAAGGGTTAGACGTGGTGCAAGATTTTCACAGCAATTAACTGAGATTTCCCTGTCCTCCCCATCCCCAGTTTAACACTGACATATAGAAACTTGCATCAAGACAAGCACATATTTTTGTCTGCTTCTACCCCTGCACATGGAAGCTAAAGAAAAGGGTTGTATACCACCTCTAACAGATGGATACAATGCATGTCAACAGAAACTCAAATAGGCGTGTCCATGCATATGTAGTTATGTATGGACAACAACTGCTTCCACAATGAATTGATAGCATTCCTTTGATGGAATAGAATCATAGATTCTATCATTCTTCAATGTTCATCTGATTCTAACCTTTCTTGGCAAAAGGACAGCCCAGACAAAATGGGCCAGCTCTCTGTCTAGCTAAACCTTAAAAGTGTCTGATGTTGGGGAATCTACCATATCCCTAGGGAGAGTCTTCTAATGGCTGATCTCATAGTGAAAAAAATATTTGCTTGTGTGTAATTGGAATCTTCCCACGAGTAACTTGTTTCTGTAGCTGTTCATCTTTTCTATGTGATTCCTTGTAAAAAGAGAGTCTCCTCCTTAGCCACCCTCTAAATACTGAAATATGGTGGCAAGGGCCCCCCTATGCCTTCTTTCTTCACATGGCAGGCTTTACTGTCCTTGGATCATCCTTGTGGCCCTTCTCCAGGCACTTTTCATCCTGCCTACTTCTGTATACTTTTTGTAAAGCCTGTTCCCAAATCCATCATCTCGGGACTGCAAGGTTGTCTCAAAAAGGGTAGGAGGCTAGTTACTTGTAGACTGTTAGTGAATCAACTTTTACAATGCTTGGGCCCTTTTCCCTGTTCTGTATAATAGAAAAATTCTACCAAGACAAATAGGAGCTTAAAATTATGCCATTTTTTTAATAATAAAAATTATTCTCTTTTTCATGGAAGTTGGCTGATTTACTGAAAGTCAATTCTGATATTTTCATTTAATATCATTTGATCTATTGAAAATTGAGGACTGACCTCCATGGTAGTTTTATTTCCCTGTTGGAAACATGTAAATGTCAATAGAATCAGTATTAATAACTGAAACGCCGCAATTAGTGGTGGTGATGATTGCTGGAGGAGCTGGGGAAAAGCACAAAACAAAATTTAATAAGTTATGTTCTTGTACCACATTTTAGCATGTTCCTGGAGCTGTACTTTTGAAAATCAGTTCCAGATGGAGGCAAGGAGCACTCCATTTACCGGGATAAATCTTCCTTAGTCTATGCTAGTATGACAATAATTGAATTAGCACCACCTAGGATTCATTTCCTCGTGGATTCAGTGATATGCCTTGATTTTCTGTGTAGTTTTTTTAACACTAGTTTTTTGTAGTTTTTTTAGTCACTGTTGTTTACATTTATTTACTTTTATTCAGCTTAATATTTACATTGCACACTATAGCCTTCATCAAGAAGCTACTGACCACAAAAAATATAGGTCACAAAGATTACACTCTTTTAGAAGATAGGAAACACCTCCTGGTAGCCAAGAGATCAATTCACTGTTGAAGCCTTCAGAAAAAAAAAAAAATAGAAATATTCACAATTTATAGTTTTGTTTGCTAACAAGTAACATAATAAAAGCAGATAATAACAAAGAATTTCAGGAACTGAAATTGTAAGTAAACCAAGTAATAACATAATTTTGGGGTGAGCTCACAAGAGCATATAACATTTACATTTTAGTAAATAATATCTTTCATCATTTGGGGCAGTAGTATAAAGACTTTTTTTTTTGCATGTTACCAAGACAACATAATCTGCCATAACTGAGTGGAATGAATCAATGCTTGTTATGCATGCTTGGCCATGATTCATGTCCTTCCACTACTTATGGAACATACTCTGTTTCTATCATTTCCAACTCTTCCCTGTTTCAATTTTCCTTTGGAGTAATGGAGAGGTCTGGAGTAATGGAGAGGTCTGTTTAATTCCTTCCTGTTTTTCAGCTTGGTTTTCAACCTGGTGCTCACAATTCAGAACAATGTACAGAGCATGCCTATCCTTGGACAAGCTTTGTGTTACTATGAATAACATTTTTCCAGTGCTAATCTAAAACTCCTACAGCCAAAATCTCAAAGCAAGTGTCCGGAAAGCAAGACTGGCAGGTTTTTTATCTCTTACTTTGAGACAACTGTCTTTATTATTGTTGTTGTTGTTGTTATAATATCATTAAAAAGTCAGAAATGCACTCTTAAAGTGAATGTAAAAGTTTTCAAGTAGTTACAGAATCCTCAAAACTGCATCTTCAGAAAAATATAATGAGGCACACAAGAGCTGGCAATATTTCACCATTGCTGTATCAAGAGGAGGCAGTGCTAAGGAAGTGGTGGGTAAGAGAGGATGAAATTCTGGGTCTACTGATTCTGAATTTCTATTCTCCCAAACTAACTCTCCCATTAGGAAAGTATCCTCACTGCAGATGGACTGCTTTGGGAATTGATGCTGTGATTCAGATAGCATCACCACCTGAAACATTATGAGACTAGTATTTCTATTGTCCACTGTGTTTGAATCCCAAGATTTGTTCGATTTTTGGGGGGAGCTGTGCAGAAAAGCCAAAGCTGGGTTTATCCAAATAAATTTGGCCTCAAGAGCAACATTCAGCTCAGGGCAACAGCACTGCACAGCAAATGCATGATGATCTCTTACTGTTCTCTGCAAGCCTGAGCAGCAGTGTTCCAGGTGACCTTGTGATTCACTACCAGGAAGTAGCAGCTGCCCTCATGATAAGTCCATCCAGAGGGACATTTCTTCATAGTTACCTCCTAAAATAAAAGAGGAAGAGGTAAAACAGACTTCTGTCTATGCACAGATTGTCTGTGCACTAGTGTCCAGAATTAAACCGAGCATGAACTTTGAGGTCTATAAATAAAGCTACAGCATCGCTTAAAAGATTTAAACAAATAATGCCTGACAGAGGATCCTAAAATTTATAATTAGTGGCTTTAATGGTGACAGTAGCATTCAGTTCCAAAAATCCTCTAAAGATTTTACATTGGTTTGGACACCATTTTCTGTCTCCTATGTAGTCTGTACAGGGAAACAAAATTCAGCATGACATCTTCAGTGGTGGGGGAAATGTGTGTTTACAGAATATCTAAGTATGCTTATTTTACTAAATTTCACCTATTCTCCCACAGACTTTATTCACTGTGTTATGCCCGCGTCATCACAAGCAACAAGACACAAGTGCTCATGTGGTTTTTCCAGGAGCACCTGTGGATGACTGAGAGAGGAAAGGCAACTGCAGCAGTCAAGTCTTCAGCATATTCCTGGGAAACTTTTGTTTCTGTTGGAAGCAAACCTGAGTCTTGATAAAATTTATTCCCTGTTCAAGTAAATAACAGTTACAGGAAGGTCCTGTGCTTTAGGGTATCACCAGTAGTAGACTCCATACTCTGACATAGATACCTATACATGGCTACATTTTTACCTTGCTTAGGGAATTCCATAGTTTCCATGTTTTCCCGTCACACTGAAATAACTTCTGTGTGCTTTCTTCATAATGCAAGAGACCTTTTAAATCTGGTGTACAAGCCTTTTGAATAGAGTGCAAGTCCTGGAAAGAGAAAATGTCATTTGAAGATTTGGAGGAAAATAAGTACAACAAATCAAGTGAAATGAAACAGATCAATTAGGTCTTATATTAGAATTCTATGCCATGAAAACTCTTCTACGTGTTAAATCATTTTAGAAAACAGCACAACTGAAAACAGATGGTGAAAATGCCCATGGAAAAAAAAGGCTTCATACCTTATGTCTTGATCTTGGTTCAGCTGCAATTTCTGCCTTATCAGCCTGTGGGATTTCTGTTTTCCTAGAGGAGATCACATTTATCTGTGGTTGTGCCTTCTTGTTGGTTTCAGCTGGGGAGGTGTCATCCTCTGTTTTGAGTGATACAATCCCGTGATACTTCATTTTCCACATTTTGCACACAAGAACAGGAGAGGAAAAAAGATGGTTAGTACATACAAACAACAGAATCAGAAAGAAGTCATGGAAATGTCCAACCAATACCCATAATACTCTTACTTTGAAAACCACATCTGTTTCATTTCTAAATACAGATGAAGGATGAACCTGAAAAATGTAGAACAGCAAAATGAGATGTGTATATTCATGTATTATAGAAACAAGAAGAATTTATGTAACATTTATTACTAGGTTATACAACATGCAGAGCATGTCTTGGGTTTAGTTCTCTATCTTTTAGTATAGAAACATATAATTTCTGAAAGGAACCATTAAAAAGCACAAATTAGGAGTGTGATGTTCAGTGTTCATAAAATCAGATTCCAGTAAATTTTAAGGTTGCAATAGCAGAAAGTTACTAAATACCTAGCTAAATCAATGCAGCTTGAGCAGGAAAATCAGGCAAAAGGTTTAAATAATTGTTCCCTGTTTAAGCTCCTTAAGCTGTTTCACTATTCCCTGATTAAACTAACAGTATTTTGAGCTTTGTAACTTTGGTACCAGATGCACAGCTTCTATACATTTGCCTGGCTCTACCAACTTCTAACTTATCCATAGTTTTTATAAGATTAGAAGTTTCATAATTGCTGAAGTTCCTCCCCCAAGTCTTGATTTTATTCCTCTCTTGCATACATGGATCTCAAAATCAGGCTGGTTTGGTTTTGGCTTTTTACATACAGTTTTTTTTAATAGCCCCCAGGTCTGACTCAGAACAAACTCATGTGACTTATAGTTATTGTATGGTCAGATAGAATTGCTACAAAAATGACAGTTAAATTAAATTATCACATCACAATAAATTCACAAATCAGTCCATCACTGAACTACAGAAGTGTCTTACTATTCTGCCATTTCCAGTTACTCTCATCCTGGTCCTTGACCGATTCGCCAAGCTGTGCTCCTGCCACAGGTCCCCTCCATGCTCTCTCATCCCTTTGGAAGGAGGCAGTGGGACCCCTTCCAAGGAAACACTGCCATGCCTGGAAGGTGATGAGGAGCCCAAGGAAACTGGAAACTGCGTGCCTCTCCCCCAGAAGTCATGCTTGCTTTGGCCAGAAGAACGGGAATAGCTGCATTGACCTGAAAGCATAAAATATGGCAGATGGTCAGTTCTAATTGCATAAGCAGATAACTGGTCGCATTGACATGGGCACATAAATAGCTTAAAAGTTGGATGATTCCTCTACTTGAAGTAGTTGATTTGCTGTTTGTTCAGTCACCCTCATTTCTGGGGTTATCTATGACTATAACTGCAACTACTACCTATATAAGTAAGATTTTGTATGTGATGCAGCTGTCTACCCACAGGTCAGAATTTCAACCAACCATCTGCTGAAAATACCTGTTTTCATGCTTGTACTGGGCTTGGAAGTGCTGGGGGTTTTGGCCATGGATATACAGATGAATATACATCTAACTACCATTCATGATATTTCCATCATGCCCAGAGAAGCTTCTTCTTTGAAATCCAGGACACTGTTGTTTCAATGAACTCGTTACATCAATTAAGTCCTGATTTACACTAGGGATGTTTAGGAGGAAACAAATATGACATTTTAAAGGGGCTTTTTGTAACATGAATCCTCATTTATTGCAAAGTGGATATTTTAAATATTGTTTCACTAAACACCAGAAGAAAAAACACTCTTTAGAGGTCAGAGGATGCAGCTGCTTTTCTAGTTTTTTCTATTTTTCTACAGTTTTACTATGTTTCTGTTTCTGCTGTTGCCTCCTTTTTGGTCTGATTTTAGGTACACCACATTTGATCACTGAAAACCACAATGATAATGCAGTTGTCAAAGACTAAACTCTGTCAAGTTGTGGACTGTGGCTTTTCAGCATTGAAAAATATATTGCTAAAAGATGAGTTATTTTGTTACGTTTCTTTTAGAGGGTGTGCAAATAATAACTGGAAAAATATTCTAATTGGGAAAAACCAAATTTTCCCACTGTAATAAATGAGAACTGAACTCATGTTATGAAAAGTGGTTTCATTCCTGGCACTTTTTTCATTTTGTACTCATTGGTTTCTCCATGCTGTGTTTCCTAAAAGGTTGCATATGATTTTGTGAGAGAATAAAGGGCCTGCAACTGTCGAGCCTGTTTTCTCTAAAAAGAAATTAGGCAGTTTGATCTAACGGTGAGTGTTAGGAACAACTTGTGGTTGAAAATAGGTAGCTACTCAGCCAAGATTGTCCCATTTTCTTAGTTACGAAGATCAAAACAGAGTACCTCCTTTTGAGTCCAAAATTTTCACTACAGCTTTTGTCCGTCTGCCAAGAACAGCATTCACAGGGGAGTTCAGAACTACTTCAAAGACTTCATCATCTTCCTCTAATCCGTCATAGGTAATTGCTATATTCCACATCTTGGTTGACACTCCTAACAGAAATAAACATTTTAATTACTCTTTAAGTGCTATTTCAATCAATCAGGGTGTCAAAGAAATAGATTAATTAACATGTCTGCAGCTAGAATGGAGCAGATTGTGTATGCTATTGTGCTCCTACCGACTGGCTGAACTCCTGCTGTTCTTCCAAATAACATTAAGTTTGAATTTGTTCCTGGGCAATGACGATTCAGTTGAAGTGCACACACTGTAACAAAAAGCTGCTGTAGATGTGCAAAATTGCACTGCAATACATAGATTTAGGACTTCCACTGTGATTTTCAAGAGAAAATATATCATAGCATTTTTATCTGAAAAGCTTAACTTTAAAGATGGAACAGTTATTTAAAATACCTGCAAAGGAATCAAAAACTGTGCAACCTTTTAGGCAAATGTACCATTGTTTTTTCTTGTTTCCTTGTTTTTACTGGGTAACTTCAGGCTTGTATGTGAATGAAAAAGGGTCTTGGCCATTTTGAATAACCTAAGTTGTTTTCAGTTTAATCTAAATTTGACCTGTTTCCTGGGCTTTACCCATAATGACTGAAGTCTTTAAAGCATCCCACAGCTCAGCTCACAGGGGTGAGTCCTATCCAGACTAGTTATTGGGAGGTTAGGAGACATCATTTCAGCACTTTTGCTATTTTAACTAAGGAAGCCCACAGTACTTCCAAATAATGAGCCCAAGTCTTCAATACTATTCAGCTTCTCTAGCTACAGATATGTAATAGATTGCACTCTCCAAAGCAAGAGTTTACTCCTCCAAAATCAGTGAATTTAGAGTTATTCAGTGTGCTATTTCATACCTGGATCAAACTGAACAAGCCTGGAGGGAGTCACCGTGAAGTCCTTTCCCAGCCTAGCAGATATTTCATTGACCTGAGAAGAAATCAAACAGTAAATGCCATGCTGTGATCCATTTCACTGAACCACTGCATTCTGCTGCATGCTGAAGGTACTTTGCACACTCAAATGGACAGGCCAACCCATACATATACTCAGGCTGGAAAAAAAAGATGGAGACCTGAAGAATAAACCTTCTTATGTGCAACTGTCATTCTGTCCTTGCTCTTGGCTTAAAAAATGCATCATAAAAAAAAGTTCCTATCTTACAATTTTGCTCTTTCCCCTCTCAGATTGCTATTTGACAATACCAGGTAACACTGCTGCTCACCACGCCTGGGGACCCTGCCACACCTGGCTCCTGGACAAGCGCATCCTGTCATCTCAGAAGCACAGCAACAACCTGGCACTGTTTTCCTATTTGGCCCTTCATGATAGCTTGAAAGAAGCTTTTTTGCACAGAGCCTCCTGTCATCCCCAAAGACTCATTAGGATAGATGTGAATTCTACATGTGTAAATACAGGGATTCCAGCAACTCCCTGAATTTTCACAGGAGGTACCAGAGGACACCAGTTTCCACACAGTGTACATGTTCCAGCTCTTGATGCTGGAATCAATTTCACTGGTTTCTGCAAATGATTGCTAGAGTCTGTGAAGTGTTGGATAGGATGGCCCCTGATGGCTTCATTAGCAAAATTCCCACTAACTTCTGTAGAAGAAAAATCAAAATTATGTTTCTAAGTAGGGCTATAATCCTGAGAAGCTGTGAGGGGAAAAAAATTGTATTTCTCTAGCAAAGGGAGCTAATGAAATACTTGAATTTCCATTTTATGAGGAAAGATAAAATTTGTGAAGGCAAGTTGCTCAAAACCTGTTTTATAAAATTATAGCCTGCAGCTTGCAGTCTAGTCTTTTTTGACATAAGACAGAGGCAGTCATTGAAGATATTGGGGATTTTCCTAGGCTGTGGGCAGTAGGAGAAGAAATGGAGAAGGCTGCCATGGCTGTGTAGTTGAAGCCCCCATACTTCCTGGACTCCTCCAGCCTGAGAAGGCAAAACAGAAGTCCCAAGGCCCCAGATTGCCCAAAGCCTGGATTTTAAAGTGGCAGATCTTGGAAACCAAGTTTCTGAGCACAGTGCCAGAGGAAACTGCCTGCTCTGTTTTTTTCAAAACTGAAATGCTGCTCCAAAACATTCCAGGTTTGGTTAATTAGCATTTCTACTTAAAACTCAAGAAATTTTGTCAGAAATGTTTCAGCCATCTGTAGTGGCAAGGACAATGTCCCAGTAAGTATGGATTTAATCACTTGAATCAGTTGATGATTACTGAATTATCTTTACATCTGAGGAACAAAATAAGAGGCTGCAGTTCTTATTTTTAATTTAAGTTGTTAGCTTTTGGCTTTACCTTGACAGTTATAAAGGCAGACTCCCCCGAGTGTCCTGCCCTGGTGATTTTCAGGGACACCACTCCCATGTTTTCACACACCTCATATTCAGTCTGTAGCATTTCAATTCTAGACCACCGTAGCTGCAGCCTGTGGGAGAGAAGGAATGTGAGTGTAGAGCTAAGCCACCTGGCCAGCCACCCCAGCCCCTGCTGCTCAGAGCCTGTGAGAGGAGCCCTCTCTCCCGACTGCTGATTTAGCCAATACACATACTGAGTCTTTGTCTCCAAATCAACACATTTGTGTGATTTAACTGATTAGGAAGAGGCAGGTAATAAATCTTCCAGACGCGCCCTGATCTGCCCTAAATCACACTTGAGCCTTGTTTCACAGCCAGAGGGATTCTGCAGTAACTTTGAGAAGAGCAGTTTGTCCGTAACAACAACAGGCCAAGACAAGTTATCACCGTTTATCCTGTTTAGCCTTGCAATTTTATTATACTCTCACTCCTTTCCACCTGTGGGAATACAGCTAGAAAGTAGGACTCAAAGTACTGCTGGACTCATTACAGAAGTAGATGTGCTAAATTTTGTGGGCCGCAAGACCTGGCAAGTCCAGGCAGCACCCTGAAGGAGGAAGAGATAAGGGTGTGCTTGGTATGCAAGACAGTACAGGCCTGTGCAAGTCTGTGCTAGCCCATAGTTGGGCAATGTTACTAAGAAACAATTTGTTAAAACCAAACAACTAAAGGTTGTTATGGTTGTTATTGCTTAAGCAAGTAGTTATTTTTTGGTCATGCTTGAGATGTATATAAACCAGCAGTGTGTTCAATAAAATTGGCTTCATTGATGCAAACCATGGAGACCCTGTCTGTTCCATCGCCCGACGTTCACCCATCTACCTTCACCTATCTTCTAACTCTCCTACTGTAGCATACACAGTATGCTCTAGGACTTTCCTGCCTCTGTGCAAGGGCAGAAACTTTTCTTTAGTACTCTGCGTACTTCACTCTTCAACCTTTCCCCTATATGATTGCAGGTGCCTTATGCACTGAACTGTTTACGGAGGATGGGGGCAGTGTCTGAACCTCAGATGATTGTGTGCTGCACAAAATAGTCAATAAAGATCTTTCCTTTTTTAAAGCTGTGATAAAAATTAGAGAGATAAAATTGTGAGAGTCAGAGAGGGATGAATTAAAGTGCAAAGAAGGAAAATAAGCTGAGCTATTTACAATTTGAACTTTACTAAAACAAACTTCTAGGCCTTTCCAGCTGACTAGCTCTATCACCAGTGGAAGTTTCCTACTGTTCTCCTCTATCCCCTGATGCTAATTTTGTGGGAAACCCATTTAGAAGCTGATTTGCTTTATTTTTGCTAAAGAAGATGGATGTGCCAGATGTAGTCCACCAGCATTCAAATAAAAGTTTAAATAATTTAAATAATTTCTCAATTTTAAATACTTTAAATTGAGAAAATATCTCACAAAATTTTAAATCCAATATTAAAATACTATTTTTTCACTAAAAAAATTCCTTTGGTCTGCTAGCAGATAACTTCACTGTAATGCCTATTTTCTGAAAAAAAGGGGGTTTTCTTTGCTCTTTTCCCAAAGCTGTGCTGTGTCATTGCCATTCATTTACAAGGAGTTGCACTTTCCCATGAGAAGTGGCATCACATAATGGTGGTTTAGTATTGGTTCATCTGCAAGCCAGCAGAGAGCAGCTGGGCTGTCCGTGCTCAGATGTGTTTGTGTATAGGGACATCTTTTGGCACAGCACATAACTGCCTAAATGCTGCCTCCAGCTCAGTTCAGTCCCTGTCCTCTCTCCAGTGTTCAGGGAAGTGCTCTGCTCCTGGGTACAGCTCTTTGCTCCTCTTTCTTCACCATGAGTCCTGGTTTGTGAGTAGCCAGTTTAGCCCAGAAAAAGCATATTGATTTTTTTTTTTTTCTTCATTTCTTCTGATTAAATAAGTTGGTTGAACATTTAGCCCTATTTTCAGAAACAAAAAGAAGCATTGCCTCTGCTGAAGAGCTACTTGCAATTCTGGTTTTTATCATCAAAGCACAGTTCAGATGACATTCTAAGTTTTCTTATTGTATGTCACAAAGAGGTAGTGGATAGTGTGTCTAATAGAGTGTGCAGTGGATGACAAAGAAGATGCTGTGTGCTCTTCACCTTCTTTCAGTGCTCTTTTGCAGAAATATGGTGCTCATAGCTTTGTCGTTTGAGAGCATCCCTTCCATTGTAATCTCAAGTTTGTGAGAAATGCACTGCCATCAGCTAAGGGCAAGAGTGACCTGCAGCTGCAGGACCATGTTCATGAGGCAGTAGTCCCATGTTCTTCAGCACGCAGCATCTCAGATCGCCAAATGCCCAATGTCCACGAAACATACTATGTTTTCTGGTGAGGCCCAGAAGGCCCTTGAGAACCGTGACACAGTCTGACCTGGAGCTCACACCACGTATTTCACCTTCTTGAGGGGAATAAACCTTCTCTACTCTAACAAAAGCAAGGGCAGGTTGAGTTGTAACTATGTCCATGTCCGTATGGCTTCAAGCCTAGCACATGTTCATTTGCCCTGGGGGGCGGCCAGCACAGGGCAGCAGAGCTCGTATCATCATGGAGTAGAGCTACCTTTGGGGTGCCGCGGAGTTTCCACTGGCATCTGTCACTCGAAACTCCAAGCTGTCTGAGTTCGCTTCTTGGGATTGGTTGATGACATAAAGTATGATTTTGCTGTTTAAATCCTTTTGGCTAAATTCTTCCTGAATTAATCCACCTAGGAAAGACAAGTAAAATGCAGGTGATCCAAATGCCTGCTAATAAGAACCACGTAGTTCCTATTGACTCTTTCCAACTTTTTGTTTTGCTGAGAATCTGAACTTAGAGAAATGCGGGTTTATAGATAAACAGCAACATCTGTTCATAAGCCCCTACCAAATTCTTCATGTGTAACCTGCTTATCAAAAGGCTAAGTCAATATTAATGTTTTTTTCTTGATAGAAATAAAAAAGTTTCTCAACAGCAGCTATTAAAAATTATCTCAAACTCTTTGAGGATTCATAACAAACTTAAGACTCAGGTTTCATTGTAAAACTTTTGTTACTACAGTCAAACTTTGCCCAAAGCTTGATAAGAAATTTTGATTTTCTCTATCAAGCAAACATTAACAAGGTAGGTATTGAAATCTGGTCTGGTATGGTCCAAAATAGAGATTATAAAAAGAATTACCTGTTGTTATGTTTTCCAGGTAGCCATAATGAGGACCTCGCAAAATCTTAAAAATTATTTTGTCATCTTCTGTGTCGGGGTCAGATGCCCTCAGGGACCTGGCAGTAATATAGATCCCATAATTGCCATTCTTCAGCAGTTCCACATCAGAAAAGCAATGGAGATGAATAATTTTTGGTGCCATTTTGTCCGAATTATCCACCTAAATCAAAGTTAGACATTCGTTTTATAACATTGAGATATTCTCTGTCCTGCTTTTGCTAGATCAGGATGGCAATAGCCACTTTGGCTCACAGTCTGCTACACACCCCCAAGTTCCAGTTCAGTTGTACTTCACATGAGAAATTTCCAGGCCCAGATTGCCCATCACTTGCCACATGCAGCAGGGTATAGTACACTCTGGAGAGTGTAACAGAAATTCTATGTACCTCTGCCCTGATGTCCCGTATTTCCCATAGTCCTCATTTTTTATGTTATTTTCTTCACAGCAAAAGATAACTGCAGCAAAGGTTTGTCACCTCTGTTTTATAATAACAATGCCACCTTTAACAAATTCTGATGAATCTTCTAGCATTCCACAATGGTTGTTGCTGTTCCCTATCTCAACCTCTGTTGAAATAGTATTCCTCACTCATCATATAACTTGAAACTTTGTCATCAGAAATATTAACAGCCTCTTCCATTAGTATCACGGTTTTGAAACACAGAATTTTGGCACGAAATGCAACAGGCATACTTTGTGTACTGAAACATGACACATAGATACATACAAAAATATCACAGCAAACATACCTGAGCCTATGATGAAAAATGAAGGGCTTGAAAACAGGGGAAGTGAACAGAAAAATTCTAGCAAAGAAAGAAGAATCAGAGCAGGCATCTTATGAAGACTCTCAGAGAGAAGACAGGATGTCTACGTGGAGAAGCAAAGTGGCTATAATTCAAGATTCCTGTGACAGGAACATCAGCAGTCATACTCACTGTATGCACCCAGGTATGCAAATCACAGGGTCAGGCACCAAGTGAGAAAGCAGAGAAGGAGAAAGTTCAATCCTTCCCATAGTTGAGGTTCCTATGTAAAATTTTTAGTATGCAAGTATTAAGTATATAAGTATTTACTTGCTTATCTTTATGCATTTTGGCAAGTAGTTAATTCCCCAAGTTAATTATTCTAGGAACACAGAAACCAAAAATTTTAGCTGCACAGTTAAATCAGAGACTGCAGCAAGTACCAGCTGTCACCAAAACTGCTATATTTTTGATCTTATCGTGCTATTTATCTCTCTTAAATAGGCCTGTGGTCACACTTGCCTGAATGGTAAATGCAACTGGCTCACTCTGCACCCTCCCATTCACGATGAAGCCTTGATTAGTCCTATCTGTGGCAACAAATGTAAATCTGTCAATCTGGGAATTGCCACCTCCATGCTTGTATGCAACATCCCTGTTGTCCACATCTTGCTGTGTGAAATTGTACTGCAGTAGCACGGTCCCATGATAATAGAGATGACCATACTGGGGGAGCTGAGCCAAGAGGAAGGTAAGGTTTTCTTTTGCAGTATCTGGGTCTGAAAGCTGTAGTACATCAGGAGTAAGAAGTGCCATAGCTCCTTCCGTTAATCTTAACCCCACGTTCCTAGACAGAATGGGCAAAGCCTGGTCAGCTGCCTCCAAGGCGATCTTGAATGTTCCATGCTTAGTCCTCAGTCCATTGCTGATGATGAATCTGGCAAAGAGAGGCAAGGCAGTCTTCAGCATCTGTTCTTGATTCACCATGTACTGAAATGAAATGATAATGCAGACCTTTACTACAGGACTTGCCTGTGTTGATACTGCAAAAGTAGAAGAGCTGGGTGGAGCAGAGCACAAACTGAGTGGAGTGGATGTAAAACTTAGAAACATGAAAGCAGACAGCCAGGTATATGACAGGAGTTACAATGCACTGGCAGGGATTGAGCTGATGCCAGAGGAAAGGCCTTGAAGATCAACAGTCATAACAGAGCTGATCTAGTCTTCCAGCTGAGATACAGGTGGAGCAGATCTAAAAGGAAAGGCTGCTTGGGATGTTTATATGTAGCTTCTGGCATACATATTTTATACATCCTTAAAATTTATCTTGACTTGGTTGCCTGGCAGCAGCACATACAGCTTACAGAAAGAGGTATATGAAGTGCATGACCTGCCTGGTTTGGTTTGGGTTTCTTTCTATTCACTGTTAGAAATCTTTTCTGCCCCATTCCCCAAAAATTATCTGAAAAGCCAAACTGGAGAAAGATTCAGCCTTATCTCACTTCATGGGTTTGTTTAGGCACTAACTGTATCTTTAAATTTTCATATGTTCAGAGGAACTGATTTGTTTCTTTACAAAAGTCAAGTAAAGTTTCACTGAAATACTAAGATATTGGGAAGAACTGTACAAATTGTATAGGGTAATGTTAAAAACATAGACATCCATAACATAAACTTATTGAATGGTTGTATCTGCACAATTCTTCTTTCATGTTAGGAATTTCTATCAATAGCCACATAGTATCTTGTGGTTCTCTCTCAAGTAGTGATGTTTCCTTAGATACACTAAAGATTTGATTATTCACTACAGATAGTTTTCCTTTCAAAGCTAAGAGAAAGGTGCCGAAGGCTGTAGAGAAAATCTGTTGGAAGTTCTGCTGTTGTTGACTGGGGTAGAGTTGATTTTCTTCATATTCACTTGTATGGGGCTGTGTTTTTGATTTGTGCTGTAAACAGTGCAGATAACGTAAGGATGCTTTGGTTTTGCTACTGCTGAGCAGCGCTTACACAGCATCAAGGCTTTTTCTGCCTCTCCCAATGCACCACCAGTGATTGGGCTGGGAGTGCATAAGGAGCTGGGAGGGGGCACAACCAGGACAGCTGACCCCAGCTGACCCAAAGAATATCCCAGACCATCTGGTGTCATACTCTGTGTCTAGAGCTGGGGAAGAGAAAGGAGGGAGGGGGAGACATTTGGAGTGCTGGCATTTGTCTTCCCAAGTCACTGTTGTGCGTGGTGGAACCCTGCTTTCCTGGGGATGGCTGAACCCCTGCCTGCCCACAGGAAGCAGTGAATGAATTCTTTGTTTTGCTTTGCTTGTGTGCACAGCTTTCGCTTTACCTATTAAACTGTTTCTATCTCAACCCATGAGTTTTCTCACTTTCACCTTTCCAATTCTCTCCCCAGTCCTACCAGGTGGGGAGGGAGCGAGCAGCTGCATGGTTGCTTAGTTGCCAGCTGCAGTTAAACCATGACAGAAGCCTACCAGCTGGGTATGGGCTTTTGCCATACGAGTGACAGCATGGTCCACAGGAATTTATTATTAAATTTAGTTGTGGAGAAAAATAAGGAGAAAACCAATCTTTTAGCCTTTAAATTTCATCTTAGATTTCACTGGCAAGATCATTATTTATGTATTTTCCTCTGAAAAGAATTACATGGAACATTTTCATGCCTGTTAAAAAAAAAACTTTTGAGGGTATATGAAACTAAAAATTAACCTGAAAATGTCTCACGATCCTTCACGTCCCATCAACATATAGCATGTATGAGTCACCTGTCTTTCTACATAAATTTCAGTGATTATGCTGTACACGTTGTGCAAAAACATTTTGTAAGGTGGTTTTCACACAGTTATGTTCTGCCTGAGTCAGGGCAGAGTCTGCTGTGCAAAGAAATCTGTCTCTACTAGAGTGGGGCAGTTGTTTCAGACAGTATGAGAGCCAGCTTAGCTGGCTGCTTTCCAGCTAATACCCTTCTACCAGTGAAATGGGGACTGGCTGACATTTAGTGGATTCTCTGTTTCCCCTTGGTGTCTTGACTGCAGAGCTTGAAGAAGTATTTTTAAAATTACAGGGTTAACACCTAGTGTATGCCTGCATGACTAGAGTGTGAGTGACTTTCAGTAGGTCATGGAGCAGCTTACTGTGTCACACAGACTGTCCATCTAAAACTCCTCATTGCCTTCACCAACACTGGATGATTAGAGCTTGATCACTTGTAAACTGGCACTATGCCATGAAACAGATGGGAATGAGCATAGGCAGACCAGGGACTATGTAGCAGTTACAAATATGTTTACTGAGGATGGTATTCCCAGCTGGGAACCTAGAGACATCTGTCTACACTGACCTAATGCTATTGTGCCAATGGTAAAAGGGTTGTGCTATTTGTAAGCTATCTGAAATCAAATATAAAACTAGAATAATCATGATAAATGCTGTTAAGAAAAAAAGGGGTAAAGCATCTTCAGTCAAGACCTTAACCTTCTCTCAGAAGGCCTGGAGGATTGCAGCAGAAGTGAATTTTATCTCATTCTTTTGATTGCTGTAAAAACTTTTGGATGATGTCGCAAACAATATTTAGTGAAAGACTTAGATAATTCAGTTCATGAAACTGAAGATTCTCCCAGCCTTCTCCAGAATACCAGATAGGAAAAAAGGTCCTGCATATACATCAGACTGAAACTGACCATGAATTTCATTCACTGCTCAGTTTCACAGGTGATGAAATTGCCTATGTCAAAGATGTCCTTCTTCTGAACTTTGGGAGATTTTGGTTGTTTGTTTATTTCTGGTTTATGTCTGCTTTGTAATTTCCTCAGGAGAGGAGAGCAGACAATATTCTCACTCTGATGAGATTTAGGGTACAATTCCCAGGCAAAGTTTGGAGGACATGATGCATGGTTTGATTTCACAACTACCAACATTTCATGCTTTCTGCAGTTTGATGGCAATGGAGTTGGCGATAGGACCTGCCATCTGTCATGGCATTTAAAAGATAAAAATGGAATCATAAATAGTGCCAACTCATTACAAAATCGAGCCAGCATGTCAAAATGGAGGACATTAGCATGTTCTTTTAGTATCCTGCTGCCAGCATCTGATATCAGGTCGCTAATCACTTGAAGTCATCTGTCCAAACAAGCACTGCCAGTTCTTTCTTCCAGGCCAACAGCACTAAACAATACAGGTAAATTTGTATCTGAAGGAAGTACTTTAGTGGGAAGTAAAAATCTGGTCAGTTAATTCCTCCTCCTCCCACAATTACCCATATAATTAATTCCTTGTTGAAATAATAATACTATTCTGCCAGCATATTTATATGTCTACACAAAATCAAATTGTTTTCCAAATGATAACATCAAGGAACATAATTATTTGGATTAAAATAGTTATCAAATATCAGTATTTATTAAAGCATCATAACCTTACTTTTATAAGGCTGACTTTCTAGGGTGGTTCTTAGCCATTGGCCTAAACAGAAAACATTTGGTTTATCCACATTTGCAATTTGCTTAGAATTGTTTGATCTGCTTTTGTTAGGATATGGAAGTCATACTGACACAAGCCACTATACTACACTGCCCAAACTAGGGCTGGCATGACTGCAACTTTACTTTTATACTCTAATTCTAGTTTTGGTGAAAGTGTTTCACAATTAAGATACAAAAAACCAGGAAATATTTGTTCACTTTTTCTATGGGGAGTACAAGTGAATCAGACAAATCTCCTGATTAGAATTTCCACCACACCGAATGCAGTGGAAGAGATAGTTAAGAATGTTTCATTTGAGGAAAATTTCAGAATAGCTTGCAGGTTACCTCTGGACAATGCTACCTGTCCCAGTATCACAGGGAGATTTATTTGATGTCTCCATGCCCTACTTCCTTGACTTGCCTGCAAAAAACTTCTCAAACTGGATGATGTTCTTGAACTTCATCATGCCTCATGGAGAAAGCCATTCAGATAAGGAATCTATTCTAGGAGAGTGTAAAAAGGGGTCTTTTCTGAATTGCAGCTCTTAGGAGCCAACTCTTTTTCTTAGTTAAATGAAAAATAATAAGCTCTTAATTTTGAATTTTTCTGTTAGTCCATCTTCTGTCAAAAGCTATTTTCAGAGAAAAATAGGAATATTAGCAAAAAGTAAGCATTCTTCCTTTAGAAACTTTTTCTTTATTTTGAGCTTTCTCTTTTCCCTAATTTTGATCTTTTTTTACAAAACTATCCACAAGACTTTGACCAGTACATCTGCTTTTTATCTGATGATAATTCATTGCATCATTCTACTTTATAACCAAGGGAGGTTCCTTTAAGAACAAAGTAAATGCACCTAGTATAAACAGTTCTAATTGAAAAATTTCAGAAACAGGTGAAAATAATTATCATTAGACTGCTGAACTGGGCCTGTAGGTAAACCTATGGATTTATCCCAAAATTTCAAGCATCTAATGAATTTTTGAGCTATGGTAGTGTCAAAATAGATTAAGTGGACTGGTTTTCATTATATTCCAGAATACATAGGGATTCAAAAGACCCATAATCAAATTAATATGATAAATTATAACAGATAAGAAAGCTGTTATTTAATACCTGAATGGACGAATTTTACCACATCCAGCTTTAGCAAGAAACCAAAGGAAAATTCCACCAAGTCCTTCTCTCTCACTTAAATCTTAACAGCCGTGTATGCCTGGGTGCTATAATAATGTTGAAGCTAGTATCATTGAGTAAATGTGTCTCTGGTTATGTTTTCAGCATCAATGAGAAAATGCATTTATTACCAAGCATTCCCAACTATATTTATTGCAGTAGAAACAGATGTGCTCTATTAATATTGGGAGTTCACACAGAGCTTCCAGCTCTTTTTAACAAATTCTTTTGAGGGTTTTGGGGTGTTTTTGTGTTGTGCAGGTTTCTTAAATACCCCAAAAATTCAAGGGGAAGAGCTTGGGGGGTGCAGTATTACGCCTTACCTGAATGTATCTTCATGAACAACTGCCTTGGCTTTGTGAACGTAGCAGACAATCTGTCGTGCTATATCCATTTGACTGAAGCTCGTAATGGGGATGCCAGGATAGCTGACATACTCTATTTGTCCATATTGGGGTGGGGAGGTTATCACATAAAGGAGCTCCTCTGGCTTGTCAGTACCGTCCAGTGCAAGGAGGACATCGGTCGTCATGTAGCTGCGATCTCCTTTTGGCACTTTAAGAAGTTTCATGAAAACAGCAATGTCTCCTGCAGAACAGGCAAAACAACACTAAAATAGTCATATTGGACTGGATGATCTCTTCTGCATTGTTTAGTCACAGGAAAACCATTGCCTGTAGAAAAAGTGTAAGACTTTAAGATTATAGAGAAATTCAGCATGGAAGGGATTTCAGGATATCTTTATTCTGACCTTCTGCTCAAAGCAGGGTCAGCCATGAGATCAGCCATAGCCACACTGCTTGGGGCTTTTTCCTGTTGGAATCTGAAAACTATTATCCTATTGGGGCAAAGGATGAAGAGACCACAGTCTCTTTTGACACCTCTTCCAATCTTAGCAGTGTCAGGTAAACCTTCATGTTTCTAACAGAGATGTAATAAAAAATGAGAGACCATAAGACTATAAGGAATAATCTGGGAGACAGAGCTGTTTCTGAAGAGTCTTTTGCCTACCTTTTTATATTCTTGCCATTTTTCTGTGCTGATATACTCAGACATAAAGCTAGTTTCAGAAAGATATTTTCAGCTCTATTTGCAAAGCTGCTGGGAGTCCTGGGAGGCAAGGTGCACCACATTGCATTTGGCAAAGCCTTTTCAAATCCCAGGACCTCGCAACAGTGAAATCCAAGCAGCTAAACTTACAGAATCTGCAGGGACACTGGCCAGGGCCTGTATAGCACTTAGGAAAGGATCAGGACACGTACTCAAGTATCTTGGTTTCAGAAACAGGCACTGCAAAACATCAAGTTCAGTGGATCTTTACCCTTTTCCAAGTCCTTGATATTTATATAGAAGTCCACAGGTGGGGATCTGTTGTACTCATCCCAGAGGTAAAATGTGAAGCTGTCTGTCTTCTTGGACCCCACAGTTCCTGTGTGGACGTATCTCACAAGGTTCATATCCACATCTTCCTGAGTGCACTTCATTCCAGTTCGGAGAGTCACCCACCCTTGTCCTACCTAAAAAGCATAAGCATCCTTCATTAGCTGATAATCACCCACACATCTTTCCCAGTTAACTATGTTTCCTTGTAGTTATATAGACTGTTAGTGGCAGCTACCTGGCTTTCCTTCTATAGGTTCTTTCCTCATAGTATGTTTTGAAAGGCAGCAAGTACCTTGAGATTTTTTCCAGCAGATATAAGGCTGGAGAAAATACAATGATCATTAATGAAATAGAGCAATTGGAGTTTAGCCACTTCTACTCTAGGAAATAAATTTCTGCACACTTCTCAATCAGACACCAAGATGAAAATTAAATAGTTCCTGACCCAGCTTATGTTTTTTATTTCTTAATTTCACAAATCTGCTCTTGGTTCTGCCTGAAATCATAGCTAAAACAGTATCAGAAATAAGTTCATGGAAGCACAGAAATTTAGAGCCCCAGAGGTCCTCAGCTGCAAAAAGAGAGCAACTGAATCACACCATAAAATATCTTGCTTTTCTGAAGATAGCCTAGTACCCTAAATTGGACTGATCCATGAAGCTGACATTTAATGGAAGTAATAGCATCACTAGATTTAGAGCAAAGGTTATCAAGGACAAAGAGCTAATATATATATATACATATACATATATATACCCTGTATTTTCAACCTGACACACTCCAGTCAGACTCCAGTCACCCAGTCACACTCCGTCTTGCCTCAGACTTAATTCACAAGTCTTATGTGATCCACAGATTGATATTGATTGAGATCCAGCATCAAAATGCTTTCCAAGTTCACAAGTTTTAGAAACGGAATTTTATTTCTATCACATATACACGCTATTTAAAAGAGACATTTTTTCTATCTTTGGTCAACAGACTATCACCTCATCTTCCATTTCTAATCTTATTTTTTGCCATTCCTCTTGATATATCCTTTCCATCATCTTCCTTTTCCCTTCCTTCTCCCCATGCTTTTCTTCTGGTTGATGAGATATTACTTATTCTTTCCCGTGCAACTCCTTCCATGCTTTCTGAACCCTGAAGTAACTGAAGTAAAGGCGCTTTTTTTTTTTTTTTTTTTTAAACCAAGGATTTCCCCACTATCCCCGCCCAGCTTCTGGGATGATTATCCCTCAATTTTCACCTCAGATTATTTGCCATGTTTTCTACCTTCCATCTTCTGTTCAGGACTTGGGTTTTAGTACCAAAGCCTCTGGGACAGCACCATTGTTTGACTCAAACACTCCTCCAACAATCAAACTGTTGCCAAGCTGTCTGCTTCAAAATATGACAGGCATTTGGGAGAAAAGGAAAATGAACTTCATTTTGCTTAAAAAAGAGAGAGTTCTTTGCATGCCTGCTTTTTGTTGAAGTACAAAGACTAACCTTGAGCTGAAGCTGACCATTTTCTGGAAGTCTTTCAAATAAGTAGTAAATTCTCTCCCTGGGGGTGTCTTTATCTTCTGCTGACAGAACAGCGCTAGAAATGATTTGAGTTTCACCTATGTTCACCTCTATATCATTCTTCCTGAAAAAATTAAAAGACATGTATTGATGCAATAGAAGGAACCTTTTCAACATGTAATTTCTCTGCCAGAAATATGGATTAACCAAATGCTGGCAGAAATAACAATTGCAGAGAGAATAGAAGAAGGGTGCCTATTTCAGTGCAAAATAGAAAAAAAGCAAACAGAGCAGACAAGCTTCTCCTTGCAATGGTGAGAAACAACAAAGATACCTAAAACAAAATGATTTAACACATCTCTCTTAGTCCTCTGGACCCTGTAAGTAAGTTCTGCTTACTTTCATAGAATTTACAGGAAGAAGACAAAAAAATAGATTGCATTATTACTGCTAACATAGAGCACAGCAATACTGGCTCTAATGAATTGATTATTTAGGAAATTACTGTCTTTCAAACAACTAGTCTTCAAGGCTCACCTTTATCTGTAAGACACACAACCATATCTGACTGGCTTCTTCCCTATGCTTTTTCTAGCACCCACGTCTCATTTTGGGAAGAAGCTCTCAGGAGGAATGTGTGAAGGCTTTACATTCCCCAAGGGCACTCTCTGCTACAGGATGCAATCCAAGAGGTGACAGATTGAGGTTTTGGCAATCACTATGAATAAGAGGCACCATTTGCCAGCCAAAAACATCCCATCACACGTTCCTCAGTCTGTTGACCACAACTAATGGAGATGAGAGCTGAAAATCCCTGGGGTGGAAAGTGCCCCAAAATGAAAAGGTTAAGAAAAGCTTATAGGTACTGACCAATATTCACTTGTAAAACACTGCACTAGCATAAGGAACTTTGTACCATGCAGTGAAGATGCAGTGACTGCATGTGGCAGCTAAATCACCTCAGTGCCAAACTGAAAATTTTATTAAGGCACTACTGGTTAAATACTGGCAGCACACCTTATCTCAGTGGAGGAGTAACAGGCAAGAGGTGGTAACTTCTTATAAAGAAATAGCTGTTTGGGGAGTGGATGTCTCAATCTATGCTGTTCACAGGAATGGCAAGTGGTGAGACCTAACGTTGCCAGACAAAGCAACCGTTTCTGCATCTAGGTGAGAAAGCTAAAAGCACTTGACTTCTTACATTTCATCATCTTCTTTCAGAGAGAGAGGGTGGAAAATGGTAGATCAAGCTATAGCATGTGGGGAAAAAATAGGCAATTTTTATCAGTAATTATCTGTACATGATATATGCATACATAAATTATACTCTTTACCTGAAAATTGACATTCTCTCATGTTAGCTTTATATGGTCACTGAAAATCTTTTAACTAAGAAATTAACATTACTTATTGCAGGAAGCACTACTTGGTAAAAAAATAATATTAAAAATTCTTTACAATGGGAAATGTAACTCTGATCTGAAAGTAAGCCAAATACCCTGAGGGATCAGAAGTTCCCTCCTTAGTGGCAATCTGCTTAACAGGTTGTGAGTCTGAAATGCAAACCTTAGAGGTTCAGAGCTATACCCACAAAACCTTTGGACTCTTAGCTTCCCATCTGCCTCTCCGGGGCTGGAAAACAGTCACAAGTATGGAGGTCCTGATGCTCTGTGACAAGTCATCAGTTGGAGATCCCAGGGGATGAGCTCCTTTTTAAAATGTCCAGGAGGTTTGGCCCTCTTGCAGCCAGCTGCCTATCTATAAATGGTCTGCCAGGCAATTTCTGGTCATTCCAATTCATTTACGACTCCTAGCATAAGGGAAGTTAGTTTGTGCCTTTGCAGCAGTTGAATTATGGCAGAGAAAAAGAGTTTTGGAATATAAAATAAGAGAATTATAATCTGAGAGCCCTTCCCCTGCTTTAAGCTTGTGATCCAAGCTTTGGCATGGATCCTCTCATGCCAAAATCTAGAGCTGTTTTCAGAGAGATGTTTTAGGCAGGTGTTTGTCTAAGGGAAAGGAAAAACAGTACTGTGGTGGGCAGTGTTCAGCAGAGGTGCAACACCTGGCAAACACCTTGAAGCAGCTTGTGAAAAAAACAACGAACATGTTTCCCCACACACTTTTATTTTTCCTCTATTTGCTCAATATAGAGCAACACTAAGCATGCTCTTCTTTCAGTAAATAGTTTTTGTTAAATGGGCTGATAGAGATCTACATAGAAGCATTTTTACTGACATTAGTCTGTTACTAATTATTGTTTCCTCTTTGCATCAGACACCAAATACATGGTTTAATGGTGAACATGGGGGGATGCTAGATTGATGGTTGGACTTCTTAAAGGCCTTTCCAACCTTAACAACGGTATGATTCTATGATCTGGTGTTTTGTTCACATTCCATCATTTTGTCTGAACACATCCCACTGTCAGAAACAAGAACACATGACTTACTTGCTCAGCACTGGTTTCTCATCATTAACTGGAATGACCTTCACTGAAATGGTTCTGAGGACGTTATGTTTTCCATCTGATAGCTGAATTTTAAAGCTGTCAATGAGATTTTCAGAGTTGTCATGCATATACATCAGCTTCATTCCTATGTAAGGCAGGAAGGGGGAGAAAAATGAGAGAAAGAGAGGGAGAATGGGTGAAAGAAGTGGAAAGAACAACTTAATCTGACTCCTGAAAAATCCCTCTCATCATTTCACTCTGCTTCAATCACCTTTCTTCCATCTCCCCTCCCCATATGCTAGGGTAACAATAAACTTGCCTTAGCTATCAGATGATGAGTGTGATGAGCAACTGCTGTTCAGTGATCTAACAACATACTATTGACTCAAGGTCACCAGCCTGACCTAAGTAAGGAGTGACTCTCCAAAGAACGGGTCTGTGTCTATCTGGAAAAGGAACATTTCTTCTCCTCTCCTTATACCAAATAACTTTGATGGGAACCACAGAGAGGATGAGACTTCCAGGCAATACTTTCCTGTGCTTTAAATAGTCCTCAGGGAACTTCAAAGAAGTGTTTGGAAGGGCAGATGGCCTTGTACCTATGACCATGGATGTGGATGTGAAAGAAATGTTTGATAAGTTTTAGTTATGAATATATTTTAGCTTTTTAATTGTGAAATTAGAATAGTGTTACCCTAAAGAGGCCCCTTGTCTTGGAAGGTACTTTATCAGGGTTGATAGGGTTACTAAGGCAACGGAGCCTCTGCTTAGAGATTCTCAAGGTCTCGAGGGTCTGACCATTGACTGGCATAGCCCTAGAGACCACCCCCAAACTTGTATTGGATTTGTTATTGTTTAGGTAACTTTGTTGGAATGTATCGTTGGAGTTGTTTTATTGGCTTGTAAATAATGTATCCACGCTTTTGAACCCCATGTACAAAACTCCCCTGCAGCTCCTGCCCGGGGTCTCTCTAGAGGCACCAGACAGAGGCTGGGGAACCCCTGACCCCCTGAATAAACCCTCTAAATCCTGAGTGTCTGGAGAGTCCCCTCTTTCAAACCACAGCCTTTACAGCGTAAGTCAAGACTGCTTGCTGAGCCAAGTCCCACAAAACAGCATTGTGGTAGCGTAACAGAGCAGCTGGGGTGGCCCAAGTAACCAAGCAGGGCCAGAGAGAGTTACGCGAAGCTATACATGGACATTCAGAAATTCTAGGCCAAAGGTGGCTCGTTCACCGTTGTGGATAACAAAAGGAAAAAGCCAAGAAGGAAAGTCAAAACCAAGACTTGGGAAGGCAGAAGAGTGTGGGGTGGACACCTGATATTTCTGGAGGTTCGTATTAGAGAGGCAGAGAGACAAAAAGTCTTTTCTCAAGTTTTGAGAGCTAAACTGTAATTTGAGTGACAGTATTGAATTCATGCCACTCCTTATACTGGTATATTCCATGTTTCATTAAATAGCCACAGTCAGGAGGAATCCACAATATTCCTTGCAGTGTTAAAAACACTTGTTCATTACATGTACTTGAAAAGATTTGCTGCTTTAAAGCAGGCTGACTGATCATGCTAAGCTGTGGAGTCCCAGTTTGTACATTTATTGCTAGACGTGTGGTATATTGCAGCCTTTCAATGTCTAAAGAAAGTTTATGGGAAAGATAGAGAGAGACGTTTTACCAATGCCTGTAGTGACATAACAAGGGGCAGGAGCAGGCTGAGGTTGGACATAAGGACAAAATGTCTTAGAGTAAGAGTGGTGAGACACTGAAACAATTTTTCCAGAGTGGTTGTGGAACGCTGGAAGTGTTCAAGGTCAGGTTGAACGTGGCTTTAGGCAACTTGGCCCAGTGCAAGTTGTGTCTGCCCATGGCAGGGAAGGTGGACTAGTTGACCCCTATAAGTCCCTTGCAACCCAAAATGTTCTACAGTTCTGTAATCATTTGAAGAAATACTTAGCCCCATGATCAGTTAATGTGTTTTTAAATCAGTCTTGTTGTCTCTCTATTCTAGGTGCTGTAAAACATTTACAAATGTGTTTGAAGATGTTACATTATGTTACATTATTCCCTTTAATTTTTTTTAGGACAGATGACTTTCCTACTCATATTACTACCCTTTTGGATACAGAGGTTTCTCAGGATGAGTTTATTGACAGTTTTTAAAATCAACAGACAAGATTAGCATTAAATAAGGCAACTTCCATTCCTAAACATTGTCTTGAAAATACACATAAGGCAAGCGAATAAATAAATGATGAGTATTTCTTTAGTGTGTCACTTGCCTCATTAAAGGAATGAAAGACCATTGTCAAAAGAATGCTGCACCTACCATTCTTCAGTTGCTCCATGGAAAAGTCATGAACAAGCAACCCATGGCTGTGGTGATCATGGTTAATTAACTCTTTATAGTGTAGAATATCACTGCCATGAACACCATTAATAAGGAACCCGTAGGAGGGCCTCTGCACAACCCCAAATACCAGAGGGTCTTGAGGCACATCCAGATCAACTGCGTTGATAACAGACAGATCCAGCTCTTTCATCTCCCCTTCTTGAACCTGAACACAAAAGAAAAAACATCCAATTCTTTTACATAAAAAGAAATAATAGAATTCTAGCATGGTTTCATGAGTAAGGTATTTTTGGGTACAAGTGTATCTCTTGATTCATCCACCCCTTACCCAGCAGCTTTTTAACCATTTCAAGCAGTTGAAGAGACCTAGAGAAAGTAAATGAAGGTAGAAGTTGAGATAAGGAGTTCATATTTGCCCAAATTAATAGAAAATACTTTAAGTAAGTCAATGCCAAATCTAGTGCTCAGAAATGCACAAAGGAGAAAGCCTTTAAATACATAAAGGTATCTAAAAATATGGATGCATGTAAATTTATACATCCAATTTTACTTCACAGTAAGAGTAACTTTATACTCTGTGCTTGCAGAGTTACTTATATTAAAAATAGTCACCCTACAGAGGGGAGAAGCTATGCCAGATATATTAAAAAAATACTCTATTAAAAAATGTGAAAGCTCTTGAAAATGCAGAAGAAGCCTAAAGATCTCTCTGCTTTCTAGATGACTTAATTTGTTTAAAGATTTAAGCCCTTCTTTTTAGTTAACTGCAAATATCCAAGAGCTATGCCCTGCTCCTATTCCACTGAAGATGTCTTATAGGTTTACATAGGATTTCACTGGGCTGTTTCCTGAGGTAGGCTGAACTACACAAAGTAAGGGAAATATGCAAAGGAATAGGTATCAGGACAATGTTCTTATTTCTATTAAAGAGTGGTTTCTGGTTCTATGACAGGCATTTTGATTATTTCCTTACAATAATATTCCTGGCTGTGAATTCTGGGACTTCATCATTGGTTGGGCTGATTAGCACAAAAAATGGAGTCTCTGCTGAGCGATGCAACCCATCAGTGACATAAAGTACAAACTTGTCTTCTCTTGGCTCCATTCTCAAGTGCCTGGCTTGAACATAGTTTATATTCATGGCTTTCAGGTGCTTCAGCTGAAATGAACCTACAGATTTTGAAGAGAAAATGAGTTAGCACAATATTTTCATGCCTTCCAGTCTTATCCATCATTAAAAAATTTTGAAACTCTGTCTTTTTTTCAAAAAATAAATAAATATATTTTTTTAAAAATTCTTTCATTATTTGACTGTAAGAGTTACATTACACATGTTACTGAAGGACATAAACCCTTTCTCCCCCCAAAAATTCAGGTGGTACTCTGAAGCTTCTCACTTTTCAGCCCAGACTGCAAAACCGAGCCCACATAAAACCAACTCAAATAACAGATAGGAAGATATCTGAGATCCAAGATTCCTTGATAGTGCTATGTTAATCACTGAACTTGATTTTTTTTCCAAGCTAAATGATTCTATGGTTATATTTTCCTAATTACACTTTATTTGACTGACAGACCACAAAAATGAGAACTTAAAGATTGAGTGATTGCAGGTTTCCAGCTGAAGATGCTGGTAAAAGCTCATAGCATTACAAAGCATGTCACAGTCTCTTCTGCTGAGGGTGAAACTGCTTTACACAATTTGAAAGTGGACAGGAGAAGTCACCATCTAAGTCAAACACCATCTCTATCAATTTTGTAACTTTGCCTTGGAAATTAATGTGGGATCCAGGCTACTGCATTTAATTGACAGATGTGTAGGCAAAGGGGTGCTGGAGCCTTTCATGGGGGACTGAATAGGAAGGCAGGGAGAGCAGATCAATATCTCATATCATGAATTCTAGTAGATCTCATCTGGATGTGTAAAACAAGGATTGCCTTATTTAACTCAAGGACCAAGCCTTCACATTTGCAGGGCTTCTGTCTCCCTTTGAACTCCTCCTGTATAGTCCCACTGCTCTTCATTTGCCAGCACCTGAGTTCCTCAATAAGCCCATATTAATGCCCACACCTGCATCTGCACCACCAGAGCCCACTGCAGAGCCTTCCATAAGCCCTCCAGATTTAATCTGCTTGATTATCATAACTTGTTAAGACTTACCTATGCTTATTCCAATGTTGCTCTTCTCAAACCCAGGAGAAGGCAGTATATTTTCAATGTAACCAAACTGGGGAGGAGAAACCAGCACAAACTCTAAGTCATCTGCAGTGGTGTCAGGGTCAGTGGCAAACAAATGATTGGTAGTAAGGGTTGCTGAGGAGCCCTCCTCCACCACAAAGCTTGCACCTGTGCACAAAATTCATGTTAAACATTATCGGTCATGAGCTCATTTTACTGTTCTTTTTGTTAATAAGAATGGGAATAATAACTAAGAGTGAAAATACAACAAATACTGAATTACTGAGGGGGCTTGTTTTAATGTTTTCATCTCTGCTTTCACCAACATCTCTGCTTTTGCCATGACTGAAGTAGAGAAGAAGGGGATCATGAAATTATTTCACTGGTTAAGTTATTAGGTAAGGTTTATATACTGTTCAGAAACAGTTGTTACCTCTGTTTGTCAGAGCATTAATTACATGAGAGCTGTTAAGAGTTGCTCATAATGAACAATTTTTCATGCATCACTGCCTTATTTCCCTGCTGGGACAATGCTTCATTTCCAGAACATTACTTGGGTGAGCGCCTGCAAATTACAAAACTACTCATACATATGCTTAAATATTCTCTGAGATACATAACATATACCTGATACTTACAAGCAAATGACATTGAAAGACACAAGCATATGGAAAACATACTTTCAATATGTATACCACAGACCGCACTAAAAGCCTGGGAAATGGACAGAAATTTCACATAATGGGCTGCAGTTGGACTAAACGTACATTACCAACTCTATTTCCATTTTAACTGAGTTTCTTAGATTCTGAAGAGTACTTGTGAAAGTGTGGTTCGCATCTATGAATTTATAGCTTTTGTCTTTATTTGCTAAAAAAATTAATATAAGTAATATTGATAGCAATGATTCTGTCCCTTCATCTAAGGCCTAAAAAGGTCTAAATTTCTGTTTTATACTCTACACACAAAGGTAAATAAATATCTCTATTTATGTTTATGCTTTTGCCCTTTTATACCTGTCAGGTATAAACCTGACAACTGTTGGGCCATAAATTAAGTTCACGGACAAGATATTGATCATTTTTACCTAGACAGAGCTTACATATGCAGCAATTAGCATGTAGACATGGTGGGGAGCAGATCTTAGCACCCTCCTCTCTAAACATGCAGCTGAAGAGCAACAAGCTCATATTTGCACTGGCAGATTGGGTGTTTGCACTGTACAAGCAAAGGAAAATAAAATTGGTGGAAATTCTGATCCAAAACTTTTGTATGCTGATCTCAACTTCTAATACTATCTCTATTTCTAATACTAAAAATCAAATAACAAAAAAGCCATCCTGAGTCTTTAGCCATTACAGTACTTTGCACTGCTATAGTGACAGGAAGCTTTCACCAGTTGCAATTGATGGAGGCTGGTTGTCCACTGGAAGTACAGTGATGTTAAGGTCATAGACAGGAAATGGATCATCACGTGAGACTGGAGGAGAAGGAGGTCCATCATAACAGCAGTCTTTCACATCTAGGTCAGCCTCACCATCAGAGACAATCAGGGTTAAGATCTCAAAGGAGGGAGTCAGGCCAATTTCACCACCTGGGAAAAAATACTACAGTTCAGAAGAAGTGATTTACCAAAATTTCATGAAGACTAATTTTTATCCTGCAAAGACAGTCTTCAGTATCAAGTTAGAAGAAAAAGAAAGTTGCAGCAAAATTACTGGAATTCTTAATTCTGGCTGGTGGGGGTGCTGTTTGGTTAGAGATTTGGTTTGTTTTTTATAATTAATTTTAATCAGCTCACTTCTATGATATAATAAGACGGTGTATAAAAGAATCTTAGTATTGTTATAGTAATTATAATGTTATAATTTCAATGTTATGATATTATATTGTAATAAAATGGCTAACAGTCCTCAAGATTTTGTTCTTTGTGCACTAATGTATATGCAAAATGTATATTGTGTAGAAAAGGTGTTTTTTCTGCACTCCTTCTCAAGGAATGTAGGAAAATCTTTCTTTTATATATATGTTCCTCTATGAGAAATGATAATATCCATGCTTTCCAAAATTAAACTTTTTAATATAGCAAGTAATGCATGTATTCTTATATGTATCTTTTCCTTTCAAAATTGACTGTAAGGGGCTGTACTTTATTGCTGTACTTTATTACTGTACTGTATATTATGCCTATATGCAATCACATTTAAAATGTGGGCTGATACAGGACTGGGAACTGCCACCCCTTGCAAGAAGCATCTGTAGGTCAGAGTATTCCAGCTGTCAGGTCTTCTGGCAGCCTGTCTCTTGCATTGCTGCAAGATGTGATTAACAACCAGCCTGCGAAGGAAAGGCAGCCACTCCCAGACTCTCTTGCGATACCTACTGACAGCACATTTAATGTTAGAAATTTAGAAATGAAAACCACAAATACTACGCTCTTGAAGGTACAACTTCATTGCCTCTGCAAAATATTGTCATTGAAATACAGTTTGTGCTATCTTTAGAATGCAGTTTTTTGCTGATGGCCACAATTAAGTACTTCCTTTTCAAATACCAGCTGTTCATTTTAGACAGTGCCAAGCTTGAAAATATCACATCTATTCTCCATGCTAACACAAAATTACAGAATAATTAAACAGAAAACCAGAACGTTTGGGGGGAAAAAAGACTAAAGCTGTTATTCAGACGTGTAGAAAGATAACCTCTTTAATCCCAATGAAAGGATGAATTTAAGTAAGAAAGGGGGTTAACCAACTCTTAATTTCTGCCAGTAATTTAAAAAAAGAAAAAATAGTAACAGTAAGACCACAAAATAATGTCTTGTTAATGTTGTGTTCCTCATGAAGAAAGTCAGAATTTCCTTTGTCTTGTGGTATGTAAAGACTATGAAATGTCCAAAGTAGATATCCTTCTAGATTGGACAGGCAAGCAAAAAGTACAAAAAGCGGTTTTTTTACTATCATGAAATACATCAAAATATTCTAGGTTGTACTTGACTTAATTATAATTTTGTCCAAAAAGTCCAAGATATTTTGTCAGCAACAGTGAAAGAGTTCCTCCAGGATTATGATGCTTTCATGTATTTGTTCGAGTATAATTTTCAGTTCAAGCAGGGATTGGAGAACATATTTAAGCATTTGGTAGCTGTCTATCATCAGCCCTTTTTTTCCATAGTCACAACACAGGATTTCTAGGAATTTCCTATTGGAATTCTGCAAAGGCATTGGTTCAGGTTAAGATTTTTTTTACTTGTACTTGTCTGACCATCTTTCAATCCTTTGCTCACTTACTAGTGTGCTTGTATGTGACTAAACCAGCAGTGACATCAGCCTGGGAGAAACGATCCACAGCAATGCCAGCTTTCCTCACTACCCCGTGATAGGGCTGGCGGGCCAGCATGAACATCAGTTCCATGTCGTCGCTGTCTGCGTCTGTGGCATAAATGTACTCTGAGGAGAGGATCACTTCTGCACCCTCCAGGCACTGGAGAACGGGAACAAGGCCGGTTTGCATAACAGGTAGCTCATCATTCACAGGCAACACCTAATCAGAAAAATAATTTAAGATCTTCTTATTGTTCATTTCAGTGGAAGCCAGTTGTATACTGCTTTGCAGCTGAAACGGACAGTATGATGCCAGTGTCAGAGTACACTGAGCTTTCTCTGTGAGCAAAAAGAAACCAGATGAATTAAGAACAAAAGACATAAGTAAACCAAACTAGATAATTATGATTTAAGTACAAAGTGCAAGTCAAAGCTCCTCTCAAATTTGCCACATGAACTTGAAACCTAGGGTTGAAATGGAAGCCTAACATATGCATTACCTTCCAGTTTCCAAAGTAATGTAAGGACTTTCATAAGTTAAGCTTTGAACCATTTGCTTCCATGCAGACAATTGCCCTCAGAAACAAGCAACACACTGACCTTGACCTGCAGGATGAACTCTACAAAATGGATGCCATCTGTGGCTGCAAAGAAAACATCATCAGTGAGAGTCTCAGAGCCGTCATGACGATATCTGTGAAAAAAAGATTATAGAGCTACACAAAGTTTTCACAGATAAAAAGAATCCATGCTTTCTGGCCATGCCCTGCAATGTGTATCCTTCCCAGTATACAAAGCTTCTTCCTGTTTAAGGGTGTCCACCTAACACTGCTGATTCAGAATCAGTTTCTCCAAAAGGCTTTTGGGATCTCCTATAAGAAGAAAACCCCCAAAGTAAACCATTCATTAGTCAGGAAAAGGGTTTCCCTAAGGCTTTGTCATCTACGTCCTGGCTGCTTGTGGGGTTTTTATCAAACACATATGTCATCACTGTGGTAAGTGCCTACTTTCTAACAGATGGATATAGAGACAGGGAGCTTTAACTCTGCATGCATGTGTCATCTCTTGTTCTTACCACATATGAAGCAAAATTTTCATCTCTACATTAATCAATGTTAACAAAAGCTTTCTTGTAAACTCACCAGCTTAATAAAAACACAACTCCTTAAAAAAAAAAAAAAAAAAAAAAAATTCCTGCCTGGGGTGGTGCTTTATAGAGAAGCCTATCTACAGCAGGCATGCTGACTCCCATTTCCTGGCCACACAACAACTGATTTCATGGTGACGTTGCAATCCAAGGCTCAGCCAGCAGTCTTGTCCTGGAGCAACTCTACCAGAGCTATGCTGAACATTGCTAGCCTCTGCATCCTGCACCACTTCAGGCTTTAGCTCATTCACATGGGAGCCCTGGCCACCACAAAAGACAGCCACCGCTCTTCTAACCTGACTGCCAGGGTACGCAGGTCCTCACAGGAAATCCTGTCGCCTCCATTCATGGGAATGTCATCCTTTTCCACTACCCCATGCTGAGGCTGCCTCTGCAGGAGCAGGAAGAGATGCTCTCGTTTCGTGTCCACATCAGAGATGAGAACATGTCTGTCTGTAATAGGGGTCATGCCACCCTCTTCCACTTTCAAATGGGTTGTAAAAACCTGCAAGGAGGAGAAATGCTGATCTGTCTGTGCTGCTGCACCCCTAAACATACATCAAACAGACTTATTCCCATTTGCTCTGCTATAAGGATGTGTGATATCTTAAAAAAAAAGCCACAGGATGTACTCTTTTCTGCTGGGTTAGCAAAAGCTAAGGAAATTACCAACAGTGGGCTATAATATGTGCATCCTAATTCTCATCCCATTCCTGGAGGTTTCTGACCACCATAGGCAATAAGCAACACAAAACATAGGGATGCAGTTTTGCTAACCAAAATGCAACATACATGTTTCTGTACAGATATATAGATGCCAAAGGTAGTCCTCAACTTAACACAAGAAAATCACATTGCACGCTTACCAGACCTTACCTTCTACTTCTATCCGAATGCAAGTTGGGTGCAAAACGCTGAAACCCTGATCCTATGGAAAATTCATTTTTTATCTCAGTAAAATCAGAACATTTCTCTGCATTTCTGTTTCTACCCAAAGCAATGTCCAAGTCCTTCCTTCTCACTTTCACCACCACCTTACCGCTGGGGCTTGATTGTCCACAGGAAGAATGGTAATATTGAAGCAGATCCCATACAAAGTGCCTCCATGCTGATTGCTGACAGAAAAAATAAACTGGACTTGCTGAGGTTCAGGTCCAATGTCCTGCAGGGGTGGCATATAAGCAACTTTCATATAGTTCACAGCATGCTAGAAAAAGAGAAGAAGGTTGCATGTAAGAGGAGATAATGGGGGTATCTGTAACCCATAAGGGACTATCCATAATGACATTAGAAACCTTTATCATCCCCTCTTTAGGTGTTATCCAGCCATCAAAATAAATTTCAGAGATTTTGCATATACTCTTTAGCTACTATCCATACCTTGATTAAATGCATCTTTAGGTACAAATTAGGCGAGTACAGATTCAAGTACTCAAACCTGTAGCAAAAAGTATTGATGTGGTTTAGAAGTGATAGCAGAGGTGATAGCCTGTACTTCTATATATATCCCTTTAAAAATGCTGGTTTAAGGACATTTTCTAACTGTGACTTTAAAATAAACAATTAATAAAAGCTAACATCTCCCATAGCAGCTGAATTTGCCCTCATCAGTGTGTGTAGTAACTGTACGTCCTGTGTTTCATGATGAGGACAGGCCACTGACAGGAACATGAAAATCTTGCATCCGGATACCCATATTAAGCAAGTGGTTTAGGATCTGTAGGGTCAGAGCATTATGGTACTGCAATGATCATTATGGAACTTTAATCATATAGCAGGATATAAAGCAGGACAATTTATTAATGCTTATTTGTCAAACTACAAACTCATGAAAACTGAACCACAAAATCCTGAAAAAATCTGTTCCGGCCTGTTCCATCCTGTACTACATCTTCTGGTGAAGACGCTGACATGAAACAGGAAATTATTCAAGGTCTCATTTCCACATTTTGTGTACTTTTTCATTCCTCTTACATCATGTGAAGCCAAATTCAGCCTACCCCAGCAACTGTAGCCCCTCCTGATTTTAGGACATTTGTGTTTACATATTGCAAATCTGAAGCAGGATAGAAATTTGTTTTAAAATCTGGTATTGGAATAGCAGAGTTTTAAGCTTCTTAAGCAGAGCTTGTGATAGTACTGCTCCTCAGCTTTCATCTCCTGTTTTCCTGTCAAATAAAAGCTGTACACTTGTAACTTTTGAAAATTGTTTAGAACTAATTCTGGTATCAGGTAACATAACAAACCTGAGTAAATGACCGCAGTGCAAGAGCAGCAGGATCCTTGACCAATTTGGGGATGGTGTCCACCATAAACAGCTTCCCAGCATCTGAGTAGCTACACAAAAATATGTGTGTCACATCTTGGCTAGCAATACCAAAGAACAAAAAAAATAGCCATGTAGCCCAATCTTGCATTTCAAATTAGCTTCACACTTCCAACTGCTTTGAAAGGAAAAAGCATTTTCCTTTCTTCCATCCTTGTTATCCATTTAAACATTACCACAGAAAACTGACCAAAAGAAATACTTTTCAGAGTGGTCACAGAACATCACATAACTTATAAGCAAGCTCTGGAATTGCTGTAAGTGTGTCTCTACACACCCCAGATACCATTTACACCACCTGCAAGTCTAGTCCATTACATTCTTATTACTTGCACACCTGCATTTATCTTTAAGTAGAAAAATAAATTATTTCTAGTTACATGCATTTTATAAACTCTGAAATCAACCAGCTTTCAGCAAGACAGCTTTCCAACAGCAGTAACTGGCAAACTGAATAACCATGTGGTTATTTGACTGATAGGGAAACAGCCTTCTCCCCCAGCTACATAACGATGCTTTGCTGCTTGAGGTCAAAATACAAAGTGTTGATCTTCAACTTAAACTATATGTCTGGATTTAAAACTTTTCATATAGCAAATTGTTGCTGATGTTCTAATGAGATTCCAGCAACAGTGATATAAACTGCTACTATACCCATTAATTCCATACCTCCCTTGCTCCCACAGCATGTTCTGCCTGTTTTTCTGCTCCACATCTTCCTAGTCCACAACCAGGAGTGCCTGACACATATTCTTGAAAAAGCTGCAGCATCTCCTATTCTCAGTCTGGGGCAGGCACAGGTCAACCCCATTCTAACACTTAGGAGAGGTGCTGTGACTTGTGCTTGAGGCTGTATGGGATCCCACAAGTCAGTATAAAATGCACATGTTCAGCTATGCATTACCTATTTTTTGTTACTCTGTGTATCACTCTGTTGCTTCAGGCTCTAGATTACAACAGGAGAGCAGCACCTGCACTTTCAACAGACGAAGAACTTGAGGCACAAGTATGTTACTGCCATTGAGGCTGCTCCTCTTACATGGGTTATTCCCCTGTCTCACATGAAAGATACGTCATGTTGCACCTACCCATGGGTGCAAGAGAAAAATGGGGAAGTGGTTATGGTGTATGTGAGCTCCCTGTCTTGCTCTTCCACATCTGTGAAGTGGAGATGTTTCTTAGTTAGGTGAGAAATCTCAGTCTCCTTAACAACCAGGTGACGGGTCACTCCTGGGGCTTCTCTGGGTAGCTGGTCATCCACAGGGATAATGTGAACCATCATCACCTGGAATTGGGGAGAGAGTAGAACTGTCAGCCATTCCTTTTAGCAAGAGGTTATCACAAGTAGCTGTTACACCAACATGCACTCAGAAATAGATCACTGGACTTGGAGATACAGGATGTGGCTGTCATACCATCTCATCCTCACATGAGTAATGGAGGTATATAACAGTTAAAGGCAAAGATTTTGAATCTTAAAGGTTTCCCTTTAAATGCAAAGTTAATTTCGGTATGTTGGACACTTGCATGAAAAAAATAGTCTATTCTCAGTTGACTTCAGGAGGATTGTTTAATTCATTTGTACTGTTTCCAAATACAAATTGTTTTCAACATTTCATTTTATAGTATAATAAGAAGTCTTTTCTATTAACTTGTCTCTATTCAGCCAGGGAGAGAGTTACCCTTTTGAAAGCAAGAACAAGAAATAGCCCCAAAGAACACTGTTTGTGGTGATGACTCTCATCAGAAGAAGTATATACCAGTTTTATTTGAAAGCCTGTCAGAACATTTAAGGTATCAACCATTTGAAGAAAAATATCAGAATACTGCAAAGATTCTTCCATTTCATACCTGTGGCTCTGAGAGATTTGGAGGGTCATGGCTATCACATAGCACAAACTCAAGGGAATCTTCAAATACTTCTCCTCCCAAATGATGGTAATAAATTATTCCATTAAATAGATCCCTCTGAAGAAAACTGTTGACAGAATACCCTGTTGAAATGAAGAATACATCTTCCATTGAACACTCCATGATTTTAATACTACATTAAAGTTATGCATTAGCTGTGCAAGTAACTGGGGAAGTATAATGTCTTCTTTCTCACCCTAACTAAAGCAAGTCCTTGAAATGTTCTGTCATTGTCTTCCACATTCTCTGAAGATCACCAACAACTTCTTTTCTGTGTCACTTAAAGATCATTCAAAAAATGAAGCAACACAGCAAACAGGCTGAAATCCCTGTTCAGAAGTCAGAAGAAAATTTGCAGGACTAGCAGCCTCTACAGCGTAGCACAGGAATTTCTGGGTTGTTACATGGAAGGAAAGCTTTCTTATCATTTAGCATAATTTGCATCATTTATTAGCTCTGAATTTGTCACGGATCCTTGCATGTAAACTAACTCCTGATTAACCCAATACTTTTTTCCAGAGAAAAGTACTGGAAAGAAAAATAGATTCAGAATGGAAGAATTACAGGATAAATGGTGTACACAGTGACAGTAATCTTAGTGCAGAGACCAACATTAATTAGTGATGGGGTTTTACACTACAACGAAAGAAGTCCGAATTTGCCATTATTTGTCCTGAGCCAAAATAACATCTGACTGTAACATTTACTGCATTTTTAAAAGGGAGGGACAAAGAAAAGTGCACTTTTGTGGATGTGCTTCTTTACCTAACAGATTTGGTCCTGGTTTCTTCATGATTTCTCCAGCCTGTGATGGCTTGGTGATATTGAATAGTATGTAGTCATCACTGGAATCCATGTCCGAAGCACAAAGCATGGAGCCCTGAATCAGGATTGTCTGTCCCTCGTGAACTTCAATGACCACATTGCTGATCAGAAATGGAGGGCTGTCATCTTTAGGGAGGATATTTATTGGAAACTTATGGCGAATACTGTGGGAGCCATCAAAAATTCTAAATACCACAAAGTCCTTAGTAGAGTCACTGTCATCGTGGTGGTAGTGAACAACTCCAGCCTGAATGTCAGAGACGGTGAACATGAATCCTTTCCCTCCTGTCAAAACAGTGGGAAGAAAACAGCAAAAATGTGTAGTTCAGCCCAGAAAAGTATCTTTACACTAACATGAAGATTATTAAGGGAGAGAGATGAACATAAATAGAAAAATCAAATGTAACTTCACTTACCAAAAATAAGTTTGTAGGAGTTGGAATACCTAATAAGAATGCAAAATTTGCAACTGTGACAGCAGAAAAAATCCTCCAAATGTCACTAAATGTAACTGGGGACATCAAGGGTTTTAACTGTGATTGCTCCACTTTAATTTCAATCTCTACTTTCTTATCAGAGCATTTTACATGCATTTTAGGCATCAAAGAATATAGTATTTATAATTAAAGATCAGGATTTAATTGCAAGTAAAATATAATTATGTGAAGATTTGGGTATATCAAGGTTATTGTCTGTAATAAGACAGTTTTATACCTCTGCTTCACTAGAAATGTTATGCATACAGACAAATATACAGGCAAGTTAAGAGATTCAAGATCTGCAAGCTGGGACTAAAATGTATGATCTTCCCAGGGACACCAAGAAAAGAATCCAAGCATTCCTCTAAGGTTTTACAAAAAAAAGACAATTGCCAAAAGCTGTAGTGATGTCTTCCTTGGCATGTACCTATGCAGACAGAAAAAAGAGAATAAGATGCAGTCACTAGAGACAAAATATCCACCTCTGGTTGCTCTGGTAGTCTGAGAAACCCTCAAACTCAGTATGCAAGGACAGGACTGCCACCAGGAGATGGTCCCTGACTGTCTGCACAGTCTCCCTAAGACCTGTCTGTGGGGCCGAACCCACCCAGCACTGCTGATACCACGCAGTTCCTGTCTGCAGCTTTGCAGGAGGATGATCTTGCAGACACTGGAATACTTGTCAGGAGTTTCCTGAATTTAAGTTTACTTCTGAATAGTTTCCATGTTTGCTATATTCAAAACACCGCCTTTCCTTTTCTTTAAATAGTTTCTTTATGTCCTTAGGTTATGCATATTACATGAATACATTCAATTTTCAAAAAACTCAGCATTGATAGTGGCAACATATTCCCACCCTGCCAAGACCAGAGTGATTTCTGTTACATAACCTTTTTCCCAAGCACTGTGGTGACTTGTACTGCAGAGCAAAACTAGTAATATTGATAATGCAGAAGGCAATGTAAGTCTAATTTATTTCATCTTTTGAAATAAACCTTAAAGCTGCCAGTAACAACTATATCCAAATGTTGTCTATATTTGCCAACAAATCAAAATCACTTGGTATTCCTTAACATCTGCAAGCAAAAATGTAAGAACTAAAAATGTATTGACTGTGGTTCTCCTAAATCATGTTTCTCAATGAAAGCATAGCTGATTTCTTTAAAAATTGGCCTTTGGAGCCTAAACATACATTAGGAAAGTGAAGATTTAAATACTGAACTTTTGAACATTCCTATTTTAATACCCATGCCTAGCATAGTTGTAGCAGGGGGAGGCGGTCAGCAGAGGGAGCAGAGATGTTGTTTTACTGTAGAGGAGATGTTTCCAGTCCCTGGAGCTGAAATTACCTACCTCTCACTGACAGCCGCCCATGCTGTAAGCCGTCAACTGTGACCAAGCGAACATTTTGGATGTCATCATTGTCTACAATTTGGAAGTGTTGCCATGTGATAGGTCGGGACTGCCCCTCTAGGAGGTTGAGGCCTGCAAAGAGAGGAGAGCTACATCACTGTCAGCGTTTAACACTTCTAAAGGTGTTTCCAATCAGGGAAAAAAACCAGAATTAATTCTATCTACACATCTATGTGTGAAAGGCATTCCAGTGGAGGGTTAGATTTGATATTAGGAAATATTTCTACACTGAAAGAGTGATTTAGCTTTGGAAAAAGCTCCCCAGGGCCATAGTGGAGTCACCATCGCTGGAAGTGTTCAAAAAACAAGCAGACATGGCACTTTGTGATATGGTTTAGTGGGCATGGTGATATTCAGATGAAGATAATTTTGGAAGTTCTTTTCAACCTTGATACGTCTATAATGCTATGATTCTAAGCCATCTAAAAGTCTGATAACAGCTTCTGACATACTTGAATTTGTTCACTGTCTTTACGGAATCGTTTTCAGAGAAAACCAATTCTGTTGTTGCAGGATGCACCTAGTGCAGGTAGCTTCATGTGCAAGTTGCACATTGTGCCTTGGGTGGGGGGAAATATCTGGAACCCAAGGCAAAGAACCATGAACGAGCATGAACCCGTCGTGTAAAAAAAGGCACAGGGTGTGGCTGGTCACCCAGAGGTTGCAGGACCCTATGAGCAACAAGAACAAATAACACCATTGGAACAAGTACACACAGATTGTGGGTGTATAAAAGTCAGGGATTCCTTTGTTCAGGGTCCCTCCCTGGAGGGGACCCAATTTGAGCTAAGTTTGTGTTGCTGCACCACAGTTAAATTACATAAAGGAAACAGACAGCTAGGATTCTGATATGGGAAACCCAGACTGAGGTGGTAACAGAAAGTTGTCTGTTAGTGTGTGTTAGTATGAGTGTAGGAAGTCAAGCAGGACATCCATCAGGTCACTGGAGCCACCTGCTGTGAATGGCTTCAGTCCTAGCAGTGAAAGTCTTGGGTGGGCAATTGTAGCTCACAAAGAGGGGCATCTGAAAGGTCAGGCAGAAAAGTTTCATTGACATCTGGTTTCCTATTTTCTGATGATCTAATGAGGCACATTTCTGGACATTTGCACCAACAGGAGCATTGCACTTGAAGTCTCACAGTGTTCCTTCTTACTTAGACAGTGTTCATTCTTACTTAGACAGTGTTTATTCTTACTTAGGCATTTCAGGTGAGGTTTCTCTGGAAGACATGAGGTACCTTCTTCTCAGCTCCTTTCCTTTTCTACTGTAGGAAAACTCCACTTTCCCTGGTGTTAACTTCTAGACATGTTTCATCTTATATATTTTCCTTTTAATGATTTAATATCAAAGATGAGAGACTGACTCAGTCACTCTAGATGAGAGACTCTGTTCCCTTTCCAGTGCAGGCATTATAAATCTATTTGAATTGGACTTAACCCTGTAAGGTTTCCAGGCTTTAAATGGCTGGTAGCATATCATGCCCTTTTCCCTAGTTGTTCATTTTTGCACACTTCCACTTGAAACAACACCAACAAGCCTTGGTCTTTCCCACATGCTACCCCACTATTCCAATTCTATCATATATCTGCCCTTAATATTCATACTTCTATGTACAGTCCACTCTTCAAGAAAATGCTGTATAAATAAATTCCAGTTTTCCTGTAACTCCATTTTTTCTTTATTTTTCATTCAATTTCATTCAATTAAGACATTAGATCTTTTTCAAGTTGTTATAAAATGTTCCCTCCAAAATGGATAAAAGGGAAAATAGATTTATGCTCCTTCCATTTAATGATCCTTAGACTCCAGCTGTAAATCTAAATTTTAGAGCTTTGTCAAATGTCAAAAATGTTATTAATTCTGAAGCAAAATGAACTTAGCATAAGAGATCTCACCTGTATTCCATGAAACCCGAGGGGCATTTGTATCTGTTGTTCTGATAGAAAGATGCACAGTGATTGGTAAACTCCTTTCAAAGTAGAAGTCATGCACCTCAAACTCCACCTGTTGTGAAAACAGATAAACTGCTTATTGAAAACTGGAAACGGAATGTACTTCAAAACACATATAATGCATTCTCTCTTGAGAGATCTTACAGGCATCTGAAAACATGTTAATAAACAATACTTGATTTAACTTTAAAAATAGTCACAGAAGTTCTACACAAAACTGAGTATCTGCGTTCACTGCTCTTTGCAGTGAACTCTGTGTAACTTAGTTTATAGTGTGTAATTTTAATTTTATTTGGGGTACAGTTAAATCATCAAATAATATAGAACTTTTTTTAATAGTGGTAAGAAGAAGTGGAGGAGACATTTCCCGCTCTTTTAAGAGTTGTAGGACTAAAAATAGATATGACAGAAAATATATGCTCTAGTAGAGAAAGAAATAAAATTTAAAAAAAACCAACAAAAACATGAAAACAAACTCTTGAGTTGTCAGACTCCAGAACTGTCAAATTCTTGAACCTGCAATCAAACAATGCTGACAGCAGAACAGAGATGAGGCCCTTAAGGAGCAGATATTTTGGTAGGATGTCTGGTCCTCACATTAAGGAAATAGGGAAAGGAGGTTCCTGGGACAGCCAAGAAAAAAGTGAGGGAAGTCTTGTCAGCATCACCTGCCAGTTACTGTTGCTGTTGCTCTGCTTTCCAGGCAATCCTTTCCTCAGCTTACCTTGCTCTGATTTTCTGTTCCTTCAGTTTTATTACTTTAGTACCAACTATTTTGCTTTGATTGGGTAATTCATTAAGTACCTTATCAGACAGTTATTTCATAACTTACTCAGGAAGCCTGATCTCATTCATCATTTGCATCGTGCTCCGTATGCTAGTGACATGCTTTTACTACTCCCAGCAGGAACTGTTGGGAGCCCTTTTTAGTTATCCCTAAACCACCATTATCACAGCAGGCAGGCTGTAAGGCCAGATAGCAATCCTGGCCTTTAACTGATCCATCTTTCATGACTTTAAGTATGTCACTTCTGCACAGGTCACAGGGATCAGTAATGTCATGCAGGGATAAAAGCTATGTGGAAAAGGCACCACTGATCTTTCCAAAGGCTCTTGGGTAGATGTACAAGCACTGTTACTACACTATTCCTCTTACTAAAAAAAAAAAACCAAACCAAACCAAACCAAACCAAACCAAACCAAACCAAAACAAAAACAAAAACAAAAAAAAAAAACAAAACAAAACAAAAAAAAAAACCATTTTAGATATTTCTCAGTCAGAGGGACTAAAAGGTTTTCAGTACAAAGAAATTCTTATGTAGTGAGCAATAAACATCTGTTTTGTGTTAGTTAAGGTGATGTGTCAGAGGAGAAAGTGGTAAAATATTTTACTTCTGCTATTGTATTGCATATAGTTTTAAAAACTTTTTTCCCTGAAAAAATATCCATTACATATGATTACATTTTAATCTTAAGGAACTGAAAAACAGCAAATGTTCACACATCCCACTGTTACCTCATAATTCCTCCTCTCTGTGTGGCTGTTATTTGGAGGCTGATAAGCAATGAGCATGTCACAGAGATCCTTCCAAGTGAAGGAGCCAACAGGTTTTGTGTGGTCAGAAAGGTGAGTGATAAAGCCCTGTGGAGGTGGCTTGGTAATATTGAATATAAGCAGGGACTTTGGAGTTTCATTGTCTTCAGCATCAATGGTTGTGGTTGTAATAGGGGTTAAAATAAATTGATTTACTTCCAGGATGAACTTTGCCATTGGGGCAGCTTTAGGTATTTGGTTGGGAACAGCACCTCTAATCTTAACAGGAAGCCATGCATACTCCGTCTACAACAGGAAAAAAATGAGACAACTGAAAAAGCAAAGTAAAGTGAAAAAATAAATCCCATTTCTTTTAACTTCACATAGCAAATCAGGGTACATGTTAAAGCAATAATTATTTCGAAAAGAAAAATTGAAATACTTTAATTAGCAAATGCCTAGAGTAAATATTGAGACATCATGAATATGACTTTCATGTTCACTAGTCTTATTTGTATCCTTAATTTGGGGCTGAAATGACTTACTTAATTTGATGTGAGTTCAGTGAATAACTTTATCTGACAGAAACATGCACATGCTATTAATTATTATTAACTGAATATGTTCACAGAGCTCTTAACTTATTAATTACTGTATATGTTGAAGTCAGTGCAGATCATGCTGCATAAAAGTTGAGGAATTATGCCAGAATTAATTTTTCTCTCAGGATAAACTACTTATGTCTGATAGTAATCAACCAGAGCTGTTTCTCTGTGTCCAAAATGGTCTAATCATAGAGGCATGGAGATAATACCTTTCATTAGCTTAGCTGGAAAAGTTCTAAGAAATGAAAAAATTTTAAGCTCCCTATCCCTCTTCAAATATGACAAGCAGCAAAACATGTACTAAAAAAGAAACAACAACACAAAATGACAACCAGACATTACAAACTTGCATTAAAGTCTACCTTATGCAGAGTTTTGCTTCTGCTGTCTGAGAGATCCAGCCTCACAGGAATATAATCAGTGTCAGGTGAGGGGGGGTCAAGGTGTTGATATTGAATGCCCATCCTTAGAAATTCTTCACAGCTCATCTCTTTGTTGTTAATAACTCCTAGTCCCAGTGTACAGCTCCCGTTTCTGCACTGTTGGCCCAGGCTGTGCTCTGTAACCCAACAGCAATAGTGAAACAGTTACCAGAGCAGAAACCAACACAGGGAACCTGCCCATCTAGCTAAAGTAACCCTGAGAGAGTGTGTGATGAGAGTGTGATGATGAAGCTCCTCGCTTTCTCCTACAGGATTTTGTTTTCAACTGACATCTTTCAACTGCATCCTCCCTTGATGTCCTGGTTAGGTGCTGCCTCCGGCAACTACCTGTGCTGCTTCCGCTGAGTCTTGGCACTCACAACGCTGTCACATTGGTCCACATGTCTAGGAGCCAGAAACAGAATCCAGTCAAGAAATTATTGACCCAGATCTGTGATCTGCATGGTGCCTCAGTAAAACTTCATGTCCCTTTCATGCCCACGATAGCTCAAGCTGTTCATTAAACTTCACACGACCCACTGTTACACAGCAGGTCTGAAAGAACCCACTGCTGCAGACTTAATCTGCTGCATCTCTTTGAACACACTCATGCAAACAACAAAAGCACATCATACTAGTGCCAGGGAAGAAGCTCCATGGCTGATCTCCACGAAACTTCTCTTGCTGCACTTTCCTGGTAATAAGCTGGCCATGAGCAGGCAGGTGAGTTTCCAAAGAGATTATGGAAATGGTGCAATCCAGGTTTATCTTCCTGTCATAATCAAAGGTGAGGACATTCTTGTCAATCACCCTAGACAGACCATAGTATTCAGGAACCTCCAAAGCATGGGAGCGCATTTTTATGATGTTACAGTCTGGCTCAAGTAATTTCACATGAAGGGTGAATGTTTCTACAAATGTTTCTCTTTCTGTAAACCTGCAAGTGACAGAAGAAAATTAGTTATACTTCTTCCCCTCTTCTGTTACTTTGTGATTTGGGCATTTACCTCATCTTTGAAACTGAATTACTTGAACGTCTTTCTCTCTTGTGTGCTCAAACCTTGAATCACCATAATCCAGACCCTGCTGCCCAAATCCCCCTACTTATAAGCAGGGTGTCTGTGTGAAGGAGATTACTGAGAGATTACTCTCTGTGTATATACGAAAGTGTCTGTGCCTATCAGCAGGACAGCAGAGAACATGCAGTATTCTGAAAGTGATGCCTTAAGTTTTAGCTTTCATATTTTTCAGATTCTGCACTGCATTAGTATATAATTTTAACTTCATATTAAGTGTCAGCAAGTTCTCTTCACAGGTTATTTAGACAAAACAATCCTTTTCCAGCTTGAGAACCCAGGACACCATGGCCCAAAAAGTTTAACCACAGCAAATCGTGGAGAGCAATCTGGGAGGATGGAACTTCATAACCTGAAGCTGTAACTGGACAATTGACCCCAATATGTAAATAGACCAAAACTTACAAAAGTGTGAAAACTTGTGACTCAGAATCCATCTTGAGTCTATCTTGGGTCTGTTTAAGGTGTAACCTCAGCCAGGCTCTTGTACTGCCCAAGTTTGAAGGCCTTTTAATAAAGACCTACTTTATTCCTTTAACACCCTCTAGTTTCTGTTCCAAGTAGCCTCACAAGGCATCAAAAGTACTATTGTCACAGCATAATGAAAAAACAGTGGTTTTAGGTAATAAGCCAGCAATACATAATACACATTAAATGAGCATATCTGCAATACAGGGTGAGAAATGTTTCTGTAAAGAGATGGTCACTTGTTGACTAACAATGCAGCTAGTGGACCTAAGTAGTTGCAAAATGTACAGCAGAACATGCTTTAACTGTAAAAAATTGACTGCTTGCTCTTCCTAAGGTCAGCTGAGCTCCTGGTAACAGTAAAGTGTGATCTGCTGCTGCTGCTTACCTGTACAGCCTAAGCATGACCATGTCTTCATCTAAAATCGGACATCCATTGTGGGTATATTTGACTTCATTGGGAAGGAAGTGACAGTCAAAAACCTATGAAGGAGAAAGAATAAACCACACTGGTACCACACTGCCAAAGATGTCAACTTCACAGCACCTGTCCCACTTCTCTCTGAGTGCCTGGAATACCTCAGGCTGAGAAAATTTTTAGTATGTAGTTCATTTCTATGAATAGGGATCAACCTGTAATCTCCCAGTGAGAGTCAGAGCAACCACTTAAACATGGGGCTGCCAGCACTTCACTATTAGAAGAGCAAAGGTCATATGTGATTTTTTCAGGCTGCCAAGTCCCTCCCCAGTACAACAAATAGTTTGATATCACCTTCTTTACCACTGTAGCCTGTGGAGTTAAAGGTGTAGATATATCCAGCAGTGCATACAACTGCAGTGGTGCTGAAAAGCCACCAATTCCAGCATTATAATTGGAGATTTACTGACTTTTTAAGTTTCTCATGACAACAGCTTGATTATACAGTAAGTCTTGCTTTATGGCCACTACAACTGTACCACAAAAGTACGACCCAGTGAAATTTCACTGTTACAAACTTTGCTAACTCAGAGTTGTTCCCAGTTTTTGTGATACTGACTTTGTACCAGTAGCTCTTTTCTAGACCAGATGTCATCTCTGCGCCATACCAACATCCAGCCTGAAAATCAATGCAATCCACAGCACAAAAGCAAGCAGGTATCTGTATTTTCCTACCGGCTAGGCAGGAAATTCAAAACAGGCTAATTCTTACAACATACCTAATACAGGCAGTATTTGTGAGTCTGTGTTGCCACAATTTAACCATCTAAGGCAGAGAGTTCCTTCAGGCAGATTGATTTATTTAATGGTTGGTTGATTTGTGAAAGCAAGACAAATGAGGAAACATGCCTGACACAAATAGAAAAAAGGTTGCTTTGACACACCCATTCTTTGGGAAAGGGATTTGGATTCTGAGACATACAATTTTCAAGTTCTCAGATACTGCATTTTGCAAGACTGGCAATTTATAATTCCCATGCAGTATTGTTTTTTTACTGAACACCAACTGAAAGCTCCTAGCATAGACAAGACTATGTCTATGTTGTCCTTGTGATAAACACAGAGTCCCTATGCAGTTTTGTATCTACAGAGAAAAAATGCATGTTCTAGCCAGCAAGAAACCAAAATCACTGCATTTCCTAAGCATTTCATTATGAATCTAAATGTAGTTTTCGTTGCATTTTTTCGGGGCAGTATTGACAAATGTTTATATGGACTTCCATGGACTAAAGTGAAATCCATTCAACATTCACTAACAGCCCTAACGAGGCCATAACTAATAGCAATTAATATATGTATATGGCTGACTGACTAGCCATTTATTTTTTTTTTAATGACAGCCATTTCTTAAAATATGACAAAAGAATCATGAAAATGAAATGCATTGCATGAATTGTCTTTGTTTCCCCAACTACTTTAGATGATGCTGAAATGGCTGAGGGATTTCAGTAAGACTCTAAAATGTTGACTGAAAGTGAAGCTTATAGAGAAAGTCTTTGGAGGCTCTGTCTTTCAGTGTAAAATTTATGCAATAATTTAATTCTAAATTGTTAATGCATAGTTACCTGAAGCACGACCACCTCATGACCACCTTGTGGATTTCCACTGAAGGGTATAAGAATTATTGAACTTTGTTTATTTCTAGCATTATACAGAATAGAACTTACATCCTTCTATAATGGAAGAATAATCAGAGTTTCTCAGCTTTCATTATTAGTGAAAGAGTCCACTTCCACTGAAGCTATTCTCAGATGCTCAAGCAATGTGATAATTTTTCTATAGTATTAGCTATTTTAAAATTTATTGCCTGCTTTTAACATTCATCAAGAAGTACATTGTACAAAGTCTTTTCTTCTTTTGGTTTTGTTTGTTGTTTTGGAGGGTTTTTTGTAAGTGATGAGTTAGCTGATTTTGGACATATATACATGGATTAACCTCTTGGAATAATTTGTGGTGTTATGGAAAATATGCTTTGTTTTATTTGTTGGGACTGCTTAGAAAGGAAGGACAAGATCAATTTGTGGAAAACAAAATTACTCTCATATGATGAATGTTTTGACTATGTTGCGGCTGTTCTATTGTGTAGTATATTCAAATGCCGTAGAAATACGTGTTCTGTTTTTATTTCAAACAAAGACAACAAAGATGTCTTTTTCTTACTTAATGGCCTTTCTTTCTTAGTAGAAATTAACATAAAGGAACGTGATATTTAAATAACCAATTGGTTAGTCTTATGTGATATTCTACAAAAATCAAAAAAAGATTAAGAAGTAGTTATATGGTATGTTATTTTAAAGAAAAAAAAATAAGTATATTATATACAAAACCTACTCATATTTCAGAAGCTTAATATTGTACTCTGAAAGTAAGAATCTTCACTGACATAAATCAGGGTAGAACTCTCAAAGTCAGTAGGATTTTGTTACATAAGGGTGTTGTGGGGGACAAGGCCAAAGGGGTTACAGAAGTCCAGATAAAAGACATCTGAGCTCTTCTCTTGCCCACTGATGGAGTCACTCCATCACAGAAAGCCCCTGGGTTGGTCAGGCAGGACCTGCCCTGGGTGAAGCTGTGCTGGCTGCCTCAATTCCCTCTTTGTCCTCCCTGTGCCTGAGCACAGCTTCTAGGAGCATCTGTTCCATGATCTTCCCAGGCACAGAGCAGATGCTAACAGGTCAAAAATTCCCAGGAAAGACCTACACTTTTTAAGGATGGGTACTGTATGTCCCTTTTTCCAGTCTGGAAACTGGAAACTGGGGTTTCATTAACTGCCATGACTTTTCAAACATCATGGAAAGTGGCTTCACAACTACATCAACCAGTTCCCTTAGGACTCTGGAATGCATCTCACAGGATCCAACCGTATCAAAGAATTAATGTCATTATTTTTAAGACATCATTAGTTCCACATCTTAATTGGTAACAAGGGATTGGAAAATTTAGAACCTTTTCACAAAGGTTTGCTACCATTGGCTGACAGTGAGTTTATATGCGTATTGAGACACAATCTGCTTTGCAAAAAGAAACATCTGGTTTCTGTTTCCTTATATGTTTTCCTTTTGTATGAACAGGCAACTCTAATTGTCTATAAATTCACTGGGTAAGACAAAGGAAATCTAAATCTTTTCCTAATTACTGTTGAGCTTTGGTTTTTTCCACTTCAACTGCTTTTCAATTACAATTTATAATTAAATTGTCATACATTCCTAGAACATTACTCACTTTAATGGTAGTAAGCCAGATCATACCAGAGACATTTTCTGGCTGCAGAATTTCCTGTAGAAAGATCATGAGTGGCACAAGGAGATCTGGACTCCTGACTTTTTTCAGGAATGATGAAAACTCAGGCACCACCTGCAAGCACAGCCTCTCTCCAGACCGGTGTTCTAGGGCCACCTGCCCAGTAGAGCTCTTCCGTCTACATGAGTGCCTGCATCTTTCACACTCAACTGCCTGGGCATATATTCAGGGCCATGAAAGAACAGGTGCTTAACAGAAGTGGGGTGAGGAGAGAGGAAGTTGTTTGGAAATTAAGGTGCAGCAAATGCACATCTCCTGGGATCTCTTGAAAAGGGCCTCTAGCTCTGTGCTTGAAACATATGGAGTTACACAGGACAAAGTGGCTATTTCAAAATACCTGTGTCCTACTGCACACAGAGGCTGAGGCAGAAATAGAAAACAAAGTTACTCCTCAGCCAGACAGATTGCCTACAGAAGATGTTCACCATAGGTTTCACGTGTAAGTCCCACTTTTTCTCCTCTTCTTTAGATTGGATATTATGAAAAATTTCCTTACTGGAAGGTTGGTCAGGCATTAAAACAGGTACCCTGAGGAAGTGGTGGAATCACCATACTTGAAAACATTCAAAAATTGTATATAGCTAGGTCTTAGGGACATGGTTTAGTAGCGCACATGGCAGTGATGAGTTAATGGTTGGACTCAAAATCTTTCGAGGTCTTTCCAGCCTTAATGATTGTGTGTTTGTGTGAGTCAAGGACCAACCAACACTGGGGAAGTAGAGGTGGGGTACTATGGTCAGTGCCCCATGGTTGGTAGAAACCAAGCACTGGGTGGGTTTCAGCAGATGCACTACACTACTTGAGGCCAATCGCTAGAGATGATCGCACATTGTCCTGTTCATCACCTCCAGTTTTCCCTGGTATGCCTCTGCTCCTTAGGAGTGCTGATTCAGCTGAAGTACTTGTTAGCGGTTTGCAAAAATAATACTGATGACCAAGACAGAAGTTTTGAAAAATCTATTGAGGTTGGTGCTCCTTCACCTATCTTCATAGAAGCCACCAAAAACTCTGGAAAGAAGGTTAAAAACTATATTCATATACAAACACACAAAACTGTATGCTATGGCACAAACTAGAATTTTTCAAAACACCAGAACTTGCTTGGTTATGAATCATTGAAACCACTTATATTCTGTCTATAACATTATACCTTCATGACAACTACTTTCAATTCTTTCCTGCTATAACTCAGGTGGGGCAATTTGTAAAACATATGAGTAGCAGAATGATAATACATGAAATACATTTCATTATTCCTACAAGTTTGACATTTGAACAGAAAACTGGAGTTTTAATATATTTGCCATCTGCTAACAATTTGGCTGTTGCAGAGCAGAACAAACAATGCTGTACACAATGTGCTTATTGTATGTGATTTTTTTTTTTCTTAATTGCTCCTTAAGTAGTGGCTCTGTGACTAAAATTCAAAATGCTGTAGCGGGCTATGCATTACTCAAGGGGCACTGATTACCCTCATGGGAGGAAAATAAGCGAGAGACTGGAGGACATCTCCTAAGGGGAAGTTTTGAAGTACCCATTCCTCACTTTTGAAAGGAAACTCTGACCAGACTCACTTCTGTGCACTCGTGCTTCTGAGCTCAGCTTTTGGATTTCAGGGTTGCAGTTCTCTGCCAGCTGCCTACTTAAGCAAAAGGCATCTCACACACCATTCAGTTTCATGCCTTTTAGTCATTACCCAAAAGAAGAACAAAAATCAATAAAAGCAAGTCTTTTTAGTTTCTCCCAGACCTGCACACATAACACTCAAAGCAGCAAAACAGAGCCCAAATACCTGTGGAGTAAGTTTCCCAACCCTCTGTGTTATTGGCTCATTAATCACAACTTCTACTTTGCAGACATCCTTCCCTCTGGGGATGGAAAACTTGAGGTCTTCTTCTGACAGAAAGACAGACTGTCCTTTCATCACTTTTACCCCAAGGTTCACACTAATAAAGGAGGAGCACACAACTCTTAACATGACAGGCAGCAGTAGAAACAGCCAGCTTTTCTCAAAGGGCTTCATATTATGAAGGGGTGCCAGCCTTTTCCACCAGTGAAAAAAATTCTTAACAAAAGGAGTCTTCTTCCTCCAGCAGCAGACTTTCACCATATAATGAAGGCATTATTAGTCACAGGTAAAAATGCATGACATATTTTCTATTAATAGGCTCTCCTTGACTGAAATTTGGGTAGTTATGGGGCAGATATTTACAAAATATCCTTAAGTTTTTATAAAATTCATCGGTCAAGCCTTACAAAATGATGAATGTGTTCTCAGAGTCCTTTCAAGATTTGTCAGTCCTGAAAAAAATAAGAGAAATAAAATTGCTTTAAGGGATAAAAAAGAAACAATAAACATATACCAAATACTTCCACCATTTCTGACAATTGCAGACCATTTCAAGCAGCAGATTGACTTCACCTTTGAATACCATTTGGTGCACACATGCTCAGAAAATAGCAGACAACCCCAAAATCTGAGAAAAAATCAGTGGAAATAAAGAAGACAAGATAATATGGAAAATAAATTACACGAGTTTCTCATACGCCTAGCTACAGTTAATCTTCATCTTTCATGATGTTTTATAACCTCATAAGAAAAGAATTTTTTTCTGACATTAAACAAGCATAATTAGGCTTTTAAAATCCTTTTAAAAGCCTAATTTCTACAGTCCTCCAAAGTCATTGAAGCTACAGGCCAAAGAATAAGAAGTGATATTGATTTAATTAAATGTGAGAAGATCATATAAATTTCAAGACAGTAAAGTGTCAACATTCCTTTAGTTTTTGTAGATATTTAGTTCCATGACTACTTATTTACCTTATGACCAACAGTGAACTTCCCTGAAAACAAATTAAAAAACAAATCCTTGTGTATCTTTATTTTCTTTGTTGTTGTTAACAGGTAAGTGTTTACTCCAGTGTTTCCAGCAGAATGACCTTCTGAGCAGCCTGTAACTGAACACACATATCCACCCAAATTTCACTGAAAAACAGCAGTTCAGAAATTCTGTAAAATTATTCACTTCCTAAAGTTAAACAATACAAATCCACTCACTTCACCATGTATTTAAGACTGAAGACATTGAGACTCACATACATGTAAAGTCAGATGTATGGTGACTATGTAGTCTAGAACACAAATTGTAACTCTAGTTTTCTAGGTATTTATCTGAAATTCTTTCCATTTTGGTTTAAAATATTGAAGCCATACCAGTCTGAAGAAAATCTGAGAGAAAATGCAGAATTCTAGCTGCTGGAAAAGGAATGAAATCCATGGTAGAACACTCAGATAATAAAATAATTAGGAGTTTTAGATTCAGGCTAGGACCTGGCAAAGTGCTAGGAGATAGTATATGACTCTGGCACCTGGAGGTTTACATCTTGTGACAGTAACTCTCTGCTCCGTAACAGCAGGCTGAGGCTTACATTTATAGTGCAAAATAATTTTATTCACAGGCATATAAAATTAAAGCCTGGATAGTTTTGACTTTCTCCACTCCAATGTGGATAGCTACCATAACATAATGTTAAAGTTGAGAGGTAGCTTCATCATCAATTTGAAAATGGTGCATCTCACATAGAGGCATCTGCATCTTGGCTCTACTACAGTCCAGGTTCATCTGTTTCATCTGCCCTGTAAGTCCCAGCACAGAGTACAGCTGTAAACCTCAGGTGCAGGCAGTGGTTTCTATGCTGCCCTTTCTTTCTTACCCTGCATCAAAAACAGAAAAGAAAGTGTACAAGAGAAATCAGGAGAATTTTGATCGATTTCATGGTGGATGATTGAGACATTCTCTGCTACTAATTTGGTCCTGTTGTCACTGTGTATTACAGTCTTGCTTTGACTACTTTAACTTGCAGACACAACTCCTGTATCACTGTATGTTTGACCCATATGTTCTAGCCACTGGCCTCTGCTTGGATGCTGTAGGACTGTCTCCTGAGGTGGCCAAGTGAAGATCTTGGGAAGTAAAACCTCACTTTCTCAATTACTTATACAATCATAGCAAGATGAAATGGCAAGAGATTCTTTCAACACATAATGACAATAAAAATGAGAAAGTTTTGGGATGAGTGCCAAGATGTTAACATCCTCCCTACCCTTATCATTGCTTCAATGAAGTCATGTGTGTGTTACATGGTACTTATACTGATTGACAGTGTTCTGCTCTTCAGCAGATATACAACTGCTGGTGATGCCACTGTCACATTTTCTGGCATCTTTGGACTTCCTTACAATCTCCTTACTTCTCTGCCCTTAATATCACAGCTGAACATGATTCACCTCTGCTATTCCTTGCCATGACACCTTTGTATCCAGAGTGGACATGCAACTTTTGGACTGTTTAATTCCAAATGCACCACAATATTTCAGATAAACTTAGTGGTCTAATGAAATAATGGTATTCACGAACAGCACAGAAGGAGAGTCAGTATTGTGAAATTAAGCTTTTTTCTCATCAGCTTTCTAAGGGTCTGTCTATATGCCAAAACAACTGGAAAAACTGAACAACTCCAGGTGCACTCTGCAAGTACAAGCTTACAGAAAACTACCAGCTTTGGTTCCAGAAGTAAAACAGTCATGTCAGTTCAGTGATATATCATATACTAGTTGTTATCCCTCAGTGGGGATGGAGCACATGATTTATGAGGAGAGGCCAACACAGCTGGATTTGTTCAGCTTGAAGAAGAGAGGCCTTATTGCTTATTTTTAGACTTTTAACAGAAGAGCGCCTGGAGCACAAGGAAGAGACATACAAACCCACTAAAACAGCAAAAAACTAATCAAGGTCTGCATTGCTTGATGTAACTTTGAAGTCAGATGTGTCATAAAACTGGCTTTTCTTGGAGAAAGAGGTGGGCGCAGTTATCTTCAGAGGTCCTTTTCACCCTAAATCATGTGCTGACTCTAAGCTGAAAAGACAGAGCCACCTGACTGCTAAATTAAATTTATTTAAAATTTAAATTAAGGATAAATTAAATATAGGATCTAAATTAATTACCTGGTGTACTTTTGCAAAACACAGTGTTATGCCCTGCCACCAGTAATTCCCCTGAGATCCAATATAAACCCATACTGCTATAAAAAGTGTGGCAACAAGCAAAGAGACCTCCTTTCCCATAATTAGAGGCAGATTAGCCAAGTTGGCTCTGAAATCTGGAAGCCTGGAAGATAAGTCCCAAAGATGGAGAAGATACATTTGGCAAGGGGAACTCTAAGGAGCTAGCATCTGCTGGCAGCTCCTGCCCACTCAGCAGATGAGCCTGGGGGGAAGGCAGAGAGAGATGGGGCCTCTGAAGAGGTGGTGAATACCTCTGTAGAGCTGACAGAGGGACATACCAAACTGCGGACAATATAGAGGAGGGTTTCTGTTAAAAATTTCCTCCAAGTGCCAGGACTGGTTTTCCCTTAGGGCTGCTGATGCACATGTGAGAAATGATGCAATGGTTAATTGCAAACATAACAACAAGTGAGTCTGATTCTGAGCAGAACTACATTGATGTAAGTAAAAGATTAATCCAAATTATTTAGATAGTTGGTAGATAGTTATCTACCAACAAAAAACAACTGAAAGTAAAATCTGAAACGGCACCAATAACTCTCGGCTTTAATACCTAAAACTTGACTAAAATATCTGTAATCAAATGACCTTGAGCCAAGTCTCAATGACACCCAAAACCTTCATTGGGATTTGGATGAGATTTCAAGAGTTTCTCTGTATGTAACAAAAATCTCTTGTTGCCTGGGATATTTCCCTGAACAAATGGATCAAAATTGCCCTATTCTTTTGCAAAGCTGGATGGGGATAATGGAGAATTCTTGTTGTGGGTTGGAAGTTGGATTGAATTGTTTTAATGAATGCCAGAAAAAGTTTTCAAAAAACAGAAAGAACATAAAAATTTTTTGGGGACAGGTTTAAAGAAAACAAGTAAGAGCTTTCTATGATTTCTAGGAAACAAGATGAATGCTATTACAGCAAATAAAATCTAGCCAAAGGCAATGAAAGGATCATAAGTTATTGAAATTAGGGGGCTGTCACTTCAGAATGTGCACTTAACACATGCACTCCTTGGACTGTTTGCTGTTTAATAGTTTTGTTCCATGCACAAACGAGGATTACAGGTCACCAAGAAGCTAGCTTTTGGCAAGGTATTTGCTGAGTTAAGGAATGGTAGATAACACCCTGTGAGTAGCTCCTTGGACACATGACAACAGCAGAGATGCATTTTGCCTAAGGTAAAGGGCAATCCTGGGTTAGCTGAGGCTATGACTAGTAGAATTCTCTAACTAGAAGATACGTAACTTGCACAATCCCCTTTTAAAAACCGTTTGAAGAAGCAGTGTATAATTATCTGCAGAATTTGTTGGTACGTCTCAGCAAAACAGTGAAAGCAACTTATTTCTAAAAGGTCATGGTTCCAGATAAGTACATAGAAATCAGAAAGAAATGTAAAACCTTTGTAAGCACACATGTGTTGAGGAACACATGTAAACTTTCATGCATACATATGACTAATATACCTCTGCCTAGTTTAGATGAACAGAATCAGCTGTCTGAATGAACATGAAAATGTAAAAATGCTGACAGATCCCTACTGCAAAATAAGTGTACAATTTTAAAACATGCATTTAAAAAACAAGTTATCCCAACTAAATGAAATACATCCTTTTTCATTACTTACTAGTATCAAAAGTTTTTAGCATATGTTTCAGTGCTTTTTATTATATTTCTTCTAGTGTGTCTCATTTATAAGACAATTTTAAGGAAAGAAATCTTATTTAGTTCTTCCAAGCTTTTAAAGCCACAAAGTTTTATTAGATCTGATGGGAAAAAGCCAGCATAGTTGAAACACCTATATCAGCTTGAATATTAGTATAAAGTGAGTTGTTTGGAATCTAAACTTCGACGTTAACTTCTACTGAAGCACTGGCAAAACCCAGTGCCTGCTTTCCTGGAAGTTAAAACTGAGCTTTCATCCATCTCGAGCTCAAAAATTACTGTCTGGCTGCTTTGCTGCAACATTCAGCAACAAACTGCACTCTACAAGCTGTTAAGCACTATTACGACCACAAAAACAACAGCATTCAGTGTGTACAACAAACTTGAATAAGATACTTACAGGTAGCAGTGTTTCTGCTGGAGGCTGGACATGAGATCATACTAGAAAAAGAGGAAAAATGTATGTCACTGACCCAGTAATTTCTGTTTTAAAAGGCTGGCAGAGAAAGAAATCCAATGAGTGAGCGACAGAGAGAAAGCAGAGAGGGGGAGGGGAGAGAGATAGATGAAATTCCAGTCTTTCTGGTCAGCTTGGCTTAGTTTTCTCTGTACTGAAAATCCACAATAAACACTCCTTGCTTGCAGGACTGCTTCTGACTGCAGAGTCACAAATTACAAATACTTTTGGGCTCTGTATGATAAGAGCACTCAGAGATGCCTTTTAGCGTTTACACGCAGCAATGCTTCTCTGCTAGCCAGCCCCAGATCTTCTTTTCTCCTTCTGCTAGTTAAGTCTGCTGGGACTAAAAATTAAGCTGCTGTTATTAAGGTTTGCTTTTTGCCTTTTTTTTTCTTTTTTTTTTCTTTCTTTTTCTTTTTTTTTTTTTTGTCTCTGCTTTTGCTAGTTTATTTCCTTTGAAACATACACACACATCCCACCACAAAAGTATTCAAATTTTAGCTTTCTTTCTTCCCATTCAGAACAGCAAGAAAGACAAACAATATAGGCAAAATCCTAGCAATTGTTGAATATCTCATAAGATTAAAGATATCTCATGCCTTCTGTCATGAGATACACATCAGATTTAACTGGTTGATGAGATTCTAAGTAAAATTTGCTACCATACAGTGCGTCATGGATGCACACTGAGGAGTAAACCTGACAGCCCTAATTTTCAGAGCACAGAGACTGTATTGCAAAATCACAATACAAGGACAGACTATCCTTTGTCCACCTCAGCACAGGGACCAAAAGAGTTTTTTAAGTATACAGGACAAAAATGTTTTCAGCCCAGCCACAGGGGTGGGCTGTGGCAGTGACAAGGGTGAGAGGGACAGCATGGGGAAGAGCTACTGACTTCCAGGAATAAACAAGAGTCAAATCCAGCACAACCGTAGTGCTGTAACACTTTCTCCCCTTGTCCCTCTTTGAAAAAGCAAGCTTTGACCCTCATATGGAAACAAAGCTACAATATAAAATTGCAAAACTGAAGTCAAGATGAGGAAAGAAAAGAACAAGCAGATGTTGTTGTGACATGACTTATGTACAGATGAAGAAAACAGATGACTGTTTAAAATTAAAATGAACTCAAAGCTACACACTGTGTAATATGATACAATATGGCCTGTATTTCCCTAAGAGAAAAAAAAAAAAAAAACCACCAAGCAAAAAACATTTCCTTGAGGTACATTACTTGTACTAGAGTGGTATACTGTCCTGGGTTTCAGACTACATATTTTATCAGGTTTCAGAAAAACTTGCAATATATACTTGTCTCCTCTGAGCTGTGTAGATGGCTGTGGGTAGCCTGTGTGTTTCTGGTTTTGCTTGTTGAAACATAGATTCTAATTCACTGTGATGAATGGCCTGTCTGCATTTTACAGTGATCTGATTAGGAGCATCAGCATAACTGTCCTTACAGGATGATTAAAATGGTGGCACCCTATTTTAAAATCTGTGACACATACATCAGTAATATCATTGCAGAAGATGTCTTCAAACTGGTTTTATTACTGCAGCAATGAACTTAGCATCTCATTTTTTTATTGAACTCCTTAACTACAATTAATTTTTGCAATCTATCAAGGTCACATTATTTAAAGGATAGAACAAAATTATCCAAGCTTTTCTTGACAAATGCCAGAGCACTGAAGAGAAGACAAGCCTTTTGTACAACACTCAGTCTTTCCATTTCAATGTTCGCCCACACAGGAAAGAGAGTAGTTCTGTTTCCCACAGATGAAACTTAAGCACATAATATATTTTTTATCAATTATTAGTAAAATCATGCAAGCCAGACTGTTGATATGAAGGTAATAAGTTAAAAGTTTTCTGCAATCTTTTGTTAACAAGATACAGTCAAAATCAGCCCCTTTCTTTTTCAAGTCTTTTGTTTGAAAAATTAAAGACCACAGTTGAGGCACAAAACAGGCAAGAATACACACACACACACACACACACACACAGAGACACCTCACACACAGCCCCATCTCTCCTCTTTCATTTTCACTTACATTGATAAGCAATGGCCTAAACCCACATTGTCTGATAACTGCACATTCAGTCAACACTCTTGTAAGAAGGATGAGGTTCTCCAAGGAACAAAAGATTTGTCCCTGTCCTAACGTGGAGGCTGTAACAAGAGGAAGATATGCTGCATCATGAGGAAAAAAAGATACAATTATTTTCCTGTTATTTACTACATGACATAAATTTTATTGCATGAGCAACAATACCTGGTAGAGCAGTCCACTCTTCATACAACTTTTAAAGAAAATATTCTAATGCATCACTGTCTTACATGTAGCATAGCTGTCAGAAGGTGAAATGCATTGGGTCATTGCCAGCTGCTTCATTGGCAAATACATGCAGAGAATATATAATGGCAAAGTTCTTGACCAAAGACAAATTATTCAAATTTTTTGACTGCAGAAGGGGCATTAGACGGAGAAAATGACATTATGGAAGACACAACAAGGCAGAAAAAAAGTACGTGGTTTGCGTCAAGCAGATCAAAAGATCAGAATGTTGCCTGAATGTTTGAGTCAAATGTGAGTGGCACTTCCAGTAAAATAAATAGCTTATTTGAGAAATCCATATTTAGTTCTATTATCTCTAATTTCAAAGACTTTGATATTTTCCCAGAAGACTTTGTATCATGGGCTAGACACTCAGGTATTGCAGAGGGCAGTGAAGGGACATCTTCAAAGACTTTGGCATCTTGGCAACCTCTGCAGTCCTTTGCCTGCATGTATCAGGAGCACATCACCACTGGTAAGGTTTCTTGAAAATATGCATAAAAAAAATATGTAGGGATTAGCATACATGCTGTAAATCATAAAAACACCACTTTGTGGCCATGGTGTTCTTTTCAGAAGAATGAGAGGGACTAGGCATAGCTGGATACAAATCAGCAAAGTCTTCTCCCCCTGGCCTCCAGGGCAGCCTCACTGCAGCATGCATGGCCACGGGGGTTGTGGGACTCTGTGACCGGAGAGGCTTGTCCCTCACTGGACCAGGATAGTAGAGACACATAATAATTTTGTAGGAAGAGAAACTCAGCTACCACCATTCTGCAGGACACTTTCTGCAGCACTAGAAGATGTGTGTGTAAGCTTCATCACAGAATTTCAATTCTAGAAATTATGAGTATTTGTACTTGTGCTCCCAGCACCTATAAAGGTGACCCTTTGTCTTCAAAGCTGCTGCCATACCCTTCTCATCTGCTGTAAAAAGATAAAGGTTAGATTTTTCAAGGTGACATGGTATGAAATGGGGTGCAGCAGCTAATATGACCATCAGCATTTCTAGCTTTTGAGGGTAGCTAGGATCTGGTCTGTCTCACAGGCATCACACATGAGGTCAGGATGAACCCTTTCCTACCTCCTCCTGGTCACAGAGATCCTGGACAGACTGAGCACCATGAAAATCATCAATTTGACACCACTGGAGAACAGCACTTAGTGAAGACCTTGGAGGAATGTCAATGTCCCTGTCATAGAGGAAATAATTATATTCCCTCTTGCAAGGACCTGGCCTGTTCTTCAATGTACCTAACAAGGGGTGGGAAAAGCAACTGTTCTACACATCTAGAAGCATAGGAGAGAAATGGTAAACACTATGTGTTCAAAATGTGAGCAAAAAAAAAAAAAAGGCTAAAAATAGTTCCAAGAAACATGAAGGATTGTCTCCTGCTGGCAGTCTGCCCACTTCTTCTAACAGTGCTCACAAATGGGTTTCAAAAATGCGTGTTCAAAATGCCTGTTTTCCCTCTCTTTCTTTAAAGTCTGTTGTTCCACTTCCAATCATTTCACCACAGACCACATGTCTTCATTAATGAAAAGGGAGAGTTGTTCTCATAATCAAACTACTATCCAATTTACTTCAAACTGAAAGACTTTTAGGAACATTACCTTATTGCCATTAAAGGAATTTGTGCTCAGGAAAGGTTCCTTAGTTGTTTTAGTTGAGATCAATCAAAGTGAATTTAATGAGACTCTGGAGATTTTTATTCAAAGTCTTTGAAAATTGGGCCTTTTGTGGGGCAGGGCCTTTATTTTGGCTTTAGACCACATATGGATTTAGGCCACATATGTATAAATGGATTTGCATCTCAGATGATGTTTCTAAAGTTTCACTGACTTTCCTTATTTAGCCCACTTTGCCACTGACTATGAAAGATCTGCAAAAAGAGTTTTCCAAACAATGTCACCAATTTTATTTTTGTATTCTACAGAAGGGTGTAAGATCTGCAAAGGCAGACTACTTCTCAGAAGCATAATATGGTACGCAAGCAGATAGCAGATATGCTCCTGACCTTAAGCAGTAGTTCCAGAAAACACATACTTTTTAGAATATTGGAATCATCCTATGCTTATTCTTGCACATGCTATACAGAGCAGACTGAAAACCAGGAACACTGATCCTCATAAAGAACCTCCCTGGGCTCTGAAGTCTACATTTTTACCTACAGCAGTGCTTTAATTGTGACAACATATTCCCAAAATTATTGCAATCCCTAACTGTTCAGAAGGTATGCAGAAGTCTTGAAGCACAGAATAGTTTTAATCTGCTATAATCCTCTAAAAAGATTAGTTCTGAAGAATTTTCATATCTTGGCATTCAGCTAAGGTATTATTAAGATGAGAGGTTAATTAAAGAAAATTGGAGGAGCCTTCTGAGAGTGAAGAAAAGAAACCACACTAGTTTGCACCTGCTGAGGACAGCTTAGGGAATTCTAGGAAAATGTGTTACTTTAATTCTAATAGTACCAAATCTGATTCTTTCTTGTAATGAATGAAACACAGCAACTGGAAAAATGAAGACTTCTCCAGAATATCCCCACTGTAAATGTGAGTGTTCCTGTAATCTTTCTACTTTAATATCAAAGCCCAGCTGTGGCGCAAGCAGTACCCACTGTTATCTGGGCAAATGCAGACCTAGGGAAGGTAGAACATAATGGGCAACATGAGAGGTTTGAGAGATAAAGCCAAAAAGAGAAGAAGAGGAGGGCAGAACAAAGACTGGCTTGGAAAGGAGAGCCTGAAACCAGGACTCCAGCTATGGCCACCAGCTTCATCTCACACAGCCTAAGGCACACCTTTGTTTCAACATTCTCACTGAAAAGCATATTAGTGTTAAGACATGATCTGTGGAGACAAGAGAAATGCTTCCCCAGTCTGACGCATATCTGTATCTTTATGTGTACAAACAAATGCAATTCAGCAAGAATTTTATGAGAAATTATGCGAGTAATGCAACTATGTTTGGTCATTGGAAGCAAGGAATCATATTTTCGTCTTCTTTTCAAGAACTATGCTTAGAATTATAGTAGATAATACAAAGAGAAGGAGAAAATTATTGAGCAAGAACCTTTAAATGTCTGAGAAAGAATCTTGAATAGGTGTTTTGTGTTAACTTCATAAGCTTCCATATCAGGAAAGGGAAATGACAAAAAAGACACATCACAAAACACCTGGACATGCTAAAAAGAACATAGACTTTCTAAAAAATTCAGCACCTAGTCACTGTAGCTGGTAGAATCTTCTTAAAAAAAAAAAAAAAAGAAAGAAAAGTTCTTCTTGCTCTTCCTCTTTCACTATTTTCACTATTTTTTCTTTTCTAAGTCTTCAAATGACCAGATGTAGCTCAATTTCAGTTTTTATTCACTCTGTCTGTTTCTTACTTTCACTATTTCACTATATTCTACTATTGAAGCATAGAATAAGGACTTTACAATTAGAAATTGTAAAGCAGGTATGTTTTATTTCCAGCTGGGACACACAGGGTCTTATCTCCTCCAAACTGTGGTTAAGACAAGGTCCATGTTTAAATACACATTGATCCCACACCTCCCCACCGCCCATTCCCGCCTTCTCTCACTTTGTATTCCAACCAGCTGCCACACCCCCTAGTGGTCATGAGCTGGGTCCTTGGGAGGAAGGCCAACATCTTCCTCAGGTTGTTCTTCACTTCTGGGCAGGCACGGTGGAGGTTTGGCTGTTTTTCAGGTCACTTTGTGTAGCCATGGTTCGTGCCTGAGATGTTTTGGTTTTCTGAAACTCTTTTCCCAGAGAGTTTTCTGTCAACAAGAGACATGTTTTTCTAACTGTAACCTTTGTTTACATTCTTTCCCTAGGAGGGACTTCTTCTTGATGTCCCTCTGGTTTGACCAACGTGATTGAAGAAGTTTGTCTTTGTCCCACCAATCCAATTTTTCTGTGTAGAACAGTAGAAAGGGGACGAGATTCCCGGAAATAAACACAGTCATTTTTCAGCCTTCTGAAGTTGAGTCTGTGTCGTTGTGGTGTACAACAGCATCAACTTTGCTCTTGCCAAAGATGAGGAGCTTGATTTTGCTGGATTCAAGCCACAAAGTTCTGCTTTATGGATTTTTGACAAATACCTAGGTCCTGCTTTGCTGAGTTTCCACATGATACATCTTACCTATATGACTTCTACCTAGTAACTACCTAACAACCAAGCTTAATAGCTAATCTTCTATGTGTTCTCAGTACAAGCTATTTCTTTACTTTTACAAAATCAAAACCTGCTTCTAAAATCCTGTATTTTTATATTTATAAACATCCTCCATATCACTATTTCACTATTTTCACTATTTTTTGCCGTCTATTTTTTTCTATGTCTTTGAATGACCAGATGTAGCTCCATCTCAGTTTCACTTGGAAGTGCCTAATGTCTGTTAATAGTGTCTGTTTTTTGCTTGAACCATCCTCCCTGCACTGGCCAGAAGATGAGCCAGTAAAAAAATTAAAGGAAGTAAATATACTTCATTTAAAACCTCTTTCTAGCTGAGGTTCATTATAGAGTAATAGTGAATGATAATGTGAGGTGTCTTTTCTCTTGGCAGTTTGTCTAAACAGAATTTTAATTCAGCCAGCCTAGGTCTGAGTGAAAAGGCACAAAGTCTCTTGAGGAGTGTAGGGTGTTGGCCAGAAAAACAGATGCTTGCAGAAAGAGCTGGGATATTGTGGAAGAAATATGAATGAGAGACAAAAAAATATGAATGAGGGACAAAGAAAGTTATCCCATTTTCTGACTTTCCCAAGTCAAAGGTACCCAAGGTTAGATCCAAACTGTGAGAACACTGTATCACACAAATTGAACCAGCTGCAGTGTTTCCAGGCCACCAACAAACCTCATTGAATCATAGAATGACAGAGTGTTCTGATTTGGAAGAGACCTTAAAGATCATTTATCCTAACCCCCTTGCCATGGACAGAAGTGTCTTTTACAAGATCAGGCTGCTTAAAGTCACATTAAACCTCATTCCATAGGATGGATTGAGGCACATCTCAAGTGTTGTTACACTGAAATATACAATTACTTTGTTAGGCCAGACAGAAGAGAAAGCGAAAGAATGCCTGGGCAGAGTGATTAGAGACCTACTCAGCCTTAACAGCATTACAGTGTACCTGGCTGTAATCAGGAAAATTAGGGATGCATGCACCTAAATATGGGTTGTGTGTCTCAGCTGCTCATGACTTTGGAAAATGGCATTTCTCAGACTGAATTCAATGTCACATTGAATGAGCTGAAAAAAATAATCTACCTTAAATTCAAGAATGCCAAGTTCTTTGGAGACGTGTCACTGCAAGCCCAAAGGAAGCGTCTTTGTCCTGGAGAATATAGCAGTACACTACAACAGAGTTAAGGCACTACACTAACACTCAGGAGAGCTTCAGGGACATCTGTTTGACCCCACCTCCAGTAGATTGTAATTATCTTTATCCAGAGCTCACTGGCCCTGAAGCAGAGTCAGTAGAGGAGATGGCCTCAGAGCTCCTCAGCAACTTCAGCACAAGAACTGAGATGGGCATCAGGCTGTTTTCAGCCACCGGCTGAAACAGCTGAGGGTTTAGAACTGTAAAACGACATGAATTAAGATTTTATTCAAAGCAGATAACTCTACTTGAATCTACCAAAACAGGGTTTTGATCTGACTCTGATTTAACCTCTACCAAAAAAATATTAAAAATTATTATGAGTATATACAGAGTTTTTCAGTGCATGAATCTTGGTTCATTTTCCAGTGAGATGGAACTTCTGAACTGATTTTTTTATAGCTTTTGAGGAGCGATAATCCTTTCCTCTGCAGGTGTAAGAACTGATAGGGTGTACTTCCTAGGAGTTTAGCCCACTCACTGCCTCCAGCAACCTTGCTGGATATTTAAGGAGACTTCAAAACCTGAAAAAGACATTTTTTTAAATACACCTTGGTTAAAAAAAGAGAAGTTTTAATGTCACAAATGTAGAGACTGCACTTAAAATTGTCTGAGAACAGATAATTTAAAATTGTAAACAAACATATTTAAATGTGCATCATAGGATCACCATTTTAAAGTAATCACCATTATAAACTACTCTTCACTTATGTTCGAAGTTTGAACCAGGACAAGACAAAATACTCACCAGGGGCACTTACTGAGCTTCAGCAGCAGTCTTGCAGCAAATAGCTTTATTAAACAAGCCAATGCAGAATCAACAAAAACCCTGTTAAGAACCTAGCCAAAAACTGTAGCTTGATGTTTTAAGTCATATACTCAGGTCACATCTGTAATCACACAGAAGGGAATTATACAGGCAGTATCAAAAACCTCCTACCTGTGGTGACAGATATGATCTTGACTCATGATCTTTATAATATAATGAATTTCACTACGTTGAGACTATTGTATTCTGCTAATTGCTCTTCCATCCTAAGAAAAGGGAGAAAGAATGGTTTTGAAAAGACTTACTGATGTAAAAAAGTTTGAAAGCATAACACAACAGAAGTTTGCCCTATTTTTAAAATAAACAACCTCTTATCTCTCTTCGCATGAATGCAACATGAGAAATTAGAGCCTGGCTGCTATGTCGAGAAGAGAAGAAGTATGTTCATAAGTGAGGGGATTCCTCAGATGAAGCCAGGGAAAAGCCAAGCAAACACTCTTCAAGGATCCTTTCCTTACCAAGGGTTTAAACCACATGTGTGCATCCACAGTGTGTATCCTCCATCAGTGACTTCAGAAGGAAGTATTGCTGTTGGGCTCCACTGCTGGAAGACACTTTGTGCACTGCTTATGTCCTGGGAAAGCCCAGAACATGGCTGCTAGGGCAACATTTCAAAGAAATCAGTAAGAACTACTCTTCCCACCTGTGCTGCATTGGCTCCAGACCAAAATGGGAAATTTATGGCCTCAGCTTGTGTTCTTGGGAACAGAGAGAGCTGGAGCCTGGTGATAAATATGGACATGTCGTCAGATGGGTAGGGCCTGGGGAGCTCAAGACAGAGGAGCAGGATGCTAGCAGAAGTCCCAGCTGTGGCAGACCTAGCTCCTGTGTATGACTGCAAACAGCATTCCTTCCTCAGGCATGGCTTGGGCTGGTCTGTCTCCCCAGTATGACAGGAAACCACCCTCTTGTGAACTGGCAGGTCTAACTGGGAAGAGAGTGAAGAATAAGAAAGAAACTAACAGCGCACATTTCTTTTCTGTGGAGGCCTGTGGGCCTGCTAGGGGCCTTCCTGGGGCTGTGTTTTGGAAGAATGTCCCCTAGACTTTAACCTCTCCTGTGGAGCCCCTGTTTAACTGACAGGTTGTCAATCAACCCCAGTGCCACAGCCCCTGTGGGACCGTTGGCCGTTACGTCCCTGGATGACCTTACATGGTCAGGTTTCTAGCAGTTTCCCTGTTCTTTGTAACCCCATTGGTTTGTACCCCTGTCTGTTTACCCTCGTGTCTCCCTACTGGTCAGTGTACTCCTTTTGCCCACCCATGCCTCTCGGTGATTGGTTGCTACGGTTGGCTCCACCCCCTTGTGCCCCTATATAAGCCTGGACCCTCTAACTGTCATTGTCTTTGCCTCTGGACCCCTTCAGTGTGTGGCTGCAATAATCCCTCCTGGAATTCTATGCAAAGGCCCTTCCCGTCCTCCATTGTCAGCAAGTTACCTGTGGTACGTGTGTGTGTGAGTGACTGCTGTGTGTCTGCACAAACGCCTGCCTCGTGGGGACTCTCTAGGGAGGTTGCAGAGTCACCACTGGCCTGCATAGCAACCCTTTCCTTTCATCAAGCCTGTTCCATCCACTCACAACACTGCCATAGCACTTTTACAGAAAATTGTGTCAGCGAAACCTCATCCTACAAACACTTAGCTCAGATGTACAAGCCATGAAATGATGTTTTGCTTGTGACCAAAGAAGACAATGACCTACATATGCTGTTAACTAGTTTGTACTATGGTCTGAGAAAAATAGTGTAAATCACCATGGTATTTAGAACCAAAACCCAAAATTACTAGATGGAGAGGAGGTACATTATGACAACTCATTAGTACAACTGAGGGATGCAATGATAAACTGATAATTACCGTACATTAGCAAATTTTGAAGGGTTTCCATATTTTTAACAAAAATTTATCCTTTACATCTTTGATCTCTCTCTACTGCATCTTCTTAATATAGTTGACTTCCTCCCTAGAAGAGGAACTTGTAGAAGTAGGGAATTGTTTAGTCAAACTTTTCTAGCCCTCAGGGAATTATAGCCAATTACATTTATAACCAATGTCTGAAGTTTAAGGGCAAGTTCTTGACCAGACCTCAGTGTTTAATGTAAACTATATGTCGACTTCAGCATTCAAATTTAGCTAGAGTTGGCCAGCAGATACCCCTCACTTCCTCCACATGCCTTTCCCTTTTTCCTGCCTTTCCCTTTTTTCTCCAGCACTATGCAGGGTATTGACCAACAAAACAATTGACAAAAGAAATGGCCTGTCTGAGAGAAAACATTATTTTTTCTCTAATACTGTGGCTTTATTCCCAAAGCTGACCTTATCAGGAGTGTTATAAGCAGGGGTGCAGGAAAGCTACAAAACTACAGAATTCCAGTTAGCTTTGAGATGGAAGACCATCCCTGTTAAAATCAGTAAGACCTGTGACAATTATATGAGCGATTTTTACCTTTAAGACCAGGCTTTACTCCTTAGGATGCACAGATTTTTATTAAGCATAGAGAACACAGTTGTGCAAATAGAAGAAAGACCTTTTTAACCTTAACCAATGTTTATTAAGTCTCAACAGTCTCAGCCAAAACACATTTTAACCTTTATTGTTGAAGTATTTAGTTGAGTAGCCCAAATGTGTTGTATCAATAACAGAAAGTCACTATGTTTGAAACCAAAATGAGGGGAAGGTCTTACTGAAGTTATAATTAAAAAAATAAAACATTCTTAATCCAAACTGATGACCTGTCTTTTCCATATTAATGTGTTCAGCCCATGTTTTCTCCTTCCCCATCTTCATTCAAGTCATAGATTAAACCCTCTGCAGCCTCATTCCTCTCAATCCTGAACATGTCCCCTGACAATTTTTCTTCCTCTTTGCAGAAGTCTGTCATAGTGAATCCTGCTCTGTTGTGTCAGTATCAGACAGGGCTAGTAAATTCCCATGTATGTGGCAGTTGGCAGCCCTGTGTTTGGATGTCCTCCTGCAATATACTGATTTGCAGTGGTGCTGAGCATCTGGCATGCCCCCCCCCCTTGCTGGTGCCAGGTATCAAAGATTTCAGATGACAAGATCACACCATCGGAGCCTGACAGTAAGATCAGACATAGTGCTTTTAACAGAATATTCATTTCCAACCATATTCTTTCAATGTGCTTCAAAACCAGAAAACTTCAGTTATCTTGATTTTAAACACTAGTCAAAGAGTTGCTTACCCTGCAGGCCAGCTGTCCAACCTGTAATGCTGCAATGAATTATCATTGTCTACGTGGATCTTTGTGCTCCCATGGAGTCTCACTGAAATAAATCTTCTTCTCCCTATTCAGAGTTTATCAGGGGATCCAAAATTCATTGTTTCTCAACAGTTCAGTAGAAGTACTATTAGCAAACAAAGCAGAAATCCTGCCAGTGCCAAAAACTCTGCCGAATGGATTGTCGATTGCATTTAAAAATTGGATGCAACCACACAGCACTGTCAAACAGAAATGTCTACTTTGATTTTCACGAAGTGTTGAAGGGTCCCCTCTATCCTACCTAGCATTCAGCCAGGTCCCAGCGATGCAACAGTGTATTCACTGCTTTCTCATTTTGCTAGGCAGGCAAGAACTCAAAACTGGAAAGGTCATCCCTTTCTGAGTCTGTTTTACAACAGATGGTTACAATCAGCTTTTCCCGGTAAGCACAAATGAAGAATGATGTTTAAATTCTTAGCATCCTCTAGATAACATCTCATGTAAACAGAAGTAAATTGCATATAAGAAATGTCTTTAAATGTATTTAAAGGGACTACCTCTATTTCAGCATTCCTCTCTGAAACCAAGATCATGACTTCTTGAATATCCACAGTCCAAGGGGCCCCAAGTTTGTGTTCTGCTGTGTTAGCCAAACCAGTTCTTGCTAAGAACACTGCCAAATACTGAAGACAACAGGATATGGAGCAAGTATATCACCCTTCAAAAACAAAGTAAATGCCAGAGTTATACTTTATACTGGCTTAGCACTATATAACTCGATTCTGTAATGAGAACAATCTCTCTTCACTACCTATACCAAATATTCTTAAAATCAGGAGGCCTGAGTTATATGACTACTTAGCATGCCATTCTCAGCCTCGCTAAAACAGGATAATGAAAAGTGTATTTCTAAAAGATGAGAGATGGAAGGAGCTGGACAGGAATGTTCCTCAAAATAACAGACTGTTAATAAAGGCAAGAGTCAACACAGTTGACACCTGGTACATCATTTACAGTTTAACAGCAAAAGGAACTGTTTCTTTAGGAAATTAAATATAACGCTACTCACTGTAAACATGTTTCTTTGCTAATGCCGCTTTATAACCTCCTGCTGGTTACGTTGCTGAAGCAATTGCTTACTTTGGAAGAAGTTTGCTCCTTCCCCGTGAGAAAAGTGTTTCCCATAATTTTCACCATGAGCAGAGGGAGCTCAGGGGTCAGGGGCCCATCCAGAAAAGCCAATTTTGCCTACTAAATTACAACCTTATTTTGCCTCTTATTTTGTCTCTTTGTTCTCGTCTTTTCACTCAAATTTCCTTTAGGGGAATGTGGAATAAAAATAGGAAGTTAAAAAAATAAAATAGGAGGTTTTGGATATCCTTTAACTAGTACTGCAAAGATGCAAGAGTACAAGAGAGAGAGAAGTAAGTCTATTGCAGCAGAAACTCTTTTCTACTTAGGTCAGAACATTATATCTTGACCGCCTCAAATTTAAGATATAGGGGAAACAGAGAAAATTGTTTTCTCACTGGAGTCAAGAAACAGAAAACTCAGACAAAAGTTATGGTAAAAAGAGACTGGGGAACTTCTAAGGTTGGGGTTTCTTAAGCTTTTGTTCACAGCTTTTTATCCTGATTTTAATAGTGGTTTGGTTAACGGTTTGAAATATCTTCCCGCCAGTCAAAGAATACATGCAGAAAACTCATATGTGAGCCTTCTCCTGTGTCAGGAGATCCTTCAGCTGGACCAGCACTCAGCAGAGCAGCTATTTCTAATGCTTATCAGGAAAGAAAATAAGCTTATCAGGATAGAAAATATGCAGAGACTCTTCTTAAAATCAGAGATTCTGATTTTTTAACAGCCAGGAAAGTAAAAAAATGTAGATTTAAAAGCTCTTTTTTACATTCTGGTTTACTACAAAATAATATAATAATTGTAGTATCAAATCTTTTGTTTCCTGTTCAAAAATATTAAATATTTACTAGTCAGATTTCACTGTATAGACTCATTTCAGTGCATTTTGTGTTTAAACACACAGAAATTCATTTGACTGGAAGATTGTTGCTTGTTTTGGAGGAAGAAGAATGGAGGTTGATAAAGTGATATGTTGATAACATGGCATGATAAAGTAAACATATCTCCTTTGTGTTCCTGAACAGTGGATGGATCTCTTCTCTCACAGAATAGGAAGAGTGGTTGTGTTAGTTCAACACAAATGTGTAGTGTATCCTCTTGGGAAACAACAACAACAACAACAACCAAACAAATAAACAAACAAACAAAAACCCAACACCACAAAAAAAAAAAAACAAAAAAAAACACCAAAAAAAACCAAAACAAAACCAAAACAAAACCAAAACAAAACAAAAACAAACAACCCCCAAAACAAAAAAACAAACAAAAAACCAAACCAAACCAAACAAACAACAACAACAAAAACACACACACACAAAAAAAAAATAAAAACCAAACCCACCACAACATAACTCTTGCTAATAAGATATCTAGTTTAAGCAGTTTAAGTGTTGTACCTGAATGGTACATGTGGGGTTTTTTTCAGAATCATTGGTAGGTTGAAGGAGTCACCATGTTCAATTCATTATTTCTACAGTAGCCCTGGAAGTTTGAGCAAAATAAGCAGGACGACAAAAAAACCTAAATGTAGGCAGAAAAAAATACTTGTATTTCACTTCCAGCAGGGCTGTTAATTGTTTCATCTTGATTCACTTTCCTGTGACTGGAAGTTTCATTTCCTGTTGAAGAAAAAGACTCCTCCCCTTTTTTCAAATCATGCCCAGTTTGTGTGATGGATGTATCTAGTCCTCCCCAGAACCATGGTCTGTCTCTCAGGACATTGTACTGGTTGCAGTATCCACATCTAGAGAAATGCTTTCCTAGAAAGTCTTGACAAGTTTTAGAAGTCTAAACGTACTGCATGACTTACCTTGCCCAAAGATGAAACCGTGAAAAGTCACCTTATGTACCCTGAGCTACTAAAACTTCTCTGTGATTAGCATAGCCAGAGACAGCTAGAGTTGAACAAACTGCACCAAAACCTGGTCTCACAATAGCCAGCCAATCAAGCATAATTTTAGTGCGTCCAAGACAATTCCATGAAAGACAGACAACCATGAAACATCAGGGACATCTCCCTTAGACCATACCTTAATCTACTTTAATTGTTTTAGTGAAAACTGGCAGTTTTCTCAGTGTGATTGAACACATATGAATTCCCTCCATTGTTTTTAATACACTGCTCATTCACCATTTTCTCCACAGGTAGAAGCAAAGGCAAGTGTTTGGTAAGAGTGACAAAGAAGGTATTACACTTCTGGGGTAACTCAGCATACTAAGTCTGAAGGGAGTAAAAAAGTTCAAATCCTTTGTTTCTTCTGACAGATACTAAAACTCCCAAGATGGCCAGAAAACACGTCAAGTAAAGGCTCCATTAATCATTTTCAGTGCCTTGCATTTTATTAATAAAGTTTTGTCCCAGGCAAGCATTTAAGTGCTGAAAAAAATATTCCACATTCTCTAAGACTTAACAATATTTGTTCAGAGCTTTGTGCATACAGAAATAAAAAGTTAAAGTAAGGCCCAACAAGAGTTAAAATAAACCACAAACTATATTCTCATCTAGACATTAACCACGCAGGATTAATTTGAATCTTAATCTTATATTAATGAAGTACTGAAAGAAAGAAAAAGCCAACAGTGAATAAAATAATTACAAATTAACATTTGGCAGACTTACAGAAGACAATTAGGGACACGTGTATGCTAATATAGAGCACAGACCTGTGTAAACAATTATCTTTTAAAAGTAAACCACAGGTAACACAGAGACAAAGCCGCAACCTTAAAGTTGCCAGAAGCTGCCAGTACAAGTACTCTTCAAAACATGGTGTGGTCATATCACTGCTTAGACATGCTCAACAAGAGATCCTTAGACTTGATTAGCCAACATGAGCAATTGCCTCTCTTCCCAAGCCTCTCTTGTGGTTAAACCCAAGTAAGGCACAATGGCTGGTGAGTGTTCTACAAAATCATTGCTGCTTTCTGTTTGAAACATTGGAATTTTTAGTATGTAGGATTGTTTTTGAGATCTTAGGACTTTGCTTCTATGGAAGTGGCAGAGGCCGCTGGAAATGACAGGTCCAAGTCATGGAGTTTGGATCTGAGTCTAGTCATGGAGAAATGCAAAGCTCCTGGAGAAATGCAAAGTTGCTGAGTTCTCCAGCAGTCTTTGACTTACAGGGCAGAGCTTGAGAAAGGCAGCTGAACAGGGAAGTGGTTGACTGCTCTTCTGTCCTTGGGAGCTTCATATCAGTTCCAGAAAAGACAACTTCTTTCAACACCAACACAGAAATCTATTCACATGCAAAGATTTGCTATTTGCCTCCATGCATGACATTTTGGTCCATTAAAGCTTAAAAGGGGAGAAAAGAAATACAACAGAAACCTCTTACTGATCACTGGGAAATGTATCTGTAAAATATGGCTCCACCAGTACCTGAGCTGTGTTTTTAAGTAGCTGATATGTTCCTGCCCTGAGGAAATGACCCCACAGGGGCAAGCACAAGGGCTATACTCTGCCATCAAAAGCTGCTAAGCTACTTTGCTCATGTGGAACCTCAGTGTCTTCACTGGATTTCCTATTCAAGTGTTTTATGTAGTACTAAACAGATCTCTTACAAAGTTTATGCTTGTACAGGAATTCAACTTTTCTTTAAAGAAATTAGATGGAAAGTTGCCAGTTTTAGTAGTTCACTTCATTCTGACCCAAAATTACTTTCTTCTGTGAAGGATGATAAGAAATACTATCCATTCTGATACTAAAATGTATCACTGCTAAAAAAAAAAGTTGACACAGGCTTCTCATTAATAATAAAAAAATTGAGTGAGTAAGCAGCATACCACATTCTATGTTTAAAGATTCTGAAGGCCACTAAATAAATCCTGTGAACTGATGCATTTTATTATCTTTTGCTCAAATTTATAATTTAAAAAAATGCTTAGGAATACCAGAGTGAACCAAACCTTATAGCAGTAAATTGTCTTAGGGAGTTGTCTTTTCATCCCCTTTGGCATGAATCTACATACATACGTGAGATATTTCAAGTATGGACTGTACAAGAATATATCAGGTTCACATCTCTGCCCATAACTTGTCTGGTGCAGTGGTAAAGCAATTTGTTCTGTGTCAGTAACAGCATTCATGGCTGATAAGGGAGCCTGGGAGGTGATTTATTCCTAGAGCAGCTTAAGACGAAATTCCAGCTGTGTTACATTCTCTTAGTTAAACCAGCTGTAAATTACAGCCAGATCCCTGCAAAAGGCAGAGAGATACAGAAAAGATGAAAAAAGGAAAGCATCTCCAGAGACACAGTACCTCACCGGCTCCAGGGCACTTGGCAAAAAGTTTGGCTTGGTTAATGGTCTTCTGTGTGACAAGGAACATATGGCTCTCACACTTAAAAAAAAGTTTTGAAAAAGCATCTCAGAGAAGGGAGTATTAAACCTCAAGCAGCTACATTTGGTACTTGGTGGCAAAAGGAGGCAAGAGCGGTATCTTACTTGGCAAGAGCTAAAACAACACCAAAAATTCTTACTGGATCTGGAAACTGAAAATTACAGATAATGGAAATAAAATGTTATTGCAGTGGGCCATGCGTTCCTGCCTGGGGAGAAAGTCTTCCAACAGTCATGGAGTTGGTCAGAAAAAAAACCTTCTAACCTTCCTGACCCAGTGAACCCAGGTATAAAACAATTGTCGGCTTAGAAAAATTATATGGCCACACTGCCTTTGGGAACTGCTTAATATAAGACAGAATTTGCAGTTGTCAATTGTCCATAGAAAGCTTGGACAGAACAGAGGGTGAGAAGAGAACAAAAAAGGCTGAAATGTATACATGCCTCTCTTTTCTACCCTTTTTCCTCAGCATTCTCTTTTGGCACTGTGGCAAGTGCAGCTGAGGATGGAATCCTTTCACAGATCCTATGCAGATTCATTATATTTTTGCAATATTTTAGAAAATACACTGATGAGGATGTGAATAAGAATGAGAATAAAAATACTTCCCAATAATGACATTAATAACAGCAATTCAGTTCCTTTTTTATTAGGGTCAGTGTTTGTTCTCTTGTAGAAAGAGGAACTTCAGCCTGTATCTTTTCTGAATAAGTCTTCTCATTTTTATGGAGATATTTTACATCTGGAGCTGTAGATGCAAAGTTACATAAACATTTTCCAGTTGCAGTATGTGGTGGTGTGTTTTTTCTTTATACGTATTTTTGGGAACCCTTTTGAAAGGTTTGTTCCTGTTTTCTCCCTGATATGTGTGGTTTTACCCCAAGTTTTCTCCTCCCTGGCCCAGCTGTCATTCACCCCCTAGACCCACCTGTTACCTCATTCACACAATGTCAGTCTCCCCTAATCCCTGCTCTTAGTTCCAGAGAGTTCCCTGTCAATCCTTGTTGTCCCTACCCCGCTGCCCAAACCCCACCCTGGAACTCCCCTAATCCTCCATGTCCCGTTGGCCCATGTGACCCTTTCCTTTCCCCTTGCCTTCCCTATAGGGTGCCATATTTTGAGTCCCTCCTCAATCCCCTACCAGTTTTACGCCCGACTGGTTGAAAAATTGTATCCTTCCCCAGTTCCTCCCCCATTTAAAAGACTGTGCACACACCGGCTTTTCGGTTTTTTCGTCACTGCCCACCTTGGGTGATAAATCCTTTGGGAAGCACACGGGAGACCCTCTCCCTGTTCTTTATTCCAATCCAAGGCACATCACAACTGACTGCTGTTCGAGAGCAGCCACGCTGCTGCCAGATTCAGCAGCTCTGCTCCACCACCACCGAGCCCGATTCGGCATGGTGCCGGGGAGTGTGAGCCAGCTGGGGTTTCTCCGGCATCGCATCAGGAGTAGTTATCCAAAACTGAACTTGGGAATATTCTTACTCTCTGAGACAAAAATATTTTGAACAAACAAACAAACAAATGAAACAAAAACCACAAAAAACCAACCAACCAAACAAACAAAAAACCCCAATGAACAAACAAAAAAACCCCTGAAAAACCGACACCACCAAAAAAACCCCCACAACTCCAGTAAATTGTGACTGTGTTAGTGTAAAACACTGCTCTTGTCAGTGTTTAACTGATTATGCCTATTTTCAAGATGCTTTTAGAAAAAAAACAAAAAAAAATTTTCTCAATATCTTGTTAATCTATTTGCCTTTCTTTCCCAAGCCCTATTTAGTTTCAAAGAAATATCTATTGAGGATAATCACAAACAAAATCAAACTGACAGAAAATCACTGAACTAGAACTACAGAAAGATACTTTTGCACACCAACTTGAGTACCATTTCTTGTCTCTCACCATTATTTGACCACTATGAGGACATGTACATTTGCCAGAGCTGGCAACATTTGACTAAAACTGCTCCTAAACATGAAGGATGCACGAAACAAATGCAGAAGAAGATTCTTAGAATCTCAACCCCAGCCCAGCACTCTTGTTCTCTGTTTTGTGGACACAGCCAGACTCAGTGATAAATAGATTCCAGTACTAGTTAGGGGTAATATTTTTACTGTAATAGATTCAAACAACCCCAATGTATGTAATAAGATTCAACGTTATCGCCTTAAGTATTTCTGAGCTTTTCCAGATGGGTATCATAGGCCAGGCTCTGAATAATAGGTACTTGCAAATACCTTGAAAACACCAGTCTCAATTTTGCTCAGAGACAACTAAGAAATTGCCACTGAAAATCTTGTTGTCCTGAAAATTTCTGCATGAAAACCGCAGTTGTCTTTACTTTATCTTCTGAAGTCAAAAGTGAACAGTGACATATCTGCCATAAAAAAGCACAACCATCTGTGACAGACCTTGGAATAGATGTTTTACATGATACCATGAATTTTGGTAGGCCCAATAACAACTTCTGTAAAAGCACCTCATTGGAGGGCTAAGCTCACTGTATAGCACAGATTCGGGTGCTGATGAACACATCCAAGCAAAATTACAGTACAGTTGCAGCACTTCCTAGAGGCATGCAGTGAACAAAGAGAGAACTCCCACAGAGAGAGCAGTGATTCTCATCTTACACTGGAATTGGGAAAATGTGTGAGAGAATAATATCTCCAGGTTGTAATGAAAGAACAAGGCCAACAAGACTTCCTCCTCCTCCACCCTGCAGACCAGAAAGCACTTTATTAGCTAATCAGCAAGACCTGCAGACAGTGGGAGCTGAGGGAGTAAAAGCTGCAAAATTACATTGCCAGTCTTCCTGGATGACTGAGCTTGGCTGCTTAATAGAAAGTAGAATTCTGATTTAAAGGAATGAAAGATTTACGGGTAAACAAGTTGAATTCTAGCTAGACACAAGGCTCGTTGGCTATAAATTTTGTCTTCATATCAGATCCCAGGAAGTGTTAAGGCAAATGCAATGGCAGGAGGTCAGAAAACCATAAGCAGTCAAAGCTTACAAAGTCATTATCCTGAATTTTACTATGGCAAACTGCATGGTTTTTCTTCACAGCAAATTTCAAGTAAAATACACTGGTTAATATCAGAAAGATGAATAACAGTGAAACATTTTATCTCACCAAGGTGCACAGGTTAAAAGCTCCTAAAAATTGTTCATATATTGATTGAAATTATGATGTGTGAAATTATGGTTGTGAAGTTATTTCTTGCAATAACGTCTCAAACTGAAAGCGCAGCTAGGTCAGTCAAATGAATACCATAATGCACCAACACTAGTTTAGCATTTTGTCCCTAAAAAGCACCTGTAGAAGTCTGACTTTACAGTAGTGATCCCTAATATACTTTACCCCTAATATACCACCAGTTATTAGTGTAACATTGACTCTATTCGCCAGGTCTTTCCATTCAAACCTGCGTATATTTTGAATAATTAATAATTTGAATAATTACTAATTATAATTTTTTTTTCAAATTATCTAAATTATCCTAGAAAGGGTCACAAGAACTGATGCAGAGAATTTGCACAAAGATTAACAGCAAAGAGAGCAACACAGTGGAAAATTGTAGCTTTGTACATAATGTCTGCTGAACAAAGCCATTCCAGAGAAATTAAAAGCAGTTGTTAGAACACCTCTTCCCAGTGGAGAAATTACTGATATCCATGGGAAGACATTTCATGATGTTCTTCCTGAATTTATATGTAATTCCTAATTCCTCTACAGGTTTTCTGCAAAGTGACTTTTTCTGGTCTTTGTGTGAGAGGATGAAATAATGAAATCCCACAGGCAGCTAAGAATGTTGCTTACAAGCCCTCTATCTTATAAATGACCAGCCAGGAGCCTTGTGAATAGTTTCATTACTCAAATGATGCATCTCTATTACTGATGGATGAAGAGCAGTCAATTGAGCCATGGATAATAACTACAAGCCACAAGAGAAATTACAACCAGACTAGCAATAAGTTACTTGCAATTGTGCTTTCATGCTTTGAATTCCAACAATGTAGCCAGATCAGATATCCGTGTGGGAGAGGAAATAGTATCATGAAAGCCCAAGAATGCCAGAGCAAAGGGCGGGAGGCATGCTTGATATTCACAAGGAAAATTGTCAATCAGTTAGTTGATTGCTACTCTGAATTTGCAGAGACTGCACAGCTAATAGATAAACTGCAGGATGAAGATTATCTATTAAAAACAAACTAACAAATAACATCAAACACAATAAGCCAAATGAAATATATCAGAGCTTCTGAAAGTCATCTAAATTAAGAATATTACTTTGAAATACATTTAAACAAGCACCACAAATGGTAAAAGGCAGTCACAGGTATATAAGTGTATTAATTTCCACTGCCTCTCTCATGCAGTAAAACACCCAGAGTGGAAAAGAAAACTTAAGTACCTGGGATACCACTGAGACATACATGAAAAGACAATTTGCATAGAGTCAACATTCATTCAACTGTGTGTGACATTACACACTGCAAATCACATGGCCAGAATAAGGCAGAGAAGTCCTCACCGTGCTGCTAGTTGCTTTTTCTGTGTTCAAGCCCCATGGAGCTAGGGCTAAGCATTCCCTTTCTCCAGCATGGAGCCTGTCAGATTGCACGGGATGTCATTAAACACTTATCAGCATTTCTCAAATGTTTCTTCCTTCAGTAAACATTGGCTTTACCAGGACAGTGTGCAGGGGAAGGAGATGCTGGCCTGTGAGAACAGTGTATATTCAATTTCTTCCAACAGGCACAGGTTGCATGGGCAGGAACCACGCTGTGGATGTCAGCTGTAAAAATCACCCAAAGCTGTGCCACAGTAAAGGGAGGCCCAGTCAAGCCAGCACCTTGTGAAGCTCTGGTTGTCTTGACCAGTAGAGCAGATCACAGCCAATGTGACCAGAGACACTCCTAGACCCTTGAAGCCTGATATGGCCTCTCATGGCAGGAACATGGGACTTCAGTCCATGCAGTCTGGGCAGGCTGATGGTCCCTGTAGACACAGGAGTGTGCCATGAGGAGCCGGGGCTGCAGCCTCGGCACTGTGCACCTCCCCACCACTGCCCCACAGCTGGCATGTGTGCAGCTCAGTGCAGGTACAAGTGGTGACAGTGGCTGAGCTTGGGTAAACACAGCACAGTCCTCAGCCCAGCCCTCTGAGGGATCTTGGGTTGTGCCTGAAGGGACCCGAGAGGGAAAGAAACCAATTACTTTTGGATGGATATCAATGGGCAGGTGAGTATACTTCAGCTAAATCCTCAGGAAAATGTTTTATGTTTAGTCTCTCTACCTCCCATGCTCCCCACCATCCTATATCATATTCCAGCCTATAAATCACTTCTTTTTTTTTGTATTGTATTTCCCAAGACTCTCACAGCTGGGCTTCCCATGGGGCATGGTTCTCTTCATGAGCTCTACAATGGATGTGCCTCCTCACCATCATCTTTCTCAGCATTCAGTTTGACCCATGTACCTCAATCTTTTTCCACCCTTCCCTGAAATTTACCCCAAACATTTTTGCAACTCTTTGGCTTTGATGTCCATTTTTCTCATGCCTCTAAGTGTCTGCTTCATCTTAGCTGACAAACTGACTGCGTGAGCTAAGTCAGAGCCAGATGGCCCTCCTTTCTTCTTCTAGAGCTGGCTGTAAGGGATTGCCCTGAAAGGACATAGGCTCCCTTCTGGCTTGGTGTCCCAGAAGTCTTGATATCCAGGCATCATCTCTGCTTTCCACTTTTTCCTCAGGTGGTGAGTTATAAAGTTCAAGCTTTCTAATTCTTCTTATAACAGTCAGAGGCAGATCTTAAGGACCATAATTTCAAAACCTTTCCCCATTTCTGTGCTTTGAGCCTCTCTTATTGATTAGGAGAGGAACATTTTCCTCACAGTAGTATGCTGCACTTGTATTTCACATATAGTGTTTGTTCCTTACTGGAATGCATCTTAGCCTTCCATCTTAGCCCCAGCAGAACTAGCGCAAAGATCCCTGTGCCTCCTAAGGAAGGCTATGAGCTCCTACTGTTTTGCTTTTCTTCGTTAGGGAACAGTTTTCCCCCAGGACATAAAACTGCCACATCCTAAAGTGAGGGCATAGATGAAAATATGAGGAGTTGGTTGCATGTAGAAAGTATGTGGGGAAAAAGAGGAGGAAACAATAGGGCCAGAATATGGAGCGAAATGGAGAGAAAATCTCACCTTAAACCTTGGGAGATAACATGATCAAGAGGAACAGGATCAGACAGGATCAACAGGTTATATGGAGAATATGCAGATATAGAGAGAGCACAAATGAGGAGATAGAAAATGGGATATTGTATTGTGATTATGACCACATAAGGTGATTATGTTAATAGTTCTACTGAGCCGGCTGGTTAAAGGATGAAGAAATACATGGCAGTGGAGAAGGAGGGGGTAGGCAAGGGCTGCAAAGGAGAGCAAAGACTTGATCCAAGGATGAGAAAAGTATTAACAGAGTTCTCCCACAGAAAGACAATATGCGTTCCTCACTTTAAATGGATGCTGTAGGTTTGGGTCCTCCGGTTCAAAAAACAGATGTTAGGTTTTAAAACAACTCCCATCATTGTTTCAGGAACTCATTGTTGGAAATGCAAATAAACAGGCACAGAGTAATGAAATGATCTGCCACTGGATGCATGGCTTGTCATCATTACCACTCAGAAGAACTGAAATTCCAGTTCAGACTACATTTCCTTTCCAATCTGACTGGTTTCAGTTTCCCCCCTGCAACACACTTCATTCTTGCTAATGAGGAAGCAATCTCTTTTCATAGACCCAGGAACATTCCCACAGAGGACTTGCTTGCAGTGGAATAGAGGCCCTTTGTTCTCTGTCTAAATTCAATGTCGTTAAAAACAAGCTGAACAGCTGCAACAACAGTTTCAACCAAACAGTCATCCCAGGGACTGAACCTCTCTGGTTCTTTTCAAATCTTTGTTACAATCTCTCCATTGCTTGTTTCTTTCCATAGTTTTCTTCACTGCCTCTCCCTAGTGAAGAAACACCACATTACATGCACAATGTCTTATACTGTGAATGTGCTCACAAATATTTCCAGGGTTTTTGAAAAGAACCAGGTCACAGCCCCTTATGCTTTCAGGTTTTTCCTTAGTGCTCCTGTGCATCAGCTATCCACTTTTGTCCTTCCAAATTCTGCTGAGATGTGGAGTTCCTCTGCAAAGCCCATGGATGGTTAACTGAAATGTCACTGGCCCATCCCAAGGCATATCCTGCTCTCTACTTCACCTGGCTGCTTACTCTTAATCTTACACAGTTCCTGAAACACAGGAGCAATTTTCGTTAAATGTCAGAAGGACTTCTTAAGTTTCTTGAAGATGATCCTTGTTTCTGTAATATAAAGGATGCCATGTACTCCCTCACACTTAATGATACTAAAGAAATGGTAACACCAGAGGATACTTACTATTCCCAAAAAAATGGCAGTGCTTTTTTCTTATTTTAACTAATGCTTGATCTATCATATCAACAAACCTTTGTTTCATGGATACATTTTTTTTTCTTTTTAAATAGCAAAAAGGAGATATTTTTTCCAGTTGTTTATTCACTAACCTCAAAGAGCAGTACAGGGAGTAAATACTCCATTGCAGCAGTGATATGCTTTTTCACAGATCAGTTCAGAAAAGAAAATGTTTGAATTAGGAGAAATAATGGCTCCTTTTTGGCAAGTGAAAGAAGGCAAATATTACTTGGATGAGGTCCAAGCAAAGCTTTCCCAGCACATGTTATTTTATCTGAGGTTAAAGGCCTGCAAAAAGAAAAAAACCCACCCATCTACAGCTTGTGAAGTTTGCCACCTACTGAAGAAAGCACAGCACAGCAATACCAGAAAAAAAAGGTGAAAAAAAAGTTTTAATTGTGCTGAAGCTATTAGATGTTATAGACATATTTGCTCTCCTAGACTCTTCATAACAGTTTCTGGATACCTCTAAACAGCTTCCAAAGGACAAAATAAACAATAGAAATACTTCTCCTTTTCCTCCTCCTTGATACATAAAGCCTTAAAGGCAGTCTTCTACCCTGAATCAGTCCTAGATTTTGCCTTACATGCCTAGAAATTACTGAAAAAATTATTCCCAGCTTCAGCAAGGAACATAATTTCTCAGCAATCTGAGTTGTTGAGATGTCCTAAGTCACAAACTACTAGATAATAAAAGTGATGCTGTAGCCATTTCTAGAATTATATTGGTAATTTCTATTTTTATATATATATATCTCACAAACCCAGTAGAAGTACTGTTACGAAACTAAGAGTCTGTCTTTACAGCAGGAGCATTGAGAAATACTGCCTGTTAAATTCTGTTGTGGTTTGGAAAGATCTCTCAGCATGCTTTAGTGTGAAATGCATAGAATATAACACGGCCCTGCAGCAAGGTGCTCATACAGGATGTGGAGACATCACTGAGCATGACAGGGTTTGCTTTCGTTTCACATTCACTTAGGTAAAATAGGTATAAACACAAAAATACTATTAATAACTTTAATGGAGCCATGGGAAAAAAAAAATCAGAATGCAAAAGGTACAGAAGACTCAGAGTCCATCTTGGTTTTCCTTAGCACATGGTCATGAGGGTACAAATAAAGCCTCATCAAAATATTACCTCCCAACTAAGAGATGAGTTTGCTGCCTGGCACAGCAGACAGCAACAGCTCCATGGGAGACTTGATCTGCCTCCCATTGGAGCAAAAATCATCGACCCTGGCTGCTCACAGGTGGGTGAAGTGGGAGCTTCAGACAAAGTCCATTAAAGAAGCCCTGCCACTGAGTCACAAGGTGCCAAGAAAACTCCCTTGCTTTCTGAACTCCTCGTCAGAGAGAGGAGTCTTGGGGCAGCTGGATCTCATTTTAGTGTCAGACTGTCAACAGTTTAAGGTTTTATAACTATGTCTCACAAGTTTTAAAGATGGCAAATCAGATGTATTTATAAAAGATGAGTTATTTATTAAGAGAAATTAACAGACAGAAGATCTGTATCAGAATGACTTACAGTACAAAAGTTACAAAAAACTAGTCATCTATGACATAAAATGGCAAAAGGCACTTTGTTAAAGCAGTTATGTATTAAAGCTAGCAAAAGAAACTTTAAGTAGAAGTTTTGATGTATCTCACCACAGTTCTTTTCGTGGAATATTTCTTCCTCTTTATATCAATCCCTGGGAAGCAACCATGAAGAGGCATGGGAGAAACTCCATATACTTCACATGGAAGAATCTAAGTGAATGAAAAGTGTGCTGGACTTTCATAGCATAAAAAGTTTGGCTACCAGTTATATGTCTTCAGGCCAGTTTAGCATCTTATCTGTCAAACCTTACTTCAGAGGGACAGATGTGTTTGAAGATGGTAAGCCACCAACAGGATATCCAACACCAAAAATTACTGGCACCTCCAGTAGCTCACCACAAATATTTTGCATTTTATGTATCTTCTGACCGAATTCCAGGCCAAGCAGATAAGCTTTGTCAGGGTGAAGTATTCTGCCCCAAGTGGGCACCTGTTTGAATCTGGACATCAGAGGTACCAGGGTCATAGTGCACCAGAAGCAATCACACCTCATCTATAGCAAATGAGTATCTCTGCCTGAGCATGTGACAGTGACCCCACCACCCTCTGAATGGAGGGAGTCAGCTGGGCTCACCTCCTGCCATAGACCTCTCTGTGCTAGTGCCTGTGCTACAGCTGCAGAGCAAGCATTAACACAGAAGTGTTCTCCAAGTACAGAGGAATTCATAATCCTAAGGTTGACACTGCTATGTGAAATTATGCCTAAGTGGAATAATTATTAATTTATTTCAAATACATGTTTAAATAGCACATATATTTATGCACACATTTTCACATGTATGTCTGTATCTGCAAGAATGTGTATGTATATATCATGGCAACCACTGTCAAACAAATACATTTTCATAGAGATGCACATAAGGTATGCGTACAATACAACACAGATGCTGAACAAAGTCCCAGGTTCTGGTAAATGGGTAATGTCATTCAAAGTCTTCACCTCTGACAGAAATGGTTCTGCGGAATATCCACATGGATAAATATGGAGATACATTTCATCCTACACAGATAAAAAATCTGTGTTTGGCTGGTACAACCTGAAACTCAGAAATACTTCTTGACAAAAAAAATATGTTACTACTGCAAGGCTCTGGGAATGACATATGCAACCTTACCAGTTACTACAGACTCAGTGTGCTTCTAGCCCCACACAAAGGCTTAATTCACTACACACTGAGCTGGTGTCCACTGCTGTGAACCTCTGTGTCAGCACTTTCAGAGCCCCACACTCATCAGGGCACTCATCAGGGCTGCACAGACCCCATGGGGCTCTGACATATGCAAGGCAAGAGAGTTCTGCTTCCCAGAGCACCAGTGGAAAAGTGTAATTGCTGGTCTTCCAGCATATAGGTTGAGAAAGTGACTGGTTGAGTGAATGGCTTACTTTTTCAGGGGGCAAATTGAGTCCCCTGCTGAGATGTTCCTAGTCAATCAAACTGTAATGCCATACCAAAGCTGACATACTCAGTTCATGCAGTGATGAAGAAAGCAGTGGCTTCTGGAAAACTTTCTCTAAAAAAATCTTATAACATTGGCCCCTAATGGAAAAGTAATTAATTTTAAAATTATTACAGTCAATGCAAGATCATGATATAGATTTGTACACACTATACTTCTTTGGGTTTCCTTCTGGTGGGCTAATTAAGTTGGGGGAGAATGTTTTGCTTTTTAAGTGCATTAAAATCTTTATTTAAAATTGGAAGTAATTTGCCACAGAATGTCCCATAAAATCAGCTGCATGCCCATCCAGCTCTGGTGCTTTATTAGTTAATATTTCTTTCAGGTCTTCTTCATTTCTTCCAAGCCACACACTTTGGCTAACCCTTTTGGTTCTCATAGCAAGAGCAGCAAGGAGCTGTCAGGAGATACCACCTCTCTGGTTACTGCTATGCTGCCCTCCATGCTCACAGCATGCACAGCTCTTTTCTCACTAGCCCCTGGATTACATTCCTTTCTCATTTTCAACATCTATCTGCAATCCCCTAGTAGGAAAATTGCAGATACGAAGTTTTGCAATGCTTGCTTTCTCTTCTGTGGGTGGAGCAAGACATCAGTGCATCAGGAACCTTAAGTGCAGTAACAGCACCAGGCTCAGTATCTACCTGTCTGCCACAGTTGAGCTCCAGCTGTTCTCCAAAATGGGAACAGATGCCAAGTGTGAATTGCATGAGATCCAAATGGGCAATGCACAAGACTCAGAGAGGTCTGGAAACAATTAACATCCATTTGTCTCAACCACCCCCTCCAAAAGTATTTCAGATACTTCTTTACCCTTACCACCCAAAATGTCCAAAGGAGGCTGTCCAGCCCCCCATAGCAGCTCCATGTTTTGGATCTGTCATGTAATATACCTACAGACCTCCATACCAAAGTCTCCTCTCAGCTGGTACTTTGGCTGTCTGCCCTGTCGTGTACTCATGCACCTGCAGGCAATGCAGCCAAAAAGGCAATGACCAATTTACCAGTTTCTGGAACCACCAACCCATGACACCACTTCTTTAAAGAAGTTTGACCTTGGTGATACCAATAGTGTTTTTCAGTCTCCAGGTCTTGCTTTCTGCCTTTGACACTACTGTTTTCTCTGTAAGTAACCTTTTTCTATAATCTTCAGATGTCTGTATTCACTCCTCCAACTGATTCTCCAGCAATTAGAAGATTGTCCTCAGTAACATGGCACACATTTCCAAGCTTTTGCTAATCTTATTACAGCTACAGCTATTTCTTTCATATCCTGGAAAATAACTCCCACAGCATTTTGTATTCCCATTGTCAATTAGCTTCTGCAAAGAGTAACCTCTTTTTTTCCCCTGTAATTTCAGAATCCTTTGTTGTTTGTGTTGTTAAGGGTGAGGTTAGCTTCTGGCAGCCAATGCCCTCCCTGAGGAATAGAGCCTTTCCCTTCCAAGAAGCACTGATCTGGTCATTTAAGTTATTTTCTTGGAACAAGATAAAGATAGTAGAGGGGAAAAAAATAATCAAGAGTTTGTTGACAGGTGTTGTTCCAGTGTCCCTGCCCAGTCACTGCAAGTCTAGGGCAGCACGATAAGCCTGCATTTTCTGCTGTACTCGTATTGACCAGCATGTTAAGAGGTCTGGAACATCTCAAGCTCAAGGCTGTGTTTTTACACACATGAATGTGCATATTGCTTTCACGTGAACATCAGTAAATATCTTGATTACAACCATCTCCACCTGCAAATTTTGAGCAGGGATCATCAGGGAGGAACATTTTGTCATGGAGGACCCTTTGAAACTGGGAACATCCCAGGCTCTGCTGCTGTGTCTCACTGTCCTAGAGACAGAGGAGAGGGGGCTGTGACCAAGTTATTCCCATTGATGGTGGCTTGTCTCACATTCAGCAGAAAATCTGTTTTTTTCTGCTGACCTATGGTTCTGGCTATCCTGTATCTCACATTCTGAGCAAGCTGTGTCGTTCCTTGCTACTGCAGTCTCATTTTAATGCTCTGTGAGAAATGGCTTATGTGATGCACCTTGCATCCAGGCAGCTGCCAAAGCAGCAGTTCAAGCCTGGAGAGACTGCTAGCCTGGGGTGCTCTGCTTAGAGGAAAGTTTCACCATAGAAACCACTTAGCCCAGTTCCCAGTGTGCACTTCCTGGCCAGCAGAGGTGACTGTGGTCCCCCAGCTGCCAGAAGGCTCACTGCATACTCAGGTGTGCAGCAACCTCCTTGACAGATCAGCCTAAGGCCTGGTGAGCCTCCAACCTGCTGCTCATGCGTTGCTGCCAAAAGCAGGTCTGTGATGGAGAACTTAGGGTTCTTGGTTGCTGGGGGTTTTTCTTTAACCAAGGGCACCTTGCAAGGCATCCTTTTTGTCTTCTCTCTTGTCCCTGCTCATGTTCACCATGTATGCCTGCCATTAACCAGGGTCACTTCCACATACAGCCAAGCCAGAGGGAATGTGGGCCAGTAACCGGAAAAGTCAGGTGGCCAGGATATGGGCTGCTCCCCTGGCTGTACATGGTCCCCTGGTGCACCTGTCTTCAATACAGAGTGCCATTTCCCTGCTCTGCCAGCTGCTGGACTGTGCCACTCTGTCTGCTCCCCTCATTTACCTGGCAAAGAGGGAGAGCTAGGCAGAAACCAGCTGATGTAGGCTTGAGTTTTCATGGAGTTGGGAGATGAACTAGGTCTTGCTAAGGGTGGACAAAGACTGTGGAGCATGGGAGAAGGATATTTTCTTTGAGCAAGACCACCACTCCTCCCAGCTTCTCTTTTCCAGATCTGAAACCTGGAAGATTGTCTTGGGTTATGGAACCTAAAATGTGAATTCTATTTCATCTGCTGAAAGAAGTTGGGGAATTGTTCTTATCTCTTGTAACTCTGGAAAGAGGGGGATGGGTGCCTTTTGATAATGGGCCAACTGTTAAAACCAGGTGGGGCAGTGTTTCTTATCTCTTTCACTGCCCGTCCTCCCTCCAGGGGAATATTTTCTGCTAATGGACCATTAAGACACCCCTAAAAGCACACACATCCCCAAAGTAGAACATCCACATTCCATCATCCTATTGTGAGATGCTCCACCCAGTGGGGGGAGCCAACCATTCTTACCTGGATAAAACTGGGACTCCGGAACACGAAGCTCTCTGGCTTCACTCCGATTACTGGAGGAAGACTGGACTCCTTCTCACCATCACTGGACCCTTGTTCTACAGGATCATCTCTACTTCAACAGAAACACATCTGCCGCTCCAGGAGGACTCACTTTTGGACTGCTTCCAACACCCTGACCAACAGGGTGTCAGGCTGTACCTCTGACTCTGTCAGGGTTTTCCAGGATTGTTGTTTGTTTGTTTGCTTGTTTGGTTGGGTGGTCTTGTCTTCTACTACATTTGTACTGTTAATATTCCTGGTAAAGAACTGTTATTCCTATTCCCAAATCTTTGCCTGAAAGCCCTTAATTGCAAAATTATAATTTGGCAGGGGGTGAGGGGTTTACATTCTCTATTCTAAGGGAAACTTCAGCTTTCCCTGGCAGACACCTGTTTTTCCAAACCAAGACAAAGATGCATAGAAGGCACCAGTCACAAAAGGAGGGTGAAATCTACAAGTAATGAAGGGCCTATTGTCTGCTACAAAAGTTGGACAAGACGCCTACAAAATAAGATTGAATAAACAAAATTTTGTTCTGCAACTATTATTTTCCTGCAAAAAAACCCTTCTATCCTCTTGTGCATTCCAGTTGAATTGCACAGTGCTCAAACTCCTGCCTCAAGTCTCAACAAGAAGGAATTTTATGTGGCATGTGGTTGTGGTCAGCTACTACTATGGTATCTTCTTTGTAAATAAGAAGCAATAAACACTATTTCCATTGCTGTTTTATCTTACTTTCTTTAGAGCATCCATGCCTTTCTTGCATCTATGAGAGCCAATTTTAGTGGTTTTGAAGGAATTGAAATGCATACAGCTAAGACTTGAATTTGGTCCCCAAAACAGACCTGATTTGGCCCCTAAAAGGCTCAGACACAGTACTGTGATTGTTAATAAACAGGTGTTTCCACAAACGCTGTTGGAGTTAATCCAATATAAGCAAGCTTTTGCTAATGGTATATTGTTTCCTAGGGCCTGACTGCCAGCAGGGTACTATGGGAGCAGAAAAAAATCCTACACCAAGAAACTGCTAAATGGCACAGCAGGGCACTCTGGAACTCCATATGACGCCACTGCTGCAATGGAAGCTCCTGGTTTCTTCACAAGACATTGCAAGGTATTTCCAAGGCCTCTTCAGTAACCAAAATCTCCAGTGATAGAGATGGTCACAGGAGACCAGTTAACAGAATCAGATAGCCAGGTTGCATCAAGCACACTGGAATCCACACAGACACACGGGGTAGGTAATGGTGGATTGTTTGGCACAGATAGAGCAGGAGTTACAATGGAGAGTCTTTTCTGTGAGATCCAGTAGGGCTACTGACCCAGGCTGCTGCCATGGAATTTGGGTAGCAGCTGCCAATATTTATTTAGGACAGTTTAAGTGTTCCCTAAATGTTTCCTAAGAAATAGCTGGGAGACAGAGCCTACAGCTACACTGATCTATTTTCTGACAAGCAGTGCTTTCGATTATAATAGTTAACAATACAATAGACCCTCATTGCTATAAATTTTCACCTATTGACAGAGCTGTCAGAGCCATGCTACAAAAACAACATTGTAAGCAAAGAACTTCCACATTGTAAGCAAAGAACGTCCACATAGAAGAAGTGGATACTTCCAGATAGAAGCAGTGAAACTGTGTATAATCCTGCGGTTCTCCCTGTTGCATGCAGGTTCCCTTGTTGCAAAGTGAGCAGTCTGGGGGGGTTTTGTTTGGTTGGTTGGTTTTCTTTTTGGTTTTTGTTTGCTTTTGAGTTTTTTGATCTTTCTTTGTTTAGGACACTGCCACCTCTGGATTACATTGCCTCCATTTAGTGAGCGAGTACTCTGCACTGTAATTTCTCTTTCTAAACACCTTTCTGTGTCCTTTTGATAAAAGTCTTTGTTTTATCCTTTCATAGTATTCTATTTGGTCCCACAGTTTAAGCTGACATCAATTGTTCGTGTGCTACAGAAAACTCCTATCCAACCTTTTATCCTTCTTACTATATATTACTTCTTATCCTTCACACATGAATTTTTCTTAGGCTTTCTCCCTTTCCTACTGGCTATCCCCTTTCCCAACTGAGTGGGGGCAAATGCCACAGCCAGCAAAGACAAGCAGGTATCTCAGCTGCACGTTATTCCAGGGAAGCATGGAGCTAGACACTCATGAAAAACAAAAGATTTTTCTTTGAAGACTCCTTACCGATTTCAGACAGTCTAACGGAGAGGTGAGAATAGGAATCCAATCTTGCTGTCCTAGGAAAGCAGTAAAAATGCTAGGAAAAAAAAAAAAAGAATTAAAGCAAAGCTCCTTTTTTAGCTGCAGAATTCTCCAGAAGGAAAACAGCTGTTGACAAATTCTCACTATTTCAATGGGGTTTCATACACCAGAAGCACTGGGCATGTAACTGTTTCCAAAGTCCATCAAGACAAAATTTCCAGATGACACACTAGTGGACATTCAGATTGGCAGACTTAAACTCACCTAGGTGTATAGGTAAGATCCCTGAAGTTAAGGAAACTTCCTTGTTTCAGAAACCAGAATTCCATTTTTTGTCCTGCCAATGTCAATCGGTAAAGTTTAAATTCAATTTTGCAGTGAACCCAGCCCCAAAAGTGGTATCTTTATTGCAACATACTCTTTGGGTAACAAATCAAATAAACACAGAAGCTTTAATTAACAATAAAAAGGAAAAACAATAGAAAACAGAACATTCATAATGTAAGGCCCACCAATTTACCAAGTAGCACTGAAAACCAGAATTGTTTAGACAAGAAAATATATAACTTGATTTTAAATAAATTGCTTAACTCCAAGCTCCCAAAGGTATCAATGGAGAGAGATAGCTCCTAGGGAGAAAGACATGAGGGGATGGTCGATTAGAATCTCAGCATGAACTGGCAATGTGTACTTGTAGCTCACAAAGCCAAACGACCTTGGGCTGAATCAAAAAAAGTTGCCTGGCCAGCAGGGTGAGGGAGGGGTTCAGGACCTGTAGTGTCAGACCAAGGAGGAATGAATACAAACTGAAGGAGGGGAAATTTAGGTTAGAGATTAGGAAGAAATTCTTTACTGTGAGGGTGGTGAGGCACTGGAACAGGTTGTCCAGAGAAGCTGTGGATGCCCTATTCCTGGCAATGCTGAAGGCCTGGTTGGACAAAGCCTTGAACAACCTGGTTTAGGGTGAGGTGCCCCTGCCAATGCTAGGGGGTGGGGTTGGGACCAGATGATTGATCTTTAAGGTCCCTTCCAAGATGCAACATTCTATAAGTAACTTCTCACATACAGCACATATCCAACATCTTAAATTAGCTTAACTGGCTCTTTCACAATTTCCTTAAAAGACTGACTTGTTCAGCATGAACAGTAAGTTTTGTTTTTCAGCCAAGGCTTATTCATCTTTTTCTGCCTGAACTATTAAAATCTTAGCTCGTAGAAAACCAGCCTGTAAGTTGATATCCACTAGGTGTATTTTCATAGGCCTCCAGAGTACACTGCGTTTAAGGTAATGTCCTGATGTAACTGTTCATCTTCTACAGCCACTGTGAACTCCCCATAACACATTTCACTTTCACCTTTTTTCCTTTTCTTTCAACTCACAAACATCTGCTTTAAAGCAGCTTCTTCAGAAGCAGCAGAATCTACTTCAAAATTTCATTATGAAGTAGACACAATGATTACAGTATTATTAGTATTACTGATTGCAATAAATGAAGTAAGTTGCTTCCAAAGCATATAAACAGTCTAATAAAAATAATGTAAACTATTGGAGGAATACTTTCCATTTGGGTTGTGAAAAGAAACTGATCTTGAATTTTATGCGTATTATAGAAAAAAAAAATCTAAACTTTCTTCAAAGTGTAAAACCAGTTAATAGTAGGTGAAGGAACATCTAACACTCTCTCATGGTCATGAACAAGTTTTCAATGTTCCTACGTAAAAACTAATACAGATGGATTTGAAGCAACTTGATTGGTATGACTAGAATTTGGAGATTTAAGCCACGCATATTTTCTAAGTAAAGCTTGAGCATGTATATTCTACGCCATATATAATTTTAAATTACAGGTAGATTCCTTTGTAGAATACTGCTTCAGTAAGTTCATCAATGCATGCAACACAGAACCTCTCTTAAAAGAGAAACAATCTAATCAAGGTGGGTTGGGTGTTAAAAATGAATGTTTTATACCTGTATACCTATACCAGAGTATATTTAAGCATTGTGTTTTGCCTGGATGCAAGTTCTATCACCTTGAGCAAAACTGTAATGAAAATAAAATTACACTTAAATTCATACTGCCCTCTTTTCTACAACCAGGTTTAATTCTGAGGATCACCTAATGCTCTGGAACAAGTTACACCTAACATAAGCTATATTAGCATGAACCTAATTCTACATATCCCTCCACCCTGACTGTAAATACTGAAGTAACACATCATGTAACTATGTCAATAAAATTATCCTTATATACTCTTCCATCCACTTTACAGTAAGAAAATTGTGTTTTGAGGTCCATATTTACATGCTCAAGCAGGTAAGACCATTAACCTCTCAGGCAAGATTTTAGCAAAAACTTCTCCCACAGTCACCTGACATGAATACTGAGTATTCTCCATGCTTCAATGGCACAGATATTGAATTAGGCCCACCGTAATTTTCATGGAACAGAAGACGTAACACAGAAAACAGAAACATCTCCTACTCCTTATGTGTTTGAAGCAGTTCTCTCTTTAGGTAAGTGTCTAAATCTAGGAAGGTGTTCCCACCTGGGATTACTAGCTGATGTGTATTTCTCTACAGACTGGAAGTATACACTTACACCACTACAAAAAGGAAAGTATTTAATCTTGCAATCACTAAGCATTAAATTTGTTGTGCTAATCATAGACTGTTGACCATTTTTTCCAGAAGGTCAACTGCAAAGTTTTCTATCAACTGCAAAGTTAAGAGCCACACTGCTTCTTTATGAAGCTATCATATAGAACTTTTTACCAGATTAAGGAAAAAACCAAAACACGACCCAAACTGAAACCCAAAACAATTAAAAAAAATCCCAAAACACCAGCAACACAACAAAAACCCTCCAAACAAATACCACCCCACCACCCCTTGCTACTTTATATTTGCTATCTACATTCAAAAGACCCTTTTGCCACTCAATAGATCTTGACAGCTTTGTACAACCTCTCAGTCTGGACAGGTTGTGTAAGAGCTCCATGCCTAAGGTAGCCTTTTTAAACCAGAGATGACTTTTTTGATGATGATGCTTTGGTAAATCTCAGCTGAATGTGCTTGATGTACAACTAGAATACAGTGCCAAATTCAGCATTCGGTAGCACAAGCATACGTGATTTATTCCTCTGAAGTGAAAATCCATTCCAGTGCATCACAATGAACATTTCTACATGCTCTTTAAACCAGAACATACTTCATTCCTCATTTTCTGTTTTTCTGCTCGCATTGTTTACTCATCAAGTAAGAGATAAGAACATGTGCAAACCTCAGTAAATTAGAAGCAAAAAGACTGCAGCACCAGGGCAAATATAAACATTCTTTGTTGAACTAGGCAGTGTAAGAATATACAGAAACAAAAGACATGAAACATTAAGATTAGTAATAAAATAACTGCAAAGTCTAAGTTGCATGTGTTACAAGAAATAACTTGTTTCACACAATTGCAAGGTGTTTTAGGAGCTTAGTAAGATCTGATTATTGTACATTTCTCTGGCCATAAAGTGCTACATACAGCTGCTACTCCATGTGTATTAAAACAGATATGTAACAATCTTGCATCAACTTTCTTTTAACACATACTTGCTTTCAATTTCTGTTAAAAACTGCTGAATAAAGACCTACAAACCACAGTACAATGATCTTTCAACAGCTTAAACATTTGATTGATATGCACAGACAAGAAGTTTTTTGTAATAGTTTCTAAGTAGGTAATTCTTACTCAAAGAGAAGCTTTGTCCTATAACCACGCTAATTTATTATTGCTTACCTTAAAAAAAACCAGGATGTCTATTATCAGAAATAACTAAATGACCTTTTGTCATAATGTAACTGTAAGCTTAGCCTTGCTTGTTTAAACTAAAAAATTAAATTTGCTCTTGTATTTATTATAATTGCTACTATTATCAAGAGAGGCTATAGTATCGTAAGTAAATTATCAGCTTTGCTTAGTTAAGTCTCAGCACAATATTCAAAATTCCCGTGGAGGATGAGCATGTGCGGTGAATATTATAAACAGCAGTTAAGACTAAATCAGAGCTGTATTTAAGGCCCAATACAGAATACACCAGATTAAAAAAAAAACAACACAGATTTTTGTCTGACTTCTTAGACAGAAATCACTTAACTCAGACATAATGTCCTAAATAATACTGCATCACTGATGCATTGTGTCAAGGAGACATGCACTCTTCAGCAGCATTTGGAAAACTAAGCATCTCTTGCAGCTCTGTGGAGACCTACCTTAACTGAAGGGTTATAAATCACTCTCCCACATTTATATTTCCACTATTAACAACTTGGAAAAAGAAAGTCCAGAATAAAGCTTAAAGCTAAGAATCCTGATCCATCAATCTTTCTAGCAAAGTTTGGAAGAGCAGCACAGAAAGGAGACAAGCTCTAAATAGGTATGTAAAACACCACAGAGGATATTGCAAACATGTGTTGATGAGTCTGTTCTCTACAGGAGTACGAAAAGGCTGATCCCTTTTTCACAGAAACACAGTATAACATACACAGAGAACCAGTATCACCTTTGGAAGGCTGAACTGAAGAAAATAGTTCTTTTTACTCTCTCTTCAGTCAGTAACATCACCCATGGAAAAAAGTGCACTGCTTGTTGAAGCTTTGTACTAAACTTTGAAAAAAATCAGTTTTTAAGGAAGATCATTGTTCATTTTTTGTTAATTTTGATTTCTATCTCAAATCACTCATAAAATATTTGCTGTAAGACATTCCCCACAAAAACAAGAGATCAGAGACTACATCATGCTCCACCCTGAGAGTCTGTAGTCCCAGTTATAACTATTCTAGAGTGAAGTACTACTTGGAAAACCAATCACAGAAGTTTTACTGGCAATTGTTCCCACCACCTTCCACAGAAAAAAAGAAGCAGACCCGCAATCCAATTATCAGATTAAACCAAAATAGCCTGAACTGAACATACAATGCCCACACACATATTAAAAGTATTTTCTGAAAATATATGAATTTATGCTCACTACAGTTTACAATCAGATATATATAAATGGGCAAATCTTTAGAGAAGTCAATTGATAGCATATGGTAATCTGTTTTGAAGTTTAGCTACAGTCAACTGAATATATTTGAAAATAAGCATGCATATTTTATCAATAATTCAGTGTCTTGGGTATCTAAGCTTCAAACCCACATGTGTATAATTTTACACAATAACTTAGTTACACACTTACAGTAGGCCCAAATCCAAACCACAATGAAAGACTTTGGATCAGGTTTCCATTTTGAAAGACCTGTTATGTTTATTTAGCTAATATTTTTAAACTCTTACTTCTTCTGTAAATATACCACTGTATTACAGAATTATAAGCAATTAAATGACCCCTTTATTTAAAAGTCTTAGAAAAAAGCTGTGTTCTCAGTAACCTGAGAAGAATTGCTGTAGGATTTAGGTTATATTGACTGTGTGTTTAGAAACTTCAGTTACATTTACTTCAGGACACATTTTTCACCCATTTCTTTTATCCTGATTTGGCTTGGGTGGTAGTTAAGGGCAGAAAATCACATACATGAGCACAGGTACTATGAATTTACTGTGCAGAAGTAAACATAATGGACATGGATAAAATATGGAAATGGCGAGTTTTGCAATAGACAGCGAAAAAAGAGTTATTGGATGTATACTTAAATAAAAATCAAATATATTTTTATTTTTAAGAACAGACAGCTAGAGAATATGTGTATCTAAATAAATGGGAAATTCAACTTGATACTGCTCTTTGCGTATAAGATGAAAAGAAAAATGCATGCACTTATAAGTATCTCAATTTTACCACACATTTTTGGTAGAAGTTAGACTAGAATATGCACATTGTCTTAACTGCAAGTTAAAAAGTGGATTCACTTTTTGATGCACAATCAACTTCCGTTAATATGAATTATAACTCATTATTAGGAAAATACATAAATCCACTAATTTTTTTATTTACTTTGGTTGAGATCCAAGAACAGAGAATACCAACTAGGGTGCTAGTCTACAAATATTAAATGATTGCTTCAAAAAGGAAAAGAACAATCTTTTCTCCAGATCCATGACAGGGAAGATGGGAAGCAATCAGTTTCAGTTGTGCCAAGAATTATTTGGGGTAGACATCAGGCAAAATTTCCCAATCTTTTCTCACTGGGAAAGACATCCTGTGTAAGTTCCAAAATTACTGCTTTCAGTGCCTTTTTTTTTTCGTTAAACAGGTGAAATAAATCTGTCAGGATCAATTTAAGACTGCTGATTCTACTTTAAAACAAGGACATAATGTCCTTTGTAGCTCTGCTTTTCTACAAGTGAAAAATATCCCCTGTAAGCACTTCCTTTGAGTGAAACAGACCTGCAAAGACATTGTAACTGTAGCCCTGCTTAGCTTCATCTGACAGAGTAAAAATATTGCACTTCAGACAGGTTCATTTTGTTCCCAAAATGAAATTAAGTCAAAGACAACTAATTTTTCCTCTGGAACACAAATTTCAGAGTATGGTATGCCAAAAACTGTGGGTAAGGTTATCTGCAGACACTGCATTTTTGTTCCAGAGGGAAAAAAAAGTCTCAAGTGTACTGCAGAAAATCAAACTTTCAAAAAATGCAGAAATTATCACCAGTTCCACTGCATAACCTGCATCTGTTCTTATATTAAAAAAAATAAAGTATTTTCATTAAATTTTATTGCACCATCACCTTTTTTTTTAAAAATATCCCCCATTCAAGTCAAATATTAAATTATTTTTATCAAACAAAATATAAGGTCGTCTTTAAAAGAGCATGTAGATACAGTATAGGCGCTATACAGAAAACGTCTAAAGGAATGACATACATCAAATCAGGAGTGACAGAAAACAATCAGTATGTTCTTCTCTATGATTAAAAAAAGATTGCAAAAAGATTGTGTAGGCTATTTAATGTATGCATGAAAAGCATCCCTCCTCATTCAAGGTGTTGAAGCAGGTGACACCTTCAAGCTGTCAAGTGCTGCATGAATTCTGAAGTGCAACCTGGACTCCATCGAATATTCCTTGTAGTTGTTTCTGCAAAACAGACAACTTATTTTAAGAAAAGATGCTTGGACTGGATTGTTTCAACTTCATGTGTTCGTAAGTTAAAAATCTTTATTCCTTCAACAGGAAACAGAGATTGACGCACGGATGAGTTATGAGACATTTAAAGCTACAACCACAAATTGAGCAAAGAAGACTTAGACCAGTACTAAAATTAAATGTCCTGGTAAACTGAACCCACATCTTAGCATCTCTTTCACTTATTTTGATCCTTTTAACAGCCCTCAAATTACTGAAATTTGCTGTGAAAAGACAAGATAAAATACTGCAGGAAAGAATGTTAGTAGAAAACATACGTTCCAATTCAGAACACAATTCAGCCAGAGTAATAAACATCATATTTACACAAATCATATTCTGTAAACCCCATCTCCTCAAAACAAACAAAAAAAACCCCATGAGGGGACACTATTACAAGACTGGGCTACTTCTCTGTAAACACAAGGAACATTCTATCTCATACTACAATCAACAAATGCAGCAAACATGCTGCTCTACACTAAATTAAACTCTCAGCTGGTCTTCTGTGACACCATGTGAAAGGAAAAAGGGATGTGATCAGACTGGTGTACTGCCTTTTAACCTACTCTTACGTACAGCCTTAGTGGAGATGATTTAATTCCCACAGCTGCCCTCTGGGACAAAATGGTACATATCCCTTCCCTGGACTCTCCAGCTTCATCCCATGCACGCAGTAGACCCTCAGCATCCCTGAAGCCCATATGAGAAGAAAACATTTTCCCTTTATACTGTGTCTTATTTGAATCTGTCTACTCCACTGTGTCTGAAGGACAGTTTCATGAAACTGCAGAACTCAACTATATCGGACAAATTCTGCTAATCAAGAACATAGATTTATAATTATTTGTATTTTATCAGGAAGAAAAAACACGTGTCTTCATTGCTACAAATACAAAGCTATTCTTAATTTACAAGGTGATAAAAAAATCCACTTACTTTGCAGTTTCTATGTATCTTATTGCTTTTTCTCTCTCATCCTGTTGCTTGTACAGAAGACCCAATTCATACAGCGTGAATGGCACCAAGTAACTGTCATATTTTATTTGCTTCTCACTAGAAAACCAGAAAAATACAGAAATGGTTACTTACAACTCTCTCGAGTGACCAGTTAAGCTCTAAAAGGAATCACTGCCTGTAACAGCACATATCCAGAAAAACCATTCTGAAGCCTTTTTTACTCGTTAATTCTGTACACATTGATAAACAGTCTTAAAGCATTATAGCAGCCCTTAACATGTAGAAAATAAAGCTGAACAAAATGTAGGTATTCAACTCACCAGAAAACTTTTCCTCTCACCCATGCAAAACATACACTTTATGTTGTCTTTAGATTTTTTAAAATATCTCAGCTATAAAAGCCTGCCAGTTGCCATCTACCTTTGGAAAAAGATGTTTCGGAAATAGTGTCCTTTAACTTGCAACCAATCAGACACCTCCACTCTTTAACCTGCAATGTGCTTGACTAAACTCACATGGATCTTAGAAATGATAGTAGAAAACAAGATGGCAAGAGAATGAAAACACATGTAATTCTCAATAACGAATTCTGTTATTAATTATTAATTTTTCTAAATCACTTGTTAGAAACACTGCACATGTAAAAATGCTTCTTCAGCCCAAGTATCTAAAAACTTTTAAGACGTTTTCAAATACAACCAGTACCTGACTCATGTTTTCTATAGAAAAGCTATTACAGCTGGTATAGATCTGACACCTGAAAATCTGTAACACAGGAAAAAACAGTCTTCAACTAAAACATGTAACAACAACTACCCATCTACATGGGGAAGTGTTAACTACTGAAGTACTAAATATTGAATTAAAACAAACAAACAAATAAACAGGAAACATATATAAATTGTCCTTTTTTAGATGTAGCTCTGCAAATACAATTCCAAATGTATTTGGGTATGTTACCTGGCAGTTTGATTTATTTAGCCTCAAACATATATATCACATATATAAAACTATAGTAAGTGTTAAATTGCTACAGAAAAATACAAGCAAAGTTTTCTGGTTCTCTAACTACTTTCAGAGGTATTTTAATTCCAGCTCCTTAACACGATGTTTAATTATTCAAAATTCTAACAAGACAACTGCAACAGGAGTATCTGAAATGTCACCAAAAGCTAGAAAATCTATTCCTGTTATTTTTTTACCTTTGAATTACTTTACTGAAACATAATTCAGCTTGCATGAGTCTTCCCAAGTGTTTCAGGCAGAGGCCTTTCAGTAGCTGCAACATGCACGCATCATCCACATAGTATTCATTGTGATCTAACAGTAAAAATGAGATATGTCAAACAATTAGAAGACATCATGAAAAGGAAAATCAGATTTTCAGCAGGGAATACGTATTCAGACTCAGGATGTTGCTTCTCATGTTCTATACCTCAAAATGTACATAACCTTCAGGCATGACTTAAAATACTGTCTGCTAAAGAAGATGTGTCCATGACATCCATATCTTTCTCTTAAAAGACAGGCAAAAAAGAAATAAGAAGAAATTGAAACATTCAACAAACAGGCATTAAACTTCATTAATTGGAGATTAAACAGTCATTAATTAAATACATTACATTACATAAACAGTCATTAATTAAAGATTTCTTACTTGCCATAGCTAAAACTACAGTGAGACAGAAACCATCATATTATCTTAATAGCTTCCCCTGTTACAGAGCACTGGCAGATCTCCAGTAGCACCAGTAACATTAAAAAACCTGTAAAACCACACCTTGACTCTGTCCTACAGAACACTTCAGAAGCATCGTTTTGCAGTACAAATTCAAGAAATCATGTTTACTAGTATTTTTATAATCTCTAATGTTTGAGAAGCCTCAGTAGTAGTGTATAATATTTGAAGAATTCAATAATTTTATGTTCAATAGGACTAAAAATACCAGATGAAAGAGGGTGTTTGAATCAATTCAAAATTTACTTAACAAGTGTGATCCTTTTTAGTTCCCTTAGTTTGTAGCATTTGCTGGGTACAAGGAAGGAAAAGAAAGGAAAGAAAACACATATGGATAGACAGATGGCACCACATACATTAACAATTCAGGAAGCAAAACACTCTCCCTTCAGATCATGTTGTTTACAACTAATTACCAGCTCTCTAAGGTCACATTAATTTTTTCCTTAACAGTCTGCCAAAGAAATCCTACGTAAACACTTCTGAAACATGCAAGACTAATGCATTTTAGAATTCTGCAAAGTGCTTTGCCACCATGTTCAGCCTTATTTCTGTCTGTGTTTAAACCCAGAAAATCTTGATAGATTGTAACTGACAGACTGCGCTTTTAGTGATAGTAGGAGTGCAGCACATGAGTACTTTGTATTCTTGATAGCCCCTATGGCTAGGCTAAGGTATTGGATTCTGTGACTGTCTCCTGAAGGACTCATTGATTGAAATTCTGGGGGCATGCACCAATGTCAGTAAGGGCTCGCCAGTCTTTAACAACTTCAACTACTAGTCTTATTTCCCAAAAGAATAAAAGCTATTATGCCAAAACATTAACGCTAAATGGTAACAAATACAAAGGCCAATTTAACACAGACCACCTTGCAATAAATGTGGGAGAACCATCTTTGCAGCTGCAGTGCTCCACACCAAAGGAAGTATCATTACCAGGACAATAAAATAAGGAAAAATGATTTTTTCTTGAAGGTGCTTTTTTTTTTAATATATTGGAAAAAAAAAAATTCCCAGAAATCCTGTGGGGGAAAAAAAACCCCAAACACCTCTAATGTCTTTCATTTTTTCTTTCTACCATCCCTATTTGCAGCTCTATCCAACATAAAATTACTTTCAGTCCTTGTGAGATTCCATGCTGTGCCTGTTCATGTGAAGTAAATGAAGTAGAAACAGTTCTAAGAAGTCTCAATCCCTAAGTGACCTTTGTGTATAATCAACACTTTTTTCACAGCACCTTAGCAAACATTACTACTACTAAAAACTGTCTCTTAAAATTATATTGTAACCTTGTCATACTCCGCTAGCAGCCTTACTCACTTGTTTTTAGGGATTCAGCAGCAACTCTGGTAATCAGAGTCTTTATTTTCACAGCTTCAGTATCTTTAAAAGGAGATCAAGATCACATATGTGAAGTCCAGAATAAAATTACATCTGGCAGAAGTTATTACTAAAAAAATCACACGGAAAGTATATACTCATCCAGACTATATCCTATTTGCAAACAGTGAATTTCCATATGGAAAACACAGTAGTTTTATTTCCATTGCTTTTATTTTGGTACCTTGCACATCTCTACTTAGAGATTTGACAGGAAATTTACATCATTGTTACAACTCATGATCGCTTCTAGTACAAACTTCTGCACAATACAGCACTGGATTTCCACCAGGTTCTGCCAGAACCCTACATGTGGAGCTCATGGAATTACTTTATTTGCAAGTATCTTGCATGTCACTACACTTTTGTTTTAATATCACAACAACAAAAAAGGAAAACACTTGAGATTTAAGAGTTACACTACTGAAGAGTAAAGAGCAACACAAAATAAAGGACACCAATTCAAACATGGCTGTGCAGGTTACTCTCATTTGGTTTATTATACCATGCAAATTTGACCATTATATATTTCTTGCATGTCTCTGTATAATTTCTTATGCATCGTCTGAATTTGCACTGTAAATCATACTTAGATATATCCTACATTTCAGAATTGCTGTTTTAACCACTGGTAAAAGAAAGTAGTTAAATTGTTCATAGGTGTGACTAAAATCTGGGTTCAATAGAAATTATTTTAGTGAATTACAATTTTAAAAGTTTCACATGCAAAATGGTAATATTTATTCTAGAAAAACTCAAAAGAGAATTCTACCAAAAAATTCACATGACAGGTGACAGAACCACCCTGATAAAATCTGATAAAATCAAATACTTGTGCAGTAAACCAGTTGCAATAATTGAATTTAAATTCTTTTAGGAGTAAGTTATGGGCTGATTCTCTAAACATTACCCCAAGATGTAAAACCATGCTCAATGTTTATTTGTTAAATATGTTTCATTTTACAACTAGGTGACATGTTTTATTTTGCCAGCAAGTAAAACAAAAAATCAGACTAATTCATGCATAGCACTTCATCGTATAAATTGGTTTAGAAAAGGTATTTTTCAGACATTTAAGACATTAGCAGATTATGGTCCAAGAACACTCTCAGAGACAAGAAAAACTAAGCTACAGCAGTCATGTTTTGTAACTAATAACATCATATCCTTAAGTTTTCTGTATTCATCTGCAGGATCAACTGAGCTGCATAAAGAACATATTGAAGAACTGCTCCTAACTTTCATGTGGCTCCAAAATTTCCATACTTGGACTTAATTAGCACATTGTCAAAACCAACACTCACTTCACAGAATATCAGAAGACAGAAGCATAGAAAATGTCAGCACTTCTTCTAAGATTATTAATTCCATCTTAACTGATCACTTACTAGTTTCATTTTGTAGAGCGGTTTCTTCTTTTTCAATTGTTATCAGCAAGTTTTCAGTGAGGTCTGCTCTTTTGCCCACAATTGCAAATCCATTCCAGACATACATCATTTCCTGACGAAAAAAACCCCACAAACAAACAAGCAAAAACAAAACAAATAAAAAGGTAAGAAAAACTAATGGAATTGAATAAGTATTTAACTGAAGAGTGACTCTGAAAATGCTGTTGTGGAACATTTTTGAGTACATAAAAATACTACCAAAGCTTGTTTTGGTACAAAACATCTATGAATAGGAAAGAAAAATTACGTTTAATGTGTGTTGACAAAGTTAACCTGGGTTTCTAAGTTTTAAATGTTTTGACACCTTTTTAGTGGATTCTACTATCACATATTTTCACAGATCTTCAAAAATTCAATTGATTTTATCAGGACAGTTTACCATCATCCACATAACCCATCAGCAAAACTCGATGCTTTAGGTTCAACTTGTGGCCTCTGCCACACGAACTAAAGAAAGAGCTAAAAGTAGTTTCTTTCTAAAGGATGACAGGTAAATTTGGTGTGCATTTGAATGTGCTTGTATATACAGTACACTTATGTAAGTATGCACCCAAAAACACACTATTGTGTTTTTATATATACATATACGCGCACACACACACATATATATATGCTCTAATCTATAGACTGTTACCTTCTATACATAGCAAAACTGGAAGTAGATACAACTTTCTGGATAAAAATGTGATTCCAGTAGGCACATCCAACATATGATTTTACTATAATTTCTACAAAATCTTGCTGGAAAAAAACCAAGGTAAATCCTGGAAACGAATCTTCCTAGATGCCTCAGTACAACAGTAAGCAATAAGCTTGTTTTGATACATTATCATGTTGTAAAACTTAAGGAGAATGAGGGTTAATGCTAACCAACAAGGAGACAAGATCTTTACTCAGTCATCACATATTAGGTATCATTTGTTCTACTGTAATTAAAATTACACCTCTGATATATGAAGCCTAATGTCATTCTGAAGCTGATACAATACATTGGTGAAATACTGTATTTGTACTGTAAATATGTAGGTTTTCAGACAGAGAAAATATCTGATTCTATCAAAGTCTGAAAGAGTGTTATTAACATCATCAACTACATCACGCTAGATTTGTTTCCATTCTGCAGTCTTTTCTAATTTGTACTAACTTAAATAAACCATTCACTGTTTGGTTATGCCTAATCCATGATGAAAAAATTAAAAGATACTGGATTTGACAGCAAGACAAAATACATATACTTACAAGTACTCTGCTGTACAAGCCCAAGAAAAATTTTACTTAGTCCTCTACATGCAATTTAACATAGTGTGAATTTTAGAGCCAGTGGATTAATTTTCTTTGGACTCCTCTTTCTATATCAAGGAGCTTTAATATAAGAAATTCCTTCTTGAATGAGGTTTTTCATGTACAGTTACTGGCAAATTATCCATGTACAAAGATTTTAGCATACACATATGAAAAGTATCACTGCTATGCACATATAAATAGACTGCAATAGTAGTGACTCTGAAGTTAAAATATGGGAAATTAGAATAGCATTCATACAGTATCTTTAACTTCTGCATGTTTCAATCAGAAAAAGAAAGAAAAAAAGAAACAAAGGAAAAAAAACTACAACAAAAACCCTCCAACACTCTTCATTTCATCAGAAAACCAGAAAGTACTGAGATATTCCTCAATGTCTTAATGAGTCCAGAAGACAAGACTAAAATTATGCCAACCTAAAGAGTGTGAATGCAATTTTCTGTATGCTGAACTTTTCACATGAAAAATCTGGTGCTTGTTTCAGAATGCTGCTTTGTTGGTAGTATGATCCAATCCCTAATACTTTTCACAAAAATCACATTGTATGAATGCTGTACTGTAAAAAAATTAAAATGCAGACACATAATATCTGACAATATTATTCCTTCCCTGTATAATGATGTAATTTTTTTTTTTTATAATCTTAATTTTTTCTTTTTGAAAAGGACGAATACAAAGCAAGAACAAATACCAAGGCAGGTAATATCAGCTTCACTGGTTGAGAACATGCATAGCGTCGAGCTTTCCTTACTGCAAACTTCTCAGTCGGGATAGATTTTCCTGCAATTCTCTGTTTTAGACCATCAACTTGTCTACAAGAAAGAAAAATGGAAAACAGAACTTGTTTATTGGTATTTTTTTTTCATTGCAGTTAGATTTACTGGTTTTCTCTGAAATGTAACACCTTAAAATTGTATTACACCATGGAGACCAGAGCTGTAGGATATATCTTTGCTGATAAAAGCAATTTTAATGCTAGAGGCCAAGACAAAAAATGAAAAGTTTATGGTTATAAGTAAGAAGTAAGTCACACAAGATAAAGACATGGGGGGAAAAAGAGGACACATTCAGCTGCTTTATAAAAGTTTACCTGAATAAAGACACTATGTCCTCACCAGTCCTCTTCAAATCATCCTCTGGAAGCATACACAAAATTGCTGCCTTCTGGAATACATATATTGCCTATTTCAAAAAGAAACAGCAACAGATTACCACGTCTAATTTTCTGTGTTTAATCAATACATTAAAGACTCAAATTTCTCACCCCAACTGCTGCAGGAAAGTGTTTCCATAATTCTCAGGCAGGTACAACTACAAAAGCTTAGCACTCCCTTTGTCACATAGTTTATGCTGTAATTTTATTTTTAATGTATTTATTAATATTTTATATTGGTCAGAAAGTTAAAGGCATCTCCTGCAAAGAACAGGAGAATTTATTATGCAAACCACTATCAAAGAGATAAGGTTAAATGACTTAACTATTCTAAAGTCCATCACTGTTATTATATGATCTATTACATGTAGAGACATGCTTGAAAAGAACAGAAGGAAATACCCGAGTACTGATTCAAGGAAAGTTTAATAACTGGGTTTTGCAGAAAAAAAAGCATAATTTATTCTATTAAAGACACTTGCACTGCATGTTGAATATGCTATTCTCTTCCTCTTTTGCCAAGAATTAGATGTATATACCCTTTTTAATTAAGATAATGAAACAGTAATCTGTAGAGGAACAGACAATAATACTGCATAAAAGGTTATTGACACATTGTGCTTGATTCATACTCTGAGAAATGTTTTAACGAGGAAGAAGTTATCTGATAGCCCAGCTTTTCTTGTGAGATCCCGTCCCCAGCAGCCTTTCTCATTTTGTGTCACAAAGCATCTGCTGAGTAGGTGTGTCTGTTTATAAACACCAAACACAGTTTCTTCCCCCAAGTTTCACTAATGAGTGTTAGAACTTGACTTAAGAGATAAGTTTACAGTTTTCCTATCTCTCTCCTTTCTTCCAACTTGGGTAAGTACCTCCATTTTTGGAGGGGCCAAGGCATTACTGCTTATGGTTCTGCTGCTTCAAAACATGAAATAAAAATTCATCCTTAATCACCCAGTTAAAACATTTTGGTGCCACTGTGTCTTTGCCTATGAGTTTCCCAGGAAGGCAAACATTACACCTATTGTGCAAAATGAAAAATAACTTTAACTGTGGTATACCACAACAATGTCGACCTGCCCATTTACCTTAGACCACCTGCTCTCTTTGCTGAGCAGGTCTGCATACCGATATGCTTGAAGCCAGTCCTGCTGGAAGGTGTAGCACCACATCAGTTCCCAGTAACAGAGATGATGAATCTGTTTCCACTCTTGCTGGGCTGCTATGCAGTCTTGGAACCTCAGTTGTGCCTATGAGCAGTTAAGGAAGAATGATGAAAACTGGCTCAATTACAGCTCCATGTAAGACCAATGTCTAATTACAGAGCAAATTCTTACCTAGCACCCAGGTGGAGAATACCTGACAAGTAAAATGAGATAAACTTCCCTTTCAGTCTCACTTAAAGAGAGGGCTGGAATCAACACTGACAGTGAATGTGAACAGGGATAATAGCATACTTGTCGGTCCAACTGATATGTAGATGAATTAATTAATTTTCCCCGCTCAGGCGAAACACTAAACAATGATCTCAAAAAGAAAAAATTATTTACCTTTTCAAAATTTCCTTTCAGTATATCTATTCTAGCAGCATAAAACAGAATAATGGAACCCTTGAAAAGAGATGAGAAAAATAACCAGTTAGGCGTTTGAGCTTAGGAAAGTACATTTCTGTTATAAAATTTATTAAAATACGCACATTTGGAAATTTCTGGAGGTAGGGTTCGAGGAGACTGTCTGCTTCCTGAAGGTTGGCTTCCCCTGTACCTAGAAAACATAATAAACCAACCTTAATGTGCTTAAAAAAATCCAAGTTTCATAGACTAAGAGTTTGTTTTCAAATCATATTTGACAGATCAATGCATGATTGCTTTATGTGAAAGCAGAATTTCATAATATTGTGTTTCTATAAAACTAAATTCTTGTCCCAAAGAAACTAAGTGCTTTAAAAATACTAAATGTCTGTAAGTAGAAACAGACTAGAATTATAGGAATATTTTTAGACTGTTCCATTATTAATCCTAGTTATATTTTTAAATCCCTTTAATTGCTTTAGCAAGTTAGGCAATCATTCCTCAGCTGCCTCTTCTCCTGACTTTGAACTCAGTAATGAAATACAAGTGATGCTGGAAGAAATGAAGTTCTCCTTAATTTCCTGATGAGCCTGAGGGACAAGTACTAAAATACTTAAATGTTAAAGAATGTGATAATATACGGCAAAGAAGCATATAGAATTAATTATGACTTTTAGCTCTAAATGGCAAAAGCAATTAATTCTGGTGTATAGGCTTTTTTCTGGAGATAATTTTCACAACATCTGATGTTAATTTATGGATAATGACTTTTCTAACTTAATACTGTTTTGCAATATTGTGCTGTTGAGACAGCCCTGCAAATGGAGCAAGATGTTGGTATAATGCTATCTACCCTCATTGTTTCTGCAGACACAGCTTTGTCATGGATATTAATTTTAGATCATAATAAAGTATACAGCAAACTCCTATTTGGCCACAATTTTGAAATTCAGTTATAAAAATAAATTATAATATCTATCATAAGGTGTAGCATGACTGAAAAGCTACACAGTGGTCTCACCAAGGATTAAGGAGACGTAAGTATGATAAACCAACAGGGTGAAAGTACACAGAATGGCCCTCAAACTGCTGCCAGATGCGCCTTCCCGTAGTTGGCAGAGGCCCAACTCCTAAGAAATATCACAAACACATGCAGAATTAACTATGAGTATACAGAGTTACTATTAATTTTTTCTGGCTAACCAAAATTCAGTTTTCCTTTCAGATGTAAGTATTTCATAATTCAGTACTTATCTCAAATCCAACACAACCCTCTACCAAAACATTTCTGTCACAGCTAATAGTACTCAGGAAGGAGAAGGCTAATCTAACCCTTAACAAAATCATGCATTTCAGTGCTCTGGTGAAATGGGAACACCACATGAACCACGCAGACACACAGGTCTACAATGCTCTCCCATTATGTTCTGACTATAAACCTTTCAGAATAACATCCTTCAATCTATATTCAGGGCAAACTCCCCCAACTGTTCCAGTGCTACTTGGTGTGAGTCTTCCCTCACAGAAAACCCTAGTTATCCTCAGTTCTCTTCCATCAAGTCAGCCACTACCCTGAGCTGGCCAAAATATTACCTCTGCTGATACATCAGTGTCTAAAGACAGATCCAGATTCATGGAGCCTTACGCACAGCTCTTAACACGTGAGATTTCCCTTATGCTCCTGTTCAGACCCATTATATAACAGCTTGACTGTTCAGGGGGTGTTGAGACGAGTTCAGAACTTCCCTGACCAAAAGCAGTGACTTTTCAGAAACATAATTTTGCCTCACAACAAATATTAACAGATTAGTTTTATTGCACAGCCACTTGATGAATTACAGGATAATTCAAGCACCACACAAAAAAACTGTGAAGATATTTCAAAATTTGTTCCTTTTCTTTCAGCCTTTATTGAATTTTTAGTCAGGGAAAAACATGTATTTTGGAAGAGCTTCAGCATGAACCAAGCTTTTCAGAGGACTAAACAGAATGAACGGTTCTCTCCTGAAGTCTAATTTTACAACAGGAGAACCATATTGTGGACAAGCTAGCAGCAATAAGACCATATGGTGACTGTAGCATTAATAACTTGAAGTTCAGTTGTGCACTGAATTCTGTCAGTTATTTTATTAGGGTTTTTTGCTTGAATTTTGTTTGGGTCTTTTCATTTCTTATGGGCACCAAGACGAGATTTAAAGAGCTGTAAAATACTTATAAAACAAATTACAAATATTTTTCTCATCCATGAGAGAAAGATGTACCTGCATTCCAGGGTGACACATGATATTCAGAAATGCTTTTTTTTCCAAAGAAATGGGCTGAGATTTTAGGTGGAAAAATGTAGAACTGTGATTTTTTTCCTCAGTTACTGGTGAGGAATGTCAATTTCTGACTACCTCAACTAGTAAAAAAAGCTGATATCCTCTACTTAATGATCAGCAAACAGAAAGGAAATTGCATTGGCAAAATCTCCTCTTAAGTAAACTGGTCATTTCCTATGGTTGTTAAAGAGCGGGGTATCACCATATGTGCTTTTATGCCTATATCATCTAACCCATTTATCTTTTTAACAACACTAAAATACTGATAAACAATCAAGATTATACTTCTAGTGTGGAATATATGACATTAAATCCATGCAGTCTTTTATCTGAGAAAAAATTAATTTGAAAATGCAAGTATCAAATCAAATACCCTATTGCCAGAAAATCCAATAAATTCTAGAAGTCGGAGGATCCTTCCTGGTAGAAGTGACAGCATCTGAAATATAGTTAATAAAAAGGATAATTAAAACTATGTACACTCCAAAAAAAAAGTTAAATTGCTATAAACGTGAATCAAAAAGGCCAGCTACTATGTTAAATGCTATCACACGTTAGTAAAAAGGTTAAACACAAAAGAACTTGAAAGTAAACATGCATATTAAGAATTCTGATGATCATCCAGCATGAAAATAGACAGAGTCCAGCTGTGCTTCCTTAGATAGTAACAGATGTTTCTACCTTCAGCTGGTCAGAATTGCTTGAAAATTGTGGGTCTTCTGGAACGAAAGTCTTATCTATTTTAATGTTACTTACAACCTACAACTGTCATCTTTCTTTACCACTATTCCATTTTATTGGGAGTCTCACAGAAGCTCTACTTGGTCCTCCTGTGGGCGCACTGAATCAGCAGATCAGAGAGCATAACGGTTTTAGAAATACTAGCTGTTGCTATAATCCTTTAGCCCTCTATTATTATAACCATTTTTGTTCCCTTTCTAACTACATCCTACACATCCTACACAACAGAAAATTTACACACACCATAACCATGTTTTCAATGAGCATTAAGAAGCGGGTCTACTTCAGGTTTTAAGAAAGCTCCATTCACCCTAATATATTCTGCCCATCAGACACTTTCTCTTAAGCCACCTACTGGGAAGACTCCATGAAGAACAGGAGAGGTCAGAGCACTTATCAACACAGTTGCTTGAATTTTAAAGTTTGGTGAAAATAGACCAGTTCTTCTGACCATACTCAAAACTGGCCATCTCCAATCAAGAATGATACAGAAATTAACATACTGACAAAAATCAACTTTCACCATTGCCACGACAGATGTGGCAAGGTAACTGTAGCAAATTGTAAAGAAAGTGAAATTTTCTTTTACACAAACTCAGTACACTATTGTTCATTCTTCTAACTACAATTATCTATATGAATCTAGAGTATGTTGTCGAAGCAAAAGAACAGGATACATGGGGGAGTTAGAATTAAACAGTCACTCCAGCTATTCTGTAACCACATCTTTAAAAATCCTGCTACACACAGGTAGATGCAGCTGCTTTTTCATTTCAGAAATTCATACATTTGTTATTCCCAGAGAACGAAACAGTTCAGAAAAAACTAGTAGAAATAACCCAGAAAGCATGCATGCCAGAAGTTGCAGCTGGTTTCATATTGCATAAAGCTTCCAAAGCCTGCATCTCTATTTTACAAATGTGTAAATGTTAAATCAGTTACAGTACTGTACAAAGAAAGACAGTCCTACAGAATTATCCCAATGCCCTTTCTGTAGTGGAGGAAGTCATACCAAGTTGAATGCTCCAATTCCAAGTTTTACTCCTCCTTCAAACTGATAATACGTTTCATTTTTGCTTTTGTTCCCCTGAGTCATCTGTAGCACCTGATGACATTCCCTTGTGATGGAGAAAAAAAGGAGGGAAGGGGAAACATGACATAGAAATTTTATTAATGACTATGATAGATACAAAATCATTCCTTTCTATTTTGGGGGCATTAATGCCACTCCAACTGCCTCGATTAATATTTTCTAATAGCTTACTTGTATATTTGGTAACTTGTCCTAATTTTGAGGCCACCTTTGATAAAGTTGATCATATTTTCATCCTGGAAGAAAAAGATTTAACTGTAAAATATTGTGCATTCATATTACACATAACACACACACAAAAATCCTCCAGCTGCATTTACATTTATTTATAAGTTAATGCCATACGAAACACTGAAGATGTTTTTCAGTTACTAGATGTGTCTCTAAGACTGATATTAACACTTGCTCTAAGTTGTCAGGGAAACATTTCTTTGGTGCATGTCACAAATTTTAAAACTGAAGAGAGAGGTGAAAAGGAGAGTCGAAGTGTTACTTTTAGCAGAATTTGCAATGTGTATAAATGAACCAAGAATGCTCTCCACCAGATGGTGCTGCAGGAACTGTCTCGAACATTTGGAAATGGTGATTCTGACACACACGGGGAAGCCTACAGAAACTGGCAGAAGACAAACTGAAGAACCCCCTGAACAGATGAAACTCCATTGCTCTTCAAATATAACTACATGTAGTACTCAACTTATGTGCTTACTAACCTCTAGAAAAAATCAAAACAAAGCCACAACATACTTGTCATCAAAACTAAATTCCTGAAAAGCAAGACATTACCACAGGGTGAATTTTTTTCTCCTAGAATTCACACAAAAGAATGTGCTGGCATTTCAGCAATGCACATTTAAATACTTAGGAACAGCATATATAACATGGAAAATGAAAAAAGAAACCACCAAAAAAAGGCCTCAGAATGATCAACCAAAGGAAATTCTGACTTCCATAAAAGGATCACCATTTCAAAAGACCTCATCTGTCTTGCCTGCAAGTCTGAACACTCAAATGCAAGTGTTTCAGTACAAGAATTCTATTTCCCTCTGAGTGGTTACATCTTTTTTATCATCACCATCCTAAGACGAATCACAGTCAGCCAGAGATGAAAAATATGGGGCAGCACAGCAATCAGCAAAGTAGGGTATTACAGTCAAAAGCAATACAGACATGGTGTTTTAGAGAAAATATACATCTAAGGGGTTTTTTTATTATTATTTTATACAGTCCTAACTCACCTCCTTCAACAACTCTTTCAAAATTCTTTTCATGGTTAAATGGTTAAAACAGACTCCACCCAACAAAAATAAAGAGGGTTGCTTCCACAGCTAGTAAAGAAGCAAAAGCGAGCTATAGGAAAACCTAGCATTCCAGTAATAGTATTTCCTGATACTTCTGGCCAAATACTGGATCAAGTAGTTTATAAGTATTTGCCAAAAGAACTTAATCTGACCTTAGTATCTATGTGCCTCTGTTTCTTTCTCATAATTTATACTGGAAGAGATTATCTAAAATATATTCAATAAATACATACAAATAAATAAATACATTAAATACATGCAATAAATAAATAAATTATAAAGTATGACTAACTCCTATTTTCAGGAATCAAATTCCGAATTGAATTTGAAAACTCTGTAGCATGAAGTCCCTGAACCACAACCTAAATCAATAGCAGCACACAGTATAAAATTCCAGATCTTTCTGTGAGCTGAATTGTTACCTCAGCAATGCTAAGGCATGCTCATTTTATAAACATTCATTACTGTATTATTGCTGACACCATGTGCATAGAGAGCAAGACTGAATTGGAAATTACATGTGTGTATTGGCTGAAGTTATGTTAGTTAGAAAACATTCTACCCATTCATGCAAAAAAATTACTCTCAGTTTCAAACAACAACTTCCTCATACTTGAACATATTTTTATACAGGCACGGGACACTGTTTAAAGTGATGCAAATCATTTAAACATACCACCTTATATAAAACAGCAATACACCTTAGGGTGATACCTTGGTATCTGAATATCGTCTTTGGTTATTCACACAAAGAGAGAACTTTGCTGAGCAGCACAGGGTGATTTACTATACTTTCAATCACTGTCATGAAATAACATTCACTAGCAAAAAATTTAGTTTTAAATATCACATCTATTGTTGGAATGATGTTTTACATGTACTAATCTCTCTCCATTACACAGTCACACAAAATCAAAATTTGACTTTACCTGTACGAAGGTGAGAGCTGCTTTCTGCAATAAGCATTCAGCATAGCAGATTTCAGCATGCATTTCCTCTATATAAGAAAGAAAAGTTATTTACTACCAGCAAAGTCATTGTCAATACTGTCTTCTTGGGATCAATGGAACAAACAAAATGCTGCCAAGACAAGATTTAAAAAAAAAAAAAAAAAAAAAGCAAAATTCTGCTGTTGCCATTTAAGTAACTGCTGAGTAATAGCTGTAAGCAAATCCCAACAGAATTCTTCCATTTCCCTTCTTCTCAGACAAAACATTATCAGAGCTGACCTCAGTCTATGGCAAAAGCTACTTGACATTCTGGTAGATGGTCTCCTGTACTTTTCATTGATTCTAAGCTTAACAGCCCACAGCAACTCAGTCTTTCAGCCCTCCTTCCATGTCTTACAAGAAATTTCTGTAGATGAATGGTAACCCTTACAGAGGTTCAGGCTTTTCCTACATCCACTGAGACATTACGAACAGGTTTTCACCAAGTCATGCTTAACAAACTGAAAGCCCCAGGCAGACTTTCTCTCTTCATGCAGCGCTAAAGTACATCTGATTTAACACACATGACACGAGTTGCTCCGCACCCATGCTGCAAGACCAGCCACATGCACAAGGCTGCTCTATGTACAGTGCATACGTGGTGAGTTTGATGTGTCCAAGTATTAAAGAGGATTCTTGTGCCAGGTTAGAAAAAAATGCATACTTGATTCTGCCTGAATCAGAAATAGGAGATCAGCATTTTCAGAGCCATGAACAATGTACTGATACCATTTCCCAAAACACCTTAAGGCAAAACAGACAAGCACAAAACTTGTTAATATATTCAGATTCCAATGCAACTAATGACAAGGATGTACTCCTCTGCATCAGTGATTCTTAAACTTTTGGGAGCTGTCTTAAGTCAAAAAAAGGAAATTTTCCTTCAGTCCTATAATGTGTTGTGAAAGGCATTCCTTTCTTAATTCATGCATGCTCAGAGACAAAAAAAATTAGGCTGAATTCTCCACTGAAGCTTTGCATTCAAATTAGAAGAAAAAATATTATATACATGATTTGCATGTTTATTACTGTAAGATACTAGTCAAGCCATGGAGTTAAGCATATTTGTACACATTGGTAGGGGTAGTTTTGAGCTTTTTTCACTTTTTTATTTTAACTGTATTATTTAACCACTTACCTTCACTCAACTGATCCACTGTCTGTTTAGAAACTAGATTGGACAAAGATTCCACCACTGTGCTTCTTTTCCTGAATCTAAATAAGTTGTGCATGGAAGAAAAGAAAGCCATACTTTTCAACACAAACCTGAATTTAATTATTAGAATTCTTAATAATTTCCAACCAAAATTTACAGAGATTCTTAGCAAAATGATCATTTGTCAACTGTTTCAATTCTTTCAGTAGTCTAAAGACTTATATGCCTCTAGGCTAAAAAGCCTATCCAACATTAAATGCATGCTTGCAACTTCACCTACTTTAGATGTATAGCAGCTTCAACCCCACTGCCACTCACCAGCTGCAGAAATGTCTCTGATGCTGGGCAAGACACTTAAACTGGACTTCGAAGTTCTATTTTTTTTTCTGTTTCTTAAAATTGCATTCAGAATTAGAATGAAAAAAAGAAAAGGAGCTCTGTTTTCAACATGAACACTTCAGTATTTTATGGTGGTTTATGCCAGATAAAATGCCAATCACATACTTTACTTCCAAGAGATCTCAACTGGACATTTTAATTCCAAAAACTAATTTTTGACAAAAAATTACAAACAACTCAGCTTTATGAAGAAGCTAGAGAAACAATTCTATGTTCAGAAAATCAATGCACTCTGTAAGCCAGGGCGTCACTGATTATAAATACCAAGCATTAGCTTATCATTTGTTTACACTACTCTTCACACTGACAATTGTGGGATCCTGACAACAAGATTATGATACTACACATTAATATAACACATACAAGAAAAGAGTCAATTAAGGTATGCATAGTTACGCTGATTCTTCACCTTTGAACATTTAATTGCCTTTCTCTTGCATTTTTATGAGTTTTGTGACAGACTAGACCAGAGTACTCATGAATTAACGTTTATATCCTGCAGACATGAAATCCTGTACTGCAGCTGTCTAGAGGGACATCTGATCTTCAGACACACTAAACAACATAGTTCAGATGAAACTGCAAACTGACAGCACATGAAAAAGATGCAGAAACTGCTGACACCTTCTCTTCTTCAGATAGCATCTGATAATGTTTTCTCATTTCTTTTCTTTTTTGCCATGGCTAAGATGATGAAGTTAAAGGTCTAAATTAATACTTAGCAGTCATTTCTTGAATCATTGTGATAAAATATAACCGAACCAATATGATGAAGAACCAGTAAAGCAGAAATCTTTTCTATTTTTGTCAGAGCTTTGTTAAAACTTTAGCTTTTACCACCATTTTCTAAGGTTTTTTTGCTGTTTAAAAGAAAGCAAAAGAAGCAAAAATTTCAGTTGAGATGATTTCTGATGTGAAAAATAGCTCTTTCATTTAAGGATAAACTAAACACATTTGTAACAACAATAAAAAAACTTATTTGGTTTTCAGAAGAAACCTTAGTACAAGTTTAATTGTATTAGACTAATGGTTTTTAAAAAGGACTGTTTTCATGCTGAGAGGGAAAATTCAAAATATAGGCCTTTAAACTGTTGGAAAACAAAAAGTCACAGTTGTCAATAGCTCAGACAGTTCGATCGTGTAATGCCAGCTTATGTGTAGGTCTATATAGTGAACCAACCATTTGGCTAACTTTAGTGGCTATTAATATCCAGACAGAACAAGTCTGTTGTTTCCACCATATGGAAAAATACCATATGGAAAAATATCCTCACCAGTACTAACTGTGTAGTGGGACTTACTCCACCTTTACAAATTTAGATCACTATCATACAAACAAGAGTCTGCTTTAAAAGCATACAGAGAACTGGGGTATTTCACAAAGAATATTTATAGGATTTAGTATCTCATAGCAGTTGGGCTTGCTTGGGCTTACCTTTGGCAGGTTTGCAAAGCATCCTTCATTGTAGAAATTCCCATTTGTATATCCTGCTGTTCAAAGGTCATTGCAGCTTGCATAACTAAAATAGTGCTGTATCCAAGTGCATGGTACATACTATCTTTGGACCTAGGGAAAACACGCATCTTGTGCATTTAAGCAACACTTTACATTGCAATACAAAATTAAATGCTGAGGCACTTGCATTATTTTGTGAAAAGACGGAAGAATTAAGCAGGAAAGTAACAGACCTAATAATATAACCCAGCAATATAATCTTCCAATAAGCTTGAGTTTAACTACAGCTGATTTTAAGAGATAATATCCCTGGCCTACCGCCTTCTTCATTTGAGCTCTCCAGAGCACTAAAAGCAAACACTTGATAGCTGTGTCATCCTCCTCATGTTTCATTTAAAGCTGTCCTTGAACTTCACACAATACCAACACATCACCCTCAATCCATTCTTACTAGCACCAAACTGCAGAGCAAGAACATTACTCCCTTCTATTAACATGGGCTACATATCCATCTTGCCAACACACCCCTCAACACCACGCGCTCCTTTCAGACACAGACAGGAGAAGAACAGAGGATGGGATTCAGACCCCAGTCCTAAAGATCAGCCACCCAGACTGCCTCCCCACAAAGTCACAGATAAGACAGGTTTCACCTGAGAACCTCTCCATATTCTTTAATTCCCTACATCTGCACTGCCATGGTTTTCTTCTCAGTGGAGGAAAGGCAACAGGGGAACAAGAATAATTAGTTAGAAGATCGAAAGATGAGCTTAAAGATAAACACCAGACTCAAACATAATATAAAACACAACAAAAAGAGTATTCTGGAGTTTTGTTCCAGCTTTTCTGTATTGTCAAAAGCAGCTTCATTGTACAAATTAGTTGATCAAAGATGCATTGAATAAGGTCTTGCTCCCCAGCTTTTCTCCTCTGTGTGAGGAAAGACAGTTTGAATGATAAATTCTAACATAATAATTCAGTGCCTCATCAACAGTTTTTGAGATAGTTTTAATGACCCAAAAATAAATAAAATTATTGGAGAAATGCTTTTGTATAATATGGAGAAATGCTTCTGGATAAAATTGAATAAACTACACCTACTAGAGGCTTTAAATCAATCTTCAGGTACTAAATACTGTCTGTTTACAACAACATCAGGAAATAACATAATCTCACCATGGACGAAGTAGTTCCAGTGCTTCAGAGAACTTATTATTTAGAAATAAGTTCAGTGCCATTGAACATTCTTCCAGAGCACACTTGAGATCCATCTTGGATGCCCTAAAAAAAGATTCTTAGTTTACTCAAACTGTAAACATAAACAAAAAATTAAAAAAGTCTTTTCCTTATGTAACACACAAGGCGTTTTGTGGTGATTTTGTTTTATTTCATTTTCAAAGTTTAGGTTTTCAAAACCAATTCATGTGCTTAACACTTCATCTACATTACACAGGTGCACCCTCTGCTTATTTAAGCGATGTTTATGGCTTTGTCCTCCTATTCTTACCAGAGAAATTCTCGAAATTTATCATTGTGTCCAAGCTCTCAATCTTTCCCATCAGTACAAATGCTGTTCCAGTCTCTGTATTCATATCAGAATCTCAAAATAGGTCACAATATAATATTTTCATCAAAAAAAGCAGTAAACAGACATTCAATCAGCAAACAGGTATACCACAAATAGTCCTCCTGTCAGAAACCCGTAGATATGCCAATAGCTTTTGTTTGTCCTAATTCACTTCAAGTAAAAGCACTTGCACAAGAAGCTATCTCAACAAATCCATTCTTTGGCCAGTTCTGCCTGAAGTACTCAGGAGCACTCACAAATTAATCTGTGGGCCAAACTGGGGACAAATTGACAATAATGGCAGTGACACACAGCTAGAAGCTACACAGCCATCAATGTGCACAGCTGCATCTGGAAAAGATAATCTCTCTACAGCTTTAAAACAACAGGTTTAAACTAGATAATGGGCTTTCTCCAAGTAAGGTTAAGTGGTAAGCAGTGGTAAGCAACAGATCATGTCAATGAGATAAATATTTAAGTACTGACCAGAAGAGAAGAACTCTAAAGGAGGAATTTAAGAAGAGAACAACAGAGGAGTGCAGCTGCTCTCAATCTAACATTAACACACACACAAAACAAGGAGAGAGCTGGACATGAAAATATAACTTGACAGGAGGTTTTTTTACCCTCCAAAGAATAGTGTTAAAAATTTTTTAAAAAATACTTGCTTATAAAGACCAAATTTTTTTAAACCACTCAGTTTTATTAGCTAATTGCAGGAAATTTCTGGCCAAAAAAAACCTCTGCTGGCAAAAAGAAAAAAAAAAAAAGCCAAATAAGTATTTTTAGCTAGATTTAAAGGCTGATTTTCTTCCTAGCACACAAGCAAGGACCTGAGTAAACACATCATCCCTACATGGGATGTATGTTCCCATGCCTCTATATCTTCTTTTCACATTTGTGTTTAACAAAACTCTTTCACTTGGTCCATGCCTAGTTAGATTACTCATTCTATTTGCTCTGCCTTTCCTGCTAGGAGTTGCTTTCAAAGGTTTTTCAAGAAGGTAAAAAAAAAGGGAGGGAGGAGAGTGGGGAAGGGAAATTTTCCTTCTTTTAAACACCAAATTGGCACTGGTTGCCTTTAGTGTTGGCACCACCCTTGCTAGTAGCTTTCTAACCAGGCAGTGATGTCTTGCCACAACTTAGCAGCCCAGATGGGTTCATCCCTGGGTTGCCAGATATTCTGCTTCCATTGCTGCCATCAGCCCAACAGGGCACCATCCATGAATCAGTACAGAGGTAAAAAAAAAAAAAAAGAAAGCATTGGCCATTTCTCTCCTTCAGCAATGTCTAAGGCCAACTGGATGGCTTTCATCTCTGCATATTGACTCAATTCATGTTGTCCTCCAGCAATTTCTGTGACTTGTCATAGGGGACTCCATATAACTGCTTTCCCACAAGACAGAAGGTTTCATCAGTAAACAAGGCATATTGCTTAAATCTCTGGGAATTTATTATATAGTGGGTCCTCTTCAGCACAAACCTGAATGCCTGGTAACATTCCAAAAACCTTTGCCTTCTGGCCAGTCCATGATTAATTCTAAGCTTCCTGGATGACAAGGGTTTCCTATCCAAACTCTTTGTGTGATCAGTGGAACACCATTAACTCCACATACATCTGCTGCATGATCATCTGCTACTCCCTTTGAGCATCTAACACAATGCAGGTAACTGTGGTGCCAGAAGCTGTGTTTCAGTACCAATCATCTCTGAAGCAGCTCAGACACTCTGAAAGCTGTCAGCATCTCCTTTTCAGTTAGAGTATAGTGGGCTTCAGAGCCTCTGTATGCTCAGCTCCGAAGACCTAGAGGTCAGCCTCAAGACTCCCCTGGTGCCTTCTGCCAGAGGCTCCAGGTAGGTCCATTCTCTCCAGCTGCAATAAAAAGCACATTTTTACATCTTGCTCTGTTCAGACTGGCCTGAGGGCTACAGCATGAACTATTTCCTACTTGGTTTGTTCAATGGCTTGTTGCTGCTCAGGGGCCTATTTGAAATCATTCTTCTTCCAGGTCACTTGATAGGGCTTACAAGCTGACTGCAAATTGGAATGTGCATTCTCGGAAATCCCACAGCACCTAAAAAATCTTGTCTTTTCCTTGTTCGTTAGTGGAGTTAACATAACATCACTGTTATGTTAATAACAACCAATGGGATCTGACAGTGTCCATCTTGACATTTGATTCCTAAAAACTGGATCTCTTGTGTAGGTCTCTTTACCTTATTCTGTTTTATGGCAAAAACAGCTTTTAGACGGATTGGATTATTTGCTTCCTTTGCTCAATAACTTCTTCGCTGTATTTTCTCAGAAAATGGTATCACTAACACATTGCAGATTTTCCAGAGATTCACCTTGTTCCAGTCTTCATCAGTCTGTGGCAGATGATACAACTGTGTCTCTTTCCCACTGCCAGTGAATTCCAGGTACAATGGGCACAGCTCCAAACAAAAGCAAACTGTGGCCTGCACTCTACTGCCAAAGGGATTATAAAAACCCAATAGAAAGTATCAATTGTGGCACCATGTGGCTGCATTTGACTTCAGTTCATATGGAAGTTCCAATATGTCCAGTACACTAGGACTCAGAGGTGGCGCGACTTCATTCAGGCCACCATCTTTTACTGTCATCCTCCACTCTCCATTGGACTTTCATACTGGCCATATGGGGATGTTATAGGGTAAGCAGGTCTTGCTGATCACTCCTTGGCTCTCTAGGTGACAAATTAGTTTATAAATGGGATTTACAGAGTCTAGATTGTGAGACACTACTTCTGGTACATTGTTGTGGTAGCAATTGGCACCTGCTGTTCTTCAGCCCCAGAACAAAAGGGACATCTGAAAATTCCTCCATCTACAGTGCAGGTGTACTGCAAGCCCACCAAGAGCCTTTTGAATCCTTGAGACATTCTCTCCTGAGATAGTTTATGCCAAGGATGAATGGAGCCTCTACTCCCATCAAGATAGGCTACTTCTGCTACTCATGCCAGTCAGGCTAGTCTCAGCTTCCAATACAGTCAGCTGTTTGGATCCCTCTGTCACTCCAGAACTCCAAATGGATTCCATCCCTATGTAGCTTGATGGCATTAAGGCATCACTCTGCACCAGTGACTACTAAAGCCTTGTACTCCTGTGGGGCTGCTGTGCCAGGCCATCAAATCCACACAGTCCAATAAACCTGGTTATTTCTCTCCTGCCCCCAGGTGGAGGCAGGGCCCCCCTAATACCGGTCACAATGTTCCCACTAATATCTGGCAAAAATGGACTTGTACTATTCAGTAGTTTAATTGGACCTTTCAACCTGCATATGAAAAACTGTTCACTGGAGACTGGAGCAGCAACTTTCCTGGAAAAACTTCCAGTTATGGTTGTTGTTTTTCCCTGCAATTCCTGCACCAGTGCATCTAGAGTTGAGGTATTTCCATCCATCCCACTTCCTTCTATCATCTCCAAGGTCCTGCAGGTAAAATTGTAGGGTACCTCATGGTGTGTCTTCTATATCCTCTCTCTTGAGAAAGAGGATACCTACTGTCAGTTACTGAAATACAGGCCCACACAGATGGGGAGTATAACATATTCCCTTTGAATTGCTGGAGCTCCTGAGTCAGTTAATCGGTTAGCATCTCCACAGATGCTATCAGGGAGGAAGGAATACTTCTTCCTATTTTATTGTTTTCATTTTTTTTTCCTATTACCTGAGTTGCCAGATTGCATCAACTACTGTTGGTGGTGCATCATCTTTCCGAGTCACTATTTGGAAGGGGTTTCATGTGCCCTTGCTGCACATGAAATTTCTGCCACATGGCTAATTGACACAAAATGTGGTCTGGATCCGTATGGACCTGGGCATTGTCCACGTCAAAATACATCATTTCCTGAACAGTTCCCTTAGGAATTGAGTCACTTTCCCTATTGTAGTCCATCTGCCTAAATTACATGGAATATAATCTTTACAGGGATACCTTTCCCCCTCACAACTTGATAAGAATTGCCTCCAGAGACTGAAGACTTGTGTCTTTTTCCCCATTGCGTTGTCAAAGTCTGGGTCCTTAGCAAGTGATCCAGCCTGGCTTCCTTACCCTCTCATTCCACACTGTTGGCTCCATTGTTCTACCAGCAGATCCACCAGGCAGTAATACATACATGGATGATTGCTGAAATATTTTCATGTCTCCCAGAGGTCACTCAGTCCTGTGATTGCCTTGATAATGGCTCTGAAAAATCGCCCTTGTAATGGTTCTGCTTCATCATCTTCACTCTCCTTGTCCTTGACTGTTTTTGCTAAAGCATTTTAACTGGGTGATCTTCATGTACATTCCTTCTGCTTCTGTGCAGGGGCAACTGACACCAGCCCATGCTGATTCCCTGCTTTAGTGGTTTCAGTGGCAGTGCCACAGTTGGTGGGAGTGGAGCAATCACAGTGTCTTTCAGGTGGCTGGAGCAGCTGCAGGGCCTGTTGTCATTTCACTGTCATATTTAGAGACCTTCTTTTCTTCCTGCAGTTACTAAGCAGTGTTGAACATTGTGACAGAACAACTTTTTTCAATATTTTACTAGTTCTTCTGGATTCTGCACTTGTTCAGGAGTAAGGTGCAAGCACACTGAAGGTGCTCACTGCCCTAGGTACTGGCCCATACAACCCCAAACACCCTGCCATTCTGAATTATCCAGCTTTTGGGCAGATCTCTGAGTAATATTATTAGTTATTCGTCTGACCTTAAACAAGACCTGAACCATATGCAACAACATGTGCAAAAAATCCCAGGCTGGTTTCAAGGGCAGTCAACGGATATTCAAAAATCTTGACTACCTGACCTCTACGTAACCAGCCTGGAAGACTCCTTTCAGGGAGTTGTAGAGAATACTGATACTGTCACTATACAGAATGTTCACATACCTCCTGAAGTAGATCCTTCCCTTTGCAGCAAAGAATCGGTGCATGAAAACTCAATATTAAACTCTTTATGTTCTACCATATCAAAAAGAGTAACTATCTTGTTGTCAGTCTTAAACAGCTACAACACAACTTCCTAATGGCAAATAACAGGTGATCCTCAGTAGAATCTATTCCACAGTCCATTCATATGGCTAGAAGGCTCTGGGTATTTTTGTACACTGCTCTATTTCAACCTTACTGATCCCTAAAATGTCCAAGAACAGTGGTAATTTTAAATCTTTTTACTTGATAAGATCCCTTTTCCCTTCCCTCCACGTATCAAGAGGACTATGTGCAGACCACACTATGTGTCTTCCACACACGTGGCCCTGTGCTATGTACTTCCATGTGTGCTCAGTATAAAATAAACAAAACAAAACAAAACAACAACAACAAAAATCCCGTCCTATGAGGGTTGGAACGCACTGTCTCCTTGGGTTTCTCCCAGAAGACTGTCTGGGAAGAAGACTTTCTCCCAGCCAACATCAAAAGCTGTATGTACTAAAACTACAGTATCAAAGGTCACAGTTTACAGATCACGGAGTTATTATTAAATCACTTCATGTTCATGTCTTGCATAGCTTCACATTGCCAAAATGCACTTGATGGCCTCTTGCCTGGTTTTACTATATAGCAAAGATACAAAACATTTGAAAAACTGTCACCACCACATAACTCCTTTTTTAGATTCAATTGACCCAGACACCTTGTATTACTGTAGCAGAAGTCTGTTCTGGGCATCCTTTTTTTGCTGTGTTTTAATTTTAAACTATGCTTCAGATTAGAAGCATGTCACAAGGACAAGAATACTAGCATTCTTAATTCTGCAACATTTAAAAACCATACACTAAGGAAAAGGAATTTGTTAAAGAACAGGTTCTTTGTTGTTGATTTCTGTCAGCCTTCAAACATTCAATCACTGGAAGTCCTGTCATAGTCTCCTGTTACTTTGGTCTCAGTGAATCAGGAAGAGTCATCCTTTACTATGGAAGAAACTGTTTTACAGAGCTAAGCTTTTTTTCTGTCTAGCTCTGTAAAATACTAGTACAAATCCCAAAACTGTTATTTTCTTCGACTTCTTTATCTTCCACCAATATGTGTCAATTCCTCTTGTGATTCAACAACACCTTGCCTCTGTAAGGTGTCGTTTTCTTTCAATAAACTTTACGCAGAAAAGACACTGTGTCTCTGTGGGTAACAGGAAACATCTCTACCATGTTTATTTAAGGAAATATCAGTGAAGTATCATTCTTATTTATATATTTATATGTATTTAATATTCCTCCAAACAGAGGGCAATCTCCTACTTCTGAAAAGCTTGCAGGATTGCTTATTTCCTCATGAACATTTTTTGATGTTTTGTCCTTGAAATATCTATTTTAAGGCTGTATTTGATGTTTTTATATGTACAGTTAGTAACTACAAAGATTTGAAATGTCCAGCAGGAACTACTTTCACATTAAGTCTAGCATACATCCCTGCGTATTCATTGTATCTGAGCAACCACACAGAAAACTCAGATATTACTTCTGCTATCTGGAAATATTTCTTCAAGTAACTTTCTTCGTGTTTTGAAAGTACTGGACTCCTCACCACCAAGTTTGTAATTTGGAAAGAAAAATGGCTTTCGCACCTTATCCCTCTCATCCATCACCCATATATGAGCTAACAGCATTATTCCAGTTTTCTGTCTAGTGCTGTGCCAAAATTTAGTTTTGATCACTTCTTAAGGGACAGTATTATCCACTATCACTTTTATTAGTTATTTGCACAGACATAAAGTTGCAACACAAGTCATCAAACAGAAGGTGAGGTACTTGTAGGAGTACTACCTACCTACCACAGAGCAGTGGGTTGCACTAGTTCTCATGGCAAATGCCCACCAAGAGCATCATGAAATGAAGCAAAATAACTTGTTCCAAAATCCTACTGAGATATTCTGTTAGGTTTATATTTTATGTTCTAGAGCTTTTAGTGAAGGATGGCTGAAGGTCATACAATCAACTGACATACAGGAAATGTTCAAAAAAGCAAATGGAAACAGCTTTTTAGTTGTGTTGGATTTTCTTATACAAGGGATTACTTTTAAATCTCCCAAGTGAGAGACTTCTATAATTTGGTTTTAAACAAATATGAGCAGAAAGGCACAACCTTCAGGAACTATTCCTGTATCAAATCTGAAACTAAGGAATTATCATGAATGTGCGTTATTCTGAGGGAGTACTGACATATGCAAGAAACTTCACACACACCTCAATCCCACACGATGCTAGAGCTAGCACGTCTTTCAGTATCTTGCTGGACAGGCACAGGACTCAGCCTCTGAAGCCATCAGCAAGCCTCATGAAGCTGAATTTTATTCTTTCACCTATAGGCATACCTCTCACACAGAGAATAATTCAGAAATGCAGAATGAAATTGAGTAACCTATCTCACAGTTGAACATTTGTTGGATTTGAGGTATTAAAGCATATTACATCTTTGACATTAAAGGGATCACAGTATTTCTAAGTGGCCAATCACATCCAGTTGATGAACAAAAAGGATTCTTAAATCTTTTGTGTTAAAGTAATCCTGGAGAAATGTAAGATCATGTGATCAGTATTTTTTTTAATGAAAACAGAAAAATTGTTGCAAACTCTTTTACCGTTTAATCTAAAACTGAGTCCTCAACACCACTTATAATCACACAACAGAAAAATGGCTGAATGCCATAAGAAAAATGCCTTAAGGCATACCGCTAGGCATTTGAAATTAATTGCAATTTATATAAGGCAAATCCTATCCTAGGCTTTTACCGTTAATACAGAAAGTCTGAAAACTTCAGCCAACTGGTCAGTATAGTAAGCAGTAACTTATTTTACCCATGTATTAAATCCACTAGTCATACCTCCACACCAAATTCTGCATTCATGATGCACACACCCCTTTTTATAAGAAGCAAGAATTTTAGGTAAATAAATATTTATGGTAAGCACTGAAAAAAAAATTCTTGGCAATGCAAGGCAGACTTTATTCCTTTGAAGACTCAATGTCTTCACTGTTTCAGAACTTCACCAATGCATACAATATTCTGTACACTGAACATACATTTAAAAAAAACCCCAGCTGGCAGCAAAACTACACAGTACTGTGCTAGCCAAATTTGCAAACAGGAAGAAATTACTTTAAAAGCTCACCATAATAAAATGCATTCAAAATCAGGCAATTTTTTAAAAGAAAGAAACAAGCAAAAATTTAAAAAAACACCAGAAAATGCACAACTGACAAACATCCCCTAAATGGTCATTTAGTTTAAATTACTTTAGGTTACATAGCTTGGTATTCAGGTAAAACCATCAAGGTAACACAGTTATTTTCACTTACTCCTCCCTTATAACTTCCTTAACTGTATTTGAAATCTTATTCTATAGCAGAGAGAGACAAACAGCATTGTTCTTACCCAAGCCCTTCCTTGGTACTAACTTCCATTTGAATTTTTGGACACACCTATCCACCCACAGAGCTGGTAATAGCACATGATGCAAACACCATAGCAGAAAGCAATTTAGATCAGTGTTGTTGCACCTTCCTCCTCAACACTATCTGACTATGATATAGCAGCATTTAGCCAGCGAGTTGTAAATCTGTATCAGTGAATTTCTGGATCATTGATGCAATACCAATGGATCTGCCTATACAATCCTTTGAATGATCAAGCCAACTCAACACTAGGGCATTTTCCTTTCCTTTAATAGCACTGGATGTTTTGTTTCATTGGGTTAGGGGTTTTGTTCATTGGATTAGGGGTTTTGTTCATTGGGTTAGGATTTTCTAAACTATTTCTTCTCCCTCACCTTACAGCTGTGGCAGAAAATATGATGCAGAGCAGAAAGAAACAGTAGGTAGCTGATATTTGTATATATAAAGAGAAACCACTGAAAACTATTTTTCAGAAGGAACAGCTGTGGAAAAGAAGTTGGAGCTCTCAGAAAAACAGTGAGAATGGGGAAGGTAACTGAGGAAGAAAAAAAGAGGTACCTGCTCCTATTGGAAACCAACTATTATTAAATCAAAATGAGCTGAAACGGCTTTACAGTTTTTACCTATACCTTAGCCTTGTCAAAAAGAAGGTCAAGCTGATAGGTTTTCATAGACTACCAGAATTTCAGTAAGAGAGAATTTTAATTGATCCACTGCTACACATTAAGAGGTATAATGTTACGTGTAATGTAACAAGGCAAGGGCAAGGATGGCAGCTACAGCTCTGTCTTACAGACCAGAAGCTGGGGGCAGGGGAAACCTGCTAGTATTTTAGGAAAAGTATTTGCCTGCTCTTTCTTTTTAGAGCTGTAAGTTCCATTCTTAGCTCTTCTAAACAGATTTACCTACAGGTGACAATGTTCTATTTTAGGACTTATTACTGCTCACAGCAACAGAAATATTTGTAATGCTGTCTTACAAATGAAATGCATTAAAACAAAAACTTTCTATATAAACAAAAATTCCTTCTTAAAAGTCACATCTGATCTTGAAATTTAAATGTCAGATCACCACGTGTCAGGAGACAATAATGTTTATTCGCTTTACATTCTGCATTGTAAGTTTTGTTTGCAACCTCCAACTTAAGAGGGCATGCACTGGATTGCCTTCTAGTCAGAAAGCAGCAGTTAGATGGGAATCTAACAACTGACTACAAGAAAGTGATCAAGAGGTTTCGCTTCCAAATATTTTAATGACTGAGGGGGCAGGGAGGGATGGTGGGATAAGAAACTTGCCTAGTGGTTTGTCTTATTTAAAACATGGATTTTGCTTATCTACATATCTATTATCAGTGTAGCATCTGAACACAAGAAAATACTGATTGGTGTATCCTCACATATTACTTTACAGATGCAACAAAGCAACAGAATAAGCACAAAGGAAGAAAATCTAGAAAATCTAGAAAAGTTGACCATCTGCTTGAATCTCAGGTGCCACAGGATATAGTGCCAAGATGAAGCTCATCTTGCTGGCTTACCATCAATCCACCATTGCCAACAGAGTCTACTACTCTGAAAATAACACAGGCTACATTTCTAGCCACTTCACTATCTTATTTGTGTTTTTGAAAAGAAACATGAGCATAGCCAAATGTTTCTAGTTTTGAAGGATCATTATTCACATTCAGTAAGCTAATAATCAATTTCTTTCAAGTCAGGTGTTTTTATCATCCGACAAACATCAGCAGCTTTATCTGACACCAAGTTCTTAAGCTCAACAGCAGCTTGCACTGCACATGGACTGAAAGGGAGACCCAAATTTCCCACAAGGACTCAGCCATATTGTGAAAGCGAGACATGCCAACTCCTTAGGTTACTATCTACCCATATGAATAGGCACACACAGTTCATCTTATCACTAAAATGATTACAAAATAATCCTGGTTTAAGCATATCAAGCCACTCCAGCATGAATTTGACACAACATATACGTAAGCTTAAAAACTGCCAGCATAACAATCAAATCACAGGCATTTAGAATTGACCACAGTCTGACTGAGAAGGCAGAAAAATTAAGTGCCAGTATTGGTTTGCAGGTAGAGAAAAATCTGATTTACGGCTATTCTGTTCAACACTAATGGGAATACCCGGCAGTATAAAAGGTTATCAGATTTATTTAATGGAACTTAGTGGTTAGACAGCATTTTTAGATGTAAGTTTTAACATGAAATCTTTGCAGGTAAACTGAGAATTTACTCTGTTTGAATACTCCTTATCAGACTAATAGTTTATATCAAATAATTAAGCTGAGGTCAATGCATGCAATACAGTGTACAAAAATGATCACCTGAATATGGCAGAGAGCAATACTGCCAAAACTTAATATACAGCATGTAGATACAGACAAATAGATGTTCACCATAAAAAATACATCATTTTGATATGTTCAACATTTCTGCTAGAAAGTAGGTCTAAATAAGGCATGCTGACAAGAAAATAGGTTGAGAAAGAACCTCCTTGAAGAGCTAGCATATATGAATAATAATGACAGCTCACTGGCAGTTTTACATAAAATGAATAAAAATTTAACTTATCATGCTATGGAAAAAAAAATCATGCTGCAAGTAGGACACCAGATCAGGCCAGATGTTTATGGGACTAACACTGCGTCACACAAATATTGGCCCAGATCCAAAGAGACAATTAGGACACCATGATCCTAGCAAGACACTCTTCCTAAACTTCAAACCAATTTACTTGAATTTATTACATAGTGAACTTATAACCTATGCTGGAGGTATTCTGAAATAATTAAAGTCTCTAAAAGCATGCTGCATTATACTTAACATTCAATACTTTGAAAGCACTGCACTGCATCCCATGAAATAAATTATTTATGTTTAAGAAAAAAAATTATATAACCTCAAATGGTTAAATCAGCACAGCTACCAGGAGCAGAAGACGTAGTCTATAAATGGAAAAAGTAGCTGTAAGTCTGATACTGTCCTTAAATTACCACATTTTAAAGAATGGCATCCCAAAATATACACCTTGCAGTGCTCTACAACCTACAGTATCTGAGCTGATTAAGCACTGACATCAGCAGAGAAGCTTCTGCTCTCTAAAAGCATTGTTCACCACTGCAAAGTGCAGAGTAGAAACAATTATTTCATCATCTCATTGTGAATATGTAATTTTTCTTTTATTTTCAAGGAAATCCATAGAAAAAAACAATGTTGTAGTTTGACATACATTCCAAAGCAAATTTTCACAGACAAAATCCCATAAATCTTACTACCACATTCATGATTTCAAGGACTAGTAGGCAGAGATAATATACTTACAGGATTAATTCAGTTAACTTCAGGTATGTAAATAGAGTCCTTGTGTAAAAATAAGTGCTGCTTCTTTCACTCTTTTTCCACCGTGTGCACACACGCAAAAAAAAAAAAAAAAGGCAAAAAGACAAAGGAAAGCATAAAGAGAAAAGTGATTCTGATTTATTTCTCAGTATCCATGAGGTTTCATTAATGAGTTATCAAGCAAAAAGAATAAAAGTTTCCATGCCAGCAGCTGACAACAGAGGCACTCTCCATAGCCGAATTCAAAAGAAATGTCAGTGAGAGTGGCAGCAGCTACAGTCAATGCTGGAAGCTGATGCCTCTGCAGGAAGAGGATGCTGGGAGATTCTCCCAATCTGTGCTGCAGCCTAATTCTAATCCACCACTCCTAAATGCAAGGGGAAAATGGAGACACGAGGAATGCAAAGTAATTTATATTTAAAGACAAAAAAGGAGTCACCTTAGTATTTCCTGAATATAAGAAAAAAAAAGAAGCCATAATTAAAGTCAGACAGAAAGTATGCTAATTACACTGCAGTGAAGTACATTAAAGCAACTGCAGGAAAACTAGATCAAACATATGAGAGTTGATAGCAAGTAACACAGAAGCAAAATAACTAGCTGTTTGATTTTCTTTATTTGACAGTACTCATCACTTTTTTTAAATTAACCCATTGACTTTTTTCTCCCCAGAAATCCAAATTTTTAGCTAGAGTTCCAGGACCAAAACAAATCACTAACACAGAGAGCTGTTAATAAACAGATGTCTTCATGGTTATCAGCTGCAATAGAAGAAAGCAGGAGTCAAAACCAAAACAGCTACAACATAGATAGTTTCACCCCCTTGGTCTAATTTCTCTAGATGAGATACGATGAAAGCTCAATACATGCGAGCTAAGCAGAGGAAAATTAAAATATGTCCTCCACTATTATCTTCAAAAGGTATTCTTCAAACTGGACTAATAGTACCTATTTCTAGCTATGTTTACTGTTATGAACTGAGATTTACTTCCAAAAATCTCTCAAACAAGTCTTTTAAAACAAAATGCAGGAAACCACAGGTTTGCATTACTTATTTCAGGTGCGTGCTAAGTAGTTTCAGCAGTAATACTTCAAACCAATTTATTTAAACAATTTACTTTTGTTAAAACATTCTTACTTGTAACATACCGGCAAAGAATTGCACAGTATTTCCTACAATACCTGTGGGAAGGGCTATGATCAGGTAAAAAAGTTTCATAACTCTTATAAACCTTTCAAAGATATGAGATTGACACCTGTAATTTATGGACAACAGCAATGTTAAAATCAGGACATTCTATCTTTTCCATAAAACTTGACCCAGTAGTCTTAAAGACCAAGGAGTTCAGAGATACATATACAAGTTCTCTACCATGCCATTTGAAGCAGTGCTTATGTGTATTGTCAGTTAATATATTAACAATATTAGGGGCAGGGAAAGTAAAAGTGCCAGGATTTCTGTGACCTTGCCTATACATGAAGAGTAGACAAGTTTCAAGGTTGCCCAGTCACATGGAAGTCAACTCAATTTCCCCACAAAACATACCCTGTTCTGTTTTTAACACAGAGTGTTTCAGACAGCCCACATTTGATGGCTTAGAAACTCTTTTCTAGAAGAAAACTGAGTGAGCCAGGAGATTTCCACAAAGCTGACAAAAGCCAGCTTTCTGTCTGCAAATATCAACCCATGCTCAAAAGTTTTTCCCTGGATTAACTTAAAGGAAAATGAACTAATCTACTAAACTGACTACACTTTCCATTCAAATTGATTCCCAAAACACTCTGTTGACAGCATTTAATCATTAGGGAAGTAGAAGGGAAGGGGTGGACATGACACAACCAAATCAAGCAACTAAAATAGCACTAAAAAAAACAGGATTTTTTTTTTGTTTGATAGCTTAAAATAAACAAACAGGCAAACGGGTTTCAATCTGTTTCCCTTTAAAAAAAAATCCTACTTCTCAACACTGGACCAATTTATTCTATTTCTTCATCGATGAGTTAAAACTCATTTTTCCATTTTCTTATCTAAAGCACTTACATCTTAATGGCTGTACCACCAATGCAAAAGTCTACATCACTTTCCAAGTCTCAGAAGTTATTCCGACAAGGCAATTCTTGAGCTGTGGGGCTACAAGTAATGTTATGCAGTCTTTATTAAAGCACAGAACAAACATTACTTTCCTGAAAGATGTTTAAAGAAAGAAAACAGTGATGTGATCATGCATTCCAGCATGATACTTAAATAAATTACAGAAATCTCCAGAAAGCCCCAACCCAAAAATATGATGTGAGTTTAAAGCCATGGTGTTAATTAATTTGTAATGAAAGAACAAGCCACTGAGCAGCAAAGAGATATTTAGGCTCAATTAAGACAGATTTCTTTTGCTGAACATGGGATAACAGAAAAACATGCTGCGGTATCTTTCTGTGCACCAGCCTTTCAGCAAAGGCTTGCAAAAAGAAAATCAGGGTGTGGAAGACATGTTGGGTTTTGGGCACTTCCACGTACAATGTCTCTGAAACGGTTTGTTTGGCTTTGGGTCTTTGTCTACCTCCTCTCTAAGGAGCTATGAGCACAAGTGGAAATACACATTTCAAAGTGGACAGAAGATGCCAATACAAACAACAGCACAATGTAGCCTGAAGTCTTCTACGGAAGTACAGAGAAATCTCACAGCACAGGCAAAGGTGTAGTGGCAATAAACATGTGTTAGGATTGATGTAATTATTGTCCAACAAAAACCTTTTCAAGTTTAGAAATTTATGATCTTGGAACTGTTTGGGGTGGGGAAAGATCAGAGAGATAAGGCTGCTATATCACTACTGCTATTTCAAATCCTGAAACTTACAATATAAAGTAGCTACCTGTGTCCTATTTTTATATTTATGCGGCTATGAAAATATTATTTTCCAGACACAAAACCTGCCTTTGCTGGATTTTTTTCCACTAACCTTGCAGGTCAAACATAAGAAAATAAAATTTTGATCATTTAAATTATCACAGTTGCTTCTCACTATCTCAAGACAATGTCAGAATGTGAGTTTAAACTTATGAAGAGAAGAACTCTTCCTAGAAGTTATTGGTTCCCTGAATTAAAGTTTGAATTTAGAGCCATTTCCTTAAATGTTCAATTTTGTTCACTGACAGAACACTTGCATGTGCAGGTGTAACTGAAATCTTAACTACACATCTAAGATTACAAGGATAACCTTCTCTAACTTCCTTAAACACTTCTGGCCCTTAATCCATCACCCCAGTAATACCACACAGAGCTGCTTTGGTAGGATCAAGGATTAACCGTACACAGCTTCGGGTAGGCAAAGAAAATGCAAAAGAGAATCAATAAAGTATGCCTATTTTTGCTGAAAGTGTGTGATGGTGTGTGTGATAAAGACAAAAAAATCCCAAGAGTTCCATTCTTGGTCAAGAATCATCTATCTGCTTTGCTTACAGAATGCAAGCTCCCACTTTTTCCATGTTTCATGTTTTAAATGTGTTTAAATGAGAACTCACTATCCTTCCACTGATGACATAACTCAGAGTCTGGTGTCTGAAATTTCCATATAAATAGCACAACATGAAGACTTCCTCTGCATATGAGCTGCTTGCAGCAGTCAGACTACTGTATTTCTTTCCAAAGACAACTACAAAACATCTTCTATAAACATACCCACACAGCTATCATAATACAGTTGCTCTAAATGCTGCTATTCATTAAAGCCTCTGATATTTGGGTAGTAAATAAAGGAACTATCTTGGCCTTTACCTCAAAGGCAAGACTGCATGGCAATCTAAGGAAGATTGCATGGATAAACATAACAACTTGATGGCCACTTACTCCTTTCACATACAGATGACAATTTAAGGAACAGTAAGTAAAATGAAATGTACAGAAATACCAACAGAATTAATTATTTCATACATGTTCTAAACAAATGGAGAACTTCAGAGGATAAAATACATACAGAAATCAAAACAGCAGTGGCAAGGTCAGTACATGCTAAGCACATACAGTAATGGTTAAAAACTGTTGAGAACTCAAACCACTTTCAATCTAGTTGTAAAGCCAAAGACAATATAATTTAGAAAATTACACTCTGGCAATAGAAAAGAATATCTGCATTCTACAAAGAGATTTTCATAATAATTTGAGTAAAAATTAAGGTAGCAGAGATACATTGAAGAAATCCAAAGAAGTAGAGAATTATCTTGTTCAGTAAGACTAAAATTAAAGTTGTAGTATTTTCACAGTAAGACTTGGGTATTGATGAGGCATTTTTAGCAAGCATTAAATAAAATAATAAACCACACAGAAATCTGTTCCATCCACATATGTTTTTGAATCTGTAGACGCTTGGCAGGCATTAGGAAACTTTGTCCAACATATCTACCCAGCCCAAATCTTGGAAGTAGACAGTGGAAAAATGATAAAAAGTAGCCTACCACCACAAAACTTTTTGGCAGAGGCTTCAATTTCCACAACAGAAATCACAGTTTGTCTCCAGTTACTCAGTTCCTTTACAACAGAGTATGCCAATCAAACTAGTTCTCGAATTAACACGAACAGGTAATGGTGAATTTACTTTGACATATACTCCACCTATTATCTTTAGAAGGTTAAAGATGTTCTATCAAGTGTTACTATCAAACCAGTACTTTGAAAACTCAGTCACTTTTGTTGGCAGAGGAGACATTAAATGCTAGTGCTTGTTTTAAGTAAAATGGCAGTGACCTACTGTACTAGCGTTTCTTCAGCTTTAGCACCAGTGAACAAAATTTACAGTAAATAACTCTATTTAAAGGTTTCTTCATGTTTCTACAAAGCAAGTATTTCGTGATCATTACATGTTTTGGAGTTGCTGTTGATATCTACAGTAGCTACCATGAGTAGAAGATGACAAAAAGAGTCTAGACAGAGAACCGAATACATTTAAACCACTGCAGCAAAGATTGATTTCCTCCTGGGCCTGTCCTCAGATATGACAGCCAGCACACAAGATTTAGAGAAGGATTTTACCATATCAAGGTAACTTATTGCCCTTTCAACATCTAACCTGCACAATCTGGTATCTATAGGTACACAGTAATATTTAAAGAATGAAGCCAGTTAAAGCCAAGTTGGAATAGTAAAACCATTTACTAGCATGTACTGGTGGAAAATACAGAGCCATATTACTCTACACATATTTTACACTAAGAATTGCAGAGTGGTCTATGAACTACTATGAAGACTGGTTGTTACACATTCTTTTCCAGTTCTCTAAACCAACATGAATATCTGACAGAATTTGAACCAAAACTGATCTCAAAAGTAAACATGAGTATTTGTTGATATAACTCCCTATAAAAAAAAGTCCATTTTAGTTAAAATTCAACTGGATAAAACTAACTGCAACAAAGCACTCAAACCAATGCCAAGCATATCATCACAGAGCTCTAACAATGCCACCTTCCTATCCGCAATAAAGGAGAATGAAACACTGACACGGAAAAACTATGAAAGTGAATGTTATCAACAGAAAAATCAAAAAAATAGAGATAGCTTCCCAGAAGCTTAAACCTCTGGCCATTGTTTCAATATAGTAATGAAAAAACTACAATTAATTCTCTATCAATAGAGAAAGGTCAGGAAAAACCAGCATAGCATTAGATTTACAAAAGGCTTTCTCTCAGGCAAGCTACTAACATCATTTGAAAACTACAACCAAAGCATTTCAAGAAATATTAGATCAAAGACTTTCACAAAACATTCCAAGACTTTTTTCAGTTTCTTATGCACATTTTTTTAAATAGCCGTATCTTCGAAAGAATTTGAGAAAGGGGAGTCCAGTGAAGAAACCTGCCCAGATACAAAAGAATACACACATTCACTACGCTCAATGTGATGTTAAGTAACAAAACAATTTTTTGTCCCATTAATATTCTATCATCATCTTTCATTGACTCTTCTATGTAATGCTTATTGCAGATGGAAGCAATACCAGCCAGAATAAACTGACATCCTAACTTCTGTTATAAAAAGTATATCCATAAGACAGCTATGAACACAGATGAGAAACTCAGGAGAACAAACAAAGCTCTGCATGCCAAAAATAAACAAGTATGCCCAGCCCAGACATCAACAGAAAACAACAAAACCACTTTCTCACAGAAGGAATGAATATTGGATAAATATTCTCATACAGTATTTCTAACTTACTCTTGTCCCTGTCCCAGGGGAAAACAGAGGCCAAAGAGATAAATTACCCAGTCATAGACAAACTGCTAGGCAGTCAAGGGAAGAATAAGCAATCACTAACATGAAGAAATCTCTACTTGAACATATCAGGTTCTTGTTTCCTTCTGAGTGTCAGGAAACAACGTTTAATTTTTCTCAGTTCTACACAGATCAGATCTTATCACTCTAGGTAAGATACAAACAGAGGGTCTGGCAAATCTGTAAAATACAATTTGCCAAGACCATGGATGTTTTGGCCACAAAGTTCAGACCAAACCTACTGCTGTGCCTAGAAGTGTTTTAGCACTCTGAGGGTATCAGCGGAAGGCCCCTTCTCATGTGTTTCAAGGCACAAAAAAGCAATAAAATCCCAGAGAAAAACTAAAACCACTTACGAACAGCATAATGTGTTTTCATCACAGTTTAAGAAAGTGTTGCTTTGGCATGAGATATTACACCAGAGAATTCACTGTATCTCACTTCATTAGGGGAAAACATCTGTGCAACAATACATTGTAAGACATAGCAATTTCCATTTTAAAATCTCACTTAGATGGTTTTGCATAATGTGTGATCCAAAGTTTTCCTAATAATGTTAAGCAACTATTTTTTCACCATACAAAAATGTGTAGAGCTGTCAGTATGTAACTAAGTTTTACTAGATTTCCTATTTTTAATTCTTTACAATTTTCACATTTGATTACAAATATTTCATCACATATATCAACCTAATTACACTTCCATTTCTCAACTTTTGAGGACTTTAACTGTTTTGAAAAACATGAATGTAGTCAGTGCATATAAAATTATGTTTCCCTGGAATGGTGTGCACACAGTATTCCATTTCTGTATAAGGAGTTTTTAAAAACACACATTTAAAAAAAATTCTACTTACACGGGGATGTTTTCATAGGCATCTTCAAAGTTTTCCTGCAGAAGAAAAAAAAAGTTTCAATCTAATATGTATATGTTTGTATTACAGCAGAAATTTACCATTACCAGATAGCAATTACTTCTGCAACATTTAGTAATTATCAGAATATTCACAGGAATATTTCTATTCCTATGGGCCTACGAAATCAGACTACAGCTAAATTAAATCAAAGATCTTTTTCTTTTTAGATTTTAAACCTTCACCATGTAAATCACAGAAGGCAATACAGGCTTATGTCTCAGGAGTTTGTGCAGCACTTGTGATGCATTTGGGTTGCACTAGCTGAACAGTATATCTACACAAGAAACAAAAGATGTTCTGTGCATATACCTGGCAGGTTGGCCAGAGTACAGACAAGAGGTCTAGAATGCATGATAGATAGCACACACATACAGCCAGCTCACACATTAAAAGCAGTTACACAAAGAGCTTAGTCCAGAAATCTAGAAGTTGTTTCTTTCCACCTAGATTCAAAGCTCTTTCAACCTAGGTTCAAATTTCAGATTGAAATAAAGGAAGAAACGCACAAATGTAAAAAGTAAGCAGAACAGCTCAGCTCAAATACCATTTATTTCTGTATCTCCAGTTCCCAAAACTGGGCTCTAGAAGTGTGTAGGACAAATGGGCAAACAGACCTCCCTCACATATCCCTCTCCACCTCACTCTTTCCAGCCTCTGGCAGCTCCGGGAATTCCACACGTAAAGTTTGGCCATGTTATGATTTTTAGTAAATCTCTGTTTCAAATACCAGTGTGATTTCCTCAATTCCATGTTTTATTCATGAGTAACATCGGTAAGGAATTTCATGAGCCTGACACCCATTTCCTCCAAAGTAAGAATTTCTGTCTGAACCCAGCTCCAATTACCTTTGTTTAACAATCCCTAGCTTTATTTATTCAAAACCAGTAAAGAATCAATTCATATTGCTCTTTCCTTGACACTTAAAATTTTGAAAGCTTTTGTTACATCATACAACTCATCCCTCTTCTGAAGCAAAGACTGCTGCCTTATTTAGTCACTCTTCAAACAGAAACTATTTCTTACCTCTAACTGTGCTTTCTTGCTCTTTCCTTAAGAAAAACTCTAAGCATGATGGAACAGATTTTGCATATTCCAGGAAGATACCTGGAGGAGACTGACCACCACTTCCGTACAAACCTTTTCAGTTAGCTGTAGAGAGTCATAAGATCTCTCTGGAGTCTTCTTTTCTCCAGGCTAAACACCCGCAGCTCGCTCAGCCCCTCCTCACAGGATCTGTGCTTCAGACCCTTCACCACTTCCACTGTCCTTCTCTGGACACTCCACAGCACCTCACTGTGTAGAATGAGGGGCCTAAACCAGAACACGTAATTTCAAGAATGGCCTCACCAGTGTCAAGTACAGGGGGAACTTAAAATAACTCAGAAAAAGCTAATTCAATGATCCTCCTGATCTGAGGAGAACCGGCATTTCAAAAAGCTGAACAGAAACCAACAGGAACATTCTGAACAGAAATTCTGTTACCTGTGTCTCACCCCAGACACTGATAGAAGTCACCAGTTTTCTAATAAACTCCTTCTCCTAAAGACTAATTGCCTCCTTGAGATACTTCTGGAGACGAGAAAAGAAATTCAGCAGAATAAACAAGCAAAACACAGCTTTTTTGAGCACAATTCTATTTCTCTTAAGAGAACAAACTTGAAAAGCAAAAGTCAAGGTACTTTTAATTATCAGGTACTTAATAAGTAATAGTAATGACTGGAAGTTCACATGAAAAAAATATCTATGATGTGAACCTTTTGCAGGCTCTTTCAAACCTCCATAAAAGAGCAGCACCTACATACAGGAAGAAAGAGAGAGAGAATTTGCGTTCTGTCTAGGTAAATGCCTCCTTTGCCCAGTGGCTTCTGAATTTTGATTCCTGTCATTCACACTGGTCAAATGGCTGTATGGCTGTCCAAACATTTAAAAGGATAAAGTACAACCTTAGTGTTTTTCCCCAAATACCAAGGCATAGGAAATAGTAACAGCCTTTCAAGGGACTCTTCAAAGGTGCTAAAAACAACATCATTGAAGGCTGCTTCTATGCTAAAAAAAAAAAAAAAAACAACGAACAAAACAACAGAAAACTAAAAACCCAATCCATAGGTTTTTTTCTGAAGTTTCCCATGTCTTCCTATTCCCATGGCATGCAAAATGGGTATTAGAAAGTACTCAAATCAATATCTTGGTCCCATTTCCACAGACTTACACAAGTTTGCGGTTGACTCTACAGACTCTCAGAAAAAAAGCAGGAGGCAGTAGAAGAGAAGCCCAGCCATTTTCTACTCTATTCCATGCCCATTACAACAAAAAAGTGACATCAACCTAACGTATGAAGAAAAGGACTGCCACAGAGGTAACTAGAATAGCTCCTCCCCGATCAAGTTCTAGGAGTGATCACATTCCTACCAAAAACCAAGTTATTTTAAAATAAGTGCTCAGAACATAATTCACTTTTTTTTCCAGTAGTTTGGTAAAATCTACTTGTAAATTAAGCCTGTTCAACAAAAAAATAAAGTGAAATGTTACATATAATACACAGCATCCTAAAGGCCTACGGCTGTGTTTAATATACAAATGTGCACATGTATGCATATAATATATGTCAATACAAAAAATAAAACAAAGTGATTGATAAAGTTTGTCTATTCTTCAGAGTACAGAAGGAAACCAAATGCACATTCTTGTGCAATTAAAGCCTAGTAAAGTTTCTATTTTCAAGTGCTCATTCCAGCACTGCAAGTGCAGATGACGCAGCTGAGATGTCACAATAGTTTCCAGAAGTGCTCGTACATTTCAGTCTGTAGCAAAGCAGACTATTTAACGCAAAGGAAGTGTTTTTACTTAGCACCAATAAGGGTATTGTCAGGCACTGGCCACAGCAAGTTCTTTCAAGACTGAATATGACTTCCACACTTTAGCACATTTAGAACACCATTTCCATTATTTACATGGCTGAAGAGACTGAGGTGGATGCAGTCCTCCATTCATTTCCTTCACCTGATCCAGGTCAGTCCTGCAGCAGGTCCCAAAGCTCCTGCTCCAGTACATCCTTTGTTATAACTGTGTCCTGTCCACAGGACACACATACAGCAGAAATTTTCCAGAAATATGAACTGCAGTTAAATCCACAAAAAGGACAACTACACCTTCTACTCAGAAAAAGAAACATATGAACACATAAGCTAGTACCAAGAGAAACAGTTCAACAACTATCATGTTCAGTACAATGCTGATTAACGCTACAATCCACAGATTTTTAGTGCACTTTTTCCAGAGTACATGTCCATCCAAGAATTTAAATCACATAAATATACATAAAACTGCCACTAGATGGCATAACTCAGAACATTTCCACAGATTTTAGAAGATCATTAGCACAAGATTTAGCAAAATAAAGCTGTCTCAAAATTATGTTTCTTGAAAACAGTCTTTTTTTTTTTGTTTGGTAAGTGCATTATTTCTTAAATCTTCCTGAAGTATCCTTTCGAAAATGCAAACAGGCCTAAAAACAATTAAGGTTCTATAACTTAGAGATACTAATGTATCTCTCTACTTTTGTGAAGCAAGGAAAGTCAAAGTCAGACAGAGACATAAATGGAGACTGTGCTAATGTAGAAAAATGGAAGAGTTCCTGCACTCTAGCAATGAGAGCAGAAACTACTCACTGCAGACATTTCACCTCTCAAGCCTCACAAAAGCAGCATGTAAGGGATGTTCTTCAACTGTTACAGGACATCTAACAGTACCTACGCTTTTGTTCTAATGCACTGGAAGAAAGAAGAAACATTGCTTATTACAGATCTAGCATCAAATGTGAACTCTGCTTTCTTCCACATTGATCATAAATCAACTCTAAGGAAACGGCAGACTAAATCCCGTGACTCCTAAACTGTTGTTTTAAGTTCACTTAATGTTTTATGAAGCTAAGTGTTTAAACACTGCTCTTTTCCAAGTGAAGCAAGCCAATTTGATCAATCTAAACTATTCCTTTAAACTATTCCTTTAAAATTCAGGTTTATGACAAGATATGACTACCAAGTAGGGTATGAAGCATCTAGATTCTCCCCACTAAAAACCAGCATAACTTCAGAAAATGAAACCAAATAGTATCTAGATAAGCCAGCCACAATTTGGAGTCCATACGGATTGCGCAAAGGAAAAAAAGTGTTATCTCGAAAATATAAACGTTACATGAATAAGGGTCCTTAGTCATTCAACAGATAAATGAGATTACACAAAATAATAATGAATTCCCACCCCAAATTTAACATTACTGCTGTACCATACTACTTGTCCTTGTCACAGCTTTATTTTGTCAGTAGTAAATAACCAACAGTTTTAAGGTTACTTGAAAAACCCATAAACTAATCAGTAACACCCTCCTTGGGAAGCCCACATATTAAGATACTGCAAAGCAAGGGAATCTATGAAGACAGTTTCATATTTGGCAAGCACATGCACTTCAAGACGCTTCTGTTCAAGTATGGGTCCATCTAACTGCTTTTGTACTCTTTTGTAATTCAGTCCCACACCATCCTTCTTCTCAAAAAAGGAATCACTGCTAGGTGAAAATGATGCACAAGAAACACAGTCTCCGGCCTCAGGCATGCTGCCCTGCCTACTCACTGCCTGCAGCTGCCCATGGAAAGCTCAGTTACAAGCTTGGAAGTTGGTGACTGGATTCTACATAAAGAGAAAAAAGCTTCATCGAGAGGTCTAAAATTTCTCAACGGAAAAGAAAGGATAACATCTTTCACTACATTCACATTAAAATTATCATTCTGAATGTGGATTCATCTCATGGAACTAAAGGGATTTAAAATAAATAAAACTTAGCTGGCAAGCTCAGAAGCAGCTTTCTAAAATCACAGGAGAGGCCTCCTATTGACCTTGGCTAGAAGTTGGCAGACTCAGCTGAAATAGCACTAGTATGTATGTTGCACGTGAGAGTATGAATGAAACCTCTTTTCTCTTGGTAATACTGAACACAGGAAAAACATGCAACCATGGGAAGACAATGGGTAAGGTATAAGAAGAAACTGACCTAGAATGCTTATAACATGAACTGAGACTACAGAAGAAAGACCTCCCACATGGTCTTCATTTCAACAAGGAAACCAGTTTCCAAACAGCTTCTCTAAGCCAGCAGTCACCACACACTTTTATTATCAAATGAAACAGAATATAAATATATACACCTTTTTTTTCCCCCTTTTCTGTTATGAAACTTTGTGAATATTTGTTTCTCCTTAGCCTTAGCCAAGACTACATTAAAAATGATTCAAAGAAACCGGTGGCTAAGAATTTTACATTTCAGGTTCACAGAAGTGATAACTTAAAATCATTGTGCATTTAAAACTTACTAAATACTACAGCAATATGAAAGCTCGTTTGAATATTACTGAAGGATACCAAACAACAGCATGCTATCTCTCCCCTTAGTTGACTTGACTGCACTAAGAACTGCTAACAGAAGCTGAAAAATAACAAAGAACAGCAACACAATCAGCGAAACTCCCAGATGTACAAGTCAGGAAGACCCTTGCTCAGGTGAAGACCCATCCCTGTGATTATGTAACTTGTACGGAAATCACTAACTGAACAAAACAGAGGGGCTGTACTTCAGTGATTGCTAACGTTGAACTCTGTGTAAATAACGGCATGGGAAGTCTGGAAGGGCATGCTTGACTTGTGGAATGCCGCTGAGCACCCAGGCTGGTGCAACTCTGAAATAAATAATCAATGTCTCCCTTCTGTAATTACTAGCTTGTTGCACATCAGTTACCAAATCTGATTTTTGTGGACAACACTTTGATGCATCAAATTATCAGAAATTACTACTTCATAAAAAAGAATAATGGAGATGAACAACAGAGCAACTCGCTGGTCTTAAATGATGGAAGTTTAGCCTGTAAGACTGCTCAGTCCAAAATAGATAGATTCAGCTACAAAAATTGGGTTTGATGCATCTGCAGTTGAGAAACGTAGGGTAAGACAGCTACACACATCTACAAACTGCATGCAGTACCTGCATGAACCAAAAAAAGTAAAGTAGCTCTGAGAACTTGACTTATGAAACATAATCTGCTATTCACCTTTCCTGCATATTAACAATCAGATGATAATGTCACATAAGGACAGGATTCAAATGTTGCTTAAAGGGGCAGTTGCATGAGAAAACACAACTCAGGACTGCATATTTTCCATATGTTAAGAAACAAAAATACCCAGCATTACAGCAGGACCCAAAAGCTAATTTGACACATATCTTCAGCTAATTCATGAAGTATTGATGTAAAGAATAAGTATTTTGATGAGCCAAATAAAATTTAGGTTTCATCTCAAAAATATAAGATACTTTTCACTTCCTAGTATTTCTGTAGAACTGACAGTACTCTGCATTATAAACTGCTTAAAAATCCTAACTTGTTAGCTTCTGCTTCATTAGACTTCATAGCAATTTCTTACAGAAAAGAGCAGTCTACTCTACAAACCAGCAGAAAAATAACACGGAAGTTAAACTACATCTTTATGTTTCCTGTCAAAAAAACCCTGAACATCGGAGAGAAACATCATTTTGATACTGTCTTGGCAGAAAAACGACTTGGGGGAGCAGAGTAAGGAAAAGATATCTCCAACTCTTCATCTCTGTCACCTACACATGCTTTTTGTGACACTGACACCAGATCCTGGTATTAAGATTTAATAGCCTAGGAACAGAAAAACATGAAAAATACTCAGTTCAAAGGGGAAGGAGATGATGAAGCTGTTACCAAACAGGAAAATTATTTCCCCTTCCCAGAGACAGAAATAGCCTTAAGGCAGCAAAAATGGAATGGAAATACACAATTTCTGCTCCATACAGTACAACCAATTTTCACATGAAAAGTAAAAAGTGAAATTCACTCCTCTAAAAGAAAAAATGCACATATTTCTGTGGTTACATATTATTTCAGATTTATTGGTTTGAACTATAAACGTAACTCGTCTGCTTTTTTAAAATTCTCAAGATTATTTGCCTGAAATGCCAGTGTTTTTCCACAGACCTTAACGGACAGACAGTGGTGGTTGTTTCGGAGAAGTTGTGTTTTCCGCTGCAGATGAAGAACTTCAGAAGCCAAAGATCAGACTTGGTAATTCAGACTTACTTACTCACTCTCATCTAAATAGAACATGCAACATTCAAGACATGGTTGGGACTCATGCTTTAACAAAACAAAAACAAGACACACAAACAACAATAACACACCACCACCAAAAAACAACAAACAAACAAAAAAAAACCCCAAAAAAAACAAAACAAAAAACCCCCCAAAAAACAAACCACAAAACGCACAAAAATAAAACAAGACGCCAAATATTACAACCCCAGAAATATACCCACACACCAAGAAGAAACAAGGGAACGGTAAGGTAAAACTCACTTTTGCTAGAAGTTAGGTTAACTAAAGACCTGATGAACAATTACAAATTAAAACTAATTTCAGTGTCACTCAGCTCAAAAATTAGATGTCAATAACCACAAGAACAAAGTTTTCTCCATTACAGTCTGGAAAGCAGTGGCCCTTTGATACTGCTGGTCACCCAAAAATTTCCAGAAGATAGAAGAAAATGGAAAGATTCTTGATACTTACTGCTTCCAACACATGTCTAAAGCTACCAGGAAAAACCCTAATTATGGTTCCCCATGCACTTAACATACACTATCCAGACAAAATTAAATTACAGCTTCCTTAGAGGGATATTTTGACAGCGTTTCAGAATGCTTATCAACTACAATGTAATCAATGATTCTAAGTAAGTCTCATTAAAGACACATTATCTTGCCACTGGTGATATTAATACTTCACAGAGATGACCCCAAGCTGGGGAACAGAACAGGCTTACCTCATATTAAAAACAATTTCCCTATAACTAATAAAGGCTAGCTTTGCCTTTAACTAATAAAAAAAGAGGAAAGGGGCATTAAAATAAGCATCTTAGGTTTTAACCTTCTCCCATTGAGACATAGACTTTAAATATAGGATTTTAGGAAAACTAAGATTTTAGCTAGAGGTAGGCCTTGTTGTTGGAGTTAATTAAAAAGCTTTGTAGTTAGTTAAGGAAAACTAGGCTTGAGTTAACTTTTTCCAAATAACTGATTGCTTGTCAACTTTACGTTTGCTTAGCTGTGCTTGCAACAATAAATACAGAACCTGATAAATAGGTTTAGGGACACAGGACAGTTACAGAGACTCCCATATTCTGAAACTCATCGAAAGTCACGTACCTAAGGAAATGGGAGTCCTACCAACACTCATTTGTCACATTTGCATTGAAAAGGTAGAAAGTTCAGAGCGATGAAGAGTCATTTTACTTCCTCATTTTAAGACCACTCCTCTTGAATGAGACCACCGACCCAATTCAAAAGACTAACTGAGCATGCTTAATTGCTTTTTTGCTAATTACCATACAAAGTGAGGAATGGGATGCACTAAGGTTATGAATATGCATTTGTGTTTTGGATATTCAACAGTTTTGTAAATAAAATTACTCTGTGATTCTCTGTAAAGTGTGGTATGTTTTTGGGAGCTATCCCGCATGCTGCCCGGCGCTGCAATAAACATACACTTTCTAAGTTTAAACTGTTAGAGAGTTTTTTGTCTGTCTCCGTTGGATATCGGTACTAGATTGATATTCCTATTTTTAATAAATCACCATCTTCCTCAGGTTAAATATCCTCTTGACTACACAGCTGGTCACCCAGTTGTAAAGAATGCGACAACAGCTGGTGCATATTTAGCACCACAAGGTTCTATTTTATAATGAAAAAAGCAATGTAAGTTATTTTTCTTGACTGGTTCATTTTCTTTAAATGACAATCTTGCTGCAGTAATGGTAATTCCAACAACTCTATTTTTGATAAAGTTGTTCTTACTTTAGAACTTCAAAGTCTCTATATTTTCTGCATATATTTCATTAGCAGGACAAGTACTAACTGCACTAACAGAAGAGACCTTTAGAAGTCAGCATTATCTAGAGTTAAAAGTGTCTGTAATACAAGATTAAAGTAGTGACTTTTGGCCAGAGCACAGCTTGTTCTCTCTGTGCAAGATCGGTTTCCATCTCTTCTGCAAACCACTTTATTTTCATTAAGAGAAAAGCATTATCTCAAGGTTGTGGCAATTTAACTTCATTACTTCATTACTAGTATACAATTAACTAATTATTAACTGACTTATACATGCATTCTAGAGAGTTTATTTCCACCAGAAAAAAAAAGTGAAACACATAACACAGAAATACAGTGTCAGACCAAGTGTCACATTAAATTATGCTAAACAGAATCAGATCTTGACTTAATCAGCCAGTAAGCTAAAGTGTTAGTTCTTCCTGGGCTACTTACAGGCAAACACAAAAAGAATACATTCTCATTTGAAGTTACAATGATTCTTACCAAGAAAATAAAACAGAAAAACTGTATAAGTAGCACGAAATTTTATTAGCATAAAGTAATAGCCTATTAATGCCCCTTAGATTTTGGTAATGTGTCAAGTGTCCATGTGTCTGCAGCTTTCCTTCCTCTGTCACGACTCCCCCAACATCAATTCTTCATTCAGTCCATCCCAAAGCACGGCATGGTATTTCTTCAGGTACTGCAGGACAACTGCAGGATCCAGAAGAGACACCAAAGGACTACACAGGTGCACTGAAAGCAGCATGTGTTCCCCAGCTGGAAGTTGTAACATTTGACAGACATTGACAGACAGTCATAGTTTCACCTCCCAGCATGCACACCCTCCATTCAGCTTACTGACTTCATGGAGAATTTATAGCCTTTAAAAATTCTAGCTGGCATGTAATAAGAAGGACAGGATTAACACGCAGTTGTTACCAGATTTGTCACTCCTTCTACCCAAAAGGGTTACTTTACCACAAAGGTAAGTTTACAGTATGTCAGTGCCTCTAGGCGACTGTTGATACACACGCACTCCCTCCTCCTCCCGAGTACTCATGGGCAAGCAGAGCATTGGTTCCTCTACAGCAAGCCCACACTGCAGCAGTCTGGCTCTCGTGACTCTCACGTTGCCAAAGGAAATCCTGCACGACTACACGATGCTTCAACCTAAAGGACTTAGCCTCCCCTTGCACACTTCTTCCTTCCGCCAGCACCCAGAGACGCAGAACAGAAAAAAGCCTCATCTTACATGAGGTGTAGAGAACTTCTTTTACATTATGGAAAGGGAAGTATCAGACAATTTTTCCAGGCTGCCAGGAAACTACTTATGTCATAGCTGATCTCTATCTATTGCTGGTATCCTTATCCATTTTCACTTTAGCCCACAGTCATTATGTACTAGAAAGGTTTTATCAATTTGTGGATACTGTTGCAGAAGTTTCTCAAATTTCACATGGATTTTTTAATTACTTCTTCAGACCACACTAACACTTACCAAAGGGCAAGTATTTTTTAATGTTAGAAAGATATCATTTAAGTAAAATTCTGCAACAATTAAAATCTAAGGTCAGTAGCTACCAGACCTCATAAACATATACGGAAGAGACCAAGTGCTATGGTATTATCTACAAAGACACAAACCACTTAACTAATACAGAGTTTATCTTCCCAGCATAAAACTGCTTTATCTCATCTACAGCAAAGACCAGACCTAAAACAAAGAAAAAGGATCAGACACAGAACTTTCAGTCGAGGACAAGAGGAGCGTATTTCAGAGACAGCTGTGAAGGCAAGCCCTGTATCCTTGGTTGCCATCACAAGATGTGAACCTCATCTTCCCCTTCTTGCACTCCACCTGTCCTCCTAACACCAGAGGACTTCCAGAAAATCAAACACAAAGCAACACATTATGTGGGTTTAAAAAATAAGAAGAAATTAAGCCAAAATATTAATCACTGGATGTCAGCTCTTTAATGATGTCAGGTGACTTCCTTTCTCTACTCCACCAGAACACACACACAGAAACACTGCCAGGAATTCCAGGCAACTGCACAAAACCCATTGACCAAGACAAGCTGGTTTTTTGTTAGAGAAACTAGCTAACACAGGATCACAAACTACGTTCCATGTTGCAACTTGAACTATTCAGAGAAAGCTCATAAGCCACTTTTACTATGTAATCTCTAGTCTTTGTCTCCATAATGTTTTCTTTACTATTCACACCTGAAAAAGCTGAACATTCTGGCTGATTCAGCACAAAACCCCCAACACAAGGCACCATGAACACAGAGCTGTACAGTCTATCCAGTAACTTCTTGCCTACTTTCCCTTAGAGACCTGAACATCCTGCACTCACACACATTAGTATTTAAAATTACAAGCACTTTTTCAGTGCTCCAGTGTACAAGTTCACAACTGAGAAAGCAGTTAGGAGGAGTCTTTCACAGTGGACCTCTGAACTGCAGAAGCGAATAAATACAGAGCATGATTTCCAGGGAGACCATCCTACCTGGGACCTGATTTGTGACACTGACAAGACCCTATATTTCTGTTTCCAGTTCACAAAAAAGAACTAAGCCAGGAAATCTGCATTTAGTTTGCATTTCTGTTGGGGTACAAATCCCTCTGGGCCCCATCCACACAGGCCCAGAAGTGTCCAAAGACGTGAGGATTGAGTTAAAACCTTCTGAGAAATTAAAATACATAAATTCACGCAGACATGAGGTAGAAATGCAAGTTTAGTTTTAAATAAATAGAGGATTTTTAAGTGCCTTAAGCAAATAAGAGCCTGTGTCAGTAAATAAGAAAAAGACCTAATACCTAGTTTAAAGTTCAGTTACACTGCCTTTTGCAAAGTTAGTTAATTTCTAGTCATAACAAAAGCAATGTAGCCTCGCTGAGAATTCCTAGATTGAACAGATAGAGGTGTATGCGTAGAATTTGTGTAAGAATATATGAATATTAACAAATATCAATTTTAGCTTAGGATAGGTCCAACACTATTATAGAAAATTTGTGTTTAAGCCTGATTGGCTAAAAACAGAATAAAATGCACTGAGAATGCTAGAATGCTCACGCTTAGGGGGACGGAGTATGAGTGCTGTTGCTGCTGCTGCCTCTACTGCTGCTGATAAAATGCTACAGCTTCTGCTTGGGACTTCAAGACTTTGTGTTAGAAGGCTTCTGCATACTGCTACAGACTCTAATAACTTTGCCTTCATGAGATTGATTTAACGATGCAATAAAGGATTTTACTTTTACAACTACCCAGGTTTTAGTCTTCAATGAAGACGTCCAAACCTCTCAGCATCACACTTCCACTCCAAACCTAACTTAATGAACTCAGCAGCTAAAAATCCCAAAGAAGTTCAAGTAAGTAAAATGGACTTTTAAACATCCTACCATAATTTTTTTGTCTTTTTTAACTTGGATTTTAAAACTCCTTTGGTGTCACTTGCTGAGAAATATTTACTCTGAAGCTTAACTATACAACTTCAACCATCCCTTCAACTCAGCATGTTTTGAAATTACATAGTTCACATTTAGCAGAAGAAACAGCAGTTGGCACAGCATCAAACCAAGTATGCCATCTTCTAGAAGTGAATGGCCATGAGCTACCCCCATATTTTCTAGACCTATAACCATATGTGGCACTTTAATCCAAATGAAGTTACAAGACAGACAGACACTGAGCTGCTACTGAACATCTCTTTCCCAAGGTTTTCAGAAAACTTTGCTTAAGCTCAGTAGACCAGACCTTAACAGAGCCAGCTACTTCAGTTGTGTCAAGTAGGACTATACAGGCAGGTATGTTTAACTGGATTTCCCAGAGCTGCACAAGTTTTTCCTGCTAAGATACTCCATCTGAACATAGCACAGATTCAAATATTCTTTAGCAATATGCTTAAACCGCTAAGTCTTACCTTAAAGTTCTTCCTCTGGTCCAAAGTACACACTTAAATTTAGGCAGACTGCTTTGTCTTCAAAGTTTAGTTCCTAAGCTTTTCACACTTCTCTTGACAAGGAACATAATAGTTAACATTGTAAGATTACATCTTTATCATCTATTAACAATAATATAATACTTAGATTAAAATGGCTCAAACACCACCATTCTTCCTCAATGCAGCGAACAGAATTACTTTTTAAAATACTTTTCTTACTGTGAAGAGCCAAAAAAGCTGTACTTCATTAAGTATTCAGTTATGCTACAGTCTAACAAAAAAGTTAAAAAGCACTTAAGTTGCACATCCCATATAATATATGACACTTTTCTCAAAGTCATTATTTTAAATTGTTTTTGTAACAAATTACTGTTTCCCCAAGTTAAGGTGGGAGGGTTTTGTCCATTATTTCTTGGAGAAAATAAAACCTGGTATGATATACTCTATCATCACTATAATCTCACTTCGCTCAACTAAAGCTAATAGGAATATTTTTCTTTCCTCTAGCGTACTACTACTTATAGACAAGTATCCCTATTCACCTACCCAACACTACATTTTTCAGAAGAATCAGTGCTGCCAATAGTTGCCAGACACACAATTATTTTCAGGAACAGGTCTTCCACAAACCTCCTCTCTGGATAACAGTCTGTCCTTGTACACCCTCCAGTAAGAGGATTTCTGGAGAGCAAGAGTGTGTGTGAGGTTGACTTCTGGGGATGACAAGAAATCAAAGGAGTGCTGCATACCCAAACAAGGGCTTGCAAAAGTTTATATATCACTCTATTGCAAAGTGAATGCATAAGAGAACTGGAATAAAAATGTGATATATTCACAGCATCACAACAATAAATATCATTGCTACTAAGATATTAGATTATCTTGCCTTAGTATGTGGTATTAGCATTACTTTCCTACTCCAGAATAAGATGACAATCAAGTCTTTACTTGCCTGATAAGAAAACATTACCGTTAGCACTTGGTGTTTGAGCATAAGTCCACATGTCTGTGATATTTAGTTACTGTTGACTTAGCAGAAACATTTTTTTGAACCTGAGAGGGCTTAGAAAAGCAGAAGGAATTTTTAGCTCTCACAAATTCTGACATTTCTGACTATTTAAGCAGACACAACCAACTGTGGCACACAGGTTTTGGCCATGTTCCAGGCTCTAATCAGAACACATACTAACAGCAGTGTGTATACAACTCTCAGACTGCTTCTCAAGTCTTTAGCTGCACAGTTTTGCTCCCTTTTCAAAATGAGTGCAGCAATCCATGATTTCTGTTCCCTCTAATATAATTCTGTTTCTATTAATCTAGAAGAAACAGCATTTGTTAAATTTACCAGGCATGGTGTGCTGGGCTGTATTCCTGCCAGCCTGTCACCAACTGTAATCTTATCTCCACCTCCTGTGCTGGTGGCATGAAGGAAAAGAAAGCCATACTAGTTGCAATAGCAAGGAAATTTTCAAATACATCCTTATGATTAGGTAAGCTATAGGAGACTTACTTAAGACAGGAGGCATAAGATCAGACATGCCTGTCACCTACTCCTATATTGAGTCATCCTGGTCCATGCTGCTAATGCATGGTCTGCCAAGAAGCAACTCAAAGCTCTTTTTCTCTTTCAACACACAACCTCTTTGCGAAGAGAGGGGCCCACCAAGACCCTTTACCCAAGCCAAGGCATCAACTTCTAGCAGTTTCAATGTGCTCATCACGTCTAGGGGTTTTTCCAAGCATATCGGCAGCAATATGTCAGCAAATAAAGAACAAACATTTGCAGAACTAAACATGTTTCTACAAAGTTATAACTCTCACACAGATTGACTGGAACGACAAGAAGCAAACCATTCCCCTCTAAACTTATATATGAAACAGAACTGTCTTTCCATATAGGCTGTGGAAGAAATACAGCTGTCTTTCTAGACTTGTGAATGGCTCAACACTGGAGGTGCTCAAGGCTAGGAGAGAAAAGGCCTTGAGCAACCTGATGTCATGGGAGGTGTCCCTACCCTGGGCAGGGAGTGGGGTCTAGATGATCTTTCATGTCCTGTCAAGCCTTTAACACTCTGTGACTCTACAGTGGCTGGCAAACTTTTAGCTACAATTACCAAGGCAATTGTACAATTTACAATTGTAATGACAGTAATGTCCACTGCTCCAAGAAAAGGCTACCTTAAAAGATACTGGATGCTACTTGCCACATGAGAATAGCAGCAGTTCAATACATAAAGAATACCCAAAACCTTAAGAAAAAAGATAACTCTTCCTTTTGGTTATACCGTTTTCCATTCATATACAAGTAAGTATTTAAGTATCATCACCTCACACCCCTCCTCCAAGGAAAAACAAACAAACCCAAACAAACAAACAAACCCAAAACTCAAACCAAACCTCAGAAAAGGAAAGTAAAAGCAAAATTTACTTCCCTTTTAAAACTCACTTCATAGGTACATAGCTTTCCCAATTTACATCAGCTCTGTTTCCCTAAGAGGCACATGCTGCTTCCTACAGTGACCCACCTTTTCCCATATCTTCTTCATCTTTTATCTCTTCCTCTGAGGAGAAACCTTTTATCTTCTCCTCTGAGGAGAAACAGCTCATAGGTCAGTAACAGTGAATATTAAATATGAAAATGTAATTGGAATACTGCATACGCCTTTTTCCCTCCGGTAAATCAATAAAACTTGGTTTCTTTGCTACCCAGCTTTCAAATTTGGTTGTGGTCAACCAAGGAATGCAAATGCATGATTCTAGGAAGCAAATAAGAAATGGGAAAACACAAAAAATAAAAGTAAGCCATCTCAGAACAACACAGGTGGTATAAAATTGGAGTATGCATCCTTATTTTGAATAGTAGTCATAAGGAAACACAGTACCTCTCAAAAGATAACAGGTATTAAGTAAAGCAAAGTTTTATTTGAACTTAAGAACTTCAGAATCTTGGAAGGAGAGACAACAACCTAATTTTCCTTAATAAAAAAGAAATTACTAGTCATGTTTAGTTTTCCATTTGTGCTGCTGAAACAGAATGGTCCTTTATCTTAGATGCAGATGTGCTCTGACAGTAGGAAAGACCAACACACAACCAGGAAAAACAGATGAGCCATAAGCCAAAACACAACACTTTAGAAAAAGCAGACAAGAGGAGTACAAATTTTACATTCTTCAGCTGAATAAAATCTACTTCTCAAAGAAACAGAAGCATAGAAGTCAGATGAGGATGTTTAAAAAAAATATCCTTCAGCAGAGGAAGTACCCCCACTACCACTTCCCAACTCCATACTACCAACACATTCTAGTTTTTAAGGTGAAAAAGGCACCACAATAGCTTGCTTCCAGTTTCTCAAAGTCTCTGTGGAAATGCAGCTACCACCATCACTCACCACTGAGACTGTTGAAGAATCCTCAGCATAAACATGAGAGAGAAAACAGCCAGTGCTGCACATTCTATCGTTTATTCTAAAGTGCATTATTATATTAAGCTACAGATGTAAAGAAGCACACCACTAGCAAGTTCTTTCATCATAAGTGCGGCAGCTGCTGCAGCAGTAGATGAAACCCTTGAGTACTTAAACCAAGTACTAACCGGCTTTTGAATTAAAGACTATGCTGGTTTCATTTGAAATTAGCTCTGAAGATAAACTGTCCAGGCTAGTAAAGCCAGCCTATACGGTGTTTATCCCTGCTTGGGCAGTTCAAGAGAGTACAACATGCATCATAAGACCTTCATTACCTAAATTTTCCTTAATAGCTTAGTTTAGAGATGAGGCACAGATTAGCTGAATTGGCCAAGCTGTCCTTAATACAAGCCTGTCATGGCTTGTACCTATAACTAAGCCAGCAACTAAATACCACGCAGATGCTCTCTCACCCCATCACACCTCACACCCCCCACTCCATCCCCCCAGCAGGGCTGGGTTTCAACCCTGGGGCAGTCAGTTCCAGGTGTACCTGACACCTCTCCAAGTGAAAGCAAACTGTGGCCTATACTCTGCTGCCAAAGGGATTGAGAAAAATGCATTAACAATATTGGTCATGGCACCTCTTGGCTGCCTTTGATTTCAGCTGTTATTGAAGCCCCAGCATGTCCAGTACAGCAGCACTTGGAGGTGGCATGACTTCAGGCATGACACTACTGTCAGACTTCACTCTCCCTTAGACTTAACTGCTTGTATGGTGCTGTCAGAAGGTAAGCAGGTCCTGCTGATCTCTCCTTGTTTCTGGAGTCAACTGATCAGCTTCTGGGTGAGAATCATGGTGTCTCTGCTCATGCTAGGCAGCATCCTTGGCACAGGCCTCCGGGGCCATCACAATAAGGTGCTTTTGCCACTCATTCCCACTCAAGCTCACTTCAGCCTCCAGCAGTCAGCTACTGGGATGCCCTTGTCACTCCGAAAATACAAATGCATTCTGACTCTTTACAGCTTGACTGTGCACTGGTTTCTGCTAGAGCCTTATACACCCATGGGTCTGACATGCTAGGCCATCGGATCCACAGAGTCCAATAAATATGGTTGTTCCTCTCCTCCACCTGGCTGCAGCAAGGCCCCTCCACTCCTGATCACTGGACTGTCCATTTCATATAAAGAAAACAAGATTAGATTTCTTTCCAAAAAACTAGGAGTAAGATAAGACCTTCCACTCTGGTGAACTGCCCACTGGAGACTGGAGGAACAACCTTCCTGGTAAAAAAAAAAAAAACAAAAAAAAAAAAAACATTTGGGAATGTTTTTTCCCTACAACTCAGGCATCAACCTAGGGTTGAAGAGAGGTTTTCTATCCCACTTTCTCATGTCCTCTCTGTGATCCGTCAGATAAAAACACAGAGCAACCCACTTTGTCTACCCTCTACATCCTCTCTCTTGAGCAGAAGAACACTTACTGTTAATAGCAGAGATACTGGGCCATACAAATGGGGAGTAGAATCTATCTTTTGTGTTGTTGTTGCTGAAACTTCTGTTTTCCCATTTTTCAAGCAGTTTTTCCACAGTAAAGGCCATAGGGACTCAGTACTGCCAGAGCTGGCAAGCCACTTTGCCGACCACCACCGCCTCTTTGTCTCCCCAGCTACCCAGCTTTGTGTCATTGCCACCAATAAACTGGCACACAACAAAGGTGCATGGTGCATTCTGGTCATATTACCACCACCATGTGCACTGGATTTCACCTGGATCTGTGGGTAACTGCACACTGTTTTGGTCATAATAAATCACCTCTAGCATGGGTGATTCCCTCAAGTACTAGACATGGTGGTCCACTTGCCTGGGTGGCACTTGAAGGGACACCTCTCCCTCACACTTGACAGGAGTCACCTCCAGAGGATGATGACCTGTATCCTTTTCCTAATTGCCTTGTTAAGGCCCCCTTCTGTAGAAAGAAATCCCAGCTGTTTTCTTACTCTAAAATTCCAGGCTATTAGTCCTGTTATTGCAGTACCAGAGCCAGCAGGTAACAATTTGCTCATTTGCATGATGGCTGAAGTCTCTTCACATATTCCACAGTTCACTCAGGGATAATATTGAATTGTTGTCTCTTTTCTGTCTTTTCATCCCGCTTCACCCTACTTTACTATGAGCTGACTTCTGTGCCCATTTCTTCTTGTTTATACAAGTGACTAATACCTGTAAGGGTTGTTTCAGCTGCAATGCCTGTCACTGGAATTAGAGCCTGTGACCTTCTTAACATATTTAAAGACCTTCTCTTCCTCTGAGGGTACTGAGTAGGACTTTCTCTTCATGAAACTATACTAGCTCTGACTGATACCTGCATTGTCCTTCTGGTGTTTTTCAGTAATTCCCAGAATAATCTTCTCCACACTTCTACTAGTCACTGAAGCAAGACTGAGAGGCCTGTAGCTTCCAGGATCACCTTTGTAGTCCCTTCTCCTGAGAAAATGTTAGCCAGATTGCCATTGACTGGAACCTCCCCAGATTCCCAAGACCATTCAAAAATCATTGAAAGAGATCTTGTGATGAATGACATCAGCCAGCTCTTTTGAGTACTCTTGGCTGAGTCCTATCAGGCCCCACAGACTTCTGGCGATCCAGCTAGTTTTGCATTCTCATGGCCATGGTCCTCCAGCTCAGGGTGCTGGGACATGCTTAGCCCATTTTCAGAGTTGAAGACAGAGGCAAGGAAAGCATTAAACATCTCTGCCTTGTCTATGACCCTGTTTGTGAAGTGATCATCCGCATCCTGTAATGGGCTAACGTTATTTCCACACCGCCTTTTGCTACTGAGGTATCAAACAAAAAAACCCTTTTCTTTTATTGTTCTCACAATCCTGGCCATCCTTGAGCTTCGGATTCACAAATTTTCTCCTTACAATGAGGAGCAGCATCTCTGTATTCCTCTCATGTCACTCATGTAAATGAATGCTTTTAAAAATTTGTTCTAACATGCTCTAGTCAGAATTATTACCTTCACTCACCATATTGCCTATTGGGCTCAACAAAAAGACTGTCCTGGTTTAACACCACTCAGCAACCAAGCACCACACAGCCACTCAATCTGCTCTCCCCTCTTGCCAGTGAGATGGGAATAAGATTGGACGGAGAAGAAAAAAATCCATGGATTGAGATAAAGACAGTTTAATAATTGAAATAAAATAAAATTAATAATAATAACAACAGATAAAGGAATAAAACCCAAGAGAAAGAAGTGATCCACAATAAAATTTCTCACCACACCCAGGCTATCCCCAGGCAGTGACTGGCCCCTCCCAGCCAACTCCTCCCAGTTTATATATTGGGCATGATTTTCAAGGGTATGGAATATAACTTTGTCCAGTTCAGGCACCTGTCCTGGCCATGGTCCCTCATAACTTCTTGTGCACCTGGCTGCTGGCAGCGCACAGGACACTGAGAAAGTTCTTGGTTTAGGGTAAGCACACACTACTTAACAACAACTTGAAATCACCATTATTCAAAGGATTCTCATACAAAATCCAAAACACAGCACTGCACCAATTAACTCTATCCCAGCCAAAGTCAGGACAAAGCCTTAGAGTTTACCACAGAAAGGGCATCAAATCACCTTCAGAGCTGTAAATAATCCTTAGCCTGGCTCCCTTTGGCCAAGCCAGGAATTCTTTTAGCATCTAGATGCTTCTTAATCATAAACATTTCTGTCTAGCCACAACCCTCAGATGCACAAGGACTTTGGTTGGGTTTGTGGGTTAATTTTTTTTAATTGATAGGGAATCCCCAAGTAACCAATTAAGCTGGCTTTAAGACTTTGAAAAACCAGGGCAGCAAAGAGTGAACTTAATGGGAAGCAGATCTGTCCCGCTATTTTAAGTAATCTTTAGACAGTGGAGGGGGGGGGGGGAGGGTGAATGGGGAGAAGAATTAAAGTTTTGCTTGAAGACTCTCCAGTGGCTGGGAACGCTACTTTGCCCTTAACAGTAAGTATATCTGTCCTAGATTTCCAACCCATTCTAAAGGAATACCAGTATGAACTCTTTTAGGGGGTAAATTCAGTATCATATAGCAGTTAAAGTGGCGATGATATATCATGTTTGCGTTCACAACTGGCCACATCACAGGTGAACACTTTGATCACACAGTAATCAGGAAATGGCTCCCTAGTAGAGAATGACCACAAACACACCTCAACACCACAGAAGCAACACTGCACTCAGAAAAATCCTGAGTTTAACAGCCACTTGTTTTCCCAGATGGTATACCCATAACACTATCTCATTTATACAGCCTCTTAGTCTTAGGTCTCTGATTCCTCTTGGTGGGTTTCTTTTCCTTTAAATAAAAAATATCAATGGACTAATACACTTGTGCTAGTTGGGTTAAAAAAACCCAAAGATTTATTTACACTTCATACCATTTTCTCACTGTTCCCACCGGAAAGCCACAGCTGCAGGACAATGAGACATAAATCCGCAAAAAAAAGAAAAAACAAAACAAAACAAAACCAACCCATGATATCTAGCACTTCCTTGAGCTGCAAGAAGCATCAGGAAAAGCACAAATTTTATTCAGGGATAGACTACAGTAGGGGGCAGCTACCTGGTACCTTATGCTTGGACTTTAGAAGAAGGGTTCTTGGTGGTCTATGTCCTGTTAAGCAGGAAATAACTTCAAGGTTTAGCTTAACATATTCCTCTTCAAAGCTTCAGAGGAGAAGTATTCACAAGTCCCTGCAGAGCAAAATTCTATGCTAAAAGCTATGTTCATATAGTACTAAGCATGTACACTTAAACCAGGAAGCAGAGCTCCCATCCACCATGCTCTCTGTAAACAGTACTATTTAGATGCATGTAGCTCATCAAAAAAAAGGCTTATAGAGGTGTTCTGCCACCTCTGCTTCTCAGCATCACAGCCACTGCAAACATCAAAAAAAGCTAAGACACTTAAAAACAATTACCATGTGCTTGAAATCACAACAAGCTTATTTTGTTGTTAGTAAAGAGACTATACTGAACCTGTAGGCAAAGACAGTCTACAGTGGTCTAGACAACTTCTGTTACAAAAGCAGTGACCAAGATAACCATCTGCCCTCTCCTCCTGAACTCTGGAATCTGACCAGGAAAAATCGAAGTACTTTCCGCATTACCACTATAGGTCTGTTTCAGACTCCAAAGAATCAAGCACTAAGCAAATCAAGTACATGCAAAGAGCATGAGGTCTTTTAGGCTTATACTGAAAAAACTTTACACTTTTTGCAAAGTATTGCTCAAATAACACCTCTGTCATGGTCTTTTATGCCTACTTTTTTTTTTTTTTTTTAACCAACATTTAACACCAAACTTAATGAAGTATATTCTTTCCTACTGTTCAGACGGAACAGCCAGCCCACAACGAAGTAGCTGAATGCCGGTTTTAACAACTGTGAATTCCGACTATTGAGAGCTGCTAGACCTAGTTAATAACTTTTTTCTCCCTACTCTGGAAAAAAACTCTCAGTTTCACAGAGATGACTTTATCATTTTGCAGTGATTCACTCTGGTACACAACGAAATTCAAGCATTTCATATCCTCTTCACTGCTGCTACATATAACCTTAGGAAGCAGAAACTTTCACAGCATGCTCTGAAACACAGGCTAGCACACCTAACCATATCTCTAACCAAGAACAATGGTTCAGCTCCACTGAACTACACAGCATAGCAAGTCCACATAGACATCAGTCACTTGCCCCATCATACAAAACACTGCCACACCTCAAACACTGGGCACAGAATAAAACCCAACCTATTACTTACTCATTCATATATTGTCTTCAGCAAAATTTGAGCAGATTTGCCTTGCCAGGAAGATTTCTGAAGAAGCTGCTGCACGCATGCAACACTAAAATCGTTCATTCTAGACTGTGCAGTCAAAAATCAAGTCTATATTCCCACACACGCACGCTAGGACTGTGATCTGTGTTTAGAAGCACACTCCAGTTCAAACAGCCTCAGTATGCCAGTACCGTTCTCAAAAGCCCATCTAGGACAATACTTTACAATCACCAGTTTCCGAGAAGTGTTGTCAAGGAATCTTGCTACCGTGTTCTCCTAGACTGAACGTATAAAAAGGAAAATCTTCAAGCGATCGTTTGAAGGGATTTCTGTCTGGGCTGTTTGAAGGACCTTTAATAAAACAACGGCGGAATTTCAAATGCATCTTACATCAACTACAGCTCTGACCGACTGCATTTCCCAGACAGACAGAGTGCCCACGGAAGACCCCAGGCACACGGGGCCCTCTCGGACACCCCGAGAGCGAGGCCTCGGCGGCTGTGCCGAGCGGGGACCGCCGCTGCCCGCACACCTGTCCCCCGCCCCGTGCGCGGGGTCGTGCCCGCCCGCCGGGAGGGACGCGCACCGGAGCGGCGGCGCGGCACGCTCGCGCGGAGCAGCTAAGGAGCTGGGATTGAAGAAAAATAAAAATAAAAATTAAAAAAAGGAGAAAAGATAAGAAAAAATGAGATTTTAAAAAGAAAAAAGCAAAGGAGGGGATGCGGGAAGGGGCCGCCTTGCGGCCCCGCTGCCGGGACAACTGTCCCCAACTCCAGCACTCGCCCCCAGACCGCCGGCCAGGCCTGCCCCTATCCTGTCCGGCCGCCCGTCCACCAGCTCCCACCGCGGAGCAGGTGGGCGACCGGGACGGCCAGTGCAGCGGAGCCCCCTTCCGTATCTCCCCCGCCGCCGCCGCCGGAGACGGCTGCTCGCTGCCCGCACGGCCGGAGCCCCTCGGCTGTTGCCCTCCGTTTACCTCCTCGCCGCCGCCGCCGCTCTCCTCCGTGCCGTTCCCTACGCTCGCCATGTTCCCTCTCCGCTGCCCGCCGCGACAGATCTCTGCGGCCGCCGCGCACCGTCCACTGCTCACAGCCCAGCGGCGGTGCCGCCCCTCGCCCTTCCCGGCCGCCCCCGCTCAATCCGGCCCGGTCTGGCCCGGCCCCGTTGCTCCCGCCCGGTCCGTCCGGGGCCGCGCTCGCCGCCTCCTCCCGCCCCGGCCGCCCCGCGGCTCCGGCGGCCGCGCCCCCTCGTTTGCATGGCAGGACCCGCCCCCGCCGGTCGCGCCCTGCTAGCCCTTGGCGTCCGCCCCCGCCGCGCCGCCCGGGCTGTCTCTCGGCTGGGGCGGCATGGGATGTCCCGGGGCTGCCGGTCCGGGGGCGGTCGGAGAGTGCGGCCGGACGGGTCGGAGCAAGCGAAGCGTCGTCCCAAACTCGTGCCGAGACCCCCGTCTTTCCCCTGTCCTGCAGCCCCACCTCCAGCCGCGCTGCGGCTTCGCACCACCGTGACCGGCTTCGCTGACCGAGGCGCCACAAAGCTTCTCGCAGCCGTTCCCGCGGTGTCCTTCCAGTGCCCGAGTTACCTGAGCGGCAACCCTGGCCAGTTCAGCACACCTGAACCAGCGGTGGCGGACTGGCGGTCCGTGCCGGGCGCCAGCAGCCTCCGCCGGCATCTGCCGCGCCGCCCGGCCAGCTGCTCCAGGGAAGGGTAGCGCGGGCTGTGCTCGCGTCCGGAGGGGCCTCGGGTAGCACTGCGTGCAGACCCTGTCACTCCGATGTTGTCAGTCAGCTACAGGTATTCAGTATCTGATGTCCGGGAGAAACTCGCACTTACAGTCCTTCAGCTCGCAGTGGCCAGGCATTGGGGAAGAACGGCTTCATCACCATGCTGGCTATCACTTGCAAAGAAAGTTCACAAAGCAGCCAGCTCTCTGAGAAATGAGTCCCCACCTCACCTTGTCCTGTCTTTAGTTCACAGTATCATAATGCTCTTTGCTCCAAATCTACCAATTTCCACTTTTCTGTATTCTGCCAGCTGTGTTCAGTGCCAACTGAAAGGCAGGCACCATGATGTCCACTTCCTACTGGCTAGTTCTCTGACACTGCCCTTGTTAAAAAATACATACAGTTTTGATATCTGGCTTTCATTAGAACCAGAGAGAGGTTAAGAGAGAAAGAATTCAGCTAACCAAGAGGCAGATATAGTCTAAGAGCTTTTTGGAAGATTTGGGAATACAGTCTAGGTAGATGCCAGGTCCTTAAGTATTAGAGGAGGCAGAAGTTCTGAGTAGACTCAGAACTTAAGTGTCTCTACTAGTCTTATGTAGACTGCTCTGCTATATCTGCTATTTTTACCCAGCTCAGCTAAGTAAAAAGGGGAGGGGAAGCTAGCATAAATATGTTCACCTTTCCTGCAAAATTCAGTTAGGGTACCACAGACACACTGTTCTCCCATATTCATGTTGCACTTGAATGAGTTTCTTCATTGGCAACTTGTTGGAAGATGCTCCAGTGATATTAATATTTTTCCAGGATTGAACTGAAGCACACGAAATGTACCAGTCATGCAATGCAGCAGACAGGCTCATACATGCTTTGTATTTGACTCACAGCATAGTCATGTCTGCCCACATGTCAGCTCCACCTGAAACCTTTTCTTATGCTGTTCACAAGAATTATTCTGCAAGTTATCATTCTCTTTTGAAGACATTATTCTCTTTCTGTTTTTCAACCCACAAGGCAACACTTTGAGGTATCCTTTAGCTTAGAGCAGCATGCTAACTCCATTTCAAACCCAGCTTTTAATCACTATTATTATTTAACAGAATACTGTGGGATATGTAGTATATGTGTAGGATAACTAATACATAAGGTTTGGATGAGAACTAGTTATGCCATTCTGTAGAAGCCACACATCTAAGCAGTTATTCACTAGCAATAGAGAAAAAAAAGTTAGCACAATCACTTAAGTTCTTGTAGAAACTGTTAATGGACTATAGCACCAACACTTCTCATGTTAGGTTGGGGAAATCGCATTCATGTGCAGAGTGTTAAGTCATGGGTGGTTACTCTATGTGTGGAATACATAGCTCCATGAGTCAGAGGTTTAGTTAATGTACTCAGGAAGCTCAAGATCAAGGACTAGTTCATTACCATTTTGTCAAAATTTGCTCTTGATAGATTTCATTTATATTATTGTATTCTTTCTTCCCCACCAAGTCCTTTAGTTCACTTATACTCTTGGGCAGATTTAGGGCTATATATAGCAATGGCCTCTCTCCAGTCAGAACAAAGATGTGTACTAAAATAATTGTGGAAGAGATGACTATATCAAATCGTGTCTGATCGAGGTAACTAAGGCATGAAATTTGCTGCTGAAGTCTGCATACAAGCCCTGGGAATGGCAGAGCCATTACTGAGTTTTGTTTGGTCTTTTACAAGCTTCCGCAGTGCTTGCTTTTGCTAAAGGCATTGTAATAATAGTCAAAAAGGACATCTCAAAGCCACACCTCAGTTGGCTTTAATTAAGTTTATTAATTCCTCCCCTTCTCACTTGAAATGTAAGCATTAAAGAAAATCCTTGTAAATTCCTCTTATGGTTTTCCATTTGTAAAAAAATAAACAAAACCAAACCCACCACTTCTGAAGGAATATGAACAAGATGTAATAGGTCTTAATCCTCTGAGAAGCCTGAAGCAGTTCTCAGCCAGCTCTAGTTTCTATCCATTTGACTGTAGGTGTCTTGCAGCAAGAATTAGGAAGATTATGAGCTGATTACTAATCTTTCAAAGAGCATTCAGGGAACATTCCAGTGGATGTGTTGAAAGGATTTTGCTGTGAAAGGAGGCAAGACCTTGAGAATCTGTTCTCCTCTGTCAGGTATAGCTGGATAGATTTCCCACACAGAAAAATCCTACCAACATTTTCCCCATTTTCACAGCCATCACTTATATGCTTCTGTCTGTTAACATTATTTGGATATTTGATAACTCTTCTAGTATATCCTTTCACAGTATAGCTATTCACTGTGAATTTACCTCACTATAAGAGTTAACGGGACAATTTGGAAAAAGAAGTATCTTTCTTTTTTATTTTTTGAGCTTCAGCAATTAATTACAGATCCTACAAGTATGAAGAGTCCTATTCTGTGCCTCATTATTAGATAATATAGAAGAATAAAATCCATCTCAGTATAAACACTTGGTACTGATACAGTTTTCTTGAGAACTAGAAAATAATTTTTAAGAACAGGCTCTCTGTAAAAGAAGCCTAGGAAATTGCCCTAGCAGTCCTACAGCTACTTTCCAGTAGGGTTACTCTGTGTTAGACTCAAACAAACAGCAGAGCTGTAAATAACACTCATTAAACAATTAGCAGGGATGGAGCTCCTGATGGAGCAAGGAAAAGTGAGCAGGGCAGAAACCAGCTCCCGCCTAGTTTCAGAAGTACTGTTTCATAAACTACCTATTAGAACAGTGAGTACTCTGAGCAGTACAAACTGTATGTGATTCTACCCACAAAAATACCTTGTGAAATATTTTTTGAGAGAGTCAGAATCACCATATTTAAGGACCACCTTTCAAGATCAAGAGAATGAAATTTCTTACTGCTGCACTGAGTTAAAAGCTGGCAAAAACACCCTAAGAAATAGAAAAGCAAACCACAGACATATATTTGAAGCAACTTGTCAGAGATACTATTTCATTAAAAAAAAAAAAAAAAAAGCAAGATGCAACAGCCTAGAGCAAAAAATTGCTGACGGTGTATTTCCCTTTGGATTATAACTGCCATGCCATAACCTCTAGGCAATTGGGGGATTTTTAACCAGCACTTATTTTGCCAATTGAGGTGAAGCAACATATCTTCTTGACGGGAACTAGTATGAAAATATTATTTCTTTCCACAAGCTGAGCTAGTCCATGACACAAACAGTATTTCAGCCATTACTATAGCAACAGCAGTAATCCCTTTAGAATTAAAACACATGAGAGTGCATTGATGCATATATGTAGTTGTATGAGAAGGCTAAGATAGATTCTAAGATAAATTTAATTCCTGCACATACACACACACAGAGACACACACGCACACTACCCAATCCTGCAACAAGTCTCAGGTTTTACCCTAGACTCTAGGAGGAATATTAACTCTCAGTCCCAGCACCCATTTTCCCACATCCAACTGAAAGGAGTGTGTAGCACGACACAAAGCAGCCTACCTAAGTAAATGCAACAATTAAAGGCACTAGAGTAAGGCAAGTCAGTATGCTCAAAACACATGGCCTGGCCTTGGGCCCCAACAAAACCCCAAAAGGGCTGAACTAAGGAACTGAATCAATACACCAACACACAATTTTTATGAAAGATGTGAAAGAAAGTTGGCTTTCCAAAACACCTGGCATGCATGGAGGCAGTACTACAGCCTAGAGTACTCATGTTCTGCAGACTACAGACATCGAGTAAAGCTGAAAGTAGTGAGTTGTTACACTTCGACTGAAAGTGCACTACCTTCAGTAAGCTGCCTCATCTACATCCTGTTTGTTAGACCTCTCAAGAATTCTATTTGGAAGTGAAGAACCTAGGTTTCTTTCACAAATATATATGTGCAGATTTTTTATTTGAATACTTAGACTTTCATACTCTGCTAGGCATTTTTTTAGAGAGCCAGAGTGGTTTCAAACTCCCAGATCTTGTTTCCATCTTTAGAAGTGGTGGCCATCTTAAAGTAAAGCCTCTTCTTTTTGTCAAACAGACATATTTGCCTTCACTCACCATACTAACACAAATCAAATATTGCAGAGGTGGAAAGACATACAAAACCTTAAGAAAAGACCCTGGGAAAGAATGATCAGGCATTTCAGCACAAACAGGATCTTGAAAAAGATACATGAGAAAGTCTCCTCTGTTCAGGGAAGCCCTGCCTCTTTCACAAAGCCAGGGTAAGGACAACAATGAACTTTGGACATGGTACAGAGGTTTACTTTGGTTACCATGTGACTTGCTTCTGTATACCTAAGCCAGGTTGTATAAGTGATCCTTGGTGAAAGCATAATACAATCAACTCACACGAATTTCAGGCAGCCTCTAGTTCTTTTATCAATGTATCTACACAGACATTGTTCCCATAATAGTTTCTAGCAACATTTCTAAAGGTGCCATCTCTAACGTAAGGACTATATTTGGATTATTTTATGTATTCCCTTACAAACTTCCTAAGGGAGAACCATGAAAGATGCCACTAAGAAAGACAACTTAAACTTTCTAGCCCTATAAAACAAAAATTTCCCCCCATTATTTACATACATTTCTCCTGCTCCAAGTGGAGTCAAGCTTTGCTTAGGCTGACACCATTTAAATTGGATTTATCCAGAGCCAATGCATGGCTTTTCACAGAATACCTGATAAGTCACAGAATACCTGATCCACCCTCTGCTGAATGTACAGCCAAGCTCAAGGTCAGAGAAGGTTGCACTAGACACACACTTTAGGAACAGCTAATACACCATGCAAGTACAGACCTCTAAGCAAAACCTCGGAGTACTAGATCAGACTCAACAGGATGATACAAGAGGAAATTGGTAAGCCATGAAGAACCCCAATAAACAAAAACAAACAAAACCGCAAACAAACAACCCCCAAAACAAAACACCAAAGCATTATTATCTTTTAGAAGGCTTAAAAGTCTGTCTGTTTTCTGTGATTTTAGACAACTAAGCCAAAGATCTACCTGGCATTTCACTATATTTCAAAGTGCAGGTAGGCATCCCATCACCTACATGCCTCCTAACTTTACTGGTCAACATTTTCTCTTCTCAACATTCTTATCCTGTTCCACCCCACTCCCACTCTCTGACATTCTATGTCATTCTGTTCCTTTCCAGCACATTCCCTTTCCCCCCACCCAAAACAAAAATGAGACGTTCCCTTTGTTTTTCTAAGTTTTCATATGTATTCTTTTATCTCCTCTTCTGCTCATTTATGCAACCAAAAGCATTTTGTAGCAGGGGATTAAGAGACCTCCCCTATAACTCCTTACATCAGGCCAGATGATTAACCCTTTCCTCTCCTATAGCTGATGGAAGTTATTTATCTTGGTATGTGATGCCTCTCCTCTCCTCTCCTCTCCTCTCCTCTCCTCTCCTCTCCTCTCCTCTCCTCTCCTCTCCTCTCCTCTCCTCTCCTCTCCTCTCCTCTCCTCTCCTCTCCTCTCCTCTCCTCTCCTCTCCAACCAAGCAGTTTTCTGCTATTTCAGCAAGATATTGTCTGTACTTCTCCCACTCTTATCTCTAAGCCTCTTCCTATTCATGATCACATTTCATCTCATCGAAAGTATTTTGATGTTCCTTTTTCCCAGTCTCTTGTCGAAGTGGATTTTCACACAATTATAGATTAATAGAGGTCAGAAACTCTGTAACTGTTCTCATCCAACTGTCCTTTTTTAAGATATAAAAAGCTACACTAAGTTATGGTACTTGTTTAGAAAATAAAATACATTAATGTGCCATCACTACCCCTGGCATTATCATGATGCTTGATGTTTGAATGCCATATTGTAAATCATAGAATACCTCTTCCTGCAGAATGTCTTCTTAAATAAACCCTTAATGATGTGCCTACATTGCTGCACCAAGGTTAATTTTTAATTGGCTCTTTTTTCCCTTTGAAACCTTTGGTCCTATTAACAAAACCGTGTTTTGTCATTTGATACTTTTATTGGCTTCAAGAAATGGAGCACCTTTACTGTAAGTCCTGCAATAACTGGAGACAATGACATCTTTGAAATTGTATTACTTATGTAGCTGAGTCCTTTCCATGTGTTTTTTCATCACATACTGTACTATTTGAAAAGCAATGGAAAAAGCTGTAACTGCACCTTACAGAAATGTTCTTTGCCTTAATAACAAAAGTTTTCAAATATATGCTTGCCAGAAAATATGTGACATCTTTTGTCTATTCATTTTCTTGTTCTTTCATTGCTCTGAAGACAACATGTTCAGGATTGAACCAGCTGAACAGATGGTTGTTATGTGTCCAAGTCATCAGGGAATGAAAATGCCTGAAAGCAACCCTTTCCTTCCCCTCTCCAAAATAAAATCACTGAGACAAAATCCAAAATGCCACATATACAAATCAGTATTCTTCCTACAAAGAAAAAGGATCCTCACTCAGAGAGCATGTTGCTAAATTGTATTCAAAGGCCTTCCTTCACACTGTTGGAAAATACATTTACTGATTTATTTATTTAGTTAGTTAGTTAGTTGTATTTTAACTCTTGTTAATTGATGGATTATCCATGTTATAGATGCTTTTTCTAAAAAACACAAACCTACAAAAAGCTCTTGTCATATAGTCTGCCACGTTACGAAGCTCCTACTGTAATGCTAGGTCTGGTCTCTCTTCAGTGAAGAGATTTTGCTGCTGTTTGGTGAGGAACTGTCTCTGTGTTTTGCAGCCAAATGCATACATTTAGCTGAGAAAAGCCTAAGGAGTCTCATCTGAGAACATAAACCTTGTTGTGTATGTCACAGCATGTAGCTAGTATATACTAGATCATGCTGTAAGCTCATATACTAGCTCATACTAGTAAGAGCTCTTAAAGGTTAAATATAACAGTTCTGGCTTCAAAATTCTACATTAGCCAATGGAGGGAGAGACACATATTAAGAATAATGTGAGTTGGTGTATTTTCTTACTAATATTTATTAGAGCGAACATTAGTAACTTAAATACAAGTACTGTAGGTTTCAAGTACTTTGTTTCTTAAGTTTACTTTGAATTTTAACTGCATCCATGATTTAATTAGCTCATTCAAACGCCTGTTACTTTAGAAGCCCTAAAAATGCCAGACTTGTGTAACAAATATTTTAAAATGTTTTTATTTACTTTATTAGGTAGAATTTAATAATTGATTTAGAGTATGGATAGAGTTATAGAGGAATCCAAGCCTCCCTTGTCCACATTTTACATTGGTTGTATCTGATCTGGCTCTAATCAAGAGCCCAGTAGGCATGTTAGGATGATGCTGTGCCCAAACTAATATGTTTCCGTGCCACTCTGGTGTGCAGCAGTTTTCCACTGTTCCTCCATTAAGGCTGAAATTATGCATTCTGTATCAAAATGTTAACATAGTACTTTGTGGGAGCTCACTTGTCCAATGACTTGGCAGACTATCTGAAAGAACTGAGAAATGAAAACAAATAATTCACAAAGGGGCCTGAGGATAAGTGAATTTGTGGAGGACTATGCAGAAAAAGCAAGCATCTGGTGAATTTACAGTCTTTTGGTAGCTAATTTTGGGCTTCTGAGACAAATGAGCCAATACATCTTGTAGAAAGCTCTGCTGTACCTATGCTCTTTATGAAAATATTTGATTTTGCCATATGCTTACTAGAGGCCACATGAAGACCCTCACAGGGAATCAGTGTATTATAGGTATGCATTTACTTTGATTTGAAAAACCATGAAACCATTAGAAATTCTATTTGGATGGATGGAATTCATATGGATGTTTCTGTCTGCAATGAAGATAAATTCTCTCAAGTAATTCTGGCTTGATTAATGTCCTCAGCTTGTGTGGCACAAGTCAAGGAGATGACAAAATATCAAATAAAGGGCAGATATTTCCCAAATGAGCATTTTGTCTACTGGCCACATATAATCTAAAGAAAATTTTCTGTTCACATATCAGCAAAATACTAAAAGTTGAACAGCATGTAGTCAGGGATTAATAGGCTGTATACAAGCTCTAAAGAGAATGTTTTCTCAGTGTTCTTAGACTTGGTTTACAGACAGATAAGAGGAGAAGATTTCATCTGAGCCATAAATTGGCTGGACACAGAGGTATTCTGACCAAAAAATAATCATTATGTTCTTGTAGCAGGATATGAGATCCTTTGGGAGACAAGGTGATTTGTATTCCTATCAATTACGCAGAGAACAGTTTTTTGGTAAGAAAATTAAGGCTCATACTGATAAAGAGGCAGCTCAGATTTTTCATGGTATTTACAGTTTCCATTTAAAACCATAAAACTGTTTTTATTGAACAAGGAGATTTTCTAAGAGGACAGAATAAATTTGGTTTTCTCTGTTGCAGGAAATTGTAACATATGAATTGACCAGACAATATTTTGCCTATTTCTAGTTTCTATATTGATAAGCTAAAAATGCTTTCAAAATTAATTTTTAACTGAAGAACATAATAATTACTAATAATAAGAAAAAACACTTTCTCTTTTTATTTCACTTAGAAGGCAAAGTTTAGAACACTTCAAAGCTTTTTGTGAACTGATCCAATCTCATTTCCCACATTTAAAAGCCCTGATTTTACTTCTGGATTTTAACAGTTCAGTATTACTTCAGGGTGCTCACTCTGAGAAATAATTCCCCATCATGTGACCAAGCCAAGGCAGGCCTTTTCAAGTCCAGTACATGAAGTACTAACTCACCCTCAGAATATGGGTGCACTAACAAGATACTGTGAGATATGAATGCAAAGTGAGTTAGTTATTACAGGACTTCCCATCCAGACACTTTCACCTGTTGAAACTGCAAGGCAATTTTTTTGGTGAAGGCTAGTAGGATAAGAAGCTTCTCATTTTTCATTGCACAAGTTATTGTGACCTAAAATGTTGTAAATCATAAATAAAAAAAAAATAGATTTCTTTAATTTGCTTACATTTGTTTGATATGTCCTTTTCTCTATCCTGGCTGTTGGTCTATCACAGAATCACACAGAATCACACAATCAATTAGATTGGAAAAGACCTCTGATATCATTGGGTCCAACCTAACACTGAACACATACTTTAATGTCAGCTAGACTATGACTCCAAGTGCCACATCCAGTCTTTCCTGAAACACCTCCAGGGACAGTGACTCCGCCATCTCCCTGGGCAGCCCATTCCAATATCACCCTTCCTGTGAAGAATTTCTTCCTAATATCCAACATAAATCTCCGCTGGCACAACTTAAGCCTGTGTCCTCTTGTCCTAGTGCTGGTTGCCTTTCAGAAAAGACCAACCCCCACCTGGGTGCACCCTCCTTTCAGGCAGTCATAGGGAGTAATAAGGTCACCCCTGAGCCTCCTCCTCTCCAGATTAAACACCCCCAGCTCCCTCAGCTGCTCCTCACAGGACTTATGCTCCAGACCCTTCACCAGCCTTGCTGACATTCTCTGGACATTCTGCAGCACCTCAATGTCCTTCCTGAACTGAGGAGCCCAGAACTGAAGACAGCACTCAAGGTGTGGCCTCACCAGTGCCAAGTTCAGGGGGACCATCCCTGCCCTGCTCCTGCTGGTCATGCTATTGCTGATATAGACCAGGATGCCATTGGCCTTCTTGGCCACCTGGGCACTGCTGGCTCATATTCAGTCACTGTCACCAGCACCCCCAGGTCCTCTTCTGCTGGGCCACTTTTCAGTCACTCTGCCCCAGCCTGTGGCACTGCTGGGGTTGTTGTGGCCAAAGCGGTGAACCCAGAACTTGGCCTTGTTGAATGTCGTGGCACTGGTCTTGGCCCATCTCTCCAGCCATTCCAGCTCCCTCTGCAGAGCCTTCCCACCCTACAGCAGATCAATACTCAACCCAACTTGGTGTCATTTGCAAATTTGCTAATGGTAGACTTGATCCCCTCATCCAGATCATCAGTAAACATATTAAAGAGGACTGGGCCCAACACAGAACCCTGAGGGACAGCACTAGTGAGCAGCCACCAGCTGGATGCAGCACCATTCCCCACTCTCCAGGCCTGGACATCCAGTCAGTTCTTAACCCAGTGAAAGGTGCTCTGTCCAAGCCATGGGCTGCCAGCGTTTCCAGGAGAGTGCTGCAGGAGATGGTGTCAAAGGCCTTGCTGAAGTACAGGCAGACAGAGCCTTCCCCTCATCCACCAGGCAGGTCAGCTGGCCTGAAAGGAGATCAGGTTGGTAAGGCTGGACCTGCCCCTCCTAAACCCATTCTGGCTGGGTCTGATCCCTTGGTAGTACCATATGTGTCCTGTGATCTCTCTCCCAATTATCTGCTCCGTAACCTTGCCAAGCACTGAGATCAGACTGACAGGCATGTGTCTGTCCTGTCTGCCTATCTACCACATGCCCTTGTATCTGCCCAAGATTTATAACATATTTGCTTTATTTAACCAAGCATTGAAGATAAGCTCTAAGTAGTTCTCATATTTCATTAGATTCATAACGCTTTATTCTCAATATACTTGGGAGACAAGAAATAGTTAAGGCTTAAGCAGAGCAGTTACATTATACTTATCAGTTTAAGGAAGTCAAAAATGAAGCATGTGGCAAGCAGGCAACAGACTCTGCAGTGCTATTCAAAACCTTGACTTTTCAAATCAGATCAGCCAATGCCTGGAGGTCACAAGAGACTTCATAAAAAAAAAGGAAAAGTTGGCTGACAGCAATCAGTGAGTTCCTCACCATGCATAATACGCGTTTACAAACACTTGTCACAAAGATGTTTTGTGTTCAGATTCCCTCTCACCAAATGCCTTGTCTTTTTCCATGGCAGCAGCAATTCACCCTCTGGCAGTGGGAGTGGTTGTACAGTGAATAAGAATGCAGGACAATATCAAGACTGTTTCAGGTGCTGCACATGGCCATTAATTCTATGATGTAAGAGTATGCTGGAATTTCTTAATCTTTTCAACAACTATGGAACTTCCTTCCCTGTCGAGTGAATTTACTTTTGTTAGATGTGGGCATTGTGTCTTTTATGAACAGGGATAAGCTCAAGAGTATTTCTATGTCCTGGAGGTCATACATTGGTAAGAACAGCTCTGTTTTACATGTTCCACAAATGTGTTCCTGGATGATACCTGAAATGTGGGTGTCCTCTTAACACCTTATAAAAAATACTGAGTCCTAGCCTGATCTGAATTCCATTCTTTGCCAATGACATCTATGGCAAATTTTGGGGTTTAAGCCTTTTGTACAATCATATTCACAAATATATATGTAAGCTAGCAGAAACATAACAAATTTGAAAATAAATTTTGTGGCTGTTCCTGGCACTAGCACTGATTTGAAAGATAGACTGCAGACAGACTGAAGTCAACTGACATGGAGAAATAGAGAGTTCCCAAATGCCAAATGGAGGGGTTCCCAACACCTCTCACACACTTGGGAAACTCATGAGTTTTTCTCATTGACATTTTGACTGGGTCTTGAATATCCACTGGCTGTCTGAATATGTAACCACTGCTAAAAGACCAGGTAGGGTTTTAAGCAGCTAATAAATGCTCCCCTAGTACTAACAACAACCAACTAGCAATTCTTTCACTTGATAATATTGTAAAGGTATCTTTGAAGTACTAACTTAGAGAACTGTTAGATTTCTTAGACCTCAAAAAAAAGGTATTTTTGCAGACACTTCCACCTATATGGAGACACACTGAAAATGAGAGTATATATGGACGGTGAAAGAGAAAAAAAGAAAAACTTTGGGGTTTGATACTGTTTACAGTCTAATGCATGTGGGCGCTGTCTTACTGTAAACACAGATGGCTGTGAACTAGGTCATGCTGAGAAGCCAAGCATATATTTGCAGGCTTTTTGTTCCACACTGAAGCAATGATTACTCAGCAGAAGAGCATATATTTGTAGTCCTTAAAATAAAATCTTTTTGATTAGACAGTTTTGAATTAAAATACATTATAGATCCAGCAAGTTGAAGCTTAAGAATAGTGTGTCTGATCATGTTTTCTTTACTGACTGCAAATAAGGCCTGCAGATTTAGTTTTTAAAATTTTCTTATAAAGATGGAATAAAAAATGCAATGTCATATCTCAAGTATTCGCATAATGGAAATCCATAATGTAAAACAAGGTAGAGCACTGGGATGCAGCCACATAGAAAGGCAGATGGATAGAAAGGACAAGACAGAAAACTAATATGAAACTTGAGTAACTAGTTCTACTGCCTGTCCAGGTACATACCAACTGGATAACCTTGTGCTGGCTGCCCAGGCTTTCCTGCCACAGTACTATAACATGGGATAACAAGACTAACTTGCATAAGCAGGGTGTCATTAGGTTTGATACTGTCACAGGTATTTGCATAACCACATAAGACCATATAATTACCTAGAATATATATACACTACCTGCCTATAATAGGTCAGTGGACAGATAGCACAACCTCCAAAGGTTAATGGGCTTATCTCCAGATTAGTCTTGGCTTATAACTACATACCTGTTCCTCTCACTGGGAGCTGTGGGAGGGGAGGAGACCACAGAGACTTTTGTTCTACTGACAGCTTTTCCGTGGATCAGTCAAACCACAGCTGCAGCCTTACTAGCTAATAATAACCAAATGTCTCCTAGGGAGCAGCAGTAGTACTTAAACCTGTGTTAAACTTACCTTTAAAAAGTGTGGTTTCTGGTATGGGGACAACATAAACACCTCAGGACAGCTGACACAGCACCAGTTCATTTACTTGTACTGGCTACAAAAATAAGATGCCACTTTGCACTTCTGCAGCGCAAAGTTGTTTTTTCCATAATGGGGAACACGGGAGAGTGCAGGGAAGCAGTTGACCAAACAGTGGTGGTTTATTTGTTCCTTTCCCTTGGATTAGTGGGTTGGTCCATGGTTTAGAGAAGGATGTGGAGAGCACCACTAGTCAAAAAGTCCTGTATGACAGAGAGCCAGGCTCTTCCAGCTGCTGTCCAGAGGGCACATTGCTGCAGGGCCTGTGGACAGCAGACATCCTGGGAACACAGAAGTGGCAGTACAAATGCAGACAGGGAGAAGACTATTTTGAGGACCAAATTAGAGTAATTCTTTGAGGGCACAAACCATATGCAACCATGCTGCTGTTCATACTGCTTATCTCAGAGTGTCTAGTTATATACAGTACCTCTCAAAGAATTCAATCACTTGAAATTGTCCATTTAAAAGAATGCAGATTTATTAGCACAACAATAAGAGATAGTTATTAAATTTTATTAATTGTAGAAAATATTATTAATTGAAGCCTCACATAAGTCTCCAAACTACCATTGGTAAGAAATTGAAACAACTTTTCAACGCACTAATGTTCAAAATTTTCTGTAACTTCTCCAAAGCTTATCTGCATGACCAGTGAAAAGAAGGGCACAGAGAATGTTCTTGAATTCTTTGCCTAATTAGGCCTCCCTTGAGGCCTAACAGTGATTGAAAACCACAGTCCTCCTTCTCGTGCGTTGCTCTTCTCTCCTTTTCATTGACAATAGTGCTGCTCTGATCGCACAGTAAGATGAGCTCCATGTTCCAGATTAAAAGAATGCAACAACAACAGCAACAAAACCCACAGGAATTAAAAACAGTTTTCAAATAGTTCACATGGACTGCCATTTCAGGTTCCAGCTGTGCCATCTAGTCTCACAAAAGATCTGATTTCTTCCAAAAATATCATACAGCATAGCTTCCAGGGTAAAAATGAATTATAACAACTTCCCTTTTTCCTTTGACCTAGCCTAAATCTCTTCTACTTGACAGATGATTTCATTTTTCATCTGACATTCTTTATTTTAACAGGCTTTAGGCAACACTTCCTCCTCTGCCTCTTAGAGTTTGATTTTTTTTTCAACTTAAAATACTATGTGCCTTTGAAGTAAATATAAAACAGTATTAAACTTAGGCAGTCCAGATTTCAGCTACTGAACACTACTTTTTTCCTAACAGTCATTGTTAGAAGTTAAACCAAAAAAATATAACCTTCATATCCATGTGAAAAACTGCCATGCTGTCCCTATTTTAGAATGTCTAAATCTAGAACACATTTGCAATCGGTGAGTAATCACTAATAATTATCATCACTGGCATTCAATAGACTTGTTTAGAGGAATAGCTACCAGTTTCTGATTGCAATGTACCTCCCTGAATTATGCTTGTACAATGAAAAATGTGTGTGATTATTGCCAGTCATGTCACTAACAGCTGGGCCTTATTTATTAGATTGGATATTATTTTGTTGGCAATGGAGCGGGAAGCCTGTGTTGAAGGAGGTTACTGTGCATTTTGTTCAGAGGACATCAAGGCTTGCTTTTATACTACTCTAGAGGGGCAAATTAATTTGCTTGGCAGCATGAACAGTCTATCTCCCTCACACAGATGATATTTTTAATAATGAAATGGGATGTAACTTTCATGTCATACCATAAGGAGAAGTGAGACAATCTCTCTAGTAACTTGAACCACAGCAAGATATGAAGAGGATGATTGGCATGATGGATTTAACACAGAATTCTAGAGAAAGACACAGATGAAACAAAACACATTGCAGGCAGGACAAAATCACAGAGTACTTCAAAACCCACTTTTTTGTTTGTGGTTTGATCTCAGCTGGCAACTGAGCACCACAAAGCCTCTTGCTCATTCCCCCACCAGCAGGATTGAGCGGAGAATCAAAATGGTAAAAGCTAGAAAACTCATGGGTTAAGATAGAAACAGTTTCATAGGTAAAGCAAAAGCTGCACATGCAAACAAAAAGCAAAACAAGAAAATAATTCACCACTTCCCATGTTCAGTCATTGTCAGGAAAGCAGAGCTCCATTGTGCATATTGGTTACCTGGGAAGATAAATACCACCACTCCAAATGTCCTCCCACTTCCTGCTTCTTTCCCCCACTTTATAAACTGGGCATGATACAATATGGTTAGGAATATCTGCTTGGCCAGCTGGGGTCAGCCGTCCTGGCTGTGTTGCCTCCCAACTTCCCAGGCATCCCCAGTCTTCTCACCAGCAGGGGAGTATGAAAAGGGGAAAAGGCCTTGGCTCTCAGTATTAACAAAAACATCTCAACACTGTTTCTGGCACAAATCCTAAACATGGCTCCCTACTAGCCACTGTGAAGAAAATTAACTCTACTCCAGCCTAAGTCAGTATATTCTTTAACCACAAAGTGTAAAAAATCACTCACTGAGGTTTTTTTTTAAACCAATTTATGACAAAACAAACAAACAAAACCCAAAAACAATCAGCATGGAAAAACATATGTTTTCAGATCCATGAAATGGCACCAAAACTTACAGGAATGTAGATCCATTTGGAATCACCATGGTGAAATTTTTCTGCGTGTGATTGTCTGGATACTATAATATTGAAAAGACTCACTTACAAGGATCAGAAGTCATAAACTCTCAGCAGAACACGCTGTGATGGAGATTTGTGTCCTCCCTGCCCCATCAACATTTCACTCTGCAGCAGCCACCATCAACCAAAATATTTTTACAAAAACCTCACAATTTTAGGATTAGTTTTTGTGCCAAAAGAAGAGCGTGTATACTGTAGAATGCTATTTAGCTATTGCTAACATTACAATCCATGTTAGCCCTGGCTTTTCAGAAGACAAGTGATTTTTCCCTAAGCCTTTTGATTTTATATACTGTTTACTAATGAGATAGAAAGTGGTTCTCTTGTGGACAGCACTGCTTGTTGGTAACCTGTCTCTATTTAGAGTTTTGGATGCTATAGAGAGTGGAACACTCCATCACATCTCTTCAGCTACTCAAGACAAATCATATTTGCTGGTCTGGATATATAGCTTAAGATACCTTAATAGATGGATTTAATGGACAAAGGCCATGAGTAGTGCAGCACAAGAAACAGCTGAAGAGGCTTGAAACACCTTTCTCTGGATGTCCCTTCAGGACCCAAGGCAATATATCCTTGTACAGGCAAACTGGCTTGCTTCCATGTTGATAGATAGCAAGATTCTCACTGACCCAAGGAAGAGCCTGACAGCTTCAGTGGAGTTTACTAGGCAAAACTATAACTACACACAAAAGGTGCTCTTACCTGAACTTGCTTGAAGCAGAATTCTTCCAGTCAGCTTTGTTACCTAAACAATGGTATATTTATCTCTCCCTGCTCAGGATGCCTCAACAGTTGACACACAAGAAAAGAAAAGTATTGATCCACTTCAAAACAACTTTGCCATAAGAGCATCAGGCACAAAGCAAGATACAAAAGTGGTCCCCTGCAAAACAAACTGAAAAATTTACACATAATTCATGTCAGATGCAGACACTTGTGACAAAAACACTGTACAGAACGTACTCTGTTCACTGACTCTTGGCAGGAGGAGAACAAATGTACATGGATAGACTCTGGCACTCGTCCTGGCAAAATTGAACGTTCATTACTACTATGCTCAAGAAATGGCAACAGCCAGTTTTCAACAAGGAGGTTGTATCATCACTTGGTGTAATAGGAAGCCCTTTAAATTGCACAAAAATTGTTGCTAGGGGTAATCTATGGAGATGGTACAAAAGGTAAGATGGGGACAAGACCCTCAGGTGCCGTCAAGAGTAATCATTGTCATGCTTGAATAGGGTTGGAATATGGAGGAACTCTTCAGTAGGACATGACTGCTGGCACTGTGGGTAGCACACAGTGTTGCAGCTGTCTACTCAATAAATATACACTATAGTCCTGTCATCTTTTCTCTATTTATTCTGTGTACAGGACAAAATTGATTCCTTGTTCATGACTAAGGCTCTTGGGGGAGAAGAAGGTAATTATGAAAAAAAAAGGAAGAAATAATATTTCATTCCCTAATTAGATGAAGAAAATATTCTAAAGACCAACAGAGGGTTCTACATTTACATTAGAAAGTCAGAAAAACAATGACTATAATATAGTCTATAGACTACATCCATCTCTTTGAGTGGATGCCTTAACCATAAAAGAATAACAAAATTTATGGTGTTACAATGCTTTTGGACTGGAGAGACTATATCTGTTAGTTCATCCTCTTCTTACTTAAAAAGGCTGCAAACATTCCAAACATTCATTTGGAGTTTTTCAAAGTCAGTCTCTATTCAGAACCATTTCTTTCCTTTTCTTCCATTCATTTTTTAAATTATACCAAAGTGTACAGATTACTATCTAGGAACTATAGCATAAAATAACTATAGAAATTACCCAGTTGGGGCATTGAAACACCTTTCTGAAGTCAAAGACAGAAGGATAATATCTACTAGATTTCTAGGCTACTAAAATTTTGAGGCCAGTTTGTTGAAATTAGCTCATTTCTTTAGGTTTCACAAATAAACTTAACACTTCAAAACAGGGTGTTTTTTTAGATAGGTAAAGTCTTCTGTATTTCCAAGATAATGAAATTTACACTGATATCAAATATATCTTGCTTTTCTTTGAAAGATAAACTTCTTTTTCCCAGCAAAGTATTGAGTATTTCTGTAATCAGCCCTCCAAACCTATAAAACAGAAATTAAACACTCCAGCAATCAATTATAGTCTCCGTAGTCTTCAAAAGGAAAGTTCGGAATTGGAGGGGACAGTTACACATTGTGCAAATGAAAGATTTGCAAATGACAGATTGTTACTGAGTCTTCAGCTAAAGGGAGAAGATGGATCAGGTAAGACACCTTGAAGAAGCTCAGCTACAGTCCTGCTTGATGTACCACAAAATTTTTGCATGCTTTGACTAGGAAATACTTCAACTAGAAAGGAAAAAGTGCCTGAAAGAAGTTCATAGTCCCTTAGGTCTTGAACAAGCACACTGGTAGCTGACACTGGAAAAAGGCTAAGTAATTTTGTTATAGTGCAACTCGTCCCTGCAAATCTGTGCCTCTTCTGCATTATTTCACCTTCACAGGTAAACCTGGTATGTAAAACTGTACCAGTAAACATTTTCTTAGTTTTCTGTTAGATACGTGACTTAGCTAGACTCACAAAAGATTCTTATGCTATAAACCTGAAGTTTGGCCTTTAGCAAGTGAGGTCTTGTTGACTGTCATTGATATTCAGATCAAATTTTCTGGAAAGAAAACCTAACCTTTTGATGATGGAAAAGTTTTGGCAGAAGTTTTCCTTGAAGAAAATGTATATGATAAAGACTAGTGTGAACCTTGAAAAGAGATCCCACCAAGGTGGATCAAGTGCTTAATATATCCTACATCTTATCACTTTTAAATTTAATTGTCCCTATTGGCTGACTTCATTGCTTATTCCAATAGTCCACCCAAATTCAGCTGTCAGAATGACGTGGTTCAGCAATATCTAAAAACTAAACCCCTGTTTGAACTGGTTTGGATTATATGCATCCCTATTATCATCTTTCTCTTAAGCTTTTCTTCTTCAACTTTCATCTGTTTTTATGGCGGGCAAGAATAAGCATTAGAGATAGAGGAAAAGCCTTGAGGGAAATAATTTTGACTACTCAACATTCATGAGATGAAAGCATCCTGTACTCAGTTGATTCTCAATTAAGTTATGTAAGAGTAATATTCAGACATGAAAAGATTCAGAAATTACCAATCACATATGTTTCCTTCCTTTTTTGTTTTCATAAGTTTGGGGTTTTTTAGTTGTTTCTGTTTACCTTGCATGAGAGCAAAACAACATACTATACACTCTGGCAAAACAACATGCTACCCTTGGGAAGTGCTCTCACTTTCAAGAGGAGATGCAAAAATCATCTGAACCAAATGTGAACTGAACCAAAAGTGAGTTTGATCTGTCTTTGGACAGAATTATATTTTAGTTACACAGCTTTCAAACTGTCTGCAGTTTCATGTTTAAACAAAGATCCAGGTAGAGCCATTATAATGTGTTACCATGCATTAATATTTTATTGTATTTATTATAAAAGTAACGTAAGGTATGTTTTGTCTCAACTATAGCTACATTGTAGGAATGCAACATTCTTGTTCAGGTATAATAGTAAGAGATGCTAGTGGCTGACTTTGAGAGTCTTTGATGCAAAGATTTTTACACCGCTAGATCACTCTTCATTGTCATGGGAATTTTTAAAGCAGTGACAGATGTTTCTAGCCCTTCTTTTTGTTCCCTCTCCTGGTGGGCACGACTGTCCTGATGCAACCCTGTGTGAGATTATACTATAAACATTACAGTTTACCACAGGCCAAGTTAAAAAATCCTTACTCAGAAGGGTTTGGGGAATGTTTTCAACTCAGTTTGATCAGTCCCTTGGGTGCTGCTGTCCAGAAGTCAGCAGCATTCTCAGAACAAAGGCAAGAAGTAGAGTGCATGACAAAGAAAAAACTGACAGCTGCTGAAAGCTCATCTCCCAAAATTATAGCCTTCTGCATAGTTCTGTAATTGCTGTGCTGACATAGTCAGTGCTAGAAAAATAGTGACAGTGTTCCTTGTCTGCCAAGGTACAGTAGTAACAGAGCTCAGTCTTGGTGTAATGAACAAGGATTAAGCTAATTCTAAAACACTGAATAAATATAATGTTTAACACCAGTTTGCCAAAGGTATTTTTGGATTACCTACAAACACTACGTTTGTTAGCCATGATGCTCCTGCTGGAGCAGGATCATCACCATAAGTGATGATCATTGTGATTTTTCTGGATTGGAGGGCAAGCCCAGTAAATTCAGCGATGTGAGACATGGCTGAGACTAGCATAAAATTGATTTATGATTAAGCCACAAAACTACCCCTTAATAAGCACTCTCATATCATTATGTTAAGGCTGTGTCTGTTAGAGGAAGTACTATTCAATATTGTCATGGAATTTGATTAGTTTCACAAAACATTTATGTGCTTCAGGAGTTGTGTGAATCAAGAAAGAAATAAAGGGTGTTACTTGGGTTAAAAGACTAGCCTGGAACTCAGGGGTTTAGTCCTTATCTTAGCTTCACTGGACCACTTAGGACTGCCTTTTCAAAGTTGTTATATATCCACAGCTTTTACTGACTGTAGCTGTAATTGTGAACATGGAAGCTCTGAAAATTAGTCTTTCAAGCTCACAGGATACCACAGAACTACAGAATACAGGCCACCTGTTTACTTGAGGAGCACATTAGTTACAAATTTTCTTGATTCCACTTTCAAGTACAGTAACTTTTATTAGTTTTTCTTTCCAGTTGTCTTTTGTACTATCTTCACTTCTTTAATTCAGTGTAATTTCAACACTCTTTGGATTTCAGCACTTGTTAAAGACTTCAGCCTAATACCTGCAAAGTTTACACTCCTTGAGTTGTTTATACATCCTTCATTGCCTTATTGTTGAATTATTAAAGTCTTTCCAGCAGAGAAAAGTAAATACTTCTTGGAAACCTTGAAATGCCCATGTGCCTTATGCCTAATATATAAAGGGCAGATTAATTCCAAGCTATAAAAATAAACAGCTCTCTTTGTTCTTAAGAGGATTTGGATTGAGTGGAGTGGCTTTATAAGTATATGATTGCTTAGTACTGAAGTTTGGAAACAAAACAGAAAACGTATTATCCATTCATGGTTAAAAATTACCAGCTTTCGTATTTTCAACTTAGCCATTCCTTGAGCTTCTTATTCAGTATCCCTGCTTGAGGTCTGTGTACTTTACAAGTTTGGATTTTTTTAAATTAATACAGAAGAACTCCAAAATCAAACCCACCATGAGGAGAAGGAAGAGAGGCAGTGAGGGAAATTCATATATTTAACTGAAAAGCCTACAGGATTATGCCGAAAAGCATGAATAATTACAGCACAGCAGCCTCTAGTTCCTTCCAAACCTTGCTCCCCTCTGTGACAGTGCTGTAGTTTGCAGTGACTGCCCTGGTGCTGGGGAACTCTGTGATGTCATTTTCACATGGTCTTACAGAAAAGCCCTGCCCACTGATTTCCACACTGTTTGGTTTTCTAAGGAAGTTTTTTTAAACAAGTATATTATTTCCTTTATGAACACTAAAAATCCCTGATAGATTTTTGGAAGAGTAGGGTTTAATCCTGCAACTCTTGGCTGAAATTCCTCCCACCTGTTTATGTCAACACTGCACTTAGATCAATACGGCCCTGTCACTTCCACCCTAGATGTGGCTAAATCAGATAAGTGATGGGGCGTTTTCAGGCTTCAGGTAATGTTGCAAGTGCACAAAGGGAAAAGGTATGTTCATAAAATAAACAGAGCATAGGCAAAACAACGTAACAAGGCAGGCATGGCCTTGGAAAGGGGAATGAGATTCCTCATGGGACAATTCATAGGTTTCAGGGAGGATACAACAGGAAGTGAGAGCAACAGCCCTTAAGTGCTTCTTCCAGAGCTGAGGAGTGTCATGAAGCACAAAGGTGATAGATGAAGAAAGCAGAGGGTGTAACTGAGGAAGGAAACAGAGACTGTCTATACTTACAGGAAAAATGAAGCCTAGCAAAACTTTCATAATGAGGAATAATAACTACAATTAAGAGGCAGAGGTTAATGAGAGCTAATAAAAGAATTCAGCATTGAAATGCAATGCAAATCTAAATATAACTGGGGGAGGTACAAGGGCTTTAGGCCACATTGTTATTACTAAGCAAAGCAAAATATGCTCTGGCTGGGCTTTCTCACATTCTTAACTCCCCCTATATTATGTTGCTTTGTGAAACTAACAGGCAGATCTCATAACCTCTTGGCATTCTGCCCATTCCACACAGCATGCAAAACCCAGTCTCCTTTAATAAAATTTTTCAGGTCTTATCTTCTACACCATCTGACAATACACCTCTTTTCCCAGCATTATTTTTCTAGTTAGTGAAGTAGGAGGAATAGCTGAGACAGCTGGAGTTGTTCAGCATGGAGAAGGCTTCAGGGAGACTTCATTATGGCCTTCCAGTACCTCAAGGGGATTGGAAAAGAAAAAGCGTTTTTATAAAGGCAGATAGTGACAAGACAAGAAGCAATGGTTTTAAATTGAAAGAAGGCAAGTTTAGATTAGATGTTAGGATTAAATTCTTTACTGTGAGGGCTAGGCACTGGAGCAGGATGACCAGAAATGTTGTGGATGCCTCGACCCCGGCACCGTCCAAGACCAGGCTGGACAGGGCTTTGAACAACCTGTTCTACTAGAAGGTATCCCTGTTCACAGCAGTGAGGGTTGTAACTAGATGATCTTTAAGGTCCCTTAGCACTCAAACTGTACTTTAATCTCTGATTCCATTAATATTTTGTCTCTAAGCAAGTGCAAAGGGTGTGGTTAAATGATTAAGGTATATAGGTTAGGGCAGTCCAGAATTACTTCTGTTGTCTTCCTTAACAGGCTGGGCTCATGTCAGCTTTGTCACACTACTTCAGTGGGGAATTTCCAGATGGTTGGCACATATATATCCTTTTTAAGTGTTGGTATGAGCTGTATTAGTCAGGTAAAAGTTAATGTATCCCATTAGCCTTGTTCATTGTACCAATGCATTAACTTTTCACATTGGGAGGAGAATAAGGATACTAAAGGAGCTTGTACCCAGGTAGGGGATTGGTCTTTTTCCCCAGATAACAAGTGGCAGAATGAGAGGACAGTCTTAAGCTGTCCTAGAGAAGGTCTGGGTTGGACATTAGAAAGAAATTCTTCACAGAAAGGCTGACTGAGCACTGGAATGAGCTGCCCAAGGAAGTGGAAGAGTCTCTGTCCCTGGTGGTGTTTAAGGAAAGACTGGATGTGGCACTTAGTTTTGGTGGTCTAGATGACATCGTTCGATCATAGGTTGAACTCAACATTCTCACAGGTCTTTTCCAACCTAGATTCTGTGATTCTGTGTGAAAGTGGTCGTACCGCTCTAGAACAATGGACGAGGTGCGTTTTTTAATTAACTGAGAAATTATTTTTGGGGTGGGGTGTGTGTTGTTTGTTTGGTGTTCGTTTGTTTCGGGAACTGTTTTCTGCCCAGCGCACGCTCCCCGCTGCTCCCCGCCGGCCGGCACAGCCTCCGCAGCCGCTTTCCCGGTCACGCGGCATTGCCGCCCGCCCGCGGCCCGTGACGCGTGTAGGGGGCCGGGCGGAGGGCGGGCCCCGGCGGCCATGGCGGCGCCCATGGCGGAGGCGGCGGCGCCCGACTACGAGTCGGCGGAGCAGTACACCCGCGTCTTCCGCGTGGGCGCCCTGGGCCTGGGCTGGCGGCGGCTGCTGGGGCCGCCCGACCTCTCACTGGCGGTGGAGGAGGCGGAGGAGGCGGACGCGGCCGTGGCGGCGGCGCTGGGCTGCGCGCCGGGCACGGCGGCCGAGCTGCGCGCCGTCTGCAGGTGGGGAAGCCCGGCTGTCTCCAGGCCGGGAGTTGCGACTCCGGTGCGAGGGGGATGCCGATGGCCTCGTTCGGCGCTGGTGCGGGGGCGGTGGCTGGTGCTGTTGCCAGACGCCGCGGCGGTTTCTCAAGAGAGGTGAAAGGTGCTGGGGCAAAACTGCTTCAGAGCAGCCTCTTCCGGGCCTGTGGCACGCTTTTGTTTCTATTTCCTGAGTTAATACAGAATCATAGACTGTGAGGGGGTTGGAATGGACCTTAAAGACCATTTAGCCCCATGCCATGTCCGGGGACACATTCCACTAGACCAAATAGCTTAGAGCTCAATCCAGCCTGGCCTTGAACACTGCCAGAGTTCAAGCATGCACAACTTCTCTGGACAAGCTGTTCCAGTGCCTGACTACCCTCACAGTAAAGAATTTTTTAGTAATTCCGAATCTAAATTTGACCGTTTTTCATTTGTACTGAATACTCCTTATTCTGTAGTACAGTTCCTTATGAAGAGTTGGTCACCAACATCCCTGTAGGGCAAATATACTGTTAAGGCGAACAGTTTTTCTGGAGGGTAGTGCTTCCTTCGGTGGTGGAAACTTTATTACATCCGTGAACTTGAACAAACAGTTTGGAGCTTCAAGTTACATGGGTAAACATTTAGCAACGTAGTACTGGTTAAGTATGTAAAGATACCTGAATATCTTCATGGTTTTAGGAGACCCCAATCGCACAATGAAACATACACCTTATATGAAGAGATAAACCAGGCATCTGTTTGTATTAATGAAGAATCATAATATCACAGAATGGTTTGGTTTAAAGATCATCTTGGTCCAATCCCCATGCTGTGGGCAGGGACACCCTTCCCTAGAGCAGATTGCTCGAAGCCCGATTGAGCCTAGCCTTGAACACTGCCAGGGATGGGCATCCACAGCTTCTCTGGGCAATCTGTTCCAGTCCCTCAACACCCTCACAGCAGAGAACTTCTTCCTAATACTCATCTAAGCCTACTCTTTAATTTGAATCCCTTAAAAATATCATTTAGAGTAGTTCAGGTTGCGGACAGCATACAGTACCTGTTGGGCATCTCTTGGTCCTTAGCCTCCACTGACTTGTTTTCTCAGGATGGTGTTGAAATCACAGCTGTATAAGTGCTTTGTCGGTGTTGAAGCAGCAGTGGCATCTAACAAGCTATGGCTGGAAGGCTTCAGGTCATGTGGATAGTGAGAATTGTCCTTCACGTGTAGAAAAGGCCTGATTTCAGGCAGTAATTCCTGTAGAAAGCATCACAGTTGGTAATTTCTTTGTAGTCCATCAGTAAGGAAAACATGCCAGAGTTCTAATCTTATCTATGTGGCTTTGTGCTTCAGCTGTCACAGTTCTGATGACTAGCATAAATTTTTACTAGACTTAGTAAAAGTAGAGAATGGTGTTGGTTTAAAAAAGTGTATTCCGGTGAGGCAGAAACTGTGACAGTTACTCTGTAAGCTCCTCCAGTGTAGATGGTCCCTAATTGCTCCTGTGCTCCTTCTTCTCTTTGGCAACTCTGTTGCCTGAGCCTGTCTGTTGCTGTTTTTATTTGAATTCCAAGGAGTTTTTCCTGTGTTGTCTTTATTTTTCCCCACATTCCTTGTGCTGTTTTCTTCTGTTCTGCTTTCTTCAGTTTACACCTGCTGCCAGGTGCTGTCTGCATTTGCTGATGTTACAGAGCAATGCTGTCTGTTTCAGGCTGTGTGAATGGTGGTCATTTGGGAAAGAGAAAAAGCCTGATGATCTAGGGCAGGGAGAGAACTGATTATCTGGCAGCCTTTTGTTGGCTTTACAGGAGAATGAAGCTAAACCTATACATCCTGGTGTGACCTTTCCCCTGTTCAGGCTGGAAATCCCAATCCATAATCTCCATGTGCTTTTGCTTTTAAACTAAATAGCCCTAGCCTCTTGAGTCTCTCCTTAACATTGGCCAACCTCAAATCGCTACCTTTGATCACTTTCACTCACCTACTCTGAGCTGCTCATATTTCTCTCTTGAGGAGAGATGAGAACACTGGGCTACACCAAGATCTGTTCCGTGATATCCTGGGATCACATTTATTACTGGTGTAAATACAACTTTATAAGGTGAAATGCACACGTAATGGATATAAACGCAGATTTTTCTGACTCTAAAATACTTTTTAAGGAAAATTCTGACAAAATAAGTAGGTTTTATTTGTGTAGAAGAGAGATAGGAAGATGCGGATGCTCCTACATCTATTTTTAAAATAGTGTTAGATTAAAAGAATCTTTCATGGATTCAGGATGAAGTTTTTCGATATCAATCATTAAATCTTTTTTAGAGTAGTGATATAGTGTACATTTAAGTATTCCTGACAATGTAGAGTCTTGGTGAAGAGAAATGGTATCATGTTTAAATGCTGTTTAACTCTTTGGGCACACCAGTGCAATGTGGTTATTGTGGGTTTTGGGTTTTTTTTTTTGATTGGTGGCTTTTGTTTGTTTGTTTGTTTGTTTGTTTGTTTTGTTGGTTTGATTTTTGCGTTTGTTAGGTTTTCTTGGTTGTTTTGGGGGCTTGGATTTTTTATTTTTCTTTTGTTTATTTTGTTTTGTTGTTTTTTTTCTTTATTGATTCATTTTTTGTTGTTGCTTTGCTTGTTTGTTTTCATTTTATTATTATTATTTAATTCTACTTTCTTCCCGTAATACATTACTGCAAACAGAATGCAGGAAAAAATTTGTGTCTTCACTCACTTGTATTTGAGTCAGTAAGAATGCCTCGTATATTGCTCAAGTTGTATGCTGATAATCATTATAGAGATTGCTCATGTTTTCATCAGATCTTAAACAGGTGTAAAATTGTGTCTTTATCTGGAAGATTCCATCAGTAATTCTCGTAAATAACGAAGGTGTCAAAAGAGCAAAATTCTAGGTTTTGTTCAAATGCCTCAGGAATCTGTGAACAAAAAAGTACTGGTATTCATGATGGGTGCTTGAGTACCTGATGCCCTTGAACGTTGGAGATGCTGTTAGTCTGTTGGAGCTATGTTACTCTGTTTTGTCTTTGTGTGATTTGTTGCATGCATACATAGGGCAGCCTAAGCCTCAAATCACTGTGGGTTTTAGATTGGTCAAGAGAGGTGAGTCTTGCAGGTACCTTATTCAACTTTAGCCCTAATTCACCTTGTTTTATTAGAAGGGCTAGTTGTAAATATCTCTTGGGATGTGTTATAAAGCTGCATTAAGCTAGCATTAACGTCTTAACATATTAGTATTTAGCGTCTTGTGGTATTAGTGTCTCAAAGGCGATGAAAGTACTACCTTCAAAATATGTGCAATTAAAGAGTAGTATGAACACTGTATCTGCTTATTATAAAGTATTAGGCAAAATACTAAATTATCTTTGAATTCCTAAAAGAGAAAACTCATTGTGCTGCTAGAATATTCTAGGAAAAGTAAAGTTTCAGTGATTAAAGGCTTCATTGGTAGTCTGTTCCCAAGTCTACATTTACAGAGAGTTCTCTTTGGCCTTTTTACTTCTGATCACCTTAAAATATCTTTATAGGGGATGTAAATTCATATAACACTCTGCATTTGGCTTTTTTCAAGCGACACTTTCAACTATTGTTCCTCATTACTGTCCTGCACTTCACCTTGGTTTCCATTAAACAGCACTGCCAGTGTTTTCCCCTCTATCGTAACTGAGTGCACTGAGTGAATTTGTTGTGCATGCAGGGAATATTGGTAGTCTCTGTGGGGACACAGTAGGATCCCAAGCCTGTGGCAGTCAGGAGTGAGGTGTTCCTAGTGCAAACTTTGTATTGCATGGACTTCCGTGTCTTAGGTGTCTGACACTGACTTAGCCTTAGTTTCTGGAGGAATCAGCATATACTTCCTGTTTGTAAAGTGTTGCTTGTGGTTCCACTGGCAGCAGTGGAGTTACACGGGGGAGCTCCAGCACGGCCTGTGTGTAAGGCCACGCAGCAAAGCCTTTAAAAACTTCAGACTATGCATGTGATACAATGACATATATAATTAGTTATTAGACTGGTTTTTAATACTAGAAAAGGTGCTCTGCTTTTCCTTTAGAAATTGAGGGTTTCTGACTTTTCAGGAGTGAGAAGAGGCAAGTAAGCACCAGTGCTTGCAAGGTTCCATGGAACTTGTCAGGGGTTTGATGTCAGTATCTCTTTACACTAGCTACCTTTCAGTCCTTACAAGGAAAAAGAGGAAGCAGATTTAATGTCAATTATTTTACATAGTGTCTGCTTGTAGCAGCTTTTCTGGGGATGTTAGTTTTTTACTGAAGCAGGCAATTAGTGGCCATGGTGTGGATAGCACAGGCAGAGATCCCACCTAGGGGGGCTATAGGAAGAAAGAAAAACTCAAGTATTGTTAGTAAGTTCTGACATACTGTTGGTGGGTTCTGCACAGAAGGGAAATGGGAAACTGTCACCTTTGATGCAAGTGAAACTTCACGATGGTGATAGACATTTTCAGATCCTGCAAATAATACCTGGGGTCTTTAAAGAACTGAATACAAAATAATTTCCTCAAAATGGTACATATTCAAGTGACTTAGGCTCTTCGGTGAATGGGATCACTTATCCACGTGCTGGCAGACTTTGGATTAGTAATTTGGTCATGTTGTCAGTTTTACAGAAAGGGTCAGTTGTAAGTTGATTTATCTGTCAGGCGATATCCTTTACTTGGTTATGTGGGCTGCTCATAACACAGCTCTATGCTGCCTGGAGAACAGCCCCATCTAAAAGGCTAATGCTTGAACTGTGTTCTCCAAAGTGCTGTTCTCTGTATTTCTGTTAGTTAAATTTCTGTTTCTCAGCTGTGTTTCAGTCTACATTTGACACAGGATTCACTTGGTTGTCTCTGCCTCCACTTCCTCAAGTGGGAATCTAAGGATAAGATTTGTTCTGCTTCCAGGGGAGCAAATTACTGTCTCATTACTGCGAAGTTCCTTTTAAAATGGTGCTTCTGAAAGATTCACATTTTCTCAGTAACTAAAAAAAAAATAATATTATTTTCTGCTTGAGATGAAAACTGTGAAACAGAGAGTTTAAAACTTTGTATGTTGCTGAATGATAAGTAATTAAACAATAGTAAATTCATATTGCTGTCAATATAGGGTGGCTTTATTGGCTCATCAGAACAAAGACATCTGTCCACAATCAAAACTTTGTCTCTAACTTTTGCTAACTTTTGTCAGCTGATAACAGTTGATTCCAGACTTCTATTTCTCAATAACTTTGTATTGCTATGTAGTTCCTTTCCAAAGGGTTATTCATTACTGCAGTGATATTATTGTTGATATGAGGAATGTTACAAGATTATAGTGAAAAAGAATATAATGAAATCATAGATGTTATTGAGGATAAATGCTACAGTCCAAAAGGTTTTCCTGAACTTCACTAGTGGTAGTTTTGTCCCATAAAGAAATGGGTCTTTGCAAGAATTTGCTGGGATTCAAACTGCTGGTGGACTTAGGCATTAGAATAAGCTCTGCCTTTATATAGTCCACAAAAGCAATCAAGTCTGATTCAAAGCAGGTTCTCTTGCAAAGCAGGTTTTAAATATTTTTTCTTCAGACTATTTTTAAGCTGGATAAAATTCTATAGTGATTAGCGCAAAATGTTTCTGGGAAGGCCTGCAGAGGAAGGGATGTGCATGTGATGATTCCTCTGAATCTGGTGTGCTGCAGTGCACAACCTGAAATGGGAATTCATAAATGGGACCAAGTGGTGAAACCATCTCCAGGTTCCTGCCTCAGACTTCTACACAGACTGTGAGAAATCACTGCCATGTCCAAGGAGGATAGCTCTAGATTTAGATTAGATATCAGGAAGAAATTGTTTACTGTGTAGATGGTGAGGCACTGGAATAGGTTGCCCAGAGAATTTGCGGATGCTCCATCCTTGGAAGTGTTCGAGACCAGGCTGGATGTGACCTTGAGCAGCCTGGGCGAGTGAAAGGTGTCCCTGCCAATGCTGCTGGGGGAAATGGAACTGGATTATCTTTTAAGATCCCTTCCAACCCAAACTGTTCTATGATTTTGTGATTCTATCTGTTATTTTTTTTTTTTTTTTATTGTTCTAGCGTTGATATGTTAATGCCTTCTGAAAAAGAAGAGGACCCAGATATTATTCCTGAAGACAACAGTCTGCTTACCCTTCGGTATGCTGTTACAGTGCTCTCACAGTACCCTTATTTGGGGTGGGGTGGAAAATCGGCATGGAAGTACCGCTGGCTACTTGTTCCCTTTACAGGCAATGCTTTCTGAAGCACTGTACAAAAATACCATAAAGGCGAGAACAGCAGCTTATGACGGGGTCATTGGTATGAGTCTTCTGCTTAAATGTTGCTTAGGAATTTTTTATTATGATATACAGAATATGCCATCTTTCTTACTGGAAAAGGCTTTCTGGACCTAGGTGCTTCTGAAGTAATGCCTAAGTTTGGAGTGTGCAGGGGTCTTCTGATAATCACGTGTGTGAGGTTCCACCAAAGAAACCTGTCTCATAACTCACAGTCACACTGTAACAGCCGGACTGTAAGTACTGATGCTGTATCCAGATAACCTGTTTATCTGAACCCACTCTGTTTTGTTGAATTTTGTTTTGTTCATGGAATTCATTGATACTACTGGTGCATTTCAGAGGTTAACCAATACATGTGAGGTTTCTATCAGTTGGAAAACTTGGCCAGTTAGGCCTTTGCTGTACTTTACATAACACTAATGTGAAGAAATGTATTTAGACTGTGATCAGTGTTAAGCCTGATTGTTACTGAAGATCTTTGGGAAGGTCTGGAGGATAAGTAAACTTGTCCTGGATGTTAAGGATTGGGTGTTCATGCAATGGTTAAATACTTGCATTTTAGTAGGTATTCTACTTATGATAGTCTTTCTTCTACAAATGATAATGGAGGTTTGGTTTTGGGTTTTTCAAAAGTGTCTGTGCTGTGAGGCTGACAAAAAAATATTTGTGGGTTGCTTGTTCTTTGTGTTTTGCTTGAACATTAATTCAATTCTTTTGAAGTGGAAAGAGTTGTTGAAACAGCTTCCTCAAAGGTCACAAATTGTTTTGTCCTAGGACAATCTCTTCAAACAACATTTTGCTCTTTCTTATTGTGAGCGTAAAATTGCTCAAAAACACCCTGTCATTTGCAGATAAGGGGGAAAAAACTCCACAACTGAAATCCACAAGCTGGCCATTGCCCTATCAGGTTGTGATGGGTTTTAGTTCGTTTCCTGGCCAACACACCAATTAATGTGATGGTTTCATCACTTACTATATTTCATGTGACTGGGAGAACACAAAGAGCAAAACAGGCTTATCTTCAAATTATGAATATAGTTTATTTACACACACTAAAAGGATAAAATAGGAAGAGAAGAACAATAAATGAAACTTCTAAAACATCCTTCCTTCCCTCTCTAAGTTTTCACTTTTCATCACTCAACATAAAAAGACATGACCTGAAACCTCAGCCAGTTTTACCATTTTAAGATAATCTTTCATCAGTTCTTCAGGAAAGGAGACTTTCTTGGTTCTAATAGAGACCTTGTCTGCAAGGACTTTAAAAGAACTTGCAAACCAATGAAATCCTACCTATTTCACAGTTTTCTTAACACTGAAAACATGGGCCATGTACTCAACACAATGCAAAACTGGGGTGTCGCTTTTTAAAGGTGTCTCACTCCAAGGGGCAAAGGATTTTCTCATTAAATCAATTTTTTTCAGTCCATCACACAATACCTTTGCTTAAAAAATCTACACATGAAACAATCACCTCCCCAGAATGCATATTTTTCATAGTTTAAAGGAATAGTTCAGTTTAGTCTCTATGTTACCAGAAAAGTCCAGCTAGAATTTTTGCCATTCCTCCTCCTCTGCCTTAAAGTCTTTTTCACTCTCTCTTCACTGACTTCAGCTCCATGCCGTGTCTCTCCATGGTCCAGTCACTATATCTGTCCTTCCTTCAGAGAAAAGCTGGTGCTCAGAAGAATTCAGTTGCTGGCAGGAAAGAGTTAAACTTGTCAGGCTGCTGAGCTGCCCATGTGATCTTGTGGCGGTGGGAACTGAGATGATCTGGATGCCACGCGCTGGTCTCTTCGGTCTGAAAGGAGGGTGGGGGAACACTCCGCCAGAGCTCCTCTCTCCCCCTTCCGCTGCTGCTGTTCCCAAGCTCAGACATGGCTGAGCTGCTTCCCCCACAGGCAGCAGCTCCCAGGGACCCAAGCTGGGCTGCTCCCCCCTGGGGCAGCGGCTCCCGGAGGCCCGGCCAGGCCCAGCCCGGCCACCCAGGGGCAGCGGGGCCTGGCCCGGCCCGTCGCTGCAGGATGTTACCTGGCCGCTCACCCGGAGAAAAGAGAGAGCCTCTCCCCACACTCAGCTTTTTGAGTATTGCCCAAAAGTCGCTAGCTTTCTTTCCAATGGTCAAACTACTTGCCAATCAAAAAACTGATTTTTGATTGGACTGTTCTTCTTAACAAAATTTAAACTATGTTAACCCATGACACAGGTTTTATGAGAGTCAGGAGATGAGTATTTTAAGTTAGTCTGTCCCACTAAGACAGAATCCTGCTCTTTGCAGGCTGTTCCGTAGTAGCTTCTGTCATTTAAAAATATAAAATCCCTGAAATTCTATGGAAATTGTTGAATGAAATTTTATCTTGTGTTCCTGCCCCTCAGAATTAGAAAGAAGGTCTTAGAGAGGAGAGAAGAAAGAATTATTGTGGATCGGGCTTGCAGACAAGAAACTCTTACCTATGAGATGGTAAGTTGCCTGGCATAGGCTCTGAGACACCCGAAATCCAACTTCTGGTTGCTTTTTTATTCACTGCTATGAAATGTACCCTGTAAATATTTGCAGGTAATTATTAATGATAGAGACATTTTATAGAAAGATAGGACAGGAAGTCTGCTCTTAACTGTCTATTAATACTGGATGTAGTTAAGGAGGAAGTCCAGCTCGTTACCACTATATGGCTGCTTTTTTTAAGTGCTGTGAAGTTACAGCTAGACATAAATATAGACAAAATATGTAATTGTTTTGCTCCTGGAGTTGGAAACTAAGTTTCAGTGTGTGAATGATTGTGAGGTAGTTTCAGTAGAGCTGAAAGAAGAAAACAGTAGCAACACAATGGTGGTAAATTCCTAATTCTGAGCATTGTAACCCGCTTTTCAGCCATTCTGAACTGCCAGGAACCAAGAGTGTAGTTATCAGCTCCTCAAAAGCCTTATTGGAATTTTTAAACTATGCTTAATACTTCTTTTTTGTTGTTGTTGTTTAATGATTTCTTCACAAACATTGAAGTCCTGAACAGCAAAACCTCATTTCATAAATGTTCATAAAATCATTAAGATTTAAAGACCTTTAGGATCATTGAGCCCAACCATTACCTTCATACTGCCAGATCCACCACTAAACTGTGTCCCTAAACACCACATATACATATTCTGTGAGCTCTTTCAGGGACACTAAAGTGCGGGAGTCCACGGTTTGAACAAGGCATGAATTGCTGTAAAAATTAGGGACAGAAGTGTAGTGAGGAAAGAACCTCATGTGACTATTAGACTTGTTTTTCCCCTTGAGGTTTCCTGGTCTGTCATGAATTTTCATGTTTCAGCTGCTCAGAGACCCAGGCACATTATGTAAACAACATGATGCAACTACTCTGCTGGGCTCCTAGCCTGGGGAATATCTGAGAAAATATTAGCAACAGAAACCTTCCTAAAGGGTTTCAATGAGTAGTGTCTTACTGCTGTTTCTGAAGAATGAGCACATGGTCATTTATTGCATTCTTTAATCAAGCTGTGATTCTGTGGTTGGGACCACAATGCCTTCGTACAGGAGGAGAGCAGTAAGAAACATGAGTTTGGAATGTGTCACATGAAGAAGGCAGATGCAAGGCAGAGAGCACAAGTATCTCTGAGTGCCACAGGAGTACAAGTTCCTATTACTAAATCTGAGGAATACTCCATGTTGATGGGAGGTGTTTGTTTGCAGGAAGTATTCCCTTTTGATTTCTTGGAAAAGGAACAAATAGTCACAGAGAAGTACCCTCCCCCATTTTCACAGCTGGGCTGTGTCTTAAACACAAAGCAGGATGGAAACGTAGGGTTGCATTTACTACTTTTCTAAAACCCAGTACTGTGGCAAGGGTAGTGCTGGGTTTTGGGTTTGGATTTTGGAGAAATTGTGGCCTCCAGCTATGTCTAGCTTCCCTAATAAGAGGAAGTGTTACACTGACTGTAATTTTCATATATTTCATTCTGTGTATATTTTCTAGGTTAGTGTTTCCCAAGTTAAGGGTTGCAATTCTCCTTTGCATATGAAAACATGCAAAGAGCATTTCAAAGCATTAAGTGGTAAGAATTGGTAGCAGCTGGGTTCCATAAGGGCAGAATGATAGCAGCCTCTAATTCTTTTGTGCAGTGCCTCTCAATAGCCAAGGAGCAGCCAGCTGTCTTGCAACAATGCTGAGAAATGAAGGAACATCCTTGAAAGCGGTAATTGGAGCAGTTGAATATTTTCTTACCTTTCCACTGGAGAAAGTAGGCTGTTTTCAATTCCGAAGGCTACATAGTCAAAAATGAGTTAGCATTTCTCAGACTGTTACCCAGGGTTTATTATTTTATATATATATATATATATATATATATATATATATATATTTACCAGTATAACATACATGTGTGTGTATGTTTTTTCAGGAGTCACATGCAATTGGAAAGAGGCCAGACAATACAACAGATCTAATTGAGGAGGGAGAACTACTTTTAACTCTGAACATATTTTATCCTGTTATATTTCAAAAGGTTGGTATGAAATTCTCTAGGTTGTATTCTGATTCTTTCCTATTCAGGTAATATCTTGCTCTCCCAGCACTTAAAATCACTGAGTCTACTGAAGACATGTGGTAAACTCTTCAACTCTGGTAATTTCTTAAGGCGCTTTCAGAATCTGGCTTTCATTCTGTTAGTGATTTACATAACAAGACTTTTACAATAATAACTTTTACGCAGCACTTAATTTATTTTACAGAAAGCTCAAAACCTGAAACTAAATATATGAAAACTATAATACTCTTTCTGGATTTGGGATAAGTGAGCTCAGATTTTCTGTCTTTACTGCACTTTCTGATGGAGAATGTAACTTCTGAGTTTCTGAATAAATCTATTAAGTGTCAGTCTTAGGAGAGGCTATGGCAAGAAGCTGTTCAGAGCTGTCAAATGAAGAGCAGTGCTGATGCTGACAAGTTATAATTTATCTGAAGTTTGTATGCTGTGTTCTTTGTAGCATAAAGATCACAAACCCTACCAAACAGTCCTTGTACTGGGCAGCCAGAAGCTCACTGAACTGAGAGACTCAATTTCCTGCGTCAGTGACCTCCAGATAGGTGGTGAGTTCAGCAGTCAGCCAGATCAAGCACCAGAGCACATCAGCAAGGTAAAACTTTCTATGTGGAACCCTCTACATGTATAGGAGTCCTGAAAACATAAGAGAGGGAGGCAGAGCTTTGTTTTGTTGTTTTTTTTCTTCAGCACTAAATTCAGCTGCATTGTTTCTGCCTTTTGGTTGCACTGCAAGTAAATACTTCATAGTGGCATTACCAAGATGACCCGTTTTGTGCAATATCAAGAAAAACATCTTCATTGCTACTATTAGGTAATAGAAACACAAGCAGTGAGTTTTGCGTAGATATATTCCTGTGGACTGACTTTATTTTGAGCTGTATTCTGAAACACCAGAGGTAACAGATTAATCCTGCTAGTAATAATAAGCTAGACCATCCCACTATGCTTTGTTGTTTGCAACTGGATGCTGATCAAATGTAGGGATGAAGATTATTCTTCTCCCAAAGCTGCTACATGTTCTCAAGTTATCTAATACTGAAATTGAATCACTTTGATCATACATTGTATGACATATAATATATGTCGTGTGGAGAACAGTTGTGGTTGGTGGGGACTTGGCTGAGGTTGAAAGGGATTTGTGGAGGTCATCTGATCTACTCCCTCTGCTCAAGCAAGGCCACCTACACCCCGTTGTCCATGACCATGTCCTGATGTTTTTTGTGTATCTCAAGAATACAGGTTGCACAATCTCCCTGGGCAACCTGTGTCAGTATCAGTAAAGAAGTGTTTCGTGAGGTTCATGGAGAACTGCATGTGTTTCAGTTTGTACTTATTGACTCTGAGCCTGTCACTCAGGACCGCTTAAAATGAGCCTGGCTCCATTCTCTTTGCACTCTCCTTAGAGGTATTGTGTATGTTAATAAGATTCCCCTACCTGAGCTTTCTCTTCAGGGTTTGAACTCACAGCTCTCTCAGCCATTCCTTTTAGTACAGATGCTACTGCCCCTTCATCTTCATGGCCCTCGTGGGACTCTTTCTCCACTATGTCCATGTCTCTTTTATACTGAGCAGCCAAGAACTGAAGAGGTATGGCCTTTAGGTATGGCCTCACTAGTGCTGAGGAGAACTGAAGGATTGCCTCCCTTGACCTGCTGGTGGTATTTTATCTAATGCAGCACAGGATCCCATCTGCTCCATTGGCTGTCTTTGCTGCAAGTACTTGTCCTTGCTCAACCTCACCAAGTTCTTGTTGGCCCATTTCTTTGGGCTGTAAAGATCCCTCTGGCTGGCAGTAGGATCATCTGGTGTATCAGCCACTCCTTCCAGTTTTTTGTCAGCAATAGAGAAGGTAACAGTAACAGACAGAAATGAATCAAATAGTCTGAATGTAAAACACATTCCTACAACTGTGTTTTCATGCAGGTTTTCTGAGAAGTCCTGTCTTTGGTCCCAGTATCTGCTTTTCCTGTGTTTTGACAGCCTAGAGTTAATAGCTTAAAGAGATCTCTGGGCACAAATGAGCATCCCCAGATTGGTCTGGTGATGGAGAGTGCCTGGTTGTCCATGGTTTTCCCATTTAGAATAGATAGGGGAAATCTTTATTGAGTCCTTGAAGAGTGGCTGAGGGAGAAAAGGAGGCTCAAGGGAGACATTATCACTCTCTACAACTATCTGAAAGGAGGGTGAGGAGGGTGTCAGGTAGGGGGTCAGTTCTCCTGGGTAACAACAGGCAGGATGAGAGGAAATGGCCTTCGAAATGCACCAAAGAAGGTTTAGATTGGGTATTAGGAAACATTTCTTCACTGCAAGGGTGGTCAGGTGGGAAATAGGGAAAAAATGGGGAATAAATCTCCTTTTTTTTTCTTTCCTTCTGCATGCAGCCTTTGCTTTTTCTCATTAAACAACCTTTACCTGAACCCACGAGCTTGCCTGTCTTATTTTGTTTCCCTAGTCCTGTTAAGAAAGAGGAGTGAGAGAGCAGCTGGATAGGTATCTGGTAGCCACCCAAAGTAAACATACTGCATCTTGCTAATTTTTTAAAATATTATTCTTTTTAAAAGTCAGTGCCTTGCAATTAATGGATTTGTGCAGTGATGCCTATGTTCTTTTTCTGTGTTTTTGTAGAAGTCCATAACTGCTATGATGGGGACAGAAATAAGAGAAGAGCATTAAAGTAACCTGTAATGGCTTGAGAACAATATCAGCAGAATAGCTGAGTAGTTGGCAATCATATTAGCCTATTTGTCACATCAGTATCTACGATCAGAGCAGAATTTTTCTTAAACAACTGTAGAATGAGGTCTATTAATATAATTTAGATATCTAAAATGCTTAGATTTTTAACATGTTCTTGTTAAGGTGTTTATTTTCTCATAAGACTAATGGAGACTTCTCTCTCTGTCTCTCAGGATCTCTACAAATCTGCCTTCTTCTATTTCGAAGGCATCTTCTATAATGATAAAAGATATCCAGAGTGCAGAGATCTGAGCAGGTACAGTATTTGTAGATGTTGACTAAGGAAAACCTTAAGGAACATAAAATTTGTCTCATTTTGTTTATGACGTGTGGTGTTACAGGTACTGGAATGTCTAGAGTACTAAGCTGGTATGGACTTCACCTACTGTTTTTCCATGATGAATTGGCTTTTACAGAGAAGTGTAACTTTACTTGCTCTACTTATTCCTTCCATTTGCTGCCCTTTGGAAAAGAGTATGAATCCATTTTTTTAAGCTGGAAATCCTGTTTTGCTCTGTTGAGATGGAATTTGTGTGAAGTGACAGATGCCATTTTGTACTGGGTTTTTAAGTACCTTCTCCTACTTGTGATGGCAATCAAAAGACTTGACCGTGAGGTAGAAGATGGGTCAGAAAGACAACAAGCTCAGCTGTGTGGCAGTGGTTGTCCTGCTCAGTCTTGAAAATATGCTGAATGGCTTCATTGTAAAGTCAACATGGGGTCTGTATGACTATTCAGAAAAGAAATCTGGTATTTTAAGGAATTGTGGTCTTGCTGATACACTAGTGAGATTTAGGAGATCAAAATGTTTAAAATGGCTGGTATGGAAGAACTGACTCTGCTGGATCCTGTTGTTTTGCCAGACTTTGTATGTGACTTCAGGAAAACTAATATTTTACTTCTCGTCTTTTTGTCTGTGAACGACAATGGTCTTTACAGGACAGCTTGTCATAGCATACACAGCTTGTAGAGGTAGATGCCTTGTGTGTCGGAGTGTGCTGAAAAGCCAAAAAGAAATTTACAGTGGCCAGTGCCCTTCCAGTGCCAAATTTTGGAAATGTAACTGCACTTGTCAGCTTTATGTTTCTCCTTGACAAAAACTGAATTAAAACCCCACTTTTTAATACTTTAAAATGAAGTCATTGACCAAAGGGGCAAAATGACCTGCTAGTAACTTGAATTATTGGACTACTTAAGAAGTATTGTGCTGTGAACAGTCTGACCTGGATGGGTGCCATCAGGAGCATACACTGACTAAAATTCTTCAGGAAGCTGCCTGGTGAGGACTGAATGGCAGATGTTCCACAAGAGCAGTGAACAGTTCTATAGTGTTGTAGTATTGCTGTGAAATCACCTTGAACACACAATGTTCTGAACTGTTTCGATTTTCATCATTTAACTGTGTCTCAGTAAAAAGTTTTGCACGTCCTCAAGGCATATTTTTCTCTGCATTCACAGTTCATAGCTTTGCTATGCTGATGGGTTTTCTGTTTTCAGAACAATTATGGAGTGGTCAGAATCTCATGACAGAGGCTATGAAAATCTTCAGTCTTTTAAAATGGAGGACTATGTATTTAATGATTTATCCCTCAAAATTGGCTTTCCATACCTTTACTGCCACCAAGGGGACTGTGAACACATCATTATAATCACAGATATAAGGTAAGTTACTATTCTTTGGGAGTCCTTAGGCAAATGAAAGTAAGCCTTCTCTGGAAAACTTCAGACGTTAAATGCTGAATTTTGTTAGACTAACTTACTTGCTTTAAGATTATTCTGCTGCTTTCTGCAGAGCTTAAATTTTTCTTCCATATACATGGGATTATCTCAGAAAGAAGGAGAGTAATCTTCCTTGCCTTTTTCTTTTTAGTTTACATACCAAGACTGCTTGGTAATTAGTGTGATATGACTGCTGTATAACAGGAATGACAACCACGGTGTCAAGATCTTTGTGTCAAGAGCCAATGTGTGGCAGCTTTATATACTGATTCTGGAGCACCAGGGAGCAGAGTGTTGTAGACTCTGGCTGGACTCAACTGGACTGTTAGTTTGAACTTGAAGCTAAAGGGGCAGGACCTGAAAATAGAGAAAATAGAGGAATAGAAATAGTGGGCTGAGATGCATAGACCAGGAATAAAGGAAGGTGATAAGTGACCATGATGTGGCAACCACATCAACAGTAGAACTATTATGTAGACTTTGCTCAATGTGTAAATAGAGAGAGCACTCCTGTGGTTGTCTGTAGTGGGTGACAGGTCATTTTCTGTTCCCAGGAGCCTGATGTATCAAAGTATTGGTAATACATGGTGCTTTCCAAAAGGAACATAACCCAGAGAAAAGCATAGATGTTGCACATAGATGATCTGAAGATTCACCTGACAATACCTCGTTAGGAGATAAATACCTCTTGTATAGGAGATAAAAGCTTTAAAAAGACCACAGAGAGAAGATGGTCTGAAGACTTCTGAGTTACTGCACTGTCCATGTTTAAGGCAAATTTGGGAGGAAGCATCCAAAGGGGTTGCTCTAGAAAGCAAATTCAAGTGCCCCCTCCCCCAGTTGGCTCAGGATTTCCTTGGAGGAAAGTGGAAAAAAACTGTTTATTTAACAAGCAAAGTCTTCACAAGCATAAAAAATGAATGCTATTAAACAATAAAACTTCTTGCTGTATTGAAGAGGTGGCAAAAACAGAAAGTCCTTTTCAGGGGGTGTAGTTCAGCTCACTCAGTCTCTTATCAGCCCCTCCTGCGCTGGAATGCAGCATCCTGGGCCCTGGTGGGCCACAGGTGTGAGCTCTGGTGTTTTCCTGGGTTTTCAGTCCAGAGCAGGCTGAGCAGTTCCAAGAAAAAGAAAAGCCACAGTCCAGGGAACTTCTCTGCCTCAGCTAGCCAAAAACTAACAAAAAGCAAAGGAGAGCTCTCTCCCACTGTCCGTGCTGAGCCAGCACAGTCCGTGAGAAGGAATGCGGGGGAGCGAGTGCAGCCTCTGCAAACAAACTGCGCTTCTTCTCCCCACCTTCCTCTCTGAACCAGTCTGAAAGGTGCAGAACTTCATATCCAGCAGAAACAGAGCAGACAGCTGGGGATACAAGCATCATAAAGTCACCCTAGGACACTGCTCAAATGGAATTTACCTGTGACCATAAAATCCACAGATGGTGAAACTAGCAGTCTATCTCCAGATCCTCAACTGTTTTAAGAAATGTTAAGCAGAAATCTAGTCATAGTTTACATGGGAATTTAAATCATACTTTAATCTTCAATGTCCATGCTTACATTCAAATAAATTTCAATATGACAGCATCTTTATTGTATGTGTTGTATTTATTTATTTGCCTCTAGGCTTATTCATCATGATGACTGTCTGGATAGGAATCTGTATCCCTTGCTAGTCAAGAAACATTGGCTATGTACAAGAAAATGCTTTGTGTGCAAGATGTATACAGCAAGGTATGCTACATTCTTGATACTATTGTTGTCTTAATTTAGTCTTTCTAGGTGCTGCTACTAGCTTTAAAAAAGTAGTAAAAATCAAAGCTCTGTATGTGTTTCATAATAATAATAATCTTCACTCTTCAAGCAGTTGACCTCTGTCTAACCGGGAAAAGGCTTCCTGCAGGTAGTGTTCATTTAGAAGTTTCAAGAGAACTAACTTAATAAGAGATTAATTTTTTGGCTTATGTTCTTTTGCATATCTAGAGATTGGCTATCTTATCAATTACTTTTGAAAATCCTGCTTTTAGGGGAAAATGCTGCATTTTCTTCCTTTGAAAGATATGCGTTTCAAATTCATTTACCAGAAATCGTACAGCGCTTTTGTTTAATCTAGCATCTATGCAGGTATAGATCTGTCCAACTCTAATATAATAAAATCTAGAGATTTTTAAAAGGCATTTAACTTTGCCACGGGAAACTCCTAACTGCTACCTGAAAACTCTGTGTTCTGCAGCTGTTCTTAAAGGCACTCTTTGTGATTTTCTGCACTTAAAAGAATAGAATATGAATTTGGTGTTCTTTATACACTTCAGTGATGTTAATGAGGTATGATACAGACTTTCAATTAACAGTAGAAATTTATCTAAAGACTAGGCTAGACTCCGTGATTTTATAGATCTGAATGATTTATTTGCAAAAACACTGGTTGCCTTTTTTTCCCCTCCAGACAGTTCATGCTCTTAGCCTCTGTTTGACACAGTAACTGTGTCTTCGTTGTCTTGCTTGTTTGGCCTTAGACTTCCTGGAATCAGGCAAAAAGCCAATTCCCCTAGAGATGGGAGTCCCCATCCTGGTGTTCCTAGAAGAGCCCTGAGGATGCCTTCACAGGAACCTATAATCTGTGAGGCATTTGGCCATAAGGGGAGGTGGAGCCAAAGGGTCAATATGGGGGAAAGATGGGATGGGGAGGGTATTACCAGAGGTGATGTAAATGCGTTAAATTAAAACCAGGATTAAGCACTAAGCTTAAGTGGGGACATGCTAAACCATAGACAGCAGAGCTGCTTTGGCTGGCTGTCCAGTGTGTTCTAATCTGTGCAGATAGCATCTGTAATCACCAGAGGCCTTCAGCTGTCATGGCCTCTTGAGTGCTATTATAAATTACTTACTTAGTGACATGGCAGGCCCTCCTTGTACATGTTAACTTGTGTTCGTGTTAGCTTCAGTGCTTGGCTCATTTTGTGTTGTCTGCATCATTTGGGTCCTGCTTTTAGACTCCTAAATGGTTTTGGTTACTCAGAGGAGCTTGGGTCAGTACATGTCTGCTCCATTTCACAGTTTCTTGCATTAAGGGGAAAAAAGATTTCTCTTTTATGACTTAGATGGCCACAGGGTGGACAGAAGATACTTGTTGTGTTTTTTTTTTATGCAAGTAGCAGCTACACAGGTTTGAGGAGTTTCTCAGGAAGTGCTGTTCTCTGTAGCTGCTGGGATTGTCATGAAATGGGTGTGGAGTTTGGAAATGAGCTGTATGCATGGGATAGGAGATACGTGATATAGGTAGTAGCGTGTGTATATAAAATTATTACTGGTGTTTATTGCTGCCATCCCCAGTCCTGAGTAAAATGTTGAGATGTTTGCCACAAGTATGTTGCACTCGTGAAAAAACACTTGTGTTTTGTAACCTGCAGGTGGGTAACCAACAGAGACAGTCTGGCACCAGGGGATCCTTGTTTCTTCTGTGATGTTTGTTTTCGGATGCTCCATTACGATGCAGAAGGCAATAAACTGGGGGAGTTTCTTGCATATCCATATGTTGATCCTGGGATTTTCAACTGAACTGACATGCACCAGAATTAATTCAGTGAATGATATTATTGAATCTGTTGTTCTGGCTGTTACAACCACTGGAAAGCTTGAGATTTGAGCATACGGCTGGGTTTCAGGTTAGGTGTGTAATCTTCTCCCGTGAGCTGGAAGGAGCCCTTTGCACACCAGAAGTCTATCTGGTGTGTTTTTCTGAGTAAGTAAGTACAATTTTACAGATAAGTTGGCATGGAAAAATATAATAACGCTTTTACTATACAGTAGTTTGGATGCTATGGACTGTAAAATGTGGATGTTTGAGAATACCTGGGAAAAGAACATAATTTTGAGAAGCTCTGTGCGTCCAAGGCTCTGTAAACCTCTCATCCTGAGGATGAGAACATGGTATATATATGTCTTGAAAACTGAGGCAGTTGCCATATTTCAACAAGGGTGGATGGCACTGAATTTGTAGAGAGGAGAATGCTTTCTGAGAGAGAAGCTCAGAATGCTGATTAAACTCTTGGGTCTTTCCTACAAATAAAAGCTTACATCTGAAGGCTTCTGCTGTCCCTGGTTTCTGACTCTGAGGACTGATTCTGTAGAGGGGAAACTATATTTCACAATTACTGAATTGTAGCCTGCCCTTTAAATAATTTTGTCAACTGTTTACAGTGTTCATTGTGCACCTTTTGTTTTAATATTAGTATCATTCTATTATTGTAAGTAATTTTTTTTCATTAAAATGTGAATTTGTAGTTCCTAGTCTCTTCTTAAACTCTGTTAAGACAGGATATTCTTTTCTTAAAGTCTTCTGGAATTACGAGGGTGTTAATGGAGATCTTTGTTGTTTAGGAAAGTAAATGCTAACTGTTTTTCCTTTGAAACCTTCAGCTAGTTCTGTTTGGGGGAAGACAACCAGACAATCTGACAATCTGTATACAGACAAGTGACAAACTGAATCCTGTTCAGGTCCTGTAGCTACAGTTTCTGCCAATGCTGACTTGGTTATCTTAGATGTCTTGAAACAAAGGTATCTGAAGCACTTGCAGGACTCCATTGATCACTCCCATATCTTACTGCTTTCTGGTGGTGTATTAAGTCATGTGAATATAAATATGTGCTTTTTTTTTGAACAACAAAAAAAGCAGGGTTTTATTTTCCTGTCTTGTAAACTAGCCAGCTGTAGACCTGTGTATTTTAATGAACCAGCCACTTGTAAAAGTGGTGATAGTTCTCTTATCCTTCAGGAATCTGCAGAAGAGGGAGTGCCCTGCTCATCACAACTGTGACAAATCCAGCTGCTGGAGTTGGGCTGCTTTGTGGTACAGCAGCAGCTGCTTTAAAGGTTTTCTACTATACAGCTCCTGTTGTAACTTCAGCATTTGCCTCACAAGTTGCTACTCATCTTTTCCCTATGTCCTCCTTTTCCAGCTGTCTCCCATAAATATACAGGCTTGTCAATCCTCTTCAGTATTGGATCAGGGATCACATAGTGAGCTAGCTCAAGTTCTAAAGCAGCAATGAGTAGGTTTTTTGTGGGAGCATTTTTTCTCTTTTTTAGCCACAGGAAGAAGCGAGTGGTAAAATATGAGTTTACTCTCATTAAATTAATTTGCCTCAAATATGCTGTCTCTCACACAACCCATTTATCTTCTTAATTAAAAGTCAAGGTCAAATACATTTCAAAATTGGTGTTCTGCAGATTAAGAAATTTTAGTGGGCTAGTCCCATACTTCCAGTAAAGCAGAGAAAAGCTAGCCACAGTCTAGGTGTGGGAGTTGAGAGCATTCAGTGCTTAGCTACAAAACAGAATTGTATTAGAAGCTTGCTGTTTGTATGGTCCTATTTCATATTCAGTGATTCATTTAAATGACAAATGGAACAAAAAGATTATCCTAAGTCATATGTTTTAAAGATCCCAGAAGCTGTCACAGGACAATTGGGTCTGGTCTTGATTTGATAAGTCTTTCTGAATGAGTCCTCTTAGTGAGATCCAGCATTGCATACAGTGCCCATTTGTAGCTAAATCTCTATGACACTAGCTGGATATTTGTTTTAGCAACTTATTAAATACTGTGAGTGTTTTGATGATGAAAACATCTAAGCAGGTTGTCCTGGTTTAGGGCAAATTTGGGAGGAAACCTCCAAAAGGGGTTCCTCTGAAAAGCAAGCCCAAACGGCCCCTCCCCCCCAGCCACTCCAGGAAAAAGAGAAAAGTGGAAAAATCTATTTATTCAACAAATAAGATGCCCACAAGCACAAAGAATGAATAATATGAAACAATAAAACCTCTGGCTGCTCTGAAGAGAGATGGCAAACTGAGACAGTCCTTGCCGTGGGTGCAGCTCAGCTCACTCAGTCTCTCACCAGCCCCACTCCCTCCGCAGGTCCAGGCCCGGCGGCCGCAGGTGCCAGCCCTCGCTGCTCCTCTGGGTTTGTCAGCCCAGAGCAGATTTAAACAGTCCCAAGAAAAAGGGGAGAAAAAAACAGTCCAGGGAACTTCTCTGCCTCAGCCAGCTAAAACTAACTAAAAGCACAGGAGATCTCTGTCCCAGCGCTGTCCGTGCCTCAGACAAATGCCGGAGCAAGGACGTGTGGGAGTCAGGCAGTTTTCTCAAAACAAACTGCTGCTGCTTCTTCTCCCCCTTCGCTCCCAGAACCATTTTAAAGGTACAGAACTTAATATACAGCACAAACAGAACAGACAGTTGGGGATACAGGCATCATAAAGTCACCCTAGGACACAGGTTTATTACTTCATGACAAAAAATTAGAAAAAAAATCTTTTTAATAATCCCTTGTCTGTGTGTTGCTAGTTGAATCTCAAAAACATTAACCTGAATCCGTGGTTGGCTTTTGGATTTGATTTTTTTTATTAAATGCTCATGATTATGCAGTACAATCATTTACAAGTTATTTCGAACTTCCCAAAGTCTTGCAGATTCTCTCCCTAATGAAAGTTTTTGCCTTGCTGACAAGGTGATAAAAAACTCTGTTTCTTGTATTGAGGAAGAGGAGAGGTCCCTGTGATTTTCCTGTTAGTATGAAGTTCCAAAGCAAAACGTGATTGATATAGACAGTGCTGTAGCACTTCCCAGTGCTATCCAGGCACTTGTAACATTACCACAAGAGTGCCCTATGTACTTGAATGATGAGCAAACTCAACGGGGCTGCACAATGTTTTAAGCTGCAGTAAACTCCATTCCTGAAGTAGGGATGCTATTATTTAAGTTAACTCTGCTTTAAATTTTGTGCATAGCTGTGTTTTCTTTATTAAGAAAGAATCAGCCTTATTCCTTGTGAGACTTTAAGTGACTGCCTAGTCAGTCTCAGCTCTTATGTTTGCATCTTTCAAGAGACAAGTTTAGGGCCACTCAGGCATCTTTGAGGATGAGATGACCCTTTCTACAGGCATGTCAGACTTTAGGTTATTTCTGGTTTGTAAATGTGCAGTAAATTTAGGCAGCCAAAGCATTACACAATCAGGACCTTCATCTCTGCATCCAATATTAATTAATATTTGAAGCAGTGGCACAGTGACCCATTATCTCTGAAACAGTTGTGACAGATGAGTTAGCTTATCAATACTTGTGTGAAAACTAGGTGGATTTGGCAATTCAGCATCCTTGTCAAATATACAGTGCCTCTCCCACCCCCCCCCTTTTTTTTTTTTCTTTTTTTTCTTTTTTTTTTTAATAAGATTTGGTAAAAAGAGATGGTCAAAATTGAGAAATGCTTTATGTGAGGATTTCCAGTAACATCTTTACAGAAATACTTGCAGGGATAAAAGTGGAAGTTGCTTGAGTTTCTTGAGGTTTCAATATAGAACTTCTTATGATTAGCTGGAATGTGGAAATCCACAAAATCCAACATATAGTAACTAACCTCTATTTGTAAGTTAAATAAGAATGTTGCTTATCTGATGGTCAAGCTGTACAGCCATATCAGTCATTCCCCTTAACATCAGTCTTTTGTGAAGTGCTAGAGATTGCCAAAAGTCACAGTCTGTGGAGGCCAATCCTTGTGGCCATCTGCCAAAGACAGTTCCAACTGGAGCTGCTGTGGTGATTGAACTTGGAGGTTTAACTTCAGGTATTGTCTTCAAGATCTGAAAGCTGTTGAAACACAGGAGCAGGCAACCTCAAAATGTCAGAAGCCAACCTGGCAAAGCAGGAGGCCAGGTTAGCTGAGTAGGGATATTCTTTTTGAGTCCAGGCAGACCAAGAAGGTGTGTGCTTAGTGAAGCAAGGATGGGGACATGGAAGGAATACAGAGATGGTGCTCCCTCCTGCTGTAGGGAGAACATTCATGTGGTCAAAGCTCAACTGGGGTTGAAGCTCTCCAGAACTATGGGGACAATAAAAAGAGGGTGGGTTTTTTTAGTATATCAGTAGCAAAAAGCAGTGCAGAAAAAACACTGGCCCTCACCTATAGGATAAGGATGGTCACCTCACCAATGGAGACACAGACAAGTCAGAGATGTTTAATGCTTTCTTTGCTTCTCTCTTCAACATGAGTTATGGGGCATGGGGTTCCCAGTGTCCTGAGCTGGAGGACCAGGACTGTGGGAATGATCAGCTCCCAGTGGACCATGAATTTGTCCAGGATCTGCTGGATCCCTTTTAAGTCTTTGGGGCTTGATGGGATTCATCCAAGAGTACTCTAAAAGAGCTGACTGATGTCACTGCAAGGTCTCAATGATTTTTGAATGGTTTTGGGACTTTGGTGAGGTCCCCTAAACTGAAACCTGGCTAATGTTCCAGTTTTCAAGAAGGGCAAGAAGAATGACCCTGAAAACTTTAAGTCTCACTTCAGTGACTGGTAAAATTATGGAGCAGATTATTCTGTGAGTTCTTGAAAACACCTGAAGGACAATGCAGGTTTCAGTCAGTGCCAGCACAGCTTCCTGATGGGAAACTCCTGCTTATCAAATCTAATTTCCTTTTATGACAAGGTAACACACCTAGTTAATCAAGGGGAGCCAGAACATGTAATCTTTTTGGCTTTCAGTAAAGCTTTCATTACAGTATCCTCCTGGAGAAAAATGTCCTGTGCACAATGCAGTAAATGCCTCCTGAAATGGGCAAGCAACTGGCTCATGGATTGGGCACAGGGGCAGTTCAGTGAGGGGTGACAGCAGACCAGTGACCTGTCACTACTGGGGTTCCACAGGGCTCCATCCTTGGCCCTGTGCTCTTTATCCTTTTTATTCACCCAGATGCAGAACTTGAAGGAATACTAAGTTTGCCAATGGTATTAAACTGGGAGGAGCTATTGACTCCCTTAAGGGCAGGGAGGCCCTGCAGAGACCTTCATAAAGTGGGAAGGCTTGGCAATCACCAACCATATTAAGTTCAACAAGGGAAAGTGCCAGATTCTGAGATGCACCAGGGATGGGGCAACCCTGGATGTATGGACAGACTGGGAAATGAGATGCTGGAAAGCAGAGCCATGGAAGGGGTCCTGGTCAGTGGCAAGTTGAACATGAGTCAGCAGTGCCCTGGCAGCCAGGAGGGCCAAGCCTGTCCTGGGGTGCATCAGGCCCAGCATCACCAGCCGGGTAAGGGAGGGGATTGTCCTGCTCTGCTCTGAGCTGGGGCAGCCTCACCTCCAGTGCTGGGGACTGGTTTGGGCACCTCAATATAAGAAAGACATCAAACTATTAGAGTGTCCAAAGGAGGGCAATGGGGATGGTGAAGAACCTTGAGGGGAAGTTGGATGAGGAGTGGCTGAGGTTACTTGGTCTGTTCAGCCTGCAGGAGACTGAAGCGAGACCTCATCATGAGGGGAAGATGAGGGGCAGGCACTGATGTCTGTGACCAGTGACAGGACCCCCAGGGAATGGCCTGAAGCTGTGTCAGTGAGGTTTAGGTTGGATATTCAGAACAGGTTCTTCACCCAGAGGGTGGTTGGGCACTGGAACAGCTCCCCAGGGAAGCGGTCACAGCACCAGCCTGAGAGAGTTCAAGAAGCATTTGGACAGGGCTCTCAGGCACATGGTGTGACTCTTGGGGTGTCCAGTGCAGGGCCAGGAGTGGGACTTTGATGATCCTTGTGGGTCCCCTTCAACTCAGCATTGTTCTATGTGTATTCTCAGGATTTTCAAACTAATTTCTAACCTGGCTGTCCTGTCAAATACCGCATACACATTGTTCTAGTATTGGGCAGCGTAGGTCTTACAAGAAACACTCTTCAGAGAGGTTTGTACTTGTTCTATTCCCTTTCATGCCTCCAGGAATTTAAAACACTTTACCAGCGTTTCTGTTAAAATTGTAGTTAGGGGTCCCCAAGTTAATGCCAAAGCAGTAAAATCAAAATAGTACTAAAACTAGACTCATGTTTTTCCTATGAATAGTTCTGTCTATACAAGGATGTTTTAATCAGTTCAAAATTCTTTAATTCCGTAAGTTGTTCAAGACAGTGTTTTCCAACCATTCTGCATCAACAGATTCTGTGAGAACACCACACTTTTCAGTATACTTACTATACCCAAAAGCAAACCATAAAAGTCACATTGCAGTAAATTGGCACAACGTGTTTTGCAAGAACAGAACTTATTAAAAAAAACCCAAACAATGAAATATACTCATACATTAGCATTGTAATAGCTATAAAAATGCCGCTTTCAACTCCTACAAAACACAGTGAAAAGACATCCCCAACAAGAGTTGAAAACTGCACAAACAGAGGTCAGTATCATAGGAGGAGAGGAAGTTTTATACAAATGAAGCAACTGGAAAGTTAAAAGTATTTACACTTTTTCCTGCTATTAACTAGACAAACATACAGTAGTAAGTTAAAAATAGACTACAATTCTAAGTCCTGTAACATGTAAGCACTTTCTAACTGGGATTTCATTTCTTGAAATGTGTTACCTGTTAATACTGGATATAACTATTGGCAAAAGTGTTTAATACTTTTAAACCAAGATTAAAGGGGCCTTTATTCCACAAAATTTAACTTCAAAATACTATGCTTATAAAATTATTTAGAATTTCAGCAGTCTATAGATTTCAATTGCAAAACTTAACAATCCTCTTTAATTTGTAATTAAAAAACAAAACAAAACAAAACTGCAATGATGTCATTTGTTTTCAAAGGCAGGATCATCTGCTGGCTTTTCAAGCTCTCTCTCTTCACCACATGTCCTAGAAACAAAATAAAGCAACATTATTGACCACATACAAAGGCAGCAAGGAAGACTTATTCCAGGTGATTATACAATCTCGAGCAAGCGATGCTGATGAACACTCATGAAGTCTGGAGAACTGAGGCTGTTAGGGATGCCAGCTGTTATGTTACTGCAATGCCCTCAGATCTGAAGCTAAGCTGGCAGTGAGTGGCATCACTATTGATATAGGTGATGGGCTGTGAAGGGCAGTCATTCAGAGCTCTGTTTTTATCTGTACAGTATGTCAGTTAGGTGGAAAAGAGCTCTAGCTTAACATGCCTTACCTCCTGCCACTGAAATCCACTGTATCCCTGAACACTGAGGTAACCTCATGAAGCAGCATGTATTTTTACCAAAAACACAGTGAAAAATGTTAAGTCCCAATCAGATCAGAAATTTTAAGTTACAGAACTTTTCCCGAAATTTCTGAATTACACCTTCAGAAAGGTACAGACATGTCTTCCCTCTAGCTGAGGAAGAAATGTTCAGAACTGAACACAGTCCTGTGATTTAAGAGGTTTACCAGATCTTGGCTTAAGTGAGCCACACAGGTGTTTTGGAAATTATTTATTCCTTTACTCATTTCTCACTTCTAAGAAACCAAATATTGCAAATAAAAATATACAAAAAATACTGAATGAAGAAGATTTGTATGCTACAGAGTCTGGAGCTTGAGTTCAGACATGTGGATACATCTCTCAACACATGCTGTATTTGCAAGGAGTTTATTTAAAAATCTGGTTTGTTGCTGTTAGTTAACAGTAAGTTCACAGACACTGTGTCCAAGTAGCCATACACTATTTTTTTGGCAAGTGGGTTTCTTTCTTTATCAAAGTCAAAGATCATTGGAGTTTAGAGTTCACAGCCACAGCAAACACCACACACATACTTGATAGAAATGTTTATTTAGTTTGTTTAAGCAGAGGGCTAGAATATAACCTCTCTGAGAACCTACACTTGTAACTCCACCATATTCCTGTAGCATGCTGCCTGTTCAGACCAAATGAGTATTCAGCATAAGTGGCTGAAAGCTCCCAAATCTACTTCAGTACTTCTGAGGCTGCCTCACAGTAAATACCAGATAAATTTTCATCTTAAGGTTTTTTGTTGTTTTGTTGTGTTTAAGTTTACCTTACTGTAAATAACAGTCAATAATCCACTTTTTTGTGTAATTTTAACTTGGCAGATAGCCAGAAAAATGCCAAACAGCTGCAGTTTCTCCTGATGTGTATGAAAGGAGCTTGCTCCAATACATACTACTAAAGAATCTCTGAGTGCAAGGTGCAGAGTGGTTGGAGTAAACACACTTCAACAAAACAATTCAGCTCTAGGATAATTCTAGGCCTTTTCCACTTTTGTTACTAAATTCTATTAAGTGTTTCTATAAGAGAGTCATTGCTTGTTGTTTCTGTTTACAAAACATACTTTTCACCAAAACCAAGTTTAAATACTTAATCCAAGAGAAATTCAAGCATTCTTACGGCTTTGTGTTTAAAATGGTAAATGCATCCACCTCCATAAAGCACTCAGACTTCTGAAATTTCACAGGTTTTAGTCCTAGCCTGCAGTTTACCTGCACTTGAGTGATTCTATAGCTAAACTGTAGAAAATTATTTAAAGTGGCTTGTCTATTGGTGACAATACATGAATTCACACAAAAATTAATAAATCTCATTAGTTTCTATAAGACTTGGTTCGGGCTTCCTTTGCTTCCAACTTAATAGCCTAAAACATAGGAAAAAGCTTTTACTTTGCCCTGGTCCACCACATGCTGATTCTCTCCAATTGCAGGACATCCTGTACTGTTTTTTAAGTCTCCACCATAGTAGTGAGTGAAATAACATTCAAAATATTAATTCAAAACTTAAACAGAAGATTTGCACACTGTTACTCTCCAAAGTTGAGAGCAAACTGTGAAAACAGTACCTCAACATGATTAAGTAACCTCAATGTACTGCTGTTCTATTTTACATGATTAATCTAGAGCAGAACAGATCCTCAGCTCAGTAACGTTATTAACTCACTTTTTCTTACTGCCAGCTTCATGCCTATCTTTCTTTTCTTCAGCGTTTTCTCCATTGTGTTGTGACTGGTTGGTGTCCTGGGCTTCAGACCCTCCATTCAGAATCTTTGAACCTTTAAAATGAAAGACCAGAAAAGTGGTACTTCCAGGGAATAAAACTGTATTATAATAGCCCCCAATAATTTCTTTACCTTAATCAAATAAAACATTATGAATATTTTCCCCTCACCTTGATACCCAGGTAGCTGAAACAAAACAAAAGACACTAACTGATACGGCTTCAGCTTCTGAACATTTCATGCAATATGCCTCATCCCAAGGTTTTAGCAATGGGAATTGAACAGTTTGTATTTTTCATGCAATTTCAAGTTTTTCCTGTGCTTGCTAGGCTACACCTGATAGGCCTAATGCTTGTTTGTATTCTGAGCAGTGAGAAAATATATTTCAGTAGTGAATTCTTTTTACCACTCTAACCAGGTCAGATAATTTTGGGGGATTCTTGTTATTTTAACTATAGAAGTTAATAGTTCCATCACATCTCGTTTACCATTTACTCCAACAAATTACATATAATTAAAATACAAGTTATATAAATAGAAGTGTTTAATGATAACATGGATTTTTCAAGCAGGAAAACAGCACTAGCTAGAAAGGTGTAGTTGGTGAAGTCAGTGCAGAAATATTTAACATCTTTTAGAATTTCTATGATGACTACATGTTTTGCTGTGGTATTATGAGCCTATGAATTTTGCGTGAATTGTTGAGGAATGTCACTCTCTGAAACAATGGTCCATTTTACTTGAAGTTGCAGATTTACAAAAGAATTCCTCTATTTAACTACTGATCTACAGTAAGAACAAAATAAAAAATGTTATTCATCTGAATTTTTACAGTTTATCTGTTTATACTATCTCAGAATCAGTTCTGAACTCAAGGGCTACAGGAGGAATTTGATAAAACAGTAAATGCTATATTCCCTTGTAACAAAGCAGATAATCTGATGTTGTACATTAAGTACCATCAATTACAGCAACATTCTGTATTGACTATCATTGTGAAGATAGTCAGGGTTCAGCAGTTCAGTTTTAAAAGGGCAAAAGAACGCATGTAAGGATCAGGTTTTCTTTTTACAGCAAATAAAAAAACCTATTTCCATAAAATATCCCTCTACTCTGACAGAATTTCTTTCCATTCTCACACAACTGGGCAACAAAATGGTATTTTGCTGTGTTCTGCTGAAGTTGTATTAACCTTATCTGGAGTGGCTTCACTAGCCAGACTATACACAGGAAGTCTCTCAGTGTAGCTTCTTTGTTAAAGTGTTAGTTGCGCTAATCCCTGGTTTAGGGAAAGATCTGTATGGAACCTCTACTTCATCATACATTCTCTCACCAGAAAATGGTTGGATTTTAAAGTCATCCTTGCTTTCTTAGCAATTACAAGTAGTGACATTCCTACTATAGTTGTGTTGAATCCTTGGCACCTCAGTTGCAGTAATTTGTTTAGTCTTGATCTGGGTGGTTTAACTTTTAAATGGTTTTCTGAAAAAAGCCCAGTTCTGCTCCCAGAATTCAATTTCAAAGTAAATGTAGTTTCTGTGAGGTGCTTGTGGAGATCAAGGATCAAAATAGTTTGAATAGATGGGTAGAACTCTTACACTGCAACACAGCTTTCCAGTGTCTCTGTCTCATTTTGTTCCTCTACTTAAAAATGTATCTGTTTTAGTACTGATTTGAAGTTATTACTGAGCACACTTACTATGGAAAGCTTTTGATATTCTCCTGTGAAAGTGCTCAGGATTGATGTCGAACTGTACTGTTAAGAATGTAAATACATTCTTCTGTCATAAATTATTATTTCTTTACTGTTAGGCTGAACTACTGAAGTTGTATCAGGGACGTAACACAGAAGTGGTTAAAAGTCACTGCTACACATGGTAGAGCATGCATGATATAGAAAGAGGCTAATGAAGGAAACTAAGCAGTTTCAAGTTCTCCCTCAGTGGCAGAAACTTAGGTACCAAAAAGCTACTGGAGGAATAGACTGTGTTGGTTTTGACTGGGGTAAAGTTAATTTTCTTCAAGGTGGTGAATATAGGGCTGTGTTTTGGATTTGTGCTGAATGCAAAGTAGATAATATAGAGATGCTTTTGTTACTTCTCAGTAGGGCCTACACACAGCCAAGGCCTTTTCATGTTCCCACACTGGGAAGGAATTGGGGGTGCATGGGAGGTGACACAGCCGAGACAGGTGACTCAAACCGACTAAAGGGACATTTCAGACCATATGGCATGATACTCAGTATGTGAAGTAGAGAGGAAGGATGGGGGAATATATTTGAGTGACGGCATTTGTTTTCCTATTAGGTGTGAGGGGGCCCTGCTCTCCTGGGATGGCTGAACACTTGCCTGCCCATGGGAAGCAGTGAATTAACTCCTTGGTTTGCTTTTATGTGCACAACTTTTGCTTTCTCCACTAAACTGTCCTTATCTCAACATGTTAGTTTTCTTCCTTTTACGATTCTGATTCTGTCCCTGATCCTACTGGTGAAGGAGTGAGCAAGTGGCTGTGAGGGGCTTGGCTGATGGCTTGGGTTAAAATGCAACCATGGTAGTCATTCTACCTCATATTTAATGTTTGGGGTTTTTTTTAAATTCTATAACACTACCAAGTTAGATAATTTACAAAAGTAAAATTTGCAAGACTTAATTTTTGCAAAAGCCATTTTCTTTAGCTAATTGAGATAAAATGGCCATGGTAAATGTTACATTGAATTTGCAAGTTATTTGTAGCAGTACTGTCCTTAACAACTTCAGATATAAAAAGGTTTTCATAGGCTGGTGAACTCCTACATCAAGGATATTCTGAAGTTGGCTCAAAAATTAATGGAGACTAAGTCTTTTACGTGACAAGAAAGTAAAGCCACAGTGACTTACCTGTTTGGTCTTTTTCCTTTTCAGTTTTTTTGTTTGTTCCTTTCTTCCCCTGTTCTTTAGTTTTATTAGCTTCTTCATGCTGCTTTTGCTCAGCAAGTGATTTATTTAGTACTTGGGAAAGAACAGAATCTCCTTCCCCAACCAGAAACATGGTCTTGAACTTGTTATATAGCATTGTAGATTTCTCCATGATAACTTGGCTAATTTTGAACTTCCGTATCTGAAATCAAAATAATAAAACAGGCTTCACTTAGGTCCTTAAATACCTGTGTAATTTCATTACATGCTAGCCTAAATTCTTCATTTAAGCTACAATGAGATTATAGACTTTTGCACTTCAAGTGTCACAGAAACACAGAACTGCCAGGTTGGGAGGGACCTCAAAAGATCTCCCGGCCCTACCCTTCATGTGAAAGGGAGCCTGGATCACATTATCAAGCACCCTTGATCCCATCACATCTTGAAAACCTCTAGCAATGGAACTCCACCACATCCCTGAGGAGGTTGTTACAGTAAAACAGTTGTTCTTACTGTAAAAAAAATGTAGGTTTTTAGTATCAAAACAAAACCTTTCCCAGTGCAACTTGTACCCATTGCCCCATATCTTCTCCATATGACTTCTGGTGAAGATAAAAGCCTCAACCCTTTACAGCAACCCTTAAAACTGCTGGAATAACCTGATGACTTTTCCAGGATGGAAGGAACTAAACCCTTTAGTCTTTGGTTACAGGGCAGGTTCTCCAGCCCTTTGATCTTCTTCATGGCCCTCCTCTGGGCCCTTTCCAGTCTGCATCATTCTTGATCTGTAGGGATCCAGACTGGACAGAGCACTCCAACAGTAAATAAAGTTAGTACCAAATTAAGAAAACATACACCTTACTTGAACTAACATTGAAAATCTCACCTTCTTGAGAGTTAAGATCATCTCTGTATGTTTCTGAGCTTGTTGCATTGTGACTTGAAGGGATGCAAGCTCATCAAGAGCCTCAATACACCTGTTCACATCCTGTATATAAACAAAAAATTAGTCTGAAGACTTAAATGTAAGTAACCTTTAATTAGCCATACTAATCTAACTTCTGTGCTCAGTGACACATTCCTGTAATATCCTTAATTTGACTATGTACTTTAGAACAATTTGTATAGTAAACTTGTTAACAAAAAATTAACACCAGTTGTCTCTTAGCTATAAAAGGCATATTATATTTGTCTCATAAAAGGCAAATTATATTTGACAAAGTTGTAACATTTAACAAAAATTTTATGCACATAAAGCAAGCTTTAGGCTGCTTTCATGAGTCTAGTACTTCTATGCTCAAAGCTGTTCACCATAGTCAGGCTTTACCATGCAAAATTTTTCACAAGTGATTAACCACTGAGAAGGAAGGAAAGCACCTTAAATGGATCGTAGTTAACACAGAGAACTGTCCTTATATGCTCCCTGCCCCCCAGTGTGCTTTGCCCTCTTTTTCAGTAAGTTTTTACAGATGCACCACCATCCAGTCTGAGGGGCCCAGCCATGCCCTGCAGTGGTTCCTCCACTGAAGCAGGCTGGAACTGATTAAGTCTAACACAAGGCAGTCCGCCCCACTCACTACCAGAACCTTGCCTCCAAGACCCAGAACAACTCTGTGTCTCCCTAGATGGAGCAGCTTGCTGCTCCTCATGCTGCCATACTTCTTCACTTACGCATATTTTCTTATCTTCGTATTTTCTCCAGACTGAACACTTCCAGCTCTCTTGGCCTCCTCTTTTTCAAGCCCTTAATCCATATTTGTGGCCCTTTACTGGGCACTCTACAGGAGATCTGTTCTAGGGAGCCCAAAATACAGTCCAATGTCTCATCAGTGCCTAGTAGAGGGCAATCACCACATTACTTCCACGTTCTGGCAAGTCTCTCTCTCTGCAGCCCAGAAAGTTGTTGGCCACTTCAGCCACAGAAGTGTATTTTGATGGCTCATGCTAAGCTTTGTGTCCACCAATACCCCCAGGTCATTTTCTGACAAGCTGCTATTCAGCCACTCAGTCCCCAGCCCATGCTGGAGGCATGGGGTTATCACTCCACAGGTGCAGTACTGGAAATGAAGGTGATGAAGTTCCCATTGGCCCATTTCTCCAGACTGTTCAAGTCTCTGGATGGCAACACTCCCATCAAACCTTTGATTTCAGTTTTGTATCACTTGCAAACTAGCTATAGGTGTGGTTTGTATCATCATCCCAGTCTTCAATGACATGTTTTAATAGTATTGACTACTAGTGACTGGCCTGTAGCTAGACTCTGCCACCGATTAGTTTTTTGTGCCATGCTGTTCAGCCAGTTTTCAGTTCACCTATCTGTCTTTTTAGTTCAGACTCCGTAAGTTTGTCTTTGAAGCTGTCCTGAGAGATAGTGTTAAAAGCCTTTTTAACCTTAACAGAAACAATATCCACTCTTTCATCCACAAAGCCAGTCATTTAAAAAAAGGACATCATTTTAGTCAAGCATAATTTCATCTTCATTAACCCATACTGACAACTCTCAGAGCTCTTACTGTACTTCATATCATTGGAAACAATTTCCAGGAGGATTTTCCCATCACATTTCAACAGATTGGTGTGAGACTGACTGGCCTGTAGTAACCTAGATCCTTCTCCTCCAAGATGAACGTGACATTTGCTTTCTTCCAGTCCTCAGGAACCAGCCCCTCATCACCATGACTTTTCAAAACCAAAATGGAGTGCGTGGACAATGACATCATCCAGCTCCTCCATCACTCTTCCACTTATTCTGTATTGGGTCTCTCTCTAAATGTTCTCTAATTTGATCTTTGTCCTCTGAGTATCAACGTTTTCTTGTTTCAATCTTCCCACGGTCTCAGGGACCTAGGATTCCTGAACAGAATTGTACAAGCAAATTGAGGTCAAGATGACACTGGTTACCTTAGCCATCTTTTTTACTGGAGCACCTACCCACCTATCCCATTCAGCAGCAGGCCCACATTTTCCTAGACTTTAGGATGAATCAACCTGGAGAAGGAGGTAATCCCTAAAAGTAAGTCAGATCTCCTTGTCCTGTCTTCCCTCTAGCATGCTCTCTCAATCCTTCCAAGCAGATCCCTGTAGAGGTTAAAGTCTGCTCTCCTGAGTTCAGGGCTGTGATCCTTTTCATCCTGCTCCCTTCTCCCTGAACTTCACTGTTGCAGTCAGTGCAGCCAAGGTTGCCCCTGACCTTTATATGCCCAACCAGATCTTTGCTGTCTGGAGGATCAGGTCTAACAGGGTGTCTTGCCATATCAGCTCCTTCATCACCTGTGCTAGGCAATTACTGAACTCCAGAAGCTTCCTGCCTTGCTGTGTTATCCCCATCTCCCTTCAGCAAATACCAGGATGTTTTAAGCTTCCAGTTAGAATCAAAGGTGTCTCCCCATTGTCTTAAGATGACTTAATTCTCTACTCCTCCTTGATCAGGTGATGTGTAGTAGACATTCTCAGGATGTCACTTATTTTGGTTGGCCCATTAATCCTGACCCATAAGCTCCCAGCTGGCTTTTCAGCTGTCCCAGTGCAAAGCTCCACAAATTTCAACTCATCTCTCACAAAGTTATCCTTCATCTTGTCTTCCCAGCACGCATCTTTGCTAAAGAGCCTGTAAACATATAAGGCAAGGCTCACCTCACTTCTACCTGAATCTCTGATACCAATGAAACCACAGCCCTGAACTGCAGAGGGATGTCCAGTTCCCCATGGTTGCTCCTCACACTGTATGTATTAGTGTACAGCCATCCCTAGGACAAGCACAGTTGTGCTGGCATTCCAGAAAGGTTATGAGAGTTTTCCTCATTATGCTGGGCTGCCAGCAGTTCCTCATTCCATGTGCTGATGCTTGTGGTCATGCCACTTCAGTCCTGTTCTGCAAAGAAATTCTGTTGATTACAAGGTCAGTTTACATCACCCTGCTGACATGTGTTTTCATCTGATTGCCATCCTGCTCCACCATTTCCTTCTCTGCTACCATTCCTAGTTTGATCCTCTTTAATCAGGCTGGCCAACCCCTTGGCAACACTATTTTTGGGTGGATCCTGCCACCTCCTAGTCCACCTATCCGTTCCTTTGGGAAACTGTTTTTCAATAAAGGGATCACCACCTGGGTCCCCATACCTTTACCATTACCCTCAAAGTCACACAGTCATGCTTGATACTTTCCAAGTGTCCCCTGACTGTATCACTGGTGCCCAACCTGAAAACCTGCAGCAGCAAACAAATGGTCATAAGGCCAGAAAGCGTCAAACATCTATCAGTAACATTCCAAATCCAAAACCCCTGACAAGCAGCAGATTTCCCTTGACAGTGAGTGGAGTCAGTGGACTGGAGCCCTAATCACTTGCATCCTGCTTCTGCATCCAATGTCCTGGTGTTTCCAAGTAGCTCAGCAAGCTGATCTGGCACCAGATGTTCTATCTGACGTAATTCTATCTCAATGTTTCTGGTAAATAATTTATTTTGTAGTATTTTCAAACAAAACAGATTTCATTTGCTGACATTCATCTTTCACTGTCTACAGTAACCACATTTAAGCAGCAGTTATCTCTCATATGGAAAAAATTAATTTTCAGAGTATTAGTTAAAAACAAGAACAAATGCCAAATATTTCCTACTGGAATTTGAAACATGAATCAGTTAAAAAATATAGGTACTTACAAGATTATCAATTTTCAGGGAATTCTTTATTTCTGCATGTATCCTTTGAAGCCTAGAATCCACTGACGTTTCTGAAGATTAAAAATAATACTCATGAATATTTGTTCATCACATCAGGTTTGCTTTTGCAGAAATGATTCCACAAATATGAACCTCATACAGAATGTAGAAAACAGGCAGGCTTCCTACATGCAGGTGCACACATAAATACAATCAGAAAAAAAGTACACAGCTTTTTAAAACTGAACATTGGAAACCCATGCAATTTTTTCCTTAGGTGTTACCATAGAAAATAATTTTCTATTCCAAAACACAGCTGTCACCCTCTAATTGTAGGCCAGCTTAACATAAAGTTTTAATAAATATTAAGAGTTACAAAGCTGGAACACCTTTCATGACAGGACACCTGGATATTGATGGTTTGTTTTCAGTAAACTGGTCATGATTCAAGTTACAGTCCAAATCCATCCAAATAAAATGTTCCCAGTACACATGCTTCAGATGTGTGAAAGATGAATGGACACTGCATTCCATAATTCACAAGCTGAATGCCTGCTTGGATTTGGTACGTATTCTGAACAATAACGCAAGCAAATATTTTCCTTTAAGTCAAACCCATCTGGATAGGTTTGGGTAGTTTTTATTTGCTCTCTTGCTGCAACATTGGGTTGAGTGGAATCCATGCCACTGGATCTGTACTGTACTACAAATTACAGATTACAGACAGTGGTTTGGATTGCCCTCAAAGATGGGAGTATTGAAAAAGGAATTACTTATCACCATGAAGGTCAGTCTGCAGGCATGGGTTAGCAGACAAGACCACAGAAACCTGAATCTAAGCCTCCTACTTAGTGGGAGGTAGTATCTAAATAGTTTCAAGAGGTCCCTCAGAGTATTGTGTTATGAGAAGATAAAAAGGAAAAAATGATGGAATAACTGAAGTGATTTTTATCAAAGAATAAAAGCTTTTTTTCTCGTGTTCACAAACAGAAAAGATTGAGGTTTAAAAGCTCAAATGACAGTGAAGTCTGAATAGCAAACACCTGTTCTACTGCACTACACTGCAGAAAGAACATAGAAGGACAAAAATGCACTGTTTCACAGACCAGAAAGAATAATCATGGATCAAACATCTCAGACTGAGATCCCACACAGCCACCCTCAGCAGTATATTATCAGCCACCCTCAGCAGTACATTATCTTATCCAGGAAGAAATTCCATTCAAAACATAAAATGACCAAAAAGTACTGTTTAGATTCTTTAAACTAACCTCTCTTCTTCTCAATCTTCTTAACTTCTGTTTTCTTGCCTTCTTCTTTATTCTGCCTATCAAAAATGTTGAAATGTTTTTACAGTGTTTTAAAGCCAGCTTTTTTTCCCCAGTTTCTGCATGAGATGCAATATTATGAAGTATTATCTCACTAGAACATTAGCATGCAAAAACCACAAAGAGCCAAACCCTGGTTTTCAAGAACAAACAATTTAACAAAAAATAATTAGCTAAGATACTGCTGATAAATCCTCCATACTCAGAGCCTCTATTTTTCTAGAAGCTGCAAATTAAAGGATTTTGAAAACAAATAATTTCCAAACTGTATTTTGGATTTTGCTGCATATTAACATATTAACTGGTAAAATGGCATTATACGGAACTAACTTATGGAAAGAAAATGTTTTAATTATCATGACAAAAGGAGTAAAATTATTTGCCATTACCACAGGGAATTTATGGAGAGATTGATTAATCATAATCAATTCCTATATGACTATTTTATCAAATAATTAATTGTAACAGTACACATATTTTACAACTGTCCATAAATGCATCAGTAATAATTTTAAAATTCTTGAAGGAAGTAGTAATACAGAAAAAGAAAAAAGATTTATTACAAGTGCAGTGAAACCTCCTTGATCCTTCCCCAATTGTATCACTGAAAATAAAGCTGAGACTCAAGAAAAACTAAAAAATGTCTCCATTTCAGTTATAGGATGAAGACAGAAATCTTTGAAACAAGCTTTTGAGCTCTTTATGCAAAGATCATGAACTTGTGTTTAACAATCCCTCAGTTTTGTCTGACTGAAGGATTTAAAAGAATACTTTTAGAATTTGCATATTTCAGCATATCATGACTAAATGTCCTGTGACTAGTTTTCTTCCTGTCATACTAATACGCATACATATAACATGTAGGCCTGCATGTCTTATCATCTTCCATGCTTCTTTCATAAAGAGCACAAAACTTGTCTGCTTCAACTGGCAGTACAATCTCAACAATAGATAAACTTTGTATATGTACAGAATAGTGTACAAAACACCTTAACTAAATAAATACTAATGAAGTAGCTACCAGAAAATGGAAACTATGCCAATGAGCAAAATAATCAAAACATGTAACAGCCTATACTAGTTTTATTTTTTATCAATATTGAGTTTTGTGGTATTAGTCATCAACTGTAATTAAATTCATTATGCATTCGCCATTCTCCTTTATCTTACTGAAAGAAAACACTATCTACCCTCCAATGCATAAAATATAACAGCTATTTTAAAGTAGAAATTTGGTTGTTATAACTAAATCAATATATGACAGTTTGATTCCCAAAATCGAATCAGCATGTGTTAAATAGTGCTATATTAAAAGCTGCTAAGATGATAAGGCAATTTAGTATCCCCAAAACTGGAAATGCTTAGGTTTGCCGTAAGTAGGTAAAGTATTTATGTTAGGTCTCCAAAGGACTAACAGAAGAAGAGGAAAAATGGCTGAAGCATGAGAAGAAACTACAGCCAAATCCAAACAAACTACCTTTTTGTTAGTGAATGTGAAAAAGACAGGAATTTTTTGTTACAGGTAAAGGGAGCCTTTATTCTCTTCCTTTCCTCCAAATTTTTACCTTGTTTTCCTCCCTTTCTTCTGCCCTCCCACCAATGGTGGGGATGAGAACATCAAGCTCTTGTGGTGCAGCTTCTTCACTCATTTGCAGAATAGCAAATGAGTCAGATTTCTTCCTATTGTCCTACTCTCCAAGTTCCTGGTGGGATCTTCTCTCTATTCTTATTTTTGACTCGAGTAATCTATCTGTTCTTGGTATCAGTCAACTGGCTTTGCAATACTAGAGTAATTATTTTTAACTTGTTCTGACAGCATGTGCTCCAACAGTCAGACAAAGAAGGAAATGCTTTCCTGTTAACTTATGCATTCTATACCTCATCAAAAATCCATAACCATGGATTGATGGGACCTACCAGGTCCTACCAATTTAATCTAAAATTTTTAAGAAAAATATATGGCTATCCTGAACAGTTTTTCACACTGATCCCTTCTCCCATGAATATTCTTAAGTTAGTTCTGGAAAGAACATACCAGCTGTCCTCTGCTAGAGATTCTATATCACTGAAAGACTGACATCACCTTATTTCTATGTTCCATTCTTCCTGTTCTCCCACAACAGAGTATTTTGGTTCAAGGAGCTTTCCACCCTCCCCTCAAAAAGAAGTTAAGATAAAAAACCAAAATGGGCAGGGGGAGAGAACAGTAGAACACAGTGCAAACCAGTTTGGAAGCTTTTCAGAAGTTTCACTTCCTGTGAGGCTGAACATATTCCTACAACTTGCGGGCATCACATGTTAAAATATACTCACGATTCAGATTCTGTCTGTTCCTCTTGCTTACGCTTTCTTTCTGTTACTTCTCTCTCATGTTGGCTTCTTACTGTGTTTCTTCTGTGAGCTGCCAGAAAGCTTCTTCCCCCTTTTTTCTTCTGTTTTCATTTTGCATTTTATGATTGGAATGAGAAAAATAACACCATTCAATTAGTTTCTGTAAGCAGATGAAACTAAGTATCTTTGAAACAACTCTGCTCTATGGAGCAGCCTGACAAACACTGGCTTTCCCTGAAGCTAAACGCAATTTCATTAGTCCCTTCTCCTTTTTCTTTTCAAAACTAAGCACCAGAGGACAATGCTAAGGGAAATACTAAACACCAGAAAACTGAAGACATTACAAATTGTTGGCTAGAGACAGCTTTGTACCTTTCAAAAATGTGATTTCAAGCCACATGTTCTCCAGATGCACCCAAGGAAAACAACATCTATATTCCAGGGAACATAGATTTGGAAAAAAACCCCAAAAGCTTCTTGACATTTAAATCCTTTGTTTAAAAAGTGTCTTAGAAAATACTAGAAGTTCCTGAAAGAATTATTTAAGAAAAATATAGTTCTGAAACTTTTATTCTATATATCTGTACACTAGGCACACCAGACTCTTACCATCAGTAAGATCTAGCATCAATTTGAAGAAAGATCTCTAGTGATACTACTTTCCTCTATAATAAATTTATCAGGAAAGCAAAATTATACCTTGTCCCCTTCTTGTTCTTCTCCTTCATCTTCAGAATCAGAAGCTGATGCAGAACCCACTTTTGCAACATTTTTCCTTTTTGGTTCAGCTTCTTTCTTTCCTTCCTTTTTATCAAATTCCTTCTTTGATTTCTCCTCTTCCTTCTGACTTTCCTCATCTTTTTTCCCTTGCTTTTTTGGTTTTTCTTCTGGTCCTTTTTTCTTTGACTTCTCCTCCTCATTAACACTAAAACCAAGAGTATTTAGGCATCACATGCATTATTTACAGTGACTTCAAAGAACAACATTCTAACTCATGAAGCGGGGTCTTTTTAACCACATAATAGTAAAATGATGAAGTTAATTCACTTAACTACGCTTCAGAAATACTCTTTCTTTGAAATTAAAACCTGTGGGGGGGAAAAGCCCCAGCAAATAAATATGAGTATGGAGGGCCTAATGAAGGTAACATTAATAGAAGTGTATAGATCCTAATCCAAGAAGTTCATTCTCAGTGGACTCCCCAAACACATATGGGTCTGTACGACCCAGAGTGCATACACTGTAAATTAGGTTTATAAAGTATACTTATTTAAATTGTTCCTACTTCGAAACTGTGGATCTACCAATTTATAGAAAGCTAAACCTATGTTCAACTTTTCCTTGAGTTACTAGAAGTTACTAGACTTGATATAAGAAACAAAGATAGCAAAACCAAAATTCAGGTAACTAACAGTGTTGCAATTTTATCAGAAGAGATTTCTGAAACAAAAAAATGTATGAAAAGGAACACACTATTTTATTTTTGTGTGATGTTGTATTTTCTCTTAATAAATATGTTTCCTCTTCACTCAGCATACAGTTATATAAGGAATTTGGTACAGATTAGACAAGTTCAGAAGATTAAGATCTTCTCTCTCCTGTTTTAGGAATGTCCTTCCTTGAATTACTCTGTACTATAAAAACATCTACACAAATAGTAACTTATACTAAACATTAACGGCGAAAAACCTGTCAGGAATAATAATCTTCAAGTCTTAATATAAGGAGCAATACAGTTGACAATGAAGAAGCTTTATATTAAGAAAAAACTCACAAGTCACCCTCTGAAAGACATGATGGTTTCACCAACTTGGGTCTCCCTCTTGGTTTTGGAACTTTTACTTCAGAAGCTAGTAGTTATAGAGAAGTAACAGGTTAGTCCACAGCCACCATCTGTTCCTTGTCTATGTGTCAAGATACTTACTCAACATAAGCCACACTTAAATCAAAGTATACAACTTAAGTTTGTTACTGTACAGAATTCAAGTTGAGTACCAAACTTAATCAAGATCTCTTTAAACAGTTTAAGTGTTGGCAGTTTTTAGCTGACTCTTGTGCTTTTTGCAAGCTATGCAGTTGCGATTTGTTTCACATGTTGCATAACATGTGAAAGGTAAGTCTTAAATTAGATAATGAGAAACCTGACATTAGAGAATGAAAAGCAGTTACTTATGCCTCCATTTATTTTGTTGTCAACTAGTTTTACTCATAGCTTGGGATTTCCATCAGTTTCCAGGTTAACAAACCACTGTCAAGATCTACCACCACACTACAATGTTGATCAACCTCTTCGTTTCCTCACATTCACCACATTGTTAGGAGTAATGCAAACAGTCTGCCTTCTTGGCACTTATGTACCTCAAATGCTTGTCCAGTACCACAGTGACTATGTTGTCAGGAAACCTAACTTTCAGTGTTTAAACTCTTGTTGGTCTTAGCACACAGCCCTTTTAAGCATTCTATTAACACAGAAAAGGCTGCATAGTTTATTTTCAAAAAAAGTTTTTTATATAGGAAGCAAAAGCATCTCTTACAGATCCTTTCCTGCTCTTACTGGGAGTAGTTAGTGAAAACCGGCAAAAAACTGTAAATATAAACCCACAAATATTAAAAATGCATATTTAGTGCATGTAATGAAATGGCAGAGGGGGGTGAATTAATACCTCATTTCCTCAGCTTCAACGGCAAAAGTAATTAAGGTCTATTTAATTGTGATACTACTATTTTTATATTGTTAGCAAATACAGAGGACTGTAAATTATTTGTTTCCCTGACTAGGTGCTCATACAATGTACTTAACTGCTGCAACAACCGTCTTCCAAAGCAGTGATTAGTGATCAAGAATATCTGCAAGCTTACCATTAAAGTGACAATACATCATTGCTAATTTGAAAGAAACGGGCACTACAAAATTATCACCAAATGGTTCTAACAAAACATTCCAAAATATCAGTTCTATTTTCTTCTTATTTCCCCATCAATCAACACAGACTATCTTAAACATCTTTTTGAACAAGTCTCTTCAGCTCTTATTGGTTTTTTTGGTCCTCTGAACTCCACCTACAGGCTCCTTGTTTCCCCAGTTGTCATCTTTGTGTTTTATGGGTCTTCTAACTCTATCAAAATATTTTATAAACCTTTAATGAATATAAACCTTTATGCAGCAAATTCACCAGAGAGCTCCTATCATATATCTACACTTAAGCAGTATTCTGCAAGGAAGACTGACCTATTCTAAAAGGTAATACTTGTATCCTAAACCAACCAGTCTTTAACTTAGAAGACTAGACATTAATACTAACAATTCAAGTCCACTTATGTCTTGAACTCATCAATCTGAGATGTTTTTGCACTACGATCTATTAGCAAGATCTGCCTTTAGGATGCAAAAATACTCTGTAGTACTTCAGGGGAAGGAGATAACTTCCTGACTAATTATACTAAAATATTTCTGTGGTGAAAAAAATTAAATCGTTCTTCTGAAGTTACCTGCTGGTCGTCCTCTTTTGGGGCTTACTTTTGGAGACACTGGCCCAGTGGTTGTTGCTGCCCCTGCAGGTGCTTCCTCACCTTCAGCTTGTTTTTCAGACTAATTGAAAGAATGAATTTCACCCGTGAAAAAACACATGGCACCAATACCTCAATTACTTTCTCAAACAAACACCTTTAAACTTCTGGAAATATGTTTTTATGTGATTGCTTGTACACACAAAAAAAGTCTCTGAACTTAGTAATATTTATACTTAAGTATTACTAATTTTACCCTCTCCAATACCAAATGGAGAAAACAGTCAATAACTTAGTGTCCAGAATAAAGGATGACTGGAGTACAGATACAGCATGCCACTTTTCTGTGACAAATATACTAAGGTCACAAATACTTCATACTCATGCCCTGTCCCTGCTGTCAGCTGTAACTTTGGAAGGTAAGATTTCAAACACAAAATTAAGATCTGCCCTACTTAATTCTAGTTGGGTCAGTGCCCTGATCTGGCTTGCTCTGTGACCACAAGGACATTAAGGCGGGTGTACTCTGAGCAAGCAGCTGGAACTGTCTCTTTCAAAGTAACTCTGTATTCTCCCAGGTTGCACAGACCACCAAAATCACAAATTTGTGAAAAATGAGAGTATTTCAGCTGTTAGTTCAATGTGATGAAGATACTAAAAGAAAATTTTCAGAGCTTCAAAGCAGGCTACTTTATTAGCAGTTTAGTAGCAACAGTTTACGTCTTATTTTTTCTTCTTTGTAATGAGCTGTTTGGGAAAGATAGGGACTCCATATTTAACACCAAGTTAAAAAAATAACTAAGACTTAGTGGGAAAACTTTTGTTCCTGCAAATTTTTCATACACTTGAAAAGGGGGAGTAGAGTGTCAAACACTTACATTTATGCATAATCCGTCATTAAAGGAATTAACATCCAGTATTATCACATCCAAAAAATTCCAGTAATGTGAAATAATTCAAGATATTGTTACCTTTCTTTTTCTTCCTCTTCTGGCAGCTTTAGGAATAGAAGCATCATTTGTTTTCACCACATCCTGTGAAGATTAAAAATGTTCCTAAGAACCTTAATAAAACAAAGATATATTTAATTTATTCTATTTTTTTTACACAACTGAAGCCTCTGGCACACCATTTAGACAAGAATCTTGTAATGTACATGAAGACATTGAATGCTTTTAAATTATTAAAATCCAAAATTATTAGAGATTAGGAAGAAATTCTTTACTGTGAGGGTGGTGAGGCACTGGAACAAGTTGCCCACAGAGGTTGTGTCTGCCCCATCCCTGGCAGTGTTCAAGGCACAGCAGGATGGGACTTTGAGCAACCTGGTCTAGGAAAAGGTGTACCTGTCAATAACAAGGGGGTTGGAAACAGGTAATCTTTAACGTCCGTTCCAACCCAAATCATTCTATGATTCTGTGATTGTCTGATACTTAGGACTTTTTCCTGGGAGATTAAAAAAAAAGTACTAAATAATATTCTGTTCTAAATAAAGATGCTATGTAGTGATGTTTTAGTCTGGACTCTTTATCTAGTCTTTAAAAGAGGTACATTTGCAATATGCAAGTGTAAGTGGTAAGTGATAAAATATACAGTCTCCCAACTGTTTTAATTGAACTTACAGACGAATCAGACTAGAAGTTTCCTCTCTGATGAAAACTTCAATTTCTGGGAGCTTCAGTAAAGAGGTATAAATGTGAGTGAACACACAGGAAGTTTTATATAATTAAACACCTCCTGAAACTGCCACAGTAGTAATAACTGTAGTGTCTTAATACTCAGTAATAGATTTACACCAATAAACAGAATATTACAATATTCTCTGTTATACAGAAAAAAGCTCTCACGTACTTCTTTACTTGGTTTGTCAGAAGGTAGATCATCTTCCTTTGAAGTATCCATTTCCTTTTCTTCTGTTTCAGCTTCTGTAGGTAAGTTATTATCCCCTTTAGGGGATAACTGCAAAGCAAGTCAAAAGAGGATAAAAAAATGCATTAGAAAGTATTTTACAGTGAAAAGAGAACATGCTAATTACCATCAGGCTGCTCTTCACTTTAAGTAGTTTAAATCTGTAGGTACACTAATTTCTTAGGTACCCATTCAAAGTCTAATTGTACTGGACTACTTCCTCTTATGAGAAGGGCCAAGGGAACCTTGTTCAGCCTCAAAAAGAGATGACTGAGAGGGGACCTCATCAATGTACAGAAGTGTCTTCAACATGATGAAGAAGTTCTTTACTGTGTAATGACCAAGCACTGCACAAAATTGCTCCGAGGCTGTAGAGTCTCCTTCCCTGCAGATACTACAGAACTATCTGGACACAATCTTGTCCAATGTCCTCTGGGATGACTCTGCTTGAGCAGAAAAGTGAGCTAGACTAGGTTCCTTCCAGCCTGACCCATTCTGCAATTCTGTGTGAATAACTCTCCAAGTAGTTAAGGACACCTGTCACGGATGTGCTTTCCTCACAGGTTCTGTGCACCTGCTCACTACAGAGCACGGGAAACTGAAAAGTCCTTGGTTTAGGATAAACACTACTTGGCAAAAGCTTAAACATCAGTGTGCTATCAACATTCTTCTCATACTAAATCCAAAACACAGCACTGAGCCAGCTACTAAGAAAACCAACCCCATCTAGCTGAAAACAGGCCAAATAGTAAACAAACCACAAGCAAGTTGTTTTATAATTTGTGAGATTGTAATTTATGCACTTTTTCTTGTTTTGTTGGGTTTTTTTAAGCCTTTAAAATACTAGTTTTGGTTTTGGTTTGGTTTTGGTCTTGAAAAATCAGGAGTTTGTAATTATTTACTTGAAAATAATCAACATTTCCTTGCAACCTACACATCTGCATGTCTGTAAGATTATCAGTTCTCTCAATGTGAATACTATTGGCTTGTCCCACTTTCACGCTCCTTTTTTAAAATTCCATTTTTAAGTAACTACCTTTTACAATTTCAACACTAAACAAAGTAACTAGCACACAGTATTTCTAATTATATGAAGATACGCAACATCCCTGAGTCTTTTTACAGAGTACAATTTTAAGACAGAAGAATTTTTGGCTCACTAAAACCAAAGGAAACCAGACTACAAGGACTGGTTATAGCTACAGTTATAGCTATAGCTGATGGAAGGTTATAGCTACTTTAGTATAAAAAGAAATTTGCTCTGTATTTTGTGCTTAAGATGATCAATTAGGTGAATCTATACAAAAGGACCCAGTCAGGATCTTCCATTCCATCTTTATGTTTAAATGGCTCTATATCTTCCTGTTTCTCCTACACTGTGCCAGCATCGAACAGCCTAAAAGCACTTTTGATGAAAAACGTGAAGCTTAAGTCATCGGCGTCCCCACTAGCACATGCTGCTTGAGGCATAAATTCTGAGTGAAGCAAACCGATTAATCAATCAGCCCAGTTTAAAAGAAGTTTCCCCCTCACAGCAGCAAATGCTAAGAACAAATTCTTTTATAGGCAGCATGCATAGGCAAGAGGAGTGCTGGTTTGCTAATGCTGTCTGGAAATTATGTGTTTCAAAGCACTGCTAAGGTATAGCAAATCAAACCCAAATACCCTCACATCCCACACTTGCAAGTACTAAAATAAGGAACTCTAGGCAGTAAGAAGTTGGGAAAAATAATCCATCAATAATTCTGCAGGGTCCAACTCATCAAAACCATTCTCAACACCATCTATCAGTAGACTAGTAGTAGAGAAAGAAAGAAAGTAGAAAAGAAAGTAGAAAGTAGACTTTCCCCCTCCAATCAAAGGACTTTTTTACTCTTGAATAAACAGCTACTGGACACTAATCCTATTTGCCATTTATTTGATGCATTGCAAATTCCTCAGCTGCAACCGTGAATCAGTACTGAAGGACAGCCAGCAACACCTACAGAAAAACTACATTAAATCTTGGCAAATAAGCAAAATGGAAACAGAGGACGAATAAAGACAAGTCTATTCAAAATAGTCTGACATTTAAGGGCACTGCTCATCCTGTTGAGTAGTAATTTCCAGTAATGAGTTACAAAAAAATGAGATATCATAAATGTCAATCCCACCTGCATGACAGTTTTTGTCATTTTAAAATTCTATTCTTAAAACCACTGAGAAGGGTTGACAACACACAGTATCTCTCCCATACCGTATGAGAAATATCCCCATGAGCAAAACATGAAAATATGAACAAAACATTCAAAGACTAGAGAAAAGTTCAAAGCAGTGTATTACTGAATCATTAAATGTACAGTAACCTAGGAAGCTTCAGCTCTTACAGTATAAACTATGTACTGCACCAGCAAATTGAAACAAAGATTTCAGTTTCAGACTGAAATGAATTTCGTTTTGGAAGGTTTCTAAGGTATGCCCACATTTACAAAGCAAAGAAGTTAAACTCTGTATAAAATACTGCTTACTGATTTCTGACTTAAAAGAGTTGAATTGATACAGCTATGAGATTCTCTATATCATAAGTAGTTCATTAAGGGTATGCTCTAATTCAATCTGATTCTTATAAACCTTTTCTGCCAAACACTCTTAAGCACCCTTTCACCCATGACAGACCCTAATGCTGTCCTGCTTTTTAATATAAATTATCACACCTGAAAGTGAATCATACCTGTCTATAATATGAAAAAAATCTTCAAAACCGGAAAGGGAAAAGTTAACCTAATTCTTGATGATAATTATAATTTCCAACTTGTCCTGCCTAGGAAGTAATGTATGAATTTAGTTTAAGTGAATTATGATATAGAAATACAGGCTGGTAAAGAAATTCATTTTCAAAAAACATACAGCACCGTAAAAGGAAAACAGAAGGACAAAAGGATTACTGTAAGTATACCTGAGAAGAAGCAAACACAGGCAAGTTACAACATTAAACCACTGTTTGTTTAAAGTATTTAAGTAAACACTTGGCAATATAGTTTTGACTTGAAAATGTTTCTGCCAGAAAAAAGCAGAAATTCAGTCACTTACCTTTGGGACAGTACACTTTTTTCTTTTGGCTCCTGCTTTTTCTTCACTCCCTTCACCAGGCTCCTGACTGCTTTCTTCAACAGTTTCATTGATAGCAGTGTTAATGGCTGGATGGGGCTTTGATTAAAAAAAAAAAAAAAACACATCAAAAATGAGATCTAAAGCTCCTCCTCATCTGAGGTGTATTCTCCCAAATACATTACTGAAGAAAGCACCATGTCAAGGAACCCCTTACTAGAAGGACAAGAATATTAAATATAACTTATTTCAATCATTTCCAATTAAACTTTCAAACTCTAATGCTGTAACAACTTCACATTACCATACTGCAATGTAAGTCTTTTCTTATGTATAATATAACTTATCTTAACAAACCTGAAAGATAAAAAATAAAAATTGTTTTAGTCAAGTACAACATCTGGTGCTACTATAAAGAAGCACATTTTTCAATACGCTATCAATCCTAACTGATTCAACTACTTGTTCCTAAAACATAAGAAGAAAAAGGCTTACAGTAAGATTTAATAAATTGAAAGTTAAAACCATAGTAGCAGATGAGATAAAGCCTAAATTACTCTTTTTTCTTCCATTACATTGTATATGGTTTTCTCCCTCCTACATACTAGCTACTTCAAATAAAGCTGGCAGAACTCCACTGACTCTTTTTTTACCCCACTAGGGAAGCGAGTTTGGGTTTAAGCCCAACCTATAATCTCCTTTCTGCCCTCCAACTCCCTGACTAGCTGTTACAAACATCTGCAAAGTATCAATACTACTCTTAGAAGATTCCAGTTCTGGTAATGGAACAGAAAATATGGCTCTCAGAAGGCCTTACCAAGATAAAAAATACAGTAGAGAACTGCTAGCAAACAACTCATTTTGCCAGTGCTTGGGTCCACCAGAGGGAACAGTGGCATTTACAGAGAGAAGCAGATTGCAGCTTCTCGAGCCTGAACTGCCGACAGTGTGAACCACAACACCCAGGTGCCAGAACACTCTGCAGCTGAAGATGTGGTGCGGCACCAGGCCACTGCCATGGACCAGGGCTATCCCAGGAATGTCATGAACTTTGATGCACATGCCAGTGTCACGGCCCCCACGCTGCAGTGAAACTGCCAAGTCATGCCACAAAGCACCACTTAGCCAAGACAGAAATGAATGAGTGGCAAGTCCCAGCAGAGCTCTACCCACCAACAGAGGAAAAAAGGATCTTCACAGGATGCTGCAGATTCCTGGTGGTGACTACCTTTCTCACTTTTCCCTACTTTTCTATTTTCTTCCTTGCTTAGTTCTTTGACAGTGAATAAAAGTGAATTACTATTTTGATCACCATCATTTGACCTCTTTTGTAACTTAAACCTCGTTCCTGGTATATTTGAATTTCCCCATCTCTGTGTCAGGGTCATGGACAGCTTAGGGCACACTCCCAGACTGAGAAATAAGCCCAGTAAAAGGACAAAAAAAGAGGAAAAAAATTGCAAGAATGCCTCTATACTAAGAGCTGACAAGTCTGCCCCTTTAATATCATCTTGTATCCAGATTAAAAGCTCAATTTTGCCTAAACCTTCACATGATCACGTGGTCATCCACTTCCCTCTGACCATACCTGCTGCATACCCAAACACAAAATTTCCTACTCATCCTGAATTTTTAAGCTCTAACTCCCAAACTGTCTTTCCTGCTGTGTTTGTAAGTGTGTAACTTAGCTCTAAGAATCTTTAAAATCAAAGAGTTGTATGTAGATAAAACATACAGATAAGGAATATCTTAAGATACATTCACATCCAAGAATGCAGCAAAAGAAATCTGTCCATTCACCTATGCACTGAATGGTACAACATATTAGCAGGCCATAATACATTATTCCACTTTAAAATATTGCTGGGAAAACAATGCATTTAGTCATCAGTACCTACATTAACTTTCCTTTCAGTTTTCATAAGCAACTACTTGCCATCACTTTCAAGATCCCTCATGCTTGTGGGCAGGCACAGGTGACATGGGTGGAACCAAGTCCATCACTGCCCTGAGCTGATCACAAGTGGTCCAGGGGAGGTGGCCAGCAAGGAGTGAACTGACCCACTTCAACATCCTACCTCACCTGGGAAGAGATGGTGCCTTCAACCACGTAGCAATAGAAGAAGGGGGAGAGGGGATGGAAGGATGGTCATGCACAGAACAAGATGCCTGCACAGGGCACATGGGGTTCTGAAGCAAAAGGGATGCCAGAGTAAACGAGGGACACTGAAAGAGGAGACACACAAACCATTGCCCAAGCCAAGCTCCAGCTCAGAGGAATTGCCTCATGTTGAGGCAATTTAAAGAAACATAGCTCATGTCATTGCAGACTGAGCTGTGAATAGCAGGAGGTGGAGGCAAGAGATCTTGAACTTTGCATATAAAGGGCACAGTAGTAGCCAGCCAGGTGAGTGGACTCTCAGAGACATCCGGAGCCAAGGACTCAACTGGAAGATCCAACAGCTTCCAAGCTTAGCCTGTGAGGGTATAAATGTCCAGGGCTTCTTTTTCCAGGGTCTCTCCCAGGAAGTACCCAGGTTTTTCTCTGGTTGCATCACAATTAAATTATTTTATGGACTCAGCTGTCTGAGACTGCTAAATGAAACTCAGGGTCCAGCCAGAAAGGAAATCTTGTCTGACTGTATGAGTGTGGCGTGTGCAGGGAGCCAGCAGGGCACCCAGTGGGATCACTGAAGCTGTCTGCTGCAAAGGGCATCAGCCCCAGCTCAGGTGGTGCTGACTGTGACTGTCACAGAGGCTCCTGGATGGTCAGACATGGATGCTCCCTTAACACCAAGCACTGGTAGAGAGGAGACAGAAGGTACATGTCAGGGTAGGGCTGCAGACCATGGAGGAGCCCACACTGCACCTGCTGAGTAAGAAATAAGGAACAGCAAAAACAAAGTAACCACTTCACACCTGACTGTCTCCTATACCACTACTGTCTTACCCAGGGGACACACTGAAATGGGCAGAAGACACTGGGGACCAACAAAACCAGAGCAGAGATGGCTGGAGGGAGGCACGTTTCTCCAACTCTATTTTTTTTTTGTCCTTGTTTCTTGTTACCAGAATTAGTAACAAAAAGCATATGTCAACTGACTAACCTGCACCAAATTGAATGTTTTCTTGTGTATACCATACCCCCTTTTGGCAAAGATGGTGGAGCCTCAGAAACTGGTTTCAAGTGTCGCATATAGGTAAAACCTTACAAAAGAAAGGCCTTGTAAAATCAGGGTTCAGGCCTGCACATCAGCCTGTATTTCTGAGAATCAGCCTGGATATCAGGCTGTTCCTGTGGGAACCAGTGTGAAAAGTGCACCTGTGTGAAAAGGGACTTGTACCCATGAGAACTGGTTCTGTACCCATGCGACAAGAATGTAAACATCTTTAAAAAAGAAAACCTTTAGCAAGTACCTACATGAGCAACTACTAACCAATGAACTGAGTAGCAAAAAGTTACTAACCAGTTAGAACTAAACACGATGCTTTTAGAAACCATATAAATACAAGCTGTGAACAATAAAGTGGAGCTATTTGTTGCATGAGGAAAAGGTATTTCATCTGTCTCTACTGCAACATTCAAGCACTCTGCCACCCTTAAAACAAATAACAGGCTCCCCATAAACTCCTCAGTAGTCCCAGGTTCAGCTGAGATAGAGGTAATTCTCTTCTTTGTAGCTGGTACAGTGCTGTGTTTTTGATTTAGTATTAGAATTATGTTCAAAACTCACTGATTTTTTTAGTTGTTGCTAAATACTGTTTATTCTAAACCAAGGGAAACACCACATAGTTTTAAAAATTAAAACAGTCTTATCAACAAGATTCTCATACTAAATGCAAAACATAGCAATGCATAAGCTACTAAGAAAAAAAATTCACTCTATCCCAAGGGAAATTAGGACATTACACACTTAAACATCCATTCCTTCCCTGACTAAAATATCCAGGAGTCTTATTCCTCAAAAAAACTTTAGCTGTTATATAATATGCAGATATATTCTATCAGCGTCAACAAGGACTACCCACAAGTAAGAACAAAAGCTGGCTAACTTGATTTGCACCAAGTAAAACTTGTTTTTAATAATGCCTAGCACAAAGTAGAAGACAATCAAAATGAAAGCTTTCTACAGTTAAAGGACAAATTCAGAAACAAATTTGCATGAATCTACTGCTTAACTTCATTCTTTCTGTAATTGAAACTGATCCAACCTTCCTGGTCAAGCGGGGAAACCGACAGCTGGCTGACTACGACCATACCCAGATGACTTCTAGGTATCTACAAGAATGGAGACGCCTCACTGAACAACCTGTAGCAGTGCTTGGTGACCCTCAGGAAATAAACAAAAAGCTTCCTTATATTTAGAGGGAAATTCCTGTGTTTCAGTTAATGCTCTTTACCTCTGATCCTGTCACTGGAAATCCCTAAAAAGGGTCTGACCCAGTCTCTTTGTACCCTTGCTTCACATATTTGCATAAATTGAGGAGATTCCACATAAATTCACCAGGGCTGAGCAGTCCCAGCTGTCTGACCCTCTCCTCAAAGCAGAAATACTACAGTGCATCACATCCATGGCCCTTCATGGGTCTTTTTGTCCAGTATGTTCATATTCCTCAATTTGTATTGTGTAGCCCAGAAATGGATGCAGGACTCCAGTTAAAACATCCCTACTATGAAAAGCTGCTTCTTCCAGTAATTTTATGGCTCACTTAGAGAAACTTTTCTCACTTGGAAAAACCCCCTTTTTCTTTCTATTCAATAAAGAAATAGGGAAAAAACTGCAAAGATCAACCCAATGGCTCTAGACAGAACCTGACCAAGAAAGACAATGTGAAAAGTGCTGAAGCTGACAAACCTGAATGGAACTTAAAAGGTAAAAGGGCTATGTTGCAGAAAAGCTGTTACTCTAAGAAAACAGTCTGCACCTATCTCTTGGCAACATGTTTTGTGTCTTGTCCCAACTGGAGATGTATCTAGGAATGTCTCAGATGCTACTGAAAGCACTGCTTAACTGAAGTGACTGATTTCTGCAGTGCAACAAAATATCAGACAAACTTTTTACTGTTGATTATTCATACCTAGATTTTAACCTAGTTAGAATAGCTCACAATGACTGGTATAGACTCAGGCATCCACAGAGCATCTCCTCTCAATTGCCACAATAAGGACAGTGAAAAGGTGTATCAATTTGTATCTTACAGTAGCAAAAAGAATCTGTCTCTTATTTCTATAGTCCTTCCCACTGTGATGTGGGGATTAGTATCTCTCCATATCCCAAAGAAAGTGTACACCTAGAATACATCACCTGACAATACTTCAGAAACTCTTTACATCTTTTTCCATGTTCTCCTTCAAACTAGAAACACAGTAACGTGGGATATCTTATGAAGCAGGAATTAACTGATGCTGAAATGGGAACCTGGCATGTGCAAAACCAGCAAATAAAAACAGAAGACAGCAATTCTTTTTATTAATGTGGCATTGCCTAGAAGACCCAATGTAAGAAGACCCAAGGTCAGTATACATCCAGTGTACACAGCAAAACCAAAAGCCTACAGAATGTCCAGAACAAGCAAAGGCAAAATAAGCAAGAGAATTTGTCTTCTTATTAAATTTGGGTCCTTTCATGGGTAGCATTGCATAGCTCTGATTTAAACTTGGACGTCCTACAAAAAAGGCAAGAAACTAGGAACTACTGATGGACAAAAATTGAACCAAGTCATGTGACAGAGGCTAAAGGCAAACATCACATTGCTTCCAACTGCTAGAATGAAAATACTGCACACTAAGAGATCATGTACTGAAATCTCACAAGGATACTCATGGACATTGGTATCTGGTTTTAGAATATGTAGGGCAGAGTGACAGACTCCAAAAAACCCACCACTTTTCAAGCCCAGTCGCACAGTTACAAAGGTATTTCAGGAATATACATAGTTGTAAGTACCTATAGATCTACAGTTAAACAACCTCCACCTCTACTTATGCTATCAATACCAGGCACTAATAATAAACAGTATTTAAAATTTTTAAAATATATTAATTTTGTCTAACCTGCAGTTCAACAGGAGCAGTAAGTCATTACCCTGTGTCAGGAAAACATTTACTGCATTTTCCCTCCCCCTCCAAAAGAAACTAAGATTTGTAGAGTCTGCATAACTTACCTGCTGATGAGAGAATTTCACTTTGGGATTATTGTCGATTTCCCACAACCCTTCATTAAAACCCTTTCTTTTATTTGGTTTGCCATATTTATCTTTATTTTCTGAGTACGGGAATATGTCCTTTGGCCCCAAAAATGCCCTTAAGGAAAGAAAGAACAAGATTCACATTTTAATTGGTTAGTCTTTTCAAAGAAGTAACCACCAAGTGTTATTAAATATTAAATTTGTTATGACTGTAACAACTATTCTACTACTGTCCTTAGTTTTCTAAACTTTGGCCTGCAATAGCTCAAAGTTTCCATTACTACCACCACACATAGAGACTTCCCTCCTTCCCAGAGACTGCGTATCTGGGCAAGAAATGCTCAACACTGCATCTTAAGATTGCAGCTAACAAGTCAACCAGCTACTGTGATCCGGATCAATTAAAAACTAAGAAGCTTACAAACAGAAAGAGCAATTGCTTCCTTGTGGAAGAAAACCATGCTTAAATATTAAGAATAAAGCAGCCTTGAATATTTTTATTGTGTTGAATGTGAAAAAGCACCACCTGAATATAGTGACTGTCCACATATTTTTAAGAATGCTATTTAAGAATGCAATTAATTCAGTAGTTTTTCAGGGTCTGACAACAGAACCTCAGAATCTGATTTATGAAATTTAAATAATAAAGACTTTCTTATTCTAAGTTTCTCCTCCAGTCATTTTCTAAATAAAGTAAACATGACAATTATTTTATTTTAAAGACATTCTTGGAAACAGTCTTGATGCTCCTTGTGTATCTTTTCCAGACAAACAAAAAACACTCCTATCCCTACTGTAAGCTGTCAAACTAAAGGTCTTACCTATTAGCTTTCCTCATATGACAAAGTCATAGTATTCACTACTAACATCTCCAAGTTAAGACTTGGGAAAACGAGGTAGCATGTTACTGAGAACCAATATTATGGTTTATGCTGAAGAGCACCAAAGACTATTTAATTTCTGCTTTACCTTTACCACCTTTTGAAGTTAGGATTTCACTGTAGCAATCTACCTGCTGCTAACAGAAAAATGTACACTTTGGTGATACATTCTCAGTTTCAATCCATGCCTAGACTTTGTGTTATTGCAATTATATTACATCCAACTATTTGAAAAGTTGCAGATACATGCTTTCTGAAGTACCAGATCATGGTAAAGTTAAACAGATACTTCTGAACTCCACTCCACTATTTCCTTCACTATCCTTAAAAATAAAAGCAGCTACTTCATATTTACACCCCACAAAAGGAGGAGAGAAAAAAGAAAAAAACCACAGAATCTCATGAAAGCTTAAGCATTTTCTACTCCAGCAGTAAACACTCATCTATGTGCACAAAGTATTAAGTAAGCCCTTGTCAGCTTAGACTGCAAATCACCCACCTCCTGGCAAATGATAGTTAGAGAAGATTCAGCCAGTGTGGGAAACATGCACCTGCAAAGCTTATTTACGCAGACCAAAAAGATGGGGGAAGAGACAGAGCAAGTGGGACAGACAAAAATAGGAAAAAAATTACCTCTTCTTCCCTTTTCTCTGAAAGGAAGCATTTTTCCAGTCTCTAAGCCTTTGCCCATACTGTCAGGCATTGAAAAACACCCAAAAACAGCTACTATGAAAAGGTTATGAGGCTTAATAGGCTGCCGCAGTTTTATCCTCATGTACCAATAAAGAAAAAGGAACAAAAATAACTGAATGAAAGGAGTACTCTAATACAGAAAGTCCAGAAACTAGAGTCCAGTGTGACCTGTTTGTCTGTGACCAAACAAAATTTGTACTGACATGATCTACTGCCACAACATATCCAAATAAAGTGTTTATTAAAACAGTATTCATCGTATTACTCTCCCTAGGTAACGAGTTCAATTGGTTTTTTTTTACAAAACCTAAGAGAAAAGAAAAAACTGCAAAGTACAGGTTAATACTTATTTACAGTAATTTCATAAACTCAATTAATATTATTTCTAAAAGTCAAGTAAGAATTATTCCCAATCCAGTCTTGCCTCCTTTTCCCCCATGGTTCCTTTTTCCTGCTGTAACCATCGACACCAGCCTGAAACACTTGTCATCCTTCATACAGGACCTGATCATGTTTGTTTTCAGAGCTGCCACTACTTACAGTAAGACAGACTGTACATATACACCCTACTAAAACGCTGAAGGTAACTGTCTAACACTGCACAATAGGTAAGTCTTAACTGTGAGAAGTACAGCACAAAACAAGTTTACCAAATTTAATTCCCATGAAAAAAGTACAAGAAATTGTTAACTCTACATAATTCCTGATGGATCACAGAACTCACTATTTACAGCTAAAAACCTAAACAAAATTACAGACCATGGAATATCAGTCTCCTTTTTCACCTGATTAGTTCCTTCCTATTGTAATTTACAGGTATCTGCTGTAAGGAGTGAGACCAAGAATTATAAAAGTTTCACTGATTATCACTTTACAGATCTTAAGATAAGCAACATGCTTAACAAACACCAGGAGACAGTGGGCTCATGGAACACCCCTGTACATTGCAACATGTGTGGAACAGAGGCAAGAAGTTTCTCCGGTATTCTATGGGGTTCTGAAGTGTAGTAACCTGGAGCCTAGAGCGTAACAAAAACCAGATCACAGCAAAACTCATTTTTTAACTACACCAGAGTGAGGAATGAACATTTCAAATTACTCATACAAACTAGAAAAAAGCCCCCAACTACCAAACCTTTCAAACCCAAACATCTCTTAAGAGCCCTAAGCTAAATCTGAAGTAGGACATATAACTTGCACAGGTGTTTTAAAAGCTTTAGATGAGGAGTTTTTTCTATCTCCCTTACACTCAACCTGCATTCCCAAACTTATTTACAACTGCACAAAACCCCAGTGCAATCCAGAATGACACAGACCAACAGCAGAAGCAAAGCAATACTGCGTTGCAGTTGCCAAAGTTCGGTTGTGTGAAAAATTTAAGAAAAGAAAGGTAACCTAACACATTTAAAATGATAATTAAAACAGTGGACAAGACAAACCTTGCAACCTTGAATTGAATTCCAGGAATTCTTCCTTATCCACAAAATTACACAAAAAAACTCCAACCAAACTAAAAATAATTTAGTCATTGAAAGATTTATTGAAAAATGAGATTAGCTAAAAAAAAAAATACATGGGACAAACATATAGGTATCTTTTTCATCATAGAAATCCCTTTTTAAGAAAAGTAATAGCAAATACTACCAACAGTAGGGGATGCTTACTCTTTAACTCAACAGGACAATGTATACTTTCTTATCAAGGCTTACTAAACAACAGATGCAAAGTACCAGATTAATGTAATTTCAATAGATTAAATAGAAGAAAAAAAGCAAGATCCTTTCTCAAAATGTGAGAAATGGACAACTTCTGCACACAACTTCAATCTGCCTTCTTATTAAGAAAAATATAAGAATTAAAATCACACCAATACAGGTTTAAATTGCTTGGGTTTCTTACAGCAACTCGAACGACAAATGGAGCACTGAATCTGATGATGCCTTAAATCTACACTAACCTAACCAGTCATGCTAAAGAACAACACAGTAATTTTCAAAACCACAGAACTACATAAACCCTAGAATATTTTCTATTAGATTCAGCTGTGGAAAACATACAGTCTCTCAAAGCAAATACTGTATCACCACAAAACACTCTTCAAAGATCAGTATTTTGCAGGTTGATAGATATGAAGCTAACTGCACTTCCTCATCTCTCTCCAAATCTCATAAACATAACATCACTGACAACCCAAAACCTTGTCAGAAAAAACAAACAAAAACCCAAACAATAAAAACAACCCCAGTACATGATTATCTGCCCATTTCTCGTATTTTGCCAATTTCACTTTCTTTGAGAATACAGTATTGAGACTTTTGAGGATATGCAGGGCTACAATTCATTACAGAAAAAAAAGAAAAACCAATCGGCCACGTCACTGTGGGTACAATTGTTTTCTGAAAAAATCCAAAGTGTCCATGTCACTTGAACAGCTTAAGTTAATGTTAGAGAAGCATGTCTTGACAAAAGAGATCAATTTAGGAAGATGTGCTAATAAATACAATAGCTTGAAATACACTACATTCATTTTTGTCACAGCATTTTAAAATGAAAAAAACACATCTGAAATATAAAGGACTTACGTCTCATGGGTGCCAAAAAAGAAAATAGGCATTTTATTCATAGGAGGTTTTACTGCTCCATCAGGAACTTCATCCACCTAAGAAAAACACAGCCTATCATAATTCAAATCAAGTAACAGTCAAGAACAGTTTAGGGGGAAACATGTAAAAATTAAGCATTAAAATGGGAATAAAAAAAGCTACAGAGAAGTAAAGCAGGAAGTGAGATCTCTTTTTAACAGTATGTAAAAAAAATAGCAGAATCAAAATGAGTATTAGCAGCAATAGAAAATTACATTACTTTCAGTTTACAGAGATACTTTTCACATGACCACTTCTTTTAAAACAAGAGATTACCATGCATTACAGGTAAAAGGCACAATTCAATTTCTTCCACATACAGCCCATCCTTAAGGAAAAGCAACAGCAAGACTTCCTACCCTTATGCTGACCTGATAACTTATGGAAGCCCAAATGTAAGGTACTACCAAAAGGATAACAAGCTTTAAAAGAATCCCAATTCCTAAGTCAGCATCTTAGCTAAATACCTTTTTATCTCCACTCTCACATCCAACAAATGACCTATAGCAGTCCCAGAACCTGGCATGCCTTTTCTACAGGAGCATAGAGAACACCAAAAAGGACTGGACAACTTAGTACATACATTCAGCCTATTTAACAGATAGCACAGTAGACATAGCCCACTTAGGAGTAATGTTGCCATAAATTCGTGTTTTTCTTTTGCCAAGAGCAGTTATTTGGGGACATCATTTCTGTACAGCTCCAGGGGCCTGCACAAGCTCCACTGTCACGCTACCATTCAGCAGTCTTCATTCCCTAAAGCCGCGTTACACAAATTAGAGGGCTACTTGTTACAGATCTGCAATGTGACTGCAAAGCCGCTTCTAACCCAGGGGGCCCAGCCGCGTCCTCCCTCACAGGAGGCGAAGGCGCTGCTCAGCTCGGATGTGTGAGAGCGCAGAGAACGAGGCAGGGGGAGGAGGGGAAGCCTTACCCTGGCCGGCCAATGGGGGTAACCTTTCATCTTGGCGAAGATCAAGTCTCCGGGTTTGAAATCTCGGCTCATGTTTTCTCGCCGACGTGACGCTCTGTTGCCGCCAAGCGAGCCGGGCTGAGAGAAGCAAAGGCTCTGCGCCTCCAGCAACCACCGAGGCACTGCCAGCCACACGAGGTGCCACTCGCTGCCGGGATAAACACACCGGGGCGGGGGAGCACAGAGGAGGGCAACACAAGAAGGCACGTCAGCAAGGGCAGGCGGTCCCTGGCTGGGGCGCGCTGCGCCGTGCCCGCCCTTCACCTCTGCAAAGAGACCCCCGAGCACGCCGCAGCCTCAGCCCCCGCCCAGGGGCAGGGCCAGGCCGCCCCCGGCCAGGAGAGCCACCCGCCACCTTGTCCCGATCTCCCCCGTCCACGATCGCCCACTCGCCCCCTCACGCACACGGGCACGATGGCGCGAGAGCGCCGCAGGGGGGCAGGAGGGGAGAAGGAGGGGGCGCGCGGAAAAGAAACTCCGCCCGCTCGCCCGCCCTCCTCTCCTCCATCCATCCCTCCATCCCTTTTTCTCTCTATCTCTATCCCTCTTCCTCCCGACCCCCCTTCCTCTCTCCCTCTCTCTCCGTCTCTCCCCTCTCCCCCGCCCGCTCGCCCGCTGCTTCAGCAGCAGCAGTGCAGCTCACCGCTACCAATCGCGCTGGCGCCCGGCCCACCGCCCGCCGCGGGAAACACGGCCGCGCTGCCTCCTCCCGCCAGCAGGCCAGTACCACCCGGCACGCCGCACCGGGGCGGCGGGGGAGCTGCGGAGTGCCTGCGGGGACTTGGCGAACGCCCCGCTGTAAGACAGACGGCTCGGATCCCGCCTCTACGCCTCGGGAAATGCGGGCAGCCAAGAGAGGAAAGAGCCCGTCGGACGCGAGGCAGAGTTGGAGAAAGAAATGGGAAAAGCCTCGTTCTCTCCCTCTCCCCGTAGTCGGAAAAGTGGTTCGTTCCGCCTCCGGTGGGGGCGGAGCGGCCGCGGCGCCGCTGGAGAGAGCGGAGGTGGATGAGGAGGAAGAAAAGAGGCGGAGGAGGAGGGGGAGGAGGCGTCGCGGCTGTGGGACCGCCCTCGGCCTCGGCGGGAGGCGAGCTGCGGCCAGCCCCGCACACTGGCGGATGAGCCCTGCTCCGCTACTGACGGACTGGCGTGCTTAATGAGCTCCATCCTCCTTCGCAAACTGGGCGAGTGCGACTGTCCCCACGGGGCCCTTTGTGTGTCGCACTCCCCACGAGCTCTGTTAAAGAAGCCGTCCTCTTGCGGGCTTCTCGTCCCTTTTTGCTGCCGGCCCCAAAGCTGCCTGTGTTTCCCGGACACTCCCCAGCCACTTGCTTGATATCTTGACTTCCCCCAGCATACAACCACGCACGGTTGTGGGGTTTTTTTGTTTGGTTTTGGTGTTTTGTTGTTGTTGGTTTGGGTTTTTTTTTTATTTTTTTTTTCCTTAAGTCTGTAACAGAGTCCTTTCCTGCTACTTGGTTGCCACTAACGCCTGGGTTTGGCGGAGGTTTTCTTTGGTTTGGTTAACTGTTTATGTTCTAACCAGGACTGCTACTAATTCAGACTATGTTGCTCCCCTTGTCCTCTCCATATCTAGTCCCTCCTGGCTCGTTTACCAATCCACATTAAGCTTCCTCCTCACCTAGCATTTCAAGCCACTGTGCCCTCTTCTCCTGTTTCTGTCAGTTGATCTCCTTAATGAGTGCATCAGCCACTGCCAGCCTCCCCACAAAATACCTTTCTTCAAACTGAAGACTTCAAAACCAGATACAAACCCACTACCTTCTTTCTCATGGCCTGCCGGTCCTGTTGTACATAATTCTAATTCTGCATCAAAAATTAGCTTGCCTGTCAGCTCTCTGTGGCTTTAGCCCTATGCGATGGCCCCACACAGCAGCACCTGCAAGTCATAGTATGTCTGTGCCATACAATGGATGCCCAAACCAGCAGAAAGCTGTAGGAGTGGCAGAAGAAGTTACACTGTTTCACAGGGACGGACCTAGCCATTTTGTGCTCAAGTTTTCATCCTTGGTGTGTGGCCTGAAGCACAAGTTTTACAGTTCAGTTTTCTGCCAGTAGCCCTCTGTGCTACTTGAACATAAAGGTAAGTCCTTGTGAGAAGAATAATCTTACTCCTTTCAGTTTTGATACTGAAACTCAAGTCAGGCCCAAAACACCCACTGCAGTTGCCACAGAGCAAGTTGTGATCTGTTCTAGACTATCTCCTCCCTAAATGCAAAATGTTGCTTTATAAACTTTATCTGTAAAATTTCACACCATCTGTGTTAAGCAAGAACAAACTACAATTTTCTGATGGCTTAAACAAGTCAAATCTGTTTGATTTTCTTGAAGGTGGCAAAGTTCATATCCCCGACATCAACTTTCTCATAAAAAAAATAGAAAACCATCAATATAATAAGACAGATAAAAAACCTCCTTCCTATGTAAAAATGAACAACCATGAGGGCAAAAGTCCCCATCCCTGATGGTATTTAAAAGACATGTATATGCAGAACTTAGGAACATGGTTTAGTGGTTGCCTTGACAGTGCTGGGCTAATGGTAGGACTCGATGATCTTAGCTGTCATTTCCAACCTAAATAATTCTATGGTTCTGTGTATGAGGTGTATTTTTCAGTATGGGAGGAAGGAAAGGTGTATGTTTTACTATATGTATAGAGCAACAGTATTGTGCGTAAAGTATTTTTTGTGAATTAATGTAAAAAACAGTGTGTGGGACATTTTGGGCAGGTAAGCTAGCATTACTGGTTCAGAATTTTCCAAGTCTTTATATTGCCAAAACCTATCACGTCATTCAAATATGATGCTCTCTGTTTCCTTTCATATTATCACATAATTTATATTTTTGATTAGCTGAGGCCATTTTTCATATTAATTTTTGACTACTCATCAGGCAACAGCAGAGAGGACAGCCTCTTCACTCCATATTTTTGATCAAAAAACCCTCAACCATGCTGTTATTAAAAGAACTGCAACATAATAAAATCTGTATTTGTGAACCTGGGCAAAGAACTTATTTCATTTGGCACAAGACATTTAGAATAATTGCATGATGGAGAAGCAGAAAAACCACTGGTAAAAGCCAATTATAGAAATCAATCACAAACTAGAAATTAAGGTCTGAGTCTTTACCTGAGAGGGTGAAACTATTATGCAGCTTTTTACTTAAATTATTAGAAATTATTAGAAATTATTAGAAATTCAGTTTATACCTCGAAGGATATACCACTGACATGTTACTGCTATTGTCCACTTTTATAGGACATGGTGGGTTGGATTTTATTCACTCCCTTATGCTGTTGTTGTTTGACAGCATATACGTTTATATCTGGGTCTTGAAATCTCTCAGTCGAGATGTTTCAAAGAACCTTTCCTTTTGTGCAGTGAGGCGACCCGAAGGGGAATGGTAACCTTGTTACCAGTGTCCCTTATCCACCCTGCTGTGATTTTTGTCCACGGTCTCTCAAAATCATTTACCTGTTTGTTTTTCTTGATAACCTGAGCAAAGAATGTGCTGCCCCGAATCTGAGGACACGCACACCTCGATCTGGCTCTACCGTCACTCGGTCACTTTCATTTCCTACACGCACATTTGGGAACTCGGAACGCCTCAGGACGCGCCCGGGGCCGGCGGCGCGGGCGGTGTGTGCGGGGCTGCGCGCGCCGCCGGACCGCCGGCGTCACCTTCCGCCGCAGCCGGAAGTTGCCGTTGGGAAGGCGCCTGGCGCCGGCCGCGTCCCTGCTGGCGGGACCCGGGAACGGCGAGGCGCTTCCCGGCGCTTCCCGGCGCTTCCCGGCGCTTCCCGGCGCTTCCCGGCGCTTCCCGGCGCTTCCCGGCGGCCGCGCTCCTACCGGCTGCCAGGAGCGGCCTCGGGGTGCTGCTGCTGGAGCTCTGCTCTGACTTTGTTCCCTCAGCCCTTCCTGCCAGGTAAAGCGCCAAAGCCGCCGGCACGGCGTGCGCTCAGCCAGCGCCGCTCCGGGGCCAGCGGAGCGAAGGGATGCTGCTACTTTGGTTTTTAGCTTGCTTAAATTTTTTCAGCCTGCGTTAGTGGAAAGCTAGTGGTTCGTTCAGCCGCAACTAGTGAGCTTTTATAGGTTGCAGCACAGTGTGGTAGTTGCGCTTGGCTCTGTGTGTTTTAAATTAGTACATTCTGGTTAGATTTAGTTTGCTGGAGGGGACCTTAGAGATCCTCCAGTTCCATTCCTTTGCCCTGGGCAGGGACACCTCCTACTAGACCAGATTACTCAGAGCTCCATCCAGCCTGGTCATGAACACTGCCCGCGGTGGGGCATCCACAGCTTCTCTGGGCAACCTGTTCCAGTGCCTCACCACCCTCACAATAAAAAGTTTCTTCCCCACATCCAGTCTAAATCAATAGTCTTCATAAACTTAGTTAAACATACTCAGAAGTTCGTGAGGAGAGTATGACACAAGTTTTGTACTTAACACCCATTGAATGTATTACCTCCTCAAGCAAAAACTTCTTAAATGTTTGTTTGATTGAGGGGCTCTTATGAGCCACTCCATGCCCCGCGATTTTTTTTTTTCTAATTGAAACAGCACGCTTTTGGAGTGTATCCATAATACACTCGAAATTTTGGAGTGTGCTGATAAATTATGGATATGCATCTTAGAGAAATGTATATTCAAAATCATTAGCATTCCCAGAAAATAGTCATTAAGTATTCCCTGTTTCCCTCCCCCCACAAAAGCAATTAAAAGACTGCTTAAAAGTAATTTCAGAAGGTTCTAAAACTTCAAGGTGGTGTGGATGTGTCAGAGGAGATTTTACTTAAGTTTTGAGACAGATTTTTTTATGTTGCATCTATTTAGTTGCACCTTTTTTTTTTTTTTTTTTTTTTCTACTGTTCAGATTTTAGTATAAAGCCAAATATATTTTTTGGCAATATTAAGAAAAGGATGGTATGAAAAACTAGTTCCTTAGTGTTCAGAGCTATGTCTTAATGTGAAAATTTGGCACAATTGATAGAGGCATAATTTCCTATACCAGGATACCTCATTTCCTTTTTTATTGAAGTGATTAATCTTTGTTGAGTACAGTACTACAAGCACTTGGTCAAGATTTTCTTTCATGTTGAAGTTTTCAGTCTGTAAGTCACCAATGATTTAATGGAACTTAATATCTGCCTCGAAATTATATTACAGTCTATACTTTGAAAATGAGGTTTTCAACTATTTTCTCATGTGAGATGGAAAGAAAGCTATGTTGTTTTCCCTAGGAGTGTGAGTGACTGTTGCATGGCAGTTACTGTGTTTTGAGTCTGATGAACACGTGCACCAAGGTGAATTCTGATGCGTAGATGTTAAAAATCACAAAGGATACATCTAGCTATTCTATATGAATATACTGCTTTTCTGTAAAAACAAAACAAGCAAAAAACCCCAAACCAAAAACTCAGAGTTTTTAGAAATAAGGGGTTTTTTGCTGCACTTTCTGTTAAAATTATAGATTGTTGTGGGGAGCAGTAAAAGTAAGAAGACTTCTAGAAACTGTGAAGGCAGGACTCAGAAACAGAAAGAGCAGAGAACTTAGAGCTGGCTGCAGCTGCAACTGTTAGTGCAGTTAACAGTTATTTCATATCCTTGCTTCCTGTATTGTTTTGTCTTCTCTACTTTCAAGCTTTAGCTGCAACTAACTTCAGTTAACTGCTGCTAACTCTAAGTTCTCTGCTCTTTATGTTTCTGAGGCCTGCTTTCACAGCTTCTAAAAGTCTTTTCTACCTTTACTATTTCCCACAATTGAAGCAGAAATGCATTTTTGTCTTCTCCATATTTCTAGTGCAGCAACTGGAATGAGTAAGATCACTTTATATTAATATATTACACAAAATACTGCTATTGGAGACCACAATATAAAAAATACATTAAAGTAGTAGAGAACTTTGAAAGGAGGACCACAAGGTTGGTGAAAGCCTTAGAAGGAGTGGCTGAGGTCACTTGGTCTGTTCAGCCTGCAGGAGACTGAAGCGAGACCTCATTGCAGTTGCATCTTCCTCACAAGGTGAAATGAAGGGGCAGGCACTGATCCTTTATCTCTGGTGACCAGTGGCAGCCTGAAGCTGTGTCAGTGAGGTTTAGGTTGGATATTCAGAACAGGTTCTTCACCCAGAGGGTGGTTGGGCACTGGAACAGCTCCCCAGGGAAGCGGTCACAGCACCAGCCCAAGAGAGTTCAAGAAGCATTTGGACAGGGCTCTCAGGCACATGGTGTGACTCTTGGGGTGTCCAGTGCAGGGCCAGGAGTGGGACTTTGATGATTCTAATGGATGCCTTCCAACTCGCATATTCTATGATTCTGTGAACATGTGACTGCAAACAAGGGATCGTAAAAATAGAGTCTGGGTGAGTTTCCTGTTTTGGACTTTAATATGGATGTCCATCTGCTGTCATGTTCAAAAACAAACCTTTATGGCTCATTAATATTGACTGTTGAATACAGCTGATGTTTCATCTTACCTTGCTTTAATTAATGAAAAGACCTCATTAATGAGTTTGCTGTTCAACTTGACATAAACAGTGGATTTTTTTAAGGTCTGCGTTATAAATATGTTATCTATATTGATTTCTTTTTTATTGTAACACTAAGTTAATGTTTTTCTCTAAAGGTGAGTGGAGTTATAGTTCAATTTAGTATTCCTCTTGTATAATCCTAACTGTTGCTGATTTATCTAATACAATAAAAACATGTTCAAATAAAGGATTATAGGTTTGTAAAACACTCAGAAGACTTGCTGTGTTAAAGGCTGTTAACAGACAGCAGACCTAGTACATGCAATCATGCTGTATGCATTCATCTTCAATAGAACTATTTTGAAGAGAAATGGAATTTGTAATATTCTTACAAGATAGAGGATCTGCGTATGTGAACAAAATGTTTTTTAATGGTATTCTGAAAACCTTGGCAGGGGTTATTCTGCTATGTTACTATATATGTATAGATTAATCTACAGCATTTAAGCTTGGAGGACTAAAAGTACAATTCTTGTAGTTGTCTGAAACTGTGGAATTATAGTTGTAATTGTTCACATGATGTAGTGGTAACACTGTTTTCTATCTGCTTGTGAGTATTAACAAATGATTCTTTCATTATGTTGCCAAATAAACTAAAGCATGTCTCTATTACAGGTTCTAATGTTTTTATGATATGGAAGAATCATCTTGGAAGGTTGTTAAGTAAATGTATATACAGTCAATTGTTCATTCTCCAGAGTTTATAGTTTATGCAGCTTAAAAAGGTGCCTATTGGCCATCATGAGTTCATCCTCTCCAGTCAACTACTCTGTCACTGAAGCTAGAAGGTGAGCTTCATTTCTGTATTTTTAAGTCTAGTAATATAGTTTCTGTTTTTGTGATTTGTTTTCTAGATCCCTGAAATTACGTAATTCAGACTGGCAAAGAACCAGATACAGTATGATATATGCAAGCTATGGCATAAAAATACAGTTGTTTGATCCTAGAATTATGGAATGGCCAGGGTTGGAACAGACCTTGAAGATCATTGAATTCCAGCCGTCTGCTCTGGACGGGGTCACCTTTCACTAGATAAGATTGCTCAGAACGCCATTCACCTTGGCCTTGAGCCAACTGCAGGAATGTGGCATCCACAGCTTCTCTGAGCAACCTGTTCCAGTGCCTCACCACCCTCACAGTAAAGGGTTTTTCTAATATCTAATCTAAATCTACTCTCCTTTTGTTTAAAGCCATTCCCCTTTGTCCTGTCACTACATGCTCTTGTAAAGAGTGTCTCTCCATCTTTCTTGTGGACTCCCGTCAGGTGCTGGAAGGCCACAATTAGGTCACCCTGAAGCATTCTCTTTCCCAGGGTGAACAAACACAACTCCTGTAGCCTTTCACCAATTCATTTCAGAAAAGGTGCTCTATCCCTCTAATCAACTTCTTGGGCCTCCTCTGGACATTCTTCAACAAAGCCATGTCCTTCCTGTGCTGAGGACTCCAGAGCTGGATGCAGCACTGCAGGTGGGGTCTCAGCAGAGCAGAGCAGAGGGGCAGAATCCCCTCCCTCCCCTGCTGCCCACAGGGCTCTGGATGCAGCCCAGGACATGTTTGGCTTTCTGGGTTGTGAGTGCTCATGGCTGGGTCATGTCCAGCCTCTCATCCCCTGGGACCCCAAAGTCCTTTTGGGCCAGGCAGATCTCCATCTGTTCATCCCCCAGCCTGTGTTGGTACAGGGGTTTGCCCTGACCCAGGTGCAGCACCTTGTACTTGGTCTTGGTAAGCCTCCTGAGATTGCTGTGGGCCCGCTTCTTGAGCTTGTTCAGATCTCCTTGGATGGCATCCTGTCCTTCAGGTGTGGCAGCAGCATCACTCAGCTCAGTGTCATCAGCAGACTTGTTCAGAGAACAGTCAATCCCTTTGTCTGTCATTAATGAAGATACTAAATAACACTGGTCCCAGTATGGATCCTGAGGGGCACCACATGTCACTGATATCCTTTGGGACTCTGAGCCATTAATCATTATCCTCTGGATGCTACTGTTCAACTATTCTCATATCCACCAGTAATGAATCCACTCATCAAATCCATCTTTCTGATTTGGAGAGAAGGGTGTTGTGCAGGACCGTGTCAAAGGCTTTACAGAAGCCCAGATAAATGCCATCTTGTAGCCCTTCCTTTGTCCATTGATGGTGTCATGTTATCAGATGATAAATTTTCTACACCTGGTGAGCTAACACAATGCTTATTTTCCTAAAACCATTGGCCTGTGGAACTGCACAAGGTCCACTGTGTAAGAATGAGAACTGGAAGTTCACCAGCCCCAGTGCCGTGCCAGCTTGACTATGTCAGCTGTAACACTGGGGTCCCTGACCACTATGGACTACCAGAGAGACACCCAGGACAGAAGAATACATGTGTAAAGGAGAGGGAGAATACTTAAATGATAGTGGGGAAATGATTATCATCTGTATTTTTATTTTGGGACAATCAATGAATATATGTATGTAAAATACAGTGTATAAACAGAAAGCAACCACATAGTGCATCTGGCTGAATAAAGAATGCCTGCCTCTTATGCTACATTGCTGCTAAGGAGTTTTTTATTTTACTGAATTTTTGGTAGCAGTTACTCCATCTTTGCAGGTGTACATACTGGCCATCTGATGTGCAAGAATTCTCACAGGGGCATAGGAGACACGACAGAGGTAGTTTCTGTCTCCATTTGGCAACAATGTTGTGGAGTTCCAGAATGATTTTCTGCAATAGCTGTGGGGGTAGAGGTTGGTTATAAGTCTTGCACATGCCTCTTACTTTTTTAAATCTGATAGGTGTTTGATCTTTGGCACAATTAGTCACACTATTTGTCACTATTTAAAATCTGATTGCAAAAACTTGCTGATTGTATAGAAATAGGAAAATTCAGTAAATAGGTACTTTGGTTAGGAAGTCAGGCTAGGAAGTCAGTCCTCAACTGCAGAAGTTTAGCATAATTACACTGTTATGTAGTAAATGAAAGAAAGTTTCTCTGATACAAAATTACTCTAAATTTTCAGGCAAATACGGAAGAAAAGCTAATGAAAACTATTTCTCTGTGATGTTCTTTGTTGACTGTAATTAGCTGACTTGTGAAGTGAATATGAATTTTTGAATGTTCTGTGATGTAGAACTCAAAAGCTGTTTCACCTGGTCATATGCTTTCTTAAAGAGTTTTAAAGTACTACCAAAAATGGTGTCTTAGATAAAAACTCTAAGTTGATAAATATGTATTTTCATTCAAAACCAATGATCAATGAACTATTAATATGTGAAAATGGAAGTGCAAAGCAGTCTCTGACTTCCTCTTAGACTGCAAATCATGCATGATTTGAAACTTTCCAGGGATTTTGCCTGATCTGTGACTTAAGCTTCCAAGAATTCTTGGCTTGTAGCACATTCACCGGTAAATGAATGTGGAAGGAAGACTCTTTACAAGAGTGAAGCTTTCATAAAGTATTTAATGCATGTGCTGATGATGCTGTAAGGATTAAAGAAAATACCACAGAAGTAAGATGGCTAATTAAGGATAATTTCTATTTTATTTGAAAATTTTTAAGTAGACAAATAAAATAGTGAAGTGGTAGCATAATAATATTCTGTCAGTTTTCTTGTCTTTTTTTTAAGTTGCTGATTTGGTTCTATACTAAGAACAAAAATAAGCTTTTCTGCTTTATATTTTTAATAATAATATTGTAAATTTAGAAGCTGTGCATAAAAAGTTATTTTTAATGCTTTTTTTCCCCAGTACTTACTGTTGTGCTGTTTGTCTTCATGCTCTTATGCACATTTTTCTTTTCTATAGTATCCCTAATTTGCTATTGTGGTATCATGTAACTTGTTTGTGGTGGTGTTTTTTTCCCACTACTGGTCCAGTTAAGCACATAGTTAAATTCTTCTCTGAATATGTTTTATTGTGCGGGTATCTCCAGTGTGCTCTTGGTGGTTTGTTTGTTTGTTTTTGTTTTGTTTTGGTTTTGTTTTTTTCTGGATAATTAATAGAAGAGTTGAAAGGAAGAGCCTTATTTAAAGCTGATCGCCATAAAACCCAAGGTAATTTCCTTAAAGATTTGAATGTGTTTCTTTTTCATTACTTCACAAAAAGTAACTGTTCCCTTGCTTTCATTCCATGTGCTCCCTTTGCAAGAAGTATTAAATATCATGAGGCTTAAGTAAGTAGAATGACCTCCCAGCTGCCCACACACTATCAAAATGGTTACCATTTTCTTAATCCTTGTTCTTTGTCCCTTGCTAGGGATCTAGCTTTCAGTTTGGGTCCTCTTTTTCCCCCTAGCTTGTGCTTTGTTAACCTTCGTGCCACCAGGTTTTTGTGTATCTTTAGTTGAGACTTCTTGTATCATCTTTGAATAAGATAACCTGCCTTTCATCTCTGTTTTCCCCAGCCATGGAAAAATAAAGGTCTACCAAACCTATTACGTGATGTTCACAAACGATCTTTTATACAGTTTACAGGTGCTCTTGATGCCGAATTGAGTTTTGCCTTTTTTTTCTTTTATATGTTTTCTTTATTCTTTACATTCTACATTCTTTCTTTATGTATTTGTAGCTCTGTAGCCTATCATAGTATTCATAGCTAGCATTTTACCTACCGTGATAGAAAGACAAAATAAATTCCCCAGTGGCTCCAGCCTGGGGTTAGATTTTTGGGGACACCAAGGTTGAAACTAGCTCTCTGAGATACATTTTCATAAACAAAGTTTAGTGCTATCTAAATGGGGGGGGGGGGAATTCAAAGAAAGTTGAACTGGGAGGAAATTACCTTACCACTTACATCTCTAATTGGGGATTTTTGCCAGATATGCTAATTTGCTAAATATAAAAATTGTATATGTGTTAATGCTACATGTGCATCTTCAATGTTTTCCACCTGGCAAGTTGTGCACCTAAGGATCCTTATAAAGGTAGACCCTTTTTATCACCTGTGTCTGGCTCATGATTTTAGGACGAGTAAAAAGGCGTCACTCTCACTTTTCAGATTCTTCTTACTTTCTTCATGACTTAGCACCATATTTTCTTGCTGCATTAGCAAAGAGTTGCTTAAAATAATATATGATTTTACTTACCTGATCGTTTGCTCTTTGAGATGTGTTGGTTCCTCTGGGTATGGGTTTTATAGTAAATACTGAAAGCTAGTAATGTGCCAGTCGTTTTCTTGCAGTATAAGTGGGTTTTAATGATCCTTGTCTCCTACATTTTTAAAAAATATAAAATGTGTTAAGTACATGGCACCCGGTGGAACAATTACTGATGACATACAATTATTCTGATCACACAGATGAAGTCCACCTTGTTTTTAAATGCAGATTTGACAGAGTTCATTAAATTATAAAATACTTATAGGTTGCAGCTAAAAACCTGAAATTTCATAATTTATTGTTATTAATGTCTTTAAAGGCTACATTTAATCTAGAATACTGTTCCCCTTGTCGATGTCATTTGTGTTAGTCAGCTTATGTGAGAAAACATATATCATCAGGTAAAGGTTTTAGTTGTGAAAAATGTTAGTGGTGCCTGTGCATAAATCAAGGAGTAAAGTGACAATCTTACTTTATTTGGAAAAACCCAGTATACTGGAATTTATTAAACTGTTCTTTCTGTAATTAATACCTAAGACTTTATGTAGACCAAGGTAAGCTACTTTAGTATTTTCAGCTCTTCATGAAATGATGCCAATTTTTTGTTTATTTTAATCATGTTTGTTTTTACAGTTCAATTCATATTTAGTGGCCTCGATGACTTTCACTTTTGTGTGGAGTGACTGATTATTACAGCCATTCTTACATAGTTTTAATAATTTGAAAAACAACGTCTATCCAATAATGTGAACACTGGTTTCAGCTCCTGAACTACTTTCAGTTGTCCACTTTGAAGTTATAATAATTGATTGTAAGATTATTAATCTAGTTAATTAAATCTGTATTTTTATACTGATTTTTTACTCTCTCCATAAAGGCTTGTTTTGATTATTTTGATATTGCTTGTGATGCTCAGAGGCAAATCCTGTTACCTGCCAAGTAGATTTTCTTTTGGCTGAAAAAGTAGTGGAAATAACATAACAGACTAGAACTTTAGTTTGTATTTTGTTTCTGATCAATTGTTTATCTCTAATTTAGATGTATATATTTTTGACGAAAAATGTGAAAGGGAGAAATTTATTCCATATTTATGCATTTGTTTTATGACAATGATGTTTTTGAGACAGTTATCCATGTTAAAAAATGAGCCTTACAGAAGAGATAAACAGAAACTTGCTAGTCATTTTAATATATGTTATTGAAATTATGTTTTTAAGCATCCTGGAAGTTTATTGGTTCAATAATAAAAACAGTGAAAAATAATTAAAAACATGCTTAAATTGACTTAGGGAAATTACAAGTGAATATCTGATAATAGTCCCTTCTTCTACATCTCTCATAGTTTGAATAATAAGCAACAGTAGGCATAGTTTTACTTAAGTGAATGTGTAGAGCTTTGGACCCAGAATGTGATAGTTGAAATAAGGGAGCATTAAAACTTAAAAGGAATGTTTATGATTTTTTAAAACAATATTTTTCAGCTTACATAATGAGGAATATGAGTTACTACAGAAGAGCAATGAATCAGAATTGGATGCTGTTTTAGTTCTGAGATGGAAACTTCTTCAAGCTAAAAAAGAGAATTTGGACTTAACTATTCAACACAATCAAGAAGTAAGGACTTCTTTTTCATTTAGCTTATTTTTCTCTTGTAATAAATGTCATCTTGTTTCATTGAAATAATACTCTCACATACTGGATCAAAAACATAGTCAGCTGGAAAATATCAAGAAAGATGTCACTGTATAGACTTCTCATACCTGTTCATAGATACTGTTAGTACCTCTGCTGTCATCGTTAATAGTTAAAGGTGTGGTAGGTAACTCGAGGACTTCTTAACAGCAAAGTGCAGAAGAATCTTGTGCACCCTGAGCTCAATATAAGATATGGTTTGTTTGTTTTAATCTAGATAGTTCCATGGATCCATTTTTTTGCAATCACACCACAGCTGATAAGCCAGTTGGAAAATAACATAACTGAAGCACAAGAGCAAGTCATTGTGGGAGAAGCTGGCATTTCTTAAATTGGGTACATATCCAGACAATAAATGTACATGGAACAACAAACTTGATTTATTTGCTGTATTTAGCCAAAACCAGATGAATGGGCACCCATGTCACCTGCTCCTGGCAGACTGTGTAGAGCAGAATTGCTACCTATTGTAGTAATAATACTTCTTCAGAAGCATAGTTTAAACCAGATTATCAGCTGCCCGATTTGCATTAGCAAATGTGGGAGGTGTGCCTAGCAGCAATATACTGAAATTGATTACAACTTAACATTCACCTTTTGCTGTTTATTAGTGAGAAAACTGATATTCAAACTCAAGAAAAGATTAATTGAGTATATTGTTAATGCTACTACGTTTCAGTACTAGTTTGCTCCAACAATGTCAAGGAAATCCTTTGTAGTGTGGGTGATTTCCCATGTATGAACTCATTAACAGGAATGTTGCTACTTTGTAGATGTTCTGAAGGAAGATGTATTTTTCTTTCCACCTTCTTGTGTTGAAATATATTAAACTTGATTTTCTGCATCCACTTTTTGGCAGCAAAGATTGCTTCTTAGCCTGTATAAGATCCCTTTTGGAAGTGTTTTCTATTCTTAGTTTGTTGTATGTTATCATTAATGGCATCTGTTTGACTACTGAGCATTATTGGACTGAATTTTATTCTTACATGTGTATTTGTGAGTTACTAGATGTCTGATAACCTAGTATCCCAATATGACTGTTTTACTGCATATTACCAGAAAATTGTCCGGAATATAATGTTTCTCTTGTAGCATTTTTTTCTCTGAGGTGCAGGAAGATGGCAGTAATGTATGTTTAATTTTTTTAAGGTAGTATGTTTTTTGAAAAATGGAGAGGTATATTTAAGGTACATGAAATTCATCTAGGAAAAGGATCAGTTTGCAAAAACCAGTGAAGTATCAAAATGTGTGTAAACATGCAGTTGCAAGATTGTATTTCAAATTCAAGTGGAATAATGGCAATTGTGAATGTGATTCCAAGTATCTTTTAAAAATGTTCTGTAGGTGTATTTCTGTAACATGTTGCACTTTTTCAAGGGAACATTGTTAGCAGTTTTTTGAAATTTATTTTCTAGGTATCCAACTATGAAAAACAGATAATCAAATTACGCTCAGAATTTGAGAGAGGAGAGGCTGTTCGTCAAGGTCTGGAGTATGAATTGGCAGTTGCCAGAAAAGGTGCCCATCTGAAAATGTGTACTGCAGAGGAAGAATTAAGTGATGCAAAAAACAAACTTGTGGAACTGCAAGGTAGGTTTCAAAGAAGTAAAAATGGAATAAAGGCTAAGTCTGTTTCATGTCACTAAGGTAAGCTGGAAGCAGGGACTTAATTAAATTTTCTTGTAACTGCTGTTTTTCTTGAATCTTTCTTATCTTCCCATCTCTTATCCATCTGCTCTTGAAAAAAAAGAGTCCACAAAACTCTTACTCTATCATGTGTGGATTAAAACTAACTGGCTAAACCTTTCAATCCTTCTTTCCTCTTGCCCATCACCTTCTGTTGTTTCTTCCTTCAGTGCTGTCTGTGTACAGTATTGTAATCATGGTGGCCATCTTTACATCCAGGTTATCTCTGTGTCTAGTAGTTCTTCCTTTTCCATTTCAGAGGGAAAAAGAAAAGAAGAAAAAAGAATAGAAAAAATTAATTCCTGCTTATTTGTTTGCACTATTTCCAGCAGCTTTTTTCCAGAAGTTCTCATCATACATCTGTTTTCTTTCATCTTTTCAAATGTTTCAAGCTTTTCATTGTTCATGTCTGGTTTATTTTCTTCTCATTGTTTTTGTTTTTTATAGTAATAGTGTATTGTCACAGTAGTATGTGGAAGGGAAGGTTTTTACCTTGACTTTTTATTTCCTACTACTTTTGTATTCAGAAACTCAGATTTTCCAGACTTCCTACTCCTCAAAAAGAGAGATTTCTCATACTTACAAAGGAGGTGAGATGCATTTTTAGTTGCCTAAAGTAGTATATCTATTTAATCTAGTACAGGAGATGTATCTGTGAGTTTGATGGAGCTGTTGATATTCAATGAAGAGTTTGGAGTACTCCTTGAAGATTTTAACTTTCCAAGAACTGAAACAGTCTGGATTTTGCAAGTACTTAAAGTAAAAAGTATTTTTAACATACTTGGAAAGCTGAACTTTCACTCCTTTGGAGAACAAATGAATAATCAAAAATCTTAGGGATTGCAAACCCATGAAAAATAATGAATCTTGTGGATAGCAATCTGGAAGAAGGCATTTTTTCCCCTTTGGAAATTTCTCTATGATTACAAATGGAAGATTTGAACTGCTAGTTTCTCACTTAGAGCAGTTACGTTTCTTTCCATGTGTGCTACTTTCCTTGCCAGTGTAAGAGTTATGCCATGCAGGTACTGAGAGGCAGGACTCAAAAGGGACTGATGCTGCTGGAACCACAGCGCAGTGAACCCAATCTGCTGAGCTGCCTTGTCACTTTCCAGAATGGAATGTAACATGTGGTGAGGTGACTGGAGAACTAAAAGAGAATAGGAGAGGCTTTGCAGAGTGTGTGTGTTAGTTTCTTTCAATACCATAGTCAATAATCAGTAGTCTGTCAATTGACAATAAATTCCATTGGCTGAAATTTCTCAAACTTTTTATGTCTGTGATAAGTGCCAAAGAAACCAAAGTATAATTTGCTGCTTAATTTTTAGCAATTAATAATTTTCTGCTTCTTTTCCTTTGCCACTTGGAGCTTTTCTCACCTCACATGGTGCCTTGAAATGACCCCAGCATTTCTCCTCAGTCAGAATGCTTCATTTGTGCCTTGTACTCTTCAGTGTTTTCTCCAGATTTTTTTCTGCTATTTTTATTCAGGGTTGACTTTCTGCCATCTGATAATCCTTTCCTATCATTGTGTCCACTGATTCTCTGTGTCATCTTAATGTGTTCTCTTAATTTCATTATTTTCTGACTAGGAAGAAATGTCAGAAAACTGGGATGGATTTGAAATAAAATCCTGTTGCAAATGCTGGTGCAGCTAGTTGTATTCAGTAAAATGAAAAGCCATTGTAAATTATTTCCTCCTATAAAGCTGCTTACAGGTTACAAAGGTTTCCATGACATTTAAGCTTTCACAGAAGGGTGCGTACAATGTTCCCCATCTTAGGTCATTTGTGGTCTGAAGATTTACATCTCTTGAGAGGAGCAGTTAAGTTTCCATGGAAAAGCTGAGTCTTTGCCTGGTAACCCAACCTGCCTTAGGTTTATCTACAGTCTCTTTTATTGAACAGGTTCCTATCTTTACTGTTATTTAAACTGAGCTCAAATTTAATTGATACAGACTAATACATATATCAAAAATTACATTTAGAAATAAACCAGCAAAATGTAGAAATCTGAAAATAAGCCCTCCATTCTATAAAGATGTCATTTCACAGAATCACAGAATATGCTGATTCAGAAGGGGCCCAAGTTATCTCAGGTCTTCATGCTTTTCCAGGAGAGTGTTTTAATTTTTAAAAATCTCTCGAACATTCCTATGTTCTTGTGGGAAAGATGTGATAAGAACACAAAATTTTCTATTTTCTTCTTAGTGAAGATGGTGTATCAAAATATACAGAAGAACTGATGATCATTATGTGTTTGGGTTGGTTTGTTTTTTTTCTGGGTATGTTTTGTCATGCTGCTTCTACCTTTTTTCTTTCTCTTTTTCTATAAACAATAGTGTTCAATGAAAACCTTCAGCAGAAAGTGATGGAGACTGAGAAAACGTTCCATAATGCTCAACAGAAGTGGGAAGAAGAACAGCAAAGACTTGCAAGGGCGAAGGATGATATCAGCAGAATTTATAACAATGAATATATATTCCTTCTTAAGGAAAGAAACGAAGTAGAAACGATTTTACTGGTATGGTGTATTAATAGTTGGAAAGTTGCATGAGATAATGGCTGGAACTTTTTTGGTGTGAAGTGTGTAGTGGGTTGAAGTCTTTCTGATGTAGGAAAAAATCCCCGAAGTATCTAAATGCTGCAGAATATTTCTGAAGAATGTAGCCTTATTAAGTTACACTTGATCTGTCACAGTCTTTCTTGCTTTGATGAAATGTGCTAGGGCTAAATTTGGTGGTAAATGCCTAAATCAAGTTACCAGTGCACAGTCCATTTGTATGTCATGCAATACTGAATAAGTAAAATCAGGGACATCTAATACCCACTGATTTAATTTCCTTGTTACTTCCCCCAGTCTGATGTCCAATAGCCTGTGTATGTGAAAATAGATTGTATAATATGAGGACCACATACTTTCAGGGAACCTGAACAGTGACGATAGGATTTCCAGCTGTGCATTTTATGTTACTCACTCCATACCACATACAAAAAGTAAGCATTTTTGGAAATTCTGCCATTTGGTTAAATAAAAATCACCTAATACTAAGAGAAGGCCTTATAACCTGTTTTAGAATGTGGGGTTTGGTTCTATAGTAATTCATTTCATTGTATTTCCTGATTTATACTGGTATTTATATATCCTTTGGGTGTTAAATGTGTAAGAAGTAATAAAAGCACAAACTTGTTTTTACACCTTTTTTTTGACAGTCAAGCTACTCAATGTGTAGAAATATGTTTAGAAGAAATCATGTAGCGTTATGGTGTGGAAGTGCTGAGTGAACATACCTAACTTTTGTGTACTCCACAGGGACACAAGCAATTACAGCACTGTACTTCAATTATACTTTCGTCTTTTTAAATGACAAGTTACATATGTTGTATCTTAGCTGTGTAAGAACAGTATTTGATGAAAAACCAGAATGTATTCAGCTGTAGTTATTCTTCATAAAAAGAAGTGTATACATAAGGCTGATAGACATTTGCATTGCATGATGTATGCTGAAAACAGATTGCTGCTAAAAGATTAACTTTTTAATATATTTTCTTCCTTTGTAATCCCTTCTAAAATGTGACAGACTTGTCTCAATTGGGATAGGCATTGGTAGAATGCAGTAGAAAATTTTCTGGTTACTTTCTTCCCACCTGGTCAGCGCCAAGCCTGGCACAGTACCAGTCTTCCCAAATGACACTAAACTAAACCTGGCAGCTTGATAGCCAAATTCTGACAGCAAACATACCTGTTGTAGTATATTATGATGCTGTTGGTCAGATTCTATATGGCACCTGTAGAAGCAGCTCACAAAACAAAACAGCGCAGAGACACTCCCTTAATTACGTGTATTTCAAAAGTATAGTGTACTGACTGTTCAGCGGTTTGAAGGGAAGATGTGGAAGGAGTGGTGCAGTAATGACACCTGTAGTAAAAATCAGGTAGTGTGTGGATAAATAGTGTTTCTGTGCAAGGACTGCAAAAGGAGGGGCATTTTATTAATGACAAAGAGACTTGATAGTGGGAAAGGATCCCCCTGTCTGGTTTGAATTTTTTCTGAATGAAGGATAAAAAAGAAATTCCCTCATCTGCTCAGTATTTTTGTAGATACGTTGAACAGTGCTTTGAGAGACTAATTGGGAGAGCTGTAAATAAGGAGAAAGAGAAGGTTTCAGACAAAAATATGTGAGTTCATTGACTGGTGATACCCTAAGGTCCTTCTCAAACAAACAGAAGCCTGAGTGAGTTTTCATTCAAAGTCAATACTTAAAAAACTAAGGTTAGGTTTAGGCTATGAGGAAACTTAATCTTAGACACAATTTTCTTATTAAGTTGCCAGGTAAAGCAGGCTAAGAGTGGCACTTTGGCTCTGTGTTCTGGCTAAGAGTAGACTTAAGTTGAGGACAGTTTGGAACAGACCTGTCATCTCTTGTATATAGTGTTTAGAAGTGTGTTTAATACTGTATGAAAAGAATGATGTTTTAAGAAGTATTCTCTACTCTTAGAAGTAATGTTTTTCATCAGATCAAAAGGAACAGTGAATTGCTCAGGTCATTGTGTTCTCTGTCAATGTATGTTGATTCAGAAGAGGAATGTGATTTGTAGAAGCGGGTTTGGTTGGAAGAGTGTACTAAAGCTACATAGTTGTTCACTCCTAAAGTAAATGCGGTTCACTACTAGGTGTCAACTTCTAGTGTGCTTTGAATCATAAAAATTTTTGAATTTAGTTCAATTGCAAAATGGTTCTGTTTTTCTGCTGTGTTTTTGTAGTGTTCTCTTGCCCATTACCCTAGTTATAGTTACATATAAAATTCTGGGAAATAAAAAATATATATACATAAATTTTAAATCTGGACTTGTCTGTCTTAGTTGTTTGAAAGCTTAACTGATTTAACTATAAATATCAGATGGGTCTAGGTTTGTAAACTAAAACTCCAAATGTGTCTTTTGTGTTGCGTATTTACAGTCCTGTTTTAAATAATTTATAGTTATTTTGAGTTATGAGGTGAAGACTAAATAGAGTGGTCTTAATATGTATGTAGAAGCAAGAGTCTAAGTATGTATGGCAAATTCTGGGTTCCAAACCTGCACTTTGTGAATTACAAGTCTGAACTTAGCTATAAAAATACTGATGTAGGCATAGAAATGAAGTCAGTTCAATCTACTAAAATGTGTCTTTATGATACGGAGTAAAAGTAATCCTCTCTGCTTTTTAACAGACAAAGGTTTGTATTGTGCTATATTGAGTGTGCTTAGCATAGTGTTTGGTACATGGTAAAAGATGTTGGAGTTCAATAGTAAGTGCAATAGCATCACCTTGTGGTGAGTCAGAATATAGTATTCCTTCAAAGAAGAACTCCATTTTTCCTTAGACTACTTGTGAAATTGTGTTGTTTATACAGACGTTAAACCAACCGACCAGCCATGATTTTGATAAACAAATATGTATAGTGTGTATATGACATGTACATACACATGTATATATAAAGGTGTTTTCTTTTTTAGCATGGTGAAGTATGTTTCTTTCTGAACCTTCCAAGAGCAGGCAACTGCTGGAACAGTCTGACGTAGTCATACCATGTCTGAAAAGTTCAGAGACTTTAAGATTCTGAAATCATGTTGACTTGTTTAATAAGATTGATATATTATTCATGTCAGTTTTTGTCTGCTAGTGTTATCTACATTTCCAGCATAAAATATTTTGAAGTCTTGATGTAGTATTTTTCCAGGAAACTATGTATTATTTCTTTCATGTGCACTTTTCACAGCTCATTTCTCTTAATATGTGGAAGATAAATCTGAATGGAAATATTTCTATATCTTTCCAATATGGAGAAGATGAGAGTAGTTGTAAATTTGAGTAAAAGTTTTTTTTTTTTTGCTTGCTGATGGAAAGAAACCTCTTCATTGTCTTGGTATTACAGGCAAAATTAGAGGATTACCTTAAATTTAATCCATATCCAGGTAGGCTGTTTTTGCAATATTTTGATTTACTGAGGTTCCTGTTTTTCAATTCACTTGTTTCACAGGCATGCTTCTTGTTACCTTTTCAGAGATTGCCAAAAAATTGTGTCATAGTGCCTCCACATGAAAAAAGAGAAAATTAATTAATTTTTTTCAGTTACTAGTTGGTAATAACGGAGTGGCACCAGGTGTTAATAAGGGAGTCATGAATCCCTTAGTGTCGTTTAAGTTGCCAAAAATTTCTACATTCAGTCATGAAAAACTTCTAAAATTTGTTTTAAACTTTGGAAAAGACTCATATTTCTTTGATCTTCATGTATAAACATGGTTCTGTCAAATTTTGATCTTCTGAAGAATCATTCTTTATGAATAATTCATTTTCTTTTCCTTCTCCTCCCTGCTCTGCAGATGCCTTATGATTAGTAATTTTCAGGAACAAGATTATGTGATGTAAGAGTAATAGCAGAATTTGTAGACCAGGTTTATTTCACAAAATGTCTCTTGCCACGATAGGAATAAATGAACAGGAGGACTTACGGTAATCTTTCTGTGTTTTGTGCAAAAAGTAATTGGCTCTCCAAAGGTCCTTCAGTTAAGTCACTGGATTTGTAACTTGTTTCTGGTGCTAGTTATGGAAAAGCTTACTCCTGTCCACTAGACCAAAGCTATTCTTTTTTGACACTTCTGGAATCTCCCAACTTAAATATGAACTAGGCTACTGGGGACTCATTATTTGGCTACTTTCCTCTGTGTCTGGTGTGCCACGAATGAGGGTTTTGTAGTAGTGACTCCACAGAGCTGCTGAATCCAATAGTGTTAGTAATTACACCAGCCTGTAGCTTGGTTCAACTTCCAAATGCAGAAATTGTGGTGGGGAACTGCTTAGTTATTTTATCTTTCCAAGAACTTCATAGTTCACATAGCCAATTTTTTAATTAGACAGAAAAGTCCTCAGAATAGTAGAAATTAAGAATATTTAATCTATGGGAATAATATTCAACAAATGCCTGGTTATTTGATTTGAAATTCCAACAGTTAAAATAATAGCAAAGTAAAACTTCTGTCTATGTATCATTTTATCAAATGCACTTAACTGTTTCCTTCTCCATCACTGCCATTGAGCTGTGAGAGAGAACAGATTGGAGAAGCAGCCCTGTACTTCTTTAGAGAAAGATTTCCTGTGGAGAATTAGCTCTTATTTTAGTATTGCGGAAGGTCATGTGTGTAGTGAGTTGTGAATCAACACATGTTACCTGGTGGTGAATGAAGAACGTGTCTGTTGTTGGGTAAATGGTTGACATGTGCCAATGTATTAGATTTTAATCACCTGTTCTGATGCAGTCTTTCCTCTTTTGATCTCTCTACTTTATCTTAGCAAAAGTAACTCTTAATGCCTTTTTTTTTTCTAGGAGCTGAATAATGAACTGCAAAATATACGCAAGAAATTGAGAGATGTGGAGGTGGAACACAGCGGCTGTAATGAGATGCTGAGATGCCAGGCCAATGAACTTAAATGCAGGACTGAACGAGAGAAGAAACTTAAAAAGGAACTTGAGGTGAGGCTTTTTGACTATTGCTATTAGTCTCAACAAGCACTGACACTGAGCCATTTCATTTTTGAGGGATGGAACCTTCCAGTTGGGCTGGAATTCTGTGTACTTGATGAACAAAATGTTGAACATCTGTTTTGCAGAAAAGGTTGAACAGGTGAATGCCACTTTTATTGTAGGCCTGACTGCTCATGTTTAAACAGCAGATAGGAAAAGGTTTATGTAAGTGTGAAAACAAGGCTAACTTTACTTTATGAAATCTAAAGTCTGAATTTGTCTATCTTCTTATATTTTTGGTTTATTGGAATTCTGGTGGAGAATCTGCTGGAGCTGCAAAAAAGATCTGCTAGGTGAAAAAGTAGAATATAGGAAGATCACAGTGGTCTTACAGCAGTCCCCTCCTGTCTGGAATTAGTTACTGTAGGTTCAGTTTTCCTCTCTGTTGGGTGACACACATAGTTGAGAAGTCTCTAGTCTTTGAGAATAATATCTTGTAAATGTGCTCTTTACACTAAACAGCTAATTTCCTCCTTAGTTTCAATATTTTATTTGTCCACTGATAGGCTTTATAGTTGTTATGTTAACTGTTTTTACAGTCTGGACCAAGATTTTCTTGGTAGAACATTTGTTGTTGCAGAAAAGCATAGTGAGTGGACAGTTCTTTATCCTGATGTATGTTTTCTACTAAAGGCATCTTTAAATATTTTCTGCAATGAATTTAAAAGAACTGTCGCTTCTTAGATACAGTGAAACTTTAAAGGAACAAGGGACATAGTTTTCAGCTGTGTTTTTTTTTGTTGTTGTTGTTTTTTCTCTTAAAGGCAAAAGAGATGTTTTGAGCATTGATTTTTAGGTAGGTAGAGTCCTGCATTAAAGATGAAGCAGAAAAGAAAATTCCTACAGGGAAGATCAAAGCTCATCAACTAAAAACACTGACTTATTGACCAACAAGGTAGACCTTTGTGTCCTCAAAGAATTCTACAGGAAATCTATTGTCATGTATTTTGAGCTGCATTTATTGGCCTAGGTGGATTTGCCTTCAGTTGGAAAGTGTTGCATACTGTGAAGTTCCAATAGCCCTTTTATAAAACACCAAGTTTTGCTTTCCAGTGCTTGAATAATGACTCTTCGTGTGATTTCATGGCTTTTTGTATACTAACAGAGAAGTCATGAGCTGAAAGGAGGAGGAACAAGGCAGCAAATTGTTTATCTTTGAAAATATTTTTGTTGAATATACACACCATCTGTAATTGAAAAGAAAGGATGCAGTTCCTTAAAAATGTATGATTGCTATACCCTGATGATGGTCTTATCAGGGAAATGCTACCTACTAACCACAATCAGAAATCTTTTTTCTGGTTCTAAGTTTTTGTTAAACTATTTTCTGAATATCTTAATCGTACATATTCAAGAAAACACATTCAATGAGTCTTGTGGTACTTATTGATATGGATAGTTATTTAAGCAGTGATTAAGCACCTACAATACAAGGACTTACAAAAAGGGCCTACAATAACCTTGTAGATGGTGATTCTAGCACTTCCCTGGGCAGACTCCTCCTATGCTTTGCAAGCCTTGCCATGAGGAATTTTTTCTCATATCCAATGTAAACTTCCACTGGTACAAGTTGAGGCCACTTCCTCTCATTCTGTCACTTGTTACCTGTGGAAGGAGGCTGATGTACCTGGCTATGGCCTCCTTTCAGCCAGTTGTAAAGAGTGATAAGGTCACCCCTGAGCCTCCTTATCTTCAGGCTGAACACTGCCAGCTCTCTCAGCCACTCCTTACAGGACTTGTGCACCAGACTCTTCACCAGTTTTGTTGCTCTTCTCTGGACATGCCCCAGCACTTTGATTTTCTTCCTGAATTGAACATCAGGTCCAGAATCGAACATAGGATTGGAGATGTGGCTTCAACAGTGCTGGGTACAGGGGGGCAATCACTACCCTGGTCCTGCTGGCCACTATTGCTGGTACAGGCCAGGATGCCATTGCCCTTCTTGGCTGCCTGGGCACACCCTGGCTTATGTTCAATCACTGTCACCAGCATCTCCAGGTCCTCTTCTGATGGGCCACTTTTCACCCAGCCTATGGTGCTGCCTGGGGTTGTTGTGGCCAAAGTGCAGGACCCAGAACTTGGCCTTGTTGAATGTCATGGCACTGGTCTTGGCCCATCTCTCCAGCCATTCCAGCTTCTTTTGTAGAGCTTTCCACCCTCCAGCAGTTAAACACTTCTGCCCAGCTTTGGTGTCATCTGCAAAAGCAGACGCATTCAATCCCTCATCCAGATCACAAATAAAGATAGTAAACAAGACTGGCCCCAATACTGAGCCCTGGGGAGCCTCACCAGTGCCAACTGGATGTACCTCCGTTCCCACCACTCTCTGGGTGTGACCATTCAGCTAGTTCTTTACCTAGCAAACAGCGTACCCATTTACACCATAAGCAGCAAGTTTCTCCAGGAGTATGCTGCAGGAAATGGTGTCAAAGCCTTCATTAAAGACTAGATGTATAACATCCACAACTTCTTTCATCCACTAAGTGCATCATGATATCAGTATCCAAGCTGAATTTCCATTCAGATACAGAAGTCTTAAAGTAGTACACCCCAGTCAGAATGGTCTACATTTTTTCATGAAGTAGATCTGTATATTTTAACCTCTCTTAATAGAATTTTTAGCTTATAGATTGAAGTTGATGGATGTAGGGATACATATCTTCAATTTCCATGCTGAGTACCTCATGTTAATGATCATTTGGTTAGCAAATATGTACTTAAGTCCTTGATGATGAGAAGAAAGTTCTTAAGGTGATCGTGTGAGGATTAATGTCATTCTACTTAAACCAAATCTTAGAATGTTTTATTATATTCTACTTCTTGAAAAGCAATGGATATGAACATTTTCTGCAGTTCACAAATCTATTCTTTTGCTACCCTCTGCTGGGCATAAGGGAGAAATCCATGGGACAATACTTGGGTTTTGGTAATGGAAGGACATGTTAAATTTAAAAATTTTTCTTTAAATACGGTGACACTTGTATGAACAATTATAGCCAACAGACTGTTATAAAGAAAAGAATTTACAAAAAATCTGCCTGCCCCCGCCCTTTTTTTTTTTTTTCTTTTTAAATGTTAGTCCAGTTTTATCCATCAGTGATTACTCTGATCATGGTCAAAAAGAGGAAATTTTTAGTTTCCGGAATTAGAAATTAAGAGGAAAAATAATGGTAAGTTTCTGTGGACTTTTCAGTTGAAAGAAAGCTGTTGCTTCACTGTCTAACCTGCTAGCTTTCCAGTTTGCAGTGATACCAATATGTTGCATAGATTTGGAGGGCTTCTGAAGTAGAATACACACTGCACCAGAAAAATTGAGATTGAGAACCTCAGGTGTCATTCTGCTTCTTTAGCCTGAGAATCAGTAGCCAAATAAATTATTGATCTGTTGCTGTTGAACTCATCAAGATAATACTATTTATGATAATCAGTTTTCCAGAACAAGTGTCTTTTATTTTGGCCTTTAGCTCAGTTGCTAATGACGCTTCTTGGGAAATACTTGAAAAAGACAAGACAAGAAGACCTGTCATACAAAAATAAAGTTTCTTGTGATGTATCCAGCCAAAAAGATGGGTGGGAAAGTGGTTTTGCAATGAGAATGTGGACTTTACCACAAGAAACAAAATTATTAGTTTATAAATTTCAAACTCTTTACCTTATATTCCTTTAAATGTAATGGTTTTCTGGTGGGTTTTTTTTTAATGTGTTTGAGGCTGCCAGCTCTTAGTAAGCTGAAGGTCAAGGTCTCACAATTTTTTAAAGTCTTTCTTAGGAGGCCTAAAAAATGTTCCGTAACTTGGTCTGTTTAATTTCTGAGACTGAGTATATTGTCGTATTTCTGAGACTTCTAGTGTCCATTTTAGTGCTATTCCCTTAGCTTTCACATTGCCTTTTCTACTTCCCTTGCCTCCACTATGTATATTGACATGCTTATATTGGTGCTTAACATGTATGCTTGTACTAGCTTGGTAATGCTGCTGCAATGCAAAGAGGACTTGGGGTGTGGTTAATATCTGTATTTGTATGAGGTATATGTATGTGCAATACTTGAAGGCTGTGGGGTTATTTCTCTAAGTTTGTGAAACATGAAACATGAAACCAACAAATCTGCAAACATACATTTTGGATTTTTTTCTCTTTTTATAAACTGCACTGTTAAGTAAGTTCTGGTTCTCATCAGAAAGACTTGCAAAAAGCTCCAAGCACTGTAAGAAAGAACACCTTTGTTGGCAGTCTGTTGACTGTTAAACTGTTTGTATTCTATGAGTACACTCTTCTTGACAGCTTACTCCTGCTTAATCTTCTGCTTCCTTGAGTCTCCACAATGCATAACTGTCATCTAGGAATTCTAGCTGCTGTGACTGTCATATATTAGTTACTAAATGCTTAGTCCATAGTATACTTATGTGTATATATGTATGTGCATATGTCTAAAGAGGTATACTTTCTTTAGATAAAAACATATAGTACCACACACTTACAGGATTCTAAGCACTGCAGGTTTTGTAATGGGAGCTCTCAGGTGGCTCCAGAGTTGTATTTCTTGAGGGACAAGCTCACTGACGTAATGACTTCTGCAAAGCATTTGACTCTCTTACAACATCCTTTTCTCTAGAATGGAAAGACATGGATTTTATGACTGAACACTTGGTACTTCCTTCCAATAAGGAATTGGCTGGATGGTTGCCCTCAAAGTGTTGTGGTCGATGGCTTGATGTCTAAGTGGAGAGCAGCCGTCAACCAGGAATTGATATTGGGACCAGTGCTTTTTAACATCTTTGTCAGTGACATGGACAGTGGCATCAAGTGCACCCACAGCAAGTTTGCTGACAACATTGAGCTATGTGGGGCAGTTGACACACTAGAGGGCAGGGATGCCATGCAGGGGGACCTTGACAGGCTTGAGAGGTGGGTCTGTGCAAACCTCTTGAAGTTCAGCAAGGCCAATTAAAGGGTCCTGCACCTGCCCCAGGGAAATCCCAAGCACAAATACAGGCTGGGCAGAGAATGGAGTGAGAGCCCTGTGGGGAAGGACCTGTGGGGTGCTGATGGGGATGAGAGGCTGGACATGACCCAGCCATGACAATGAGCACTCACAGCCTAGAGACCCATCTGCATCCTGGGCTGCATCCAGAGCCCTGTGGGCAGCAGGGCAAGGGAGGGGATTCTGCCCCTCTGCTCTGCCGTGGTGAGACCCCACCTGCAGTGCTGCATCCAGCCCTAGAGTCCCAACATAAAAAGCACATGGACCTGTTGGAGCAAGTCCATAGGAGGGAGAGTCAAAAAGATAACCAGGGGACTGGTGCACCTGTCCAGCTGAGAGAGTTGGGACTGTTCAGCCTGGAGAAGGCTCTAGGGACACTTTATAGCAGCCTTCCAAAAGTAAGGACCAAAAGGAGCCTACGAAAGAGCTGGAGAAAGACTTTTTACAAAGTCATGTAGTGATAGAACAAGGGGGAATGGCTTTAAACTGAGAGTAGGTGTAGATTAGATACTATGAAGAATTTCCCTACTGTGAGGGTGGTGAGGCACTGAAACTAGTTGCCTGTAGAAGTTGTAGGCAGGGTTCAAGGCCAGGTTGGATGGGGCTTTGAGCAAGATGGCTTAGTGGAAGGTGATTAGTGTTCTTCTACACACAGACTATTTTATGATTCTATGCTAATGGACTTCATCTCAGAGAGGAGCTTCCTCTTTATAATCTCCTGTGTCATGATATCATTGAAGTCAAGTTTGAAGACTGGTTAGTCTTATATTACTTTCAGATCAAACTTGTTTAAATACTGCTTTATGGAGTCCTCAGGAGGAGTTAGCAACAAGTCATGAGTCTTGTCTATGTGCTTGTGTGGAGTAACAGTGTCAGTTCCTGTAAAGGTCTTTACTATCTATTGAGCATAAGGACCAAAAGAAACATCTTTCCCCCACAAGGGACTTCAAGAAAGGGAGTGCAGCTCAGATGGCTTCTCCAGCTGCAGCTCAGTAGCAGACTGAAATGGGCTTGGACTTTATCCAAAGGTAGCCAAACTGTGACAGTTTAGCAGTCCTAGTTGTTTTTACCCTTTCTGTGACCTGAAGTCAAGCATATGGCCCCCATGCTAGTGTAATTGTTTATCCAGTGTCATGCAAGTCAAGCATGGCTATTCTGTCACTGACACATGTTTCTCTAGACTTTAAGTACAGGAAATATGTACTTAATATGTGAGAGTTAGCCACATTGTCAGGCTGAAAGAACATTTACTTCAGTGGTTAAGAAGTGTTTGTATTTAAGTAACTTTATAGTTACTAAAGGTTGTTTATTTTCTGGACAGGAGATGGCTCCACCTTACCATGATCAAGAGGTATCAGCGTTTCTAACACTAGGTGGAAGTGGTCAGCACATCTCCCATAGAAGTGTTTAGACCTCCTGGTTTCAGCTTTGAGCCATAGGGAAATGCTTTTAAGTGGGAAAAAGAACTGAGTCAGAATAGAGAAACAGACAGAATGGTTGAATGGTGATCCAGATATGAGGTACATGTATGTCCTCTTCACTTAAAACTGTCTTGGCTGACCATTTCACATAGTGCTTGGACCTAAGCCTTCGATAAGTGTAAATATCCTGATAACTAAAACATCTTGCAGAAGGGGTTTAAATAGAAGCAGAAAAGAGAAAAATTAGTTCCATTACTGTATCTAAGCTTAGTAAGCATTGCAGATGTATCTTTCTCTTTTTTCCCCCTACTGTTTGCTTATCTGATAAAGGGTATTTTTTGTAAATGTAAATGTCAGACAGGAAACATAGTATTGCACAATGTGTCATGTAGGATACTAAATTAAGGCTTTCAGTTTGGAGTACACCAGTACTCACAAATATTGCAGTACTTCAAGCATGAGGGACAAAAAAGTGGAAGCCACAAAGGACAGTTTGGAAACTGGTATTGCAAACTGTAAGCATGCAGAAAATGTCTTCACATTAGCATTGATATGCAATGTGACACTGAAAAAAGTGACTGAACCTTAAAAGATTAAACATAAAGCATGTTTGCCAACAAGTTTAAATGCTGGCATTGAATTTTTCTTAGTCACTTCTATTTACTGTTTCTCAGAATTCTCTCTGTGCTATCAGGGAAACTGATCCCAGCTATCTTTGTTCTTTAAATTAAGGCTGAAATTAATCAGCTTGAATATCTTAGGAAACTTCAGAAATTCCACAAGTTTGTCTGCTTTCATATGTCTTGTTAGGTGCACATGAAAGTAACAAGTGACTGAATCTTTTTGAATAGCCAATGTTTTCTATATTGGATGACCAAACACTTTGTAATCAGTGGAGAACTTGCTTTTTGGTCCATCTTTGAGATGGATTTGGACCTGACAGGAAGCTTCCTGACAAGCTTTCTATGTTAAACCAGTATGTATTCTCATTTGATTCCCAGATACAAACCTATGATCTGGATATCTGTGGCCTGCAAACTTACTCTAGATACACAACTTCATTTTTGTAGAAAGGCATTGTGTAAAATTTTCAGACATGTGGTTCAGTAAGGATACTGATTCTCACCTTCAATTTAATTCGAAGAGGTTTGCCTGTCTAATGTGTTTCTGATGCCAGTGTCTTTTGACAGGAAAACAAAACTCCCTCTTGTTTCTCTTTTTAGAACTTTAACCATAGTTTTATGGGTTAGACTCATCCCTGTCATTTTTCTTCTGCTCACAGAATGCGTAATAGATTGTTCTCACTGGTGGAGTATGCAGCTTCTCACTGTGAAGGGAAGTGCATTTAAGTATCAGTAGAGCCTTTTTGAACCTTTATCAGCAAAATAGAATAGATTTTCTATGTGGCATTTTGTTGCTGCTGTGTTCTTCCCAACTGAGTCTTCAGACTCAGCTTTGAATACAGGTGCAATTCTATGGCTCATGTACAGTTTGGTAGACTGAGATACCAAGATTCTTTTCCTTAAAGCAATCTGAGGAAATCTGAATTTCTTTCTGTTAAGTTCTGTTAAACTCTGTATTGATTAGCCATGCTTAAGTGGTTTGATGTCTTTCAGGAAGTTTGGGGTTTTTTTCTTACTAATTTCTATACAATTTGCTGGCATCTGACTTGGTTTAAATTTGCTAGTGTTAATGGTGAACCATAAGCTTTAGCAAAGTAGTCATAGAGTAGAAGAAAAAGAATATTCAGTGCTCCACAGTCAGCATCTACCTGACTTTCTCAATTCACATCTGTAGTTTTTCTGCAAGCTCTTTTAAGCATTCAGTCTTCTGCATATAGTATATAGACTGGTAAAATAAGATTAAGGTTTGCCTGAGTAATCTTCTGAGACTTTTGGAAAGAACATAACTTACTCTTCATCTATGGCTTCTAAAAATACAAAAAAATAAGGTGGTAGTTCTGTCAGATCTCTGACAGTGTCTTATCTTGAATAAAAAGATTTGTTTCGTTCCCTTTGTTTTTTAGAACAGTGAACTAATTTAAACAAGATTGTAAAAATCAAAATTGTAACAAACTTCTGAGGCAAAACTTTAAAGAATCAAACTCTAGAAGAACAGACATTTCAAAAGCAAGAGTAGGGCATTGATGTGTTTAACTTTAGGAAGAAACACTAGTTTTGAAAAAGTCACTTTTTTCATGCCTTTTTATAGGGATATGATCTGTAAGATGATACTTAGGTGTCAAAGTTTGATTTCTAGTTTCTAATAACAGTTTTTTTGTGTATACTGTCTTGAATCTATTTAAGTGCTTTACATTGGATAGCTGTCAGGTACATCTGGCTCTTCTTTAGTTATGAAGATCATAACTCTTTTCCAGTGGGCTAGATACACTGTCCTGTTTGTAAAAAGGAGGTGTTTCTCTTATTCCAGAGTTCATAAGAAATATTTGTGTTTGAAATGCCAGTTTTTGCCAGTGCGCCTTTTTTTTTTTTTTTTTTTTTTTTTTTGTACAGGCATGCTAATTGTACAAGTTAATTCTTCAGTGACTTATGGCAATGCAAGCGAAGGCAACATCTACAAATGTTACTGTTTAAATGGAATTACTCCTACTTCAGACATCAAAAGAGTAATATATTGGCACTTCTTACCGATGTCTGCCTGCTCCTGCCTTCTTCACTTACCTTCCCAGGATTTTCTTAGGACTGAGGCTTCTATATTTCTGGGTGTTTGTGTTTCCTTTCGACCACATGGCTTGTCCTTGCATTTAATGTCCTTGCATTTAGTGTCCTTGCATCATGTTAGCTCAAGAAGACAGACTTTTCTTTTAAAGAACTATACCAAAAACTGCTATTTGTATGTTCTGTTTGGGAGAATCTTGTTGCTCCAGTTTTTAATTCTTGCAGATGCCATCGTTCAAGATATTATTTTTTATTTCAGATTTTATTTTTCATCTTGAGACTGAAAAAATCTTAACAGTTTTAGGGGCTTCCATTTGAGAGGATAAGTTAACCACTTTGATGGTGTTTTGCATCTCTGGTTTCAGCTGGAATGAGGCTGAGATGAAGGCTTAGTTAGGTGCTCAGGAAATAAAATAAGACTTAGAAATCAAATTCAGTACAGAGCTTGTGAATTAGTATGTTGTGCCTGATAACTTTACTCTCAAAATCACTTTTTTTTATTTCAGTGTTTGCTGTAAGAATAGACACTTAAACAAGCCAGCCAAAGACAGAAAAGTGTTTTTGCTCTTTAGGATATGCAGTGAAATATTCTCAGTGAAGTTTCCATTTCTTCATTTAATTATTTTTTAAATTACATTTTCCACTCTTCCTCACTGTTTCCTTTGTCTTCTGTCAAATTTAAAATAGAATTATTTGCAGACAGGCTTTTAAAATGTTTTTTAAAAAGTGAAATACGTGTCACTTGTATTTATTATTGACTTTCAATAGGCTGGCAGCATTTTTGAGTAAAGCTCTCTTATTAACAGATGTTCATCTGTGGGAGGATGCTAAGGAGTCCTTTGAAACTGAAACAGGACATAGTTTGCTAATTCTATATTAACGGCAAAGGGGATTAGGAGCTCATGTTTGGAAGGAATAATACCTAGAGATTATAAAGTACCTTAATCAAGCTGTTTTTCTCGGAGTCACAGAATGGGTAAGGTTGGGAGGGACCACAGAGGGTCATCTGGTCTAACCTCCCTGCTCAATCAGGTCATCCCAGAGCACATGGCACAGAATCATGTTCATATGGTTCTTCAATATCCTCAGTGAGAGAGACCCTCTCTGTTCAATCAGTTCCAGTGCTCGGTCACTGCACAACAAAAAAAGTTCTTCCTCATGTTCAGGTCGAGCTTCCTGTATGTCAATTTGTGCCCACAGCTTTTTATGCTATTGCTTGGCACAACTGTGCAGAGCCTGGATCCGTCCACTGACACCTTCCCTTCAGACATTGATGAGGTTCTTTCTCAGTCATTTCTGCTCAAGACTGAACAGATCCAGCTTCCTCAGCCTTTCCTCCCAAGAGAGATGCTCCTGTCCTCTCATCATCTTTATCACCCCCTGCTGGGCCTGCTCCAGCATCTCCATGTCTCTCTGGTCCTGAGGAGCCCAGAGCTGGACACGGCACTCCTGATGTGCCTTACCAGGGCTGAGTAGAGGGGCAGAATCACCTCCCCCAACCTGCTGGCAATGCTCTTCCTGATGCACCCCAGGACACCACTGACCTTCTTGGCCACCAGGACACACTGCTGGCTCATGGACAGCTTGCTGTCCACCAGGAACCCCAGGCCCTTCACCTCCGAGCTGCTTCCCAGCAGATCAGCCCCCAGCCTGTGCTGGTGCCTGGGGTTATTCCTCCCCAAGTACAGGACCCTGCATTTGCTTTTGTTGAATTTCAGACAGTTCCTCTCTGCTCTCCTCTCCACCCTGTTGAGGCCCTTCTGAAGGGTGGCACGGCCCTCTGGCGTATGGGCCACTGCTCCCAGTTCTGTGTCATCAATGAATTTGCTGAGGAGGCATCTGCCCCTTCATCCAAGTCACTGATGGAAAGTTAAACAATGCCAGGCCCACCATTGAATCTGGGGGGTCACTAACCTCTAGTCCTGACTTTGAGGTCTGCCATTCAGACAGTTCTCAGTCTACCTCACTGTCTCCTCATCCAGGCCACACTTCCTAGTTTGTCCACAGGATGTTGTGAAAGACAATGTCAAAAGCCTTGCTGAAGTCCAGGTAGGCAGTACCCACTGCTCTTCCCTCATCCATTCAGGTAGTTGTCCCATCATAGAAGGCAATCAGATTGCCTAAGCATAATTTCCCTTTGCTGAATCCATGCCAGCTTTTCTGATCACTTTCTTGTTCTTCATGTTGATAGAGATAGTATCCAGAAGGATACTTCATTACTTTTCCAGGGATTGAGGTGAGGCCTGACTGGCCAGTAGTTCCCTGGGTGCTTCTTACTCTTTTTGAAGACATTCTTAATTATGAGAATAATCTTAGCAATATGAAAGTACAATGGCAGTGTTTGTGATTTTTTAAATTAAGTATGTTAAGCAGATAAATCTTCGAAGAATCTTCTCTGTGCATCATGTCTCACTCACATTTATGAAATTGTAGATGCTTTATTGATACCTCAGTGTATTTCAGAACATACAGAGTATAGTTATGTTGCCTCAAGTGAGCAAATAGTGGGGCAATAGGAAGAGTATTTAACTTGGTGTATTTGCTTTCTGACCCTAGCTGATTATAAAAAATGCAGCAATAACATAATGCTACATCAATTTATTTAACTAAATAGAAAATACTAAGTTAATAATCTATATATGTAAAAAACGTTGTTATATATGTTTCTTGATATAAGTTGTCACAGTTCCAAAGTAGTTCAGATATATCAGGTTGGTGTATGAAGTCCCAATATACTTAATGAATTGAATAAACTTGGTGTCATATTATCATCTATCTGAACTTAAATATCATCAAAATGTACTTTTAGGCAGCTGCAGTGAGAACAAAGAAACTGGAAGAAAGTATTGAAGCTGAGAGAGCAGCACATTTAACATCCAATTTTACTTCAGAAATCATCCAGGTAAACTTTTTTGTTTAATATTTCATAGAAGTTTATAGTAAAACAATTGAGGAAGTTGTGAAGGTGCTCCAAAAAATATGAAGAACACTTGTTCCATTGAAAAACTTAAATAGATTTATTACAATCAATGTCAAAATCATAAAAACAAATATATAAAAGGACAGAATAGAAGAGCATCTGCTTTTCAGGGAACTTTAAAGTTATTGGAAGAAATAATAATAAAATTAAGATGTCACATTTGTAAGTTTGACAATTCCCACTAGCATTTAAACAGTTAGGGAAAAGGAAATGTTTCACAATAGTTAAACGCTATATTACTGTTTAAATATCCTGTCCTATATCTTCTGAATGGCTGCTTACAGCAATTTGGAGATACAATGCATACATCCAACTTGTCTGGAAGTGAGAGCATAATGTATCCTGAAATGGCAGTTTCAAACACAATTTCTCAGAGTACATTTCAGCTCCAAAATTATGATACTTGGAGTTACCAGTAAAGATTGATTATGTGAATAAATGTAGTATATACACTTGAACATTAAATTTTTGTATTCTTAAACTATATCACACAGTTTTGGACTCAGTAAAATAATTATGGTTTATTTAAAAAAAGTTTGAAAAAACTAAATTGATTGCTTAGTGATATCATATGAGTTATAAAACTTGCTGGACTTCTGAAAAACTAAGCAAGAAAAAGGGAATGTGGTATTTTCTGACTAACAAAAATAAGCATTGTCATTCTTCAGTCAGTTATTTTCTTATTGTCATGATCTTCTGTATGTGCAGGCACTTAAATTTTAAAAGTGATAATTAAACTAGTAGAAAAGATCTAGTTTGCTTAATTTCCTCTCTTTCTGCAACATACAAAGGACCTGAGAGGATAACATTCCTTAAACTTAGAGATTTGGGGTTTATGGGCTAATAACTGATAAAGTATTTTTCCTTGTATATACATGAACAAGCTAGAAGTGTGCTTTGTTCTGAAAGAAAGTGTAGCCTTTCTTGTTAGTCCCATACTTCATGAGTCTATTTAAAAACTAGAATTTCCCTGGAAAGCTTCAGTATTAATAAGAACTGAAAATGTTCACCTCCAAATGAGAACAGAAGGTACTTTTCATCATCATGTCTATTTGTCTCAGGTTTGAACTTTATGAACTTACATTTTTACATGTGTTCGATGTTTTTTACATATGTATATGCTTTTATACTGAATTAATAGACTATACTCTACTGTAAAGCAGAACAGACCACAGAACAGCACTAAAGATCATGCTAGTGTTTCCTAACTTGCTTTAATTGCTTTTTTATCGATGGTGTAGTTAAGAATTCGAGAACTTGAAGAAGCTGTGCATGTGGAAAAGGAAAAACGAGAAGAAGCTCTTTCAGATTTAGAAAGGATCAAGAAAGAGTTCAAAGGGTTAGAATATGCATATGAGAGAGAAAAACACAATGCCCAAGAGAACTTGGAAAAACTCAATGTGTAAGTTTCCCTTTAAATTCATTGTAAAATGGCAGTAGACAGCTTGATTACCACTTAGAGTTTATATTTATATAGTTTTCAATCTATATAAAATAACTAAGTCTGATGCAATTTCCCAAACTCACCTGACATTCAGAACCTGGTGTTCCATTTAACAGGTCCATATCAGTAATCATATGGGTGGGTAAAGAAAATAACTGATCTGTTACTGATTATTTGCTAGAGAAAAAATGTTGGAAATTATAGTTATGGCAGGGTCCTGTCTCCTGTGTGTTTGGGAGGAGTGTAGGAAAGCACGTGTCAGAGTTAGAATATATTTTTTTCTTCTGTATACATTTGCATTATTATGAAAATATTATTTTTCACTTCAGTGAGCTAGATCAATCTTTAAGATTCCTGTTGAGAAGTTGTGTATCATTTATAGTGGTGAATCTTCATTTTCATCTTTCGAATGATTGTGGAAAGTGTTGACTAACTAACAAAAATAGAAGAAGGGATGAAGTATATGAGAGCAGATGAAGTTACCAGGGATTCCTTTTCCGCTCAGCACAGTCTACTGTGTCCATGGTAACAGATGTTTTTTGGAAGAAAGGTTTTGCCATATTCTCTGGGCAGATAATAGCATACACTGTACTGAGTCTTCTTCCTTGGCTGAATGAAGTTTATATTGAGGTGAGAAAATGTCAGGAAGAAGAATGGTGTTGGAAGACAGAGGGCTGATGAGTAGGTGAAATGAAGGATAGTAGTTAGTGAGATTTAGGGAAAGAGGGGGTTTAAGAAGACATAAAATGGGTGGCACACAGTGGGGTTTTGCGGAGAGACTTGAGGTAGTAGAATGGGTTGGAAAAGACAGAGTTTGCATCTTTCAGTCTGGGATTATGGGGGTCTGTATATAAAAGTATTTGTGGTGACTTGCTCATACAAGCAGTAGAGGGGAAAAAAGAAATTGAGAGGATAACATTCACTCAGTTTCCCTACAAAAAACCGAATTTTATGGCCTAAGTTTTCCTATATTCGTGCTTACAGAGATGTTTTTAGTAATATAGTTGAAACTTGTGCTGTATTATAAAAATCCAGGAGCTGTTTGTTAAAAAAAAGATCAAAAGAGGCCTGATGTGCATAAACCAGAGTCACATTACAAAGTGAAAACTTCTTTCTCAAAGAAAAATATATAATGATATGATATGATATGATATGATAATGATAAAAATTTGTGAAATACATTATGATAGTAATCTGAAATGATTCTTCAGGAAGACTGCAGTCTTCACAGCTGTGAAACAGAGTAAGTATATTTCAAGATTCTCTACAGTTCTAAAATAACATCAGTTAATTAAACTGTAATCTCATCCTGCCTGGTTGTTTTTGCTGTGAGCATGGGTTCTCTGTCAGTAGATGACAGAGATACATAACACTAAACTGATACTAAGTTCTTTGCCTTTCCTTGAGCTGGAGAGGGCCTAGACCATTGATTTGACATTTTATTCCGTTTTTCTGTTTTGTTTTTAAAAAGCTCCTTTGTTTGCAAACCGGCCCTTTTTTGAGGATTGGTTGTTTGATCAGTAGTTTTGCATAACAGGCTACTTTGTACTGTCTGAGTTGTTCTTGTATGTAAGTTTTTATTCTTACAGAGCATATGGACTACGGTTCTTTTTTTTTTAATCTTGGTTTGGTTTTCTTAGTTTCTAATTTGGTGTAGTGGGTTTTTTCTTTTCCCTCTGGTAGGGTCCCATATTTGAGTGGTCCAGAAAATATGGAAAAATTCATGGTACAGAAGTTTCCTTTGAGCTAGTGCTCTTCCAGCGTTTGTTCTTGAACCATTTCTTCACTTGTTCCAAGACATAATATTCCAAAGTTCATCCTTGTAGTGACATTAGACCAGAAAAATTAATTATCCTCAGGGAAATATGAGGCTTTTTAGTTTGGAGGGGTTTTTTGACTAACGCTTGTTAAGCTGTTGTAGTTTTCAGTCTAGAAAAAACTATCCTGTCTTGTCAACACAGCTGCCATAACATGGCTTTTTGTAATCAGTCAGGGAGCTGTTAGTGTGAATGTGTTCTGGGAACCAATAGATGATAATAAAATATTAGTTAATTAGTAGCATTTTTTAATGTAACTTAAACATCTGTTTAGGTATTTTCTAATCCATTAGAATTTTACAAGTTTTACAACAAGATCTCTTTTTAAATTTTTATATTAGTAAATTTGGTTAAAAACATGAGCATCTATAAGTAGTAGTTTTCACTCTTAAAGATATTTTTCTTTATCAGATTATTTGGATTAACATAACAGTAATGGTTAGATGTTGAATTATATTGTGTATTCAAGAATGTTTTGTTCCTTGTGAGAATCTTTCATCTAGGTGTATGAAGATATTTCTTTGAGAATTGAAGGCATTTGTGTCTAGGATATTTTTGATCCAAAATTTACATCTTTGAAAAATGTTATCATCAAAAAAGAAAAATAAGAGGGTTTTTTAGAGAGTGTATTTCTTTTTTTGAATTATTGCAGGAAATACTTGAATAATTATATTTTTTGTACTTAAGACTATGGAATAAAGGTTTTACAGATATGGTACCATTTGCCTTAGGAATTTCCATAGTAGTTCTTACTGAGAAGTAAATACTTGTGTTAGTAAAATGCAAGATAAACCTTAAAAAGCCTTCCCTTTTTGCTCTAAACAGGACAATTATGTTCAGTGTTTCTTTTTCAGGAAAAGAAACCTGTCCTAGAGGTTTTTTGGGATAAAAGAGAATTTATGCCTGCTTGAGGCATCTGTTCTGTGTGTTAATTGAATACAAGATAAATAATGTCTAACAGCCAAACAGTGCTTTTCACTGCTTGCAATCATGTGTTGGTTCAGGCAATTACTTCTAGCAGCTTCTGCCAGCTGAGTTTTTTGAAAACAAATTGTCTTCCGTGATTTCAGAGAATGCAAACCTTTCATGAAAGCGAAGACAGTTAAAACACAGTTAAAACAGTTGGTGATTTTTTGAAGAGACGTTGAAGAAACATGAACAGCCTATCCTCACAATTTTGTTAGTCCAGACACCTAAATTTCCAGACCTCTATTAAGATAAGTAGTGATGATCAAGCTTTTCCTGAGGTGGACATCAGTCTACTCAGTTCACTTGAGGTAATTACATGGGCTGGGCAGGTACTGCCTCATCTGTTTCCTGTGCCCTTTTTATTCTTTGAAGCATACAAGTGTCAGTAACATTGGTGAATATCAGTGATTGCCTTCACCGGACACCTTCTGAGAGAATACAACAGCCTTTGATCTACTTACCTTTGAAGGGTCTGGTCCTTGGACTTCAGACAATGTCAGGATCTTGGCTTTTTCTTTTAAGACGTAGTTTGGCATCCAAACATATTTTCTCTTTTTCTGGAGGACTTGAATGAGTTTGTCTTTAAGCCTTAGACAAATGAAAGTCTTAGAGACTTTAATTTGTTGTGCTAGAACACTTGTATGTCTCTTTCACTGGACTTGATGTAGGTAAATAACGCCAAAGTTGGAAGCTATATAATGCTGTAAGAATTAGTTTTCTCGGAAAAATAAATAGTTAGAATAACTGAAACCAAGCTAACGGGCTTTTCTGGGTTGCATAATTTATTAATCAGCTCTGAACCCAGTAGCACTATGTAAATTGGAAGCAACGTGGGATTTGGGTCTCTGTGTGAATTTACTTTTCTTGAAGAGTGAGAACATGACATAGAATAATTTGGAACTGCTTTTGCTATGTTTCTGAAAGCTGCGAGAGTAAACGCTACTTTGGGGGACTGAAACAGGCAGGTTTTGAAGAATAAGAAGTAAACATCTGCAACTACATCAGAAAATCAGCCAGGCTGATGCAGAAGCACATAGGTATTTGGAGGAATGCTGAAGTAGCCCTTCAGCTAAAAGGATAAAATAATTTTTAACAAATGAATTACAAGTCCGAAAGTGACAATATTGATTCAAAAGCTTCAAAACTGGAAGAACTTTGAGCTCTTTGCTCTACTTTCAGTTCTAGGGAGACAGAAGTGCTAGAAGAAACAAAGAGATGAGTGACACCTGGATGTTTCTACTGCTGAGAGCTACATCAAAGAACAGTTCCGCTTGAAAGGAATCGCAGGAGATCTGTAGTCCAGCCTGCTGCTCAAGCCAGTATAAGTTTTGAGATCAGGCTCTTCAGGGTTTCATCCAGCTAGGTCTTGAAAACATGGAGAATGGAGATGGCACAACCTCTCTGGTAACCTGTTCCATAAAGTTGGAAAACATTTCTCCTTGTCTGAACCTCTTTGGATTCAGTACTTGTCTTGTAGACAAACACTGCCATAATCAACTGCATTTCCTTGATAACCTCCTTTTAGATATTGGAAGGCCTGTTATACACCTTGGAGTTATCTCTTCTCCAGCTTGAACATACCAAGTTTCCTCAGTTCTTGTATGTATTTCTGCTGCCGACCATGATGGTGACCATTTCCTTAGCCTACCCCAACTTGGTGCCCAGGTGCTTTTTGAACATAGCTTCTACCCAGCCTGTTACAAGCCACATCACTTTAGGGTGGTCTTGCTTCCTAAATTCAGATCCTTGCACAATGTCATTGTTGAATCTCAGAAGGTTCATTCTGGCCTATTCTTTCTCCATGACTAGAGAATGACAGCTCTTCTGTTGAGTGTTATCAATTGTATTGTGTCATGATCTACCCACACCAAGTTCATTGTTCACTGCAGGTATTATGAGGCTGCACTCTTGGCTTATTCTTTGTGATGGATGAAGCTGTTAAACAGATCTTATACAGAACTCTACAGTATTACAGCCATTCCAGCTACTACCATCTGGGCTTTACTACCAAACCACTTTTGTCAATGTTATAATTCACATATGTAGACTTAAGTTGTAACAGCTATAAAGATACTTTGTGATAAAGTGCTAAAATTCTTGCAAAAATTAAGTTATATTTGATCTACTTGCCCTCCTTTTGTTCATAGCCCTGATCATTTTATTATGGAATATAACTGAGTTGGTCAGATATGATTAAGCTTTGGTAAATCCTCCCTGAGTGTTCCAGATCACCTTTGTCTCTTTTATGAGCCCAGAAAATGGTTCTAGAAGGATTTGCTTCATAACCTTCCAGGGCTGAAATGAATCTCGGTGGTTTATAGTTCCTTGGCTTCTCCTTTTGACCTTTGCCAAATATAAGTGTGACATTTGCCTTTCTTCATTTGCCAAGGACCTTGCCCAATTTTTGTGACCTTTCATGATGGTAATGGGCAATGTCACTTTGACATTGGCCAGCTTTATTAGAACCTTTGAGTGTGGGTGAGCTGACCTGTTCAGTTCTATGGGTTGAGTTCTCACAGGTTATCTTAGACTCAATCCTCACCTATTGCTAGCAGTTTTTCTCCTTTTTGTGTCCTTTTACTGACCATAGAACCTTGGGATTAGACCTTATCCCCTGTAAGGGAAGATGGAGGACAAAAAGGTAGCAAGTACGGTGACCTTCCCTCTCTGCTGTTGATAAAATAGCTATTTTATGTACAAGTCTGTTTATGTTTTCTTTCCTACTGTAACAGTGGTAAAATCCTGCCTCATCTTTGTCATCTTTTGTGAATGTTAATTCTAGCTGTCTTTCCTGAGGCACCTCCTTTCCATCCATATATACTTAGGCAATCCTTCAGAATTTTTCCTTGGCTTCCTGTCTCTGTCTGTGTCTCCTATTTGCTGTTGTTGGGTCTTGTAGTTTTCTCATGACGCACCTTTTTTATCCATATCAGACTTCCTATATATTTGTTTTCTTGAATACCAGGAGGACTGATGTAGTACAAGAACTGTTTGAAATTTTGAATTGTCTGCTATTGAAATCATGCTATTCTGCGTAGAATTGTTATGGTTTAAGAATGGTGTTCCCCAATTTTGTGTTCCTGTGGAAACACTCCCAATCATATGCTGCTTGATCATTCCGCCTTCCTCTTCTTCCTCCTTCTGTGATGGGCTGGAGAGGAGAATTGGAGTCACAAAAAGTAAATATCATGGGCTGAGATAAGGACACTTTACTAGACACAACGATGAAATAGGACAGTGAATGGTAACAGCAACAATACTAATGACAGAGTTTACAAGGAAAAAAAGTGATTGATACACCTGTGATTACACGCTGTGGAAACTTCCAGCCATACCCAGTGCCTCTGCCACTCTACCCACAAGGAAGCCCTTCCCCTGTCCCCAGAAAATGACATGAGGTAGTATAGAATAACCTCTAGGTCCTAGCCATGCCCACTCCTGGCTACTGCAAAAATTAACCCTGTTCTGGTCAGAACCAGGGTAAGAGTACAGTCAGGTATGTGGAAACTTGAGGAGCTGGCTTTGTACTTGAAATCAGTGTTGATGATGCAAGATCTGATGTCTTTCTGAAGAGGACTAATGTGTTAATTAAAATATGATGAGTTCTGTTTATTACATGTAATCTGGAGTCCATATCCAAATGATCAAATTTATGATTAATTTATGACTGGAAGTCTAAGATAAGCCTTGGTAATGGAAAAGAACATAACCATAACAGGAACGTTTTTCTTAGAAGGAATATATAAGTTTCTTCACTTTAAAAGAAAAAAATGAGGCAAACAGCTTCATAAATTATATGATATGCTAACATGATGTGATACCCAGATTGTCTTTTAAAAATATGTAGAGTACTTGACATAAGTATTTTTGATTAAAATGTTTTAATGTTGAAACTTTCAGATTAGAAAGAGAATGTTTCTCCTCAAACAATCAAATGAAAGAAGTGATTGAGGAAAAGAGGAAAGTAATTACAGACCTCTCTGCTAGACTAAGGAATGCTGAAAAAAGCTGCAGAGAATTACAGAGTGAACTTGCAATGGTAAGACAAAAAGCCTATGGCACTCGTTGTTTAGGTTTTTTAAACATACTCTGAACATAAACTGCATTTGCTATGCTGAGCTGTGGAATAAATCTGTCTTTGCATTACTCTGATTTTTATTACTTTGTTTTTCGAAACAAGAATAAATATAGATAAGATACTGGAGAAGCTAATTCCAAAATGCATTTTTAGTGATACACCAAGTATTTAATTGAGGAGTTATTTGCAGAAAACAGCTATTTCAAAAGTATGGCTATGAGTCAAGAATAACCAGTCTTTGCATTCCTAATGAAGAAGGCAATTTGTAGATATGGATTATGATTTTGTGTGAAGAATGTTCTATCTTCCTATCCAAGCTTTTTTCCCTCCGGCTTGATTAGTTACCATTGTAGACTTGAGTATTTCTATTTCACATAATGTTTTTAGTGTAAACATTTGACTGCAAAAATTGTTTGAAAATGTCTTCTTTGAAGGCAACAAACTTTTTAGTTGATTGGGGGTTTTTTGTTTTGTGTGCACTTGTCATATTGGATGTATTTTACTGGATTATTTTTTGAAATATTTTTCTTTTTATGTGACCAGTTGGTGCCTTCCCACTGTATCTACACACCCCAGCTTTGAATATCAATTTTGTTGTCCTCTTTAATAGCAGGAGGATCAAAACAAAAAGCTAAGGATATCTTCATTAATGACATAGATGAAGGGATGGAAGCAAATTTGCTGATGACAGCAAACTGATTGGTGCGGTTGATACACCTGAAGGACAGGATGCCATCCAGAAAGACCTAGAAAACTGGAGAAGTGGGCCCATGAAAATTTCATATTATTTATCAAGACCAAGTGCAAGGTGCTGCATCTGGACCTGTTGGAGCATGTCCAGAGGAGGCCACCAAGTTATTACAGGGATGGAGCAGCACTGCTATGAGGCAGCCTGGAGAAGAGAAGGCTTTGGGATGGCCTAATTGTAACATTCCAGTACCAGAAAGGAGCTTACAAGAAAGATGAATAGAGACTTTTCAGAAGGGCATGTAGTAACAGGACAAGGGGAATTGCTCCAAACTGAAAGAAGGTTTTCATCATATATTTGAAAAACCTTATTATGAGAGTTGTGAGGCTTAAACATGTTGTTCTCATAACACAGAAGTTGTGGATGCCCTGTTCTTGGAATAGTTCAAGGCTGGGTTGGATGGGGCTCTGAGCAACCTGGTCTAGCATTAGGTGAACTTTAAGGTTCCTTCCCAACCAAAATCTTCTATGATTCTATGATCTAGTAACCTTATTTCTCTTCATTGTATAGTAGCATTTACAGTATTTCTATACTTTGCCATTTTTTTTTCTCTAAGCTTATAAATTTCTGTTCTTGCTTTTTCTTGGACCTATGAGTGTAGATTATTACCATGACCTCTTCCCTGCTACTGGCAGGCATTAAATATATAAGGTATTAAGTATATAGGAACAGAGATCTGCATCAGAGAGTCTTCAGATTTGTTGATTTCTCCTCTTTAGCTGATGAAGTTATTCCATACATTGTCTTAGTGTTATCCACTTTCCACGTAGATTGGTTACTAATAAATTGAATAAAAATAAAATTAAAAAACCATTTTTTCCTTTGGGAGGACACAGCTTCTTCAATGCAAGCACTGAAGTATTAAAAGACATTTGCTGCCTTGGTCAACCTGAAAAAATAATCTTATCAGGCACAAAAAGAATACAAAGAAAAATTCTGTAGTAAAATGTATGTTATACCTGAAAAGAATTCAGGACGAAATTCTATTCACACTTAAGGTTTTTTGGTAATGACAACAGTATTAAATGGCATACTCACAATGAACGTTGTGTTACTGAAAACAAAAGCAAATAGATTGCCCCACCTGAAAGAACTGTCTTATTCATATAGCAGGTTTTTTAAATTGTTTTACTGGAGTGATTTCAACCCACAAGACTGTCTTGAACAGGTAATAAAAACACTCATTTTCTGAAGACTTGTATTAGTGGTCCCCTGTGGGATTAGATTTTTATCACCTTTGATGGCTTTGTATTTTTCCTGAAGACTTTAGTTATTTGATTGGGAAGCAGGAGTGCCTGTGTGTGGTCTTGTTTACTCAGTATAGACCATATAGACAGCTTTTTCGTTATTTTTCTTCCCAAAATCAAAAAGCAGAAAGCTACGGCAGAAACTAAGTATAAATAACATTCAATATACTGTTATTAGGCTTCCTTTTACTTATACTAAAATTGTATGAAATTGTCAGTGCATTCTCTTCCCTTTATTTCCACCTCCTGCTTTCTTGATCTGTTAATTACTTTCTTGTATTTTGTACTATTATTAGGCATCCTGAATACATGTTTTCCACTTCAGTCTGGTAATCTTAAGTTGGTTTCTCACGGTACTGTTAACACAGAAGTTAATGTTTTAAGTTACAAAATGTTTGTGAGATAAAAAAGTACATTATTTTGAAACTTTATATGAAAAAGTGCTCTTTTTTCCTTAATGTATCAGTTGAATGTACAGTAAAGTAGTTATTCTGCTTGTAATTTTACATATCAGCATGTGGTAGAAGTTTGCCAGAAACTTGCATGAGTCATATGTGATAGGATCTGTTACTATAAAACAAAGTTGCTTATGAATGCTCAGCATGAGAAAGCTCTCAATATTTACATTATGTTTACTTGAGGAAATTGTTCTCAAGCTTGTCATTATTTCTAGCTGGGGTTTCTAGAAATTTTTAGTTTCAAGAATAGGAATTTAGAGGAATGGCCATTGTGATTTAACACTCGGTTTAAATTGAAACAGCCCTAGCTGTATTTCTGCCCCATGGAAAAAATAAGAGGTATCTTTTAGGATTTTAAGTTACTCAGGAGATTTATATTTCTAGTACCTTGTAGTGGATGATCTTAGTATAGGACAAGCAGGAGAAGTTAAACCTTTATTTTCTGAGAAACACAAATTGAAATTTGGCAAACTTGCCAGTTCACCAGAATGCGTATTAGGAAAGTGAAATAATTAAAATATTGTATCTGAGTATAAATTCCTTTAATTTAGGAGATGCGTCTATTCATTTCCACCCCTTTTTATAGATTGTGTCAGAACTAGCATAATTTGTATACAAGTTCTGTAATAGATTGCACACAGCTTGTCTTTTCCCGCATTGCATGTAAATCTTTCTCTTACAGCAATGCCTGAAGTCGTGCTCTGCTTGTGTCTCAGCTGTCCATAAAAGCCTTGTAGGTTTTTAACGTACACTGAATGTCAGAACAGAAATGTGTGAGAATCTAGTTCCAGGTTGTACACATTAAGCATTGTTCTTTAACAGAAGTTGCCTAGAAGTTGTCTGACTGAACAGACAATGAAGCACCGTGAGGATTATGATTCTGTTCTACAACTTCTGTGGAGTAGAAACTGGTACCCAATGGCAAAGATGTAAATGTCATCTAGGCAATTTAATGTGGGCAGTTTCTTTCAGTTAAAAAAAAAAAAAATCCCAGTCCTGATACACACTCTTAATAATTTTGTGCTAATGATTGTTAAGTGTTGTTTTACCTTGTTTTTTTTTTCCCCTTATCATGGAGGGGGGGGGGGGGAGGGGAGTGTTTTTTTCCTTGATGTTACTTATATTAATTTCCTAATGTAAGAAGACTAGTTAGTCTGAAGCATATGCTGAAAAGATCTTATGCAAACAAACTAATTTTTGTAATTTATTTGGTAAGTCCAGAGGTCACTCAAGCTGTGATGTCCTGGCGTTGGAAGACAGGCATCTAAAATTTAAAGTTGCAGTTCTCAAAAAAATTTCTCTGACTTGGGAAAAAAATAAACCTCAAAACCCAAAGAGATACTTCATAGCATTCTCTCCCAACAAAAGTTGGTACAAATCTCTTTTTATGGGACAAGAATGATTCAAATAAAACTTTAGCATTTTGATTAATTTGTACGTCTGAGATACTAAATTTCTTGAGAGATTGTATTTAATTTACATGTGGCCAGACTCTTCTATAGATTTTGAATATTCCAGCTAATAGAAGAAAATAAAAATGTACAATAGTTTGATAACTTGAGCAAAAATAAATAGTAGTCCAAGAAGAGAGTTTGTCAGTGACGGTTTTGTTTTGTTCTGTTTTTTATAATACAATTTATGCCTGTTTGTTGAAAAATTTGTGCCACTTTTCTGCTTGACAGAGCATTATTTGAGTAAAACCTGTGTTTTGTGAAATGTGGAGCAGTCTTTTGTATTTCTGTAAATGCTTTGATTTGCTGCCCCCAAGGTCATGCCTGGTAAACACTCTCATACTTTTGTAAAGAATTTATATAAGCACTTTTCAAGGAGTATCTGAACATGCTGCTCCTTGGTGGCTATGTGGGTAGTTCTGGATTTGGCTCTTACTCTGTCATCACCAGTTGGAATTTGTACTGCAGACTGAGTGGGTGAATTAGTCCATGTGCAAGAGAGCCCCCCCCAGGAACCTCTTGTAACTGTAAAGAAAGTAGAGAAAGTTTCTCAGGAATTAAGGCAGTTCATTGTACAGCTCCCTACATACTACTGCAGTGGTTTTGTTAAGGTAAGGCCTCAAAGTCCTGCCCACATGTTTATTTTTTAAAAGTTACTGAACTTGAGATAGAGATGCTCATTTGCAGCATCAGGTTCTGTGGGCTGTCCTGGAGCTATGCATAGAGTTTACATTATTTTAGTCAACCATGGCTTTTGCAAAATGCTGGAAAAACAATGGGATATCATTTCTGTATGGGAACAGGAACAAAAATCAAATACTGGTAGTTAAGTAAAATATGTCTACAACCAAGGTAGTAGGAACCTGTCCAGATTAATAAAAATACCCTTCTGGAGGATTAACACAAGTCTGACAGTGAGCGGAAGAATTTTATAGCAGTCAGTTTTCTGAACAGTTCAAGTTATCCTTACTGATAAGGATAGAAAGTATTTGGAAAAAAGATTTTCTCCTCATTGGAGCCTACAATATTTTTAATGAAAAATATTTGGCTTCTCTTTAATTTCTTTCAAAGTTTAGTTGTGTTTTGAAATTGGTGATTAAATAAATATGTTGCCAAATACATTTTCTACATTTTCTTCATACTCAAGAGTTGTTTTATGATAGGATAGGAGCCTTTTTTAAGGATCTGAAGTTTGTTTCAAGGAAGCATTTTATACGCTAAAATTCAGCATATGTTCTGGGTTCAAAAAGTATGATTTTTCTCCCATGTTACTAGGTTTTTAGCCTTCAGTTTGGAATATATTGTGAAAAAGGGAATCGTCGTTGGGGAGTATGGGAAATACTTCCAGTATATTTTGAGAATTTTAAGTTCTCAAGTGTTCATGGAAGTGTCACTGATCTCAAGAGACCTGGAATTCCCAAGGGTAGGTTCTTCCAGTGAAGACTGAGGTGAAAAAAGCAATGAGAAGGCGTATTCTCTCTCCTGGTCACCAGATCACTGCCTCTTTAGCAGTAGGCCCACATTTTGCCTAGTCCTTCTTTTGCAGGTGATGTGCTTCAGAATTCTTTTTCTCTTGGTCCTCACATCCCATGCCAGATTCAACTTTAGGTGGATTTTGGCATTCCTAAACATATCCCTCTAGGCTTTAACAATGTATCTGTATTTTTCCAGGTTTACTATGTCTGAACAACCTTCTTTATGCTTTCTATTAATACTTGGGTTTAGTCAGGAGTTCCCTGCATATCCGTACAGACCTTGCCTTTAATTTTCAAGGTTGTTTTCAAGGATCATTGTCTAGGTCAGGAATGGTCCATTCTCGTGTACAGGAACTCAGGCAAAGTCAGCAGAAGACTTACTTTACAGATATTCTTCCACCTGTTTCTAGTAATGTGGTCTGTGAGGCAAACTCTCTTTATGTAAAGGCTTTAGCAATTTTGTCAACTGATTTCCCTTTTGAAGTAGCCTAGGAAACAATTACACCTGTACTTCTCAAGTAGTTCTACAGGAATGGCAAAACATGTTGATGGATGGTGTTCTTGAGAAGGATTGTAATCACATCTCCTGGAAAAGTTGAATTTGTCAGCTGCAATTGATTGTGTTTGACTCATGCACTCCATTTTCCTTTTCACTGTAAAGCATTATGCATACTCCCTGTGTTTGTTCAGACTGAAGAAAACTAAGGAGATAATAGCTACTGCTGTAAACTGTCAAGTGGGTGCTTGTGGAAAAGATGAAGCTATGCTCTCTTTCGATCTGTGCATTAGAAGCGTAAGAGAAAACAGGGAAGTTGAAATTTTCTGTAAGGGGAAAACAGAAAACTTCACGATGTGGATTGTGAGATATTGGAACAGATTGCCTGGAGGGTTTGTTGACACGTAATCTTTGACGATACTCAAAACTTGACTGAGAAATTTCAGAACCACCTAACCTGACTTCGACCATACCATGCTCTGAGTGGGGAGTGGGACCAGATGACCTCCACAGGTCCTGTCAGCTTAAATTCATGACTTTATGACTGTATACATTCTTATTAGATAACTGTCAGTGAGACAGAAGAAATCAAATCAATAATCGATCCTTTTGGACTGTGCCTGGATTTTTAGCAGTGTAATTTACAGTGGTTTTTTCCTTCAATTTCTGATAATGGGGACAGTGATTGAAAATAAAAGTTAGAAAGGAAAGATACTAAATATTTTGCAGTTAAAGTGTAAAGAGAGTGGCTAGTCTAAGTAATTTCCTTTTGATCTTTATTGCTGTTGAAAAAAGAGACTAAAATTGACTTAGGAAGTGTAGATGCAGTTAGCAAATGAAGCACGGAGAAATGTGAAGGCTGAATAGACTGGAACACACTGACTAAATTATGGTAAATTAACTAAAAAAAATGGAAAAATTGGATGAGAAGATTGAAAAAAATTCTCACATTTGACATTTCCATAGGAAAATGTTTTTTTCTGGGGAGATTTAGTCTCACCTTCTCTGTGCTGGAGTATTTTATGTATAAAAAGAGTACTTATTTTATTGTGATGTTTTAATATTTTTATATTTTCTTATTTTAATTTGTGAGGTCTGTAAGATGATGTCAGTACACAAGAGTAAATTACTTTAGTTTGCTTGCATCCCATAAAATATTTTTACTGAATCTCAACATTTACAAGTTCTATTTATATGGATAAGTTTATGGAGTAGGAATTAAACCTTGGTTATTTTTCAATATAGAAATGATTTGGAAATTCTTTATGAAGTGTAGTACAAACTCTCACACAAGGAAAAGCGTGTAAATGCTACAGGGGACCTAACACTGAAATACACATATGAATAATATATTAGTTGATATACAGTACATATAATTAAAATTGAAAGAGTAAAGCAAATTTATAAAATATTTAAACTGAATAGTGAAGAAGACTGCAGAGAATTAAATGCATTTCTTGGTTTTTTTTATCCTGACAGTTATATGCTACCACTATGTAGCAGTTTTCCTGGGGAGGATGTTTCTTTCACATAAGAAGTTGCCTGGGTTCTTTGACATGCAGTGAAGCATGAGTAAAGGAACAGTTTCTAGATATGACAAAAACCAGTAGAATTTTGCTCAGTAAAAAAAGGTTAACTTTCCATTACCAAGTAGAAATGGAATTATTCAAATATGTGTTACAATTTAGAATAGAAATAAATTGAGCAGTTACGAGTTAACTTAATTATAATTATGTGACATCTTTGACCATGACCTTTGTCATAAGAAAATTGTGAAGTTATTTAAATCTAGTTTCCTCTTGATTTGGGGTGGGGGGTAGGGGTGGTTGGTTTTCATTTATTTTTGTTGTTTTTAGAATTTCTAAATTGCTGAGGTATATTACTTTTTGTCAGTCAGCAGCTAAAATCATACATTTCCTTGAGAAGTAGTCAAAACTACATATACCTAAAAGGACCTTGGTCTTGTCTGGAATTATGGATGCATGTCTTTGAAAACTGCAGGTTATAATATCAGATATAAATTGAAGGAATGATTTGGTATAGTCTTTCTACTGTAGTGATTTAAAAAGTCTGCTGTAGAACTTTTCTGGCCTTGAAAATTTTGGTGTCTTGATTTGAACAATAAACTGCACTTAGTGAACAGCTTTCTTTAAGAGAATTCAGTGATAGGGTCTAAGAACTCTGTAGCTTTATGTTTCATGCATAAGGATGAATTTTTGGTAATGAAGAAATCCTTATCTAGCATGGAACATATTAACAATTGAAGTAGGCAGGTTTGCAATGAGAATAGGTGTGGGATTTGACTGAGTGCCAAATCATGGATTTCTAGCCTGTCTGCCAGTAGTTTGGTGTCTTTCTGGATGCCCTTGTAGGGTGTAACAATAGATCTCACCACTTGCATAGATGGACAGAATTTAATGTCCATTAATATACTACTAAAGCACAAGATGATGAAGACTAAGTTTTTGTACAACCATCTTTTGCTTTTGAAATCTTTTAGTTTTATATTGTGTTACAGGGTTCTTATTATGTCATCTTAGATCTCTTAGCTTGAGAAAAGAATAAAAAGAAATATAGCAGAAATCTAAATTTAAAGAAGAACAAGTATATCATTGTGATGTGTATTTCTTCTGTTTACTTATTTTAATGTGTTCTTTCCCCGCCCCCTCTTGTCTTGTCTGTTCCTCCTGTCAAATAAAGGCCAAGAAACACCAGGTCTTTCTAACAGAGACGTATGAAAACAACATGAGAGAGCTGGAGTTACTCTTGGACAGCTTTGCTATGTCAGGCCAGCGGACAGCAGGTTAGTTGAAGGTATAAAATGACAGATGCATCTGTCAATGTTCCAAAGTCACTACATTGTGGGAATTCTGCAGATGCCTCTTGCATTCCCTCTTCTCAACATGCTTTGATTTGATGACATGATAAGAGCAGTTCTCACAGCAGTCAAATGGCCTTGCTAGCTGAGAAAGGGTGACGGATTGTGGACCTGCTGTTGTCAGCCCAGAGCTTGATTTACAAATGCTGAGGTGTATATGATCGGTCAGAAAAGGGCTCACTTGCTGTGCTCTAAATCCAACTGAGAAAAAAGTCCTTACAGTATACCTGCAAAGGGAGCAGATGTTTTGCCTGAACTGAGCCAAATTCTGAGGCAACCTTCAGCAACTTAAAGGTCATATATTCAAAAAGGTTGTGTAGGACACATGATGCTACACAGTACTTTTTACAGTTGATTGTGGACCAAGTACTATGTTGCATTAATTTAATCTGGTATAGAACAAATATTTCTCTGTTTTCATTAAAATTAATTTTAAGTCAGTGGTTGTCACTCTGCTACCTGGCTTTATGTATGATTATTGTATCAGACTTAACAAACTGCTGCCTGGGTAGACATTTGAAATAGTGGCAAACATAAACAAGCTGAACTTTAACATCAAGCTAGTGATTTTTTAAAGCTGAAAATGGAACACTTTTTAAGATCTTCATTTAAAACTGTAATTCCTGTTAGAAAAAATACATACTAGACACAAAGTGCTACTTAGGCTGAAAGTAAACTGGAAGAAAACAAGTAAAATCTGGCTTACAGAGAAAATGGGTTTATTTTATGTATATCATGATTTTTTTGCACTTTTTAGCAATGATAGGCATAAATGGGTTGTTAAAAACTTTTAAATGAAGATACATTTATTTGTATCTTCACAAAATGATTTTTTTTAGAGCGTGGTGCTGTTAAATTTCCATAAAGAAACAACTTCTTGGGATTTCTCTTGTCCTTAAAAGGTGAGCTTGGATTCTGTGATGCATTGATTTCCTTGCATAGGCTATATGCTTTTTTGCTTTGGAACTGATATCAATTTTATTCTGTAATTATAAATGTAATTACCATAATACCTGTAGGTTTACAGTCGAAAAGCTCTTTAAGACTGTACGTTTTCCACAATTTTGTAAAGTTCCACATGCTCAGAAGGACTCAAGTAACTCTCAGGGGAGCTGGATGCTGCTGCCAAAGTGCAGTTTCCAAAGCAGCAATTGTCTTTTGAATAGTTAACCTTGCTGAGAACAGCTTCAACTTGTTTCTATAATATTAGAAATTCAATAACAGTACCTTCAGCATTAATTTGCTTTGAGGTAAACTTTTAAACTAATTTAAATGGTTTTTTTTTTTCAAGATTTAGCATCTCTGAAGAGGCTCTTGAGGCCAATAGTAGAATTTAGTTTTGCAGTAGATCCGACTGAGTGTTTACAGTCAATTACAGTACTTTAATATTAAAATAGACATTGACTAAGACATTTTTTCTACATATTTGCTATGCTTTTAAGTTTGAAACTTAATTTTAATGCTTTTGCATTATTATATTATTACTCCAATGTACTTAGAAATTTTTGTATCTAATAATATTTATTCAATTTTTTAAAAAATATTGTTATTATATTTGAAATGGGAATGCCTAGGTGCCAAGAAAAGTAAAAATCTTAAATAAATCTTTGTAGTCTAGTTACTCGATGAGGGGCTGCATGAGCCACAGCAGATGGGGAAATCTTTCTTATTCTTGTGGTCAACATTGAACTCAAGGGGTTGAGAGATCTACTTAAAAATCTGTCAGTATTAAAGATCCAACACTAAAGATCCAGCCCCTTAATTCAAGTGCTGGTTGGTCTGTGATTTTTAGGCAATACAGAAAAGAGAACATAATACTGTATATTTAAGATTATGTCATAGGTTGATGCTGGGCCAATGCCAAGCACCCATGAAAGATGCTAACTCATGCAGCTGGACAGAGGAGAGAAAATTTAATGAGGGGTTCATGGGTTGTGGTTAGGACCAGGAGAGTTCACTCATTAAGTATCATCACAGGCAAAACAGGCTGAACTTACCGATATGAAGTGAACTTACTACTAACAAAATCAGAGCAGGATAAAGTAAAACAAACCCTTTAAAAAACACCCACCTTCCACCCGTCCCTCCTTGCCAGCCCTACCTCCTGCCGCATTGGCACAAGGAGACAGGGAATGGGTGTTACGGTCAGTTCATCACCTGTGGCTTCTCCTGCTGCTCAGGGAGAGGGAGGAGTCATTCCCCTGCTGCACCGTGGGGTCCTTCCCACAGGATACAGTTCCCTGAGAACTTCTCCAACCTGGCTCCATCTCATAACAGCTCCCTGCAAACTGCAGCAACATGAGCCCATCCCACAGGCAACACTCCTCCCAAAACTGCTGTGGCGTGGGTCACTCTTCCATGGGGTACAGTCCTTCAGGGACAGGCTGCTCCAGCCTGGGAGCAGGGCCCTCTTTCCACAGGCCTCCCACAGGATCACAGCCAAGGTATCTGCATGCTGCAGTGCAGGAGTCCTCTTTGGGCTGTGGGTGAATGTCTGCATCCTTGTGGAACTCTGTGGGCTGCAGGGGCACAGCTGCTTCACCGTGGTCTCACCAGGGGCTGCAGGGCAATCTCAGCTCCGGTGCCCGGAGCACCTCCTCCCTCCTTCTGCACTGACCTTGGTGTCTGCAGAGGTGTTCCTCTCATTTGTTCTCACTCTTGCTTCTCTGTAGTGACAATTAAAACTGTGCCACAACATTTGTTTTGATTTATTCTTAAACCTCTTATCCCACAGGCATTACCACCATTTATAATTGGCCCAGCCTTAGCCAGTGGCACATCCATCTTTGGAGCCACCAGGCATTGGCTCTACCAAACCTGGTGGAAGCTTGTAACAGCTTCTCACAGAAACCACTCCTGAAGCCCCACCCACTACCAAAAACCAGCCCATGCAAACCTAATACGGATTAAGACCTAAATAGTTTTAGAAAGCTTTTTTTTCTTTATGCATGTCAAAATAACAAGCATAAATCCATATCTTCTCTTTTTCCAGTGACCTTTATAAATTTTCCGGAGCATTGTTATTCTTATTGGTCTATTTGCATGAATTCACTTTGTTTCTTTACAGTTTATCTCATTTTGCAGTTACTCAGCAACAGGGTATGTTCTTAGGTATGTTTGTCTTTAGGAAAAAAGTAATCATGGTTGTAGTAATCTGAAAAAAAGGTGAAATCAGTGCAAAGTTCTAAGAGTGTTAGCTGCTTTGAGTTAGCATCACCATTTAATACAGGACACCAGTACTGTTTTGGTCAAAAATCTAAAACACAGCACCATATGAGCTGGTATGAAGAAAACTAGCTCTTTCCTACCCTGGCCCAATACAGCTAGCACAAAGTCTGAAATGGCAGGTTTAAGAGTTTATTCATTCCTATACTTATGTAAGACTCGTATGGAACTTGGCATTTTCCTCCAAAATTCCCTCAAACTGTTGGGCAATACTGGGCATACACTACACAAGTACTGGGTTGGGTTTTTTTATCTCATTGCTGACATGATGCCTCTGCCACAACAGAGTGCATTTGGGTTTTGTTGCATGTCCCCTGCACAGTTGTATGAAGACAGACAACATTTGGGCAGCATTAAAGCCATAGGTTTGATTTCAGCTAATGCAGGTAGGCTGCATCTGGTATTTCTATCGCAGATTGAGCTGCCTAGAAATAGAGTTACAGCAAAGGCAAGGAATGACAGGGTGGAATGTTTATGTTTTTTACCGCTTTGCTAGAGCTACAAGTATGAAAAAATAATTTTTTTTTTTTTTTGTGCAACAAGATCAATGCAGAATGGTCATACAATGAGTAATAGTGAGAAGTTGGTCTTGTAATTGAGAAGACTAGAGCTTTGTGCATAGCTATAGCTTTGGTTATGTGATAAAAAGTTATAGTAAGGAGACACTTGTCACTTTCTTCAATGTGAAGCCTTCTCAAAAAAGGTCAGATGTTATGAATTCTTCTTAGATTGGTTTTAAGTGTAATATTGTTGTTTGGGATATTTCTAGGATTCACAGGCCTCTGAAGTGTCATTAAGAAACTCTTGCTTTTCCCTGACTCTATAGACTTTTAGAAACTCTAGTAAGTAGGTAGAGTGGCTGATAGGACAAAGCAGGGGTCTGTCACTGGGATATGCGTGCTGTAGAGGAGATCTTGCTCCTATTACTGAAAGCAGTCTTGCAAATACGTGTTGCTTTGACTAGATGTGGCTTTGACTGTAACACCTATTCTAGCCTGAATAGCACTTTATACTTTCTGATATTATCAAAAAGTTGGGAGTGAAAAGGCTAACTAATTGAAAGAATTTCCTGAATGGCAGTTGGCAGTAAGTTCTGATTTGTGCTCTTAAGTAGGTTTTCTACTGAGTTCTATTGATGCATTATGTGTAGCCTACAGGAAAAATGTCATCATTTTTATGCAGTGCATTAGTAGAATATTGTGCTTATTAGATGACACTAATTATAGAATTCTTAAAAAATACCCTGCAAGTATGTCAGTGCACCTCCTCTAGCTGATAAAATTTTATGGAGAGCCAAAGAAAAGGCTCAGACTTTAGTATCTGATTTGACTTTATGAGCCACTCTGTGTAAATTGCTTAATGACACCAGTGATAAACACCTGTATCATTGTTTAGTCGTGATGGGAGTTATGATGATTTAGCCTTCCTGGATTTAAATGCCACAGATATTTTCACTTTTGCAAAGTAAGGCTGCTATTAGAATTGGTAAAGATAGTTTTGCTTATAGAACATTTTAAAACTAGTTGAAAAGTTGATACTATAATGTGCTATAAGGTAAGTGATCAATGCTTCTTAGGGATATAAATGCTGAGAAGAATGATCTGTCAATAACCTAGTATTGTGGTGTAACACCAGGAAAAAAAGAAAAGTTTGTTCTTGGAAACTGAATATCAGCTGACATCTTGTGACCTCTCAATCAATACAGTGTTGTTTTGCTTTCTTGGCACATTGTTCTATGCACTTTGGAATGGTCAGACCTGTTCATATGTCCCTACTTAAGGCAACAAGATAAGAAGTCTCAATCTAAAAGGTTAATAAATAACTTTGGTGTATATATAATGGATATATCAGATTTGTAATTGAACTGTTCTGTAGGACTCTGCAGACAGATTTTTTTTTCATTTCCTTTAGAATAAAATTCAAGATAATTTAAAATGTTTTTAAGTCCTCTCCAAGCATAACATAATCATATGATCTTTGGCTCAGTGATGCTTTAAGTAATGAAGTACTGCATTACTATGTGCATGCTTAGTCACAACAGCAAAATAAAAGGAAAAGTGTAACATTCTTAACTTTCAGACATGTTTTTCAAAGTATATAATTGTGTGGTTTCGAAGTTGGCTTGTCTGACTGTACTTGACCACAGTAGAAGTAATATGTGAGACTACATACCAAATGCATTAGGTATAAATGTAATGCAGAATTTACAGTTCTGTATCTTGTATTAAAGCTTTTATACAAGTGTCTTTCAGCTATATTTGCTGTGAAAGCATGGCTATACAACTTTATCTCTCATGGCAAACAAGGCTGCTCTTCAGTGTTCTGTATTGTTACTGAAGCCCTAACTAATTCTAGTACCTGGCATCCAGGGTGAGTAGTTTTCTTTCTGTGGCTTTAAGGCTTAATTTTTGTTCCCTGTTTTCCTTCAGGCACTTGTGAGGACAAAGATAAACCTCTGAGCTGCTCTGTCGTTGAGACTTTGAGGTGTACCTTGACAGCTTACCAGAACAAGCTGGAAGATATGTCTAATGAGGTAACACTTGCAATGTTTGGCTCTATATGTATTGCATTTGGCCTGCAGCAGTACATAAACTTCGCTTGTAAAAAACAGCACAAGAGTGGGAACGTTGACAGCTCCAAGTATGCCCAAAGAAAAAGTCTCTGTCACTATTATTTCTCTAAGCTTGTCCTACAGTGAAGTTTCACATCTGTGAGGACAGGGAGAACAGTTTTTTGTCTTCCTAGTTTAATTTGGTTTTCTTGTTCATTCTTTTGGGGTTATTTTCAAATAACATTTAGGTTAACAAGCCGTTCATATATAGGATTGAAGTTTGTAGTTAAAAGATCTAAGAGGGTGGCTGCATATACTGCAGTGTTCCTAAATACACAGTGGTTAAGCCTCAGCAGTCACTGCTACCAGTTATGTAAATGATCATGTTCCCCTGTACTTCTAAAACTGGTATAATTTTCCGAGGAGACTGTGTTTTCAATGCATTCTCTTTGGGAACTATTTTGCTGTCATTACAATTAAAATAGGGCTCTTAGAATACCGCCTTTTAAGTTATCTAAGAAAGTAATGGAAATATTTCAGTTTTGGGACTCTTACCCTTGAAAAAAATTAGATGTTTTCTATGCAGTCCTACTGTCCTTTTATACCACTGACTGAGAAGTTACAGTTTTGCATTTATTTTGTTGTATGTTTTGCTAGTCTGACTAAATTACTCCTCTTGGGTGTAAATGTTTTATTAATTTATGGCTTTAAAGGCTGTGTAGAAAGAAGTTAACTGCATCATTAAAACTTTTTGTACAAACTTGTGATTAGTCTTTGAATAGATATGGCAAATACAGAAAGGCAAGGTGTGATAAGATTGTAAAAGTGCCAGCACTCTATTTCACTTCTAGGTTTTGTCTTTTGTTTTGACAAATGCATAGTCTAGCCAGTCACTCAACACATTTTAAAAAATTAAAAATTAAAAAAAAAGGGAAAAATTATATCAGCTTTGCCCCTTTTATTGGGAAAAGAATGGTCTCCCACAAGACCTTTGAGTTTGTTCAAGAGGCACAAAAATAAGTGACCATGGAAACAATTATACTTTTTAAACAGCAAGCACTGTTAAATCTTTCCCAGCAAGATAAGAGAACTGATGTGTATAGTCATTATGAAACTCTTCTGAGACCCAAGTCTGGAAGCTGAAGAGTAACTAGGAACATATGACCCACAGCGAATTGTTATTTGGGAGGAGGAGCATCACGTGATAGGCAGCACAGTTGAAAAGTCGACTCAGCAGGCTTTGGCTTAGTGATGTGCTTTGTTGTGAAACTGTGCCAGAGACAGCAGTGGGGAGACCAAGGGGGTGGCTTCTAAGAAAGCAAAGGGAGTGTTCTGACAGAAAGAAGAATGAACTGTCAAGGAAAATAAATCGCAAGCAGAGCAGGACCAACAGATGACCTGCCACAAGACTTCCCAGTAGGACTGTGTGTGACTGACCCTGAAGTTGTCATATGGAGCCAGAGATCACTGAGCACCTTTGTGGTGCACAGAAAGGGCAGTGCTCTGTCCTTCTTGATTACCCCCACCCCCACAGAGAATGCTGCTTTTGGCTTTTTATGTGTGAGATATGTTTAATAATAAAACTTTTTAATAATACAATAATGCACGAGGGGACTATGAAGGGCACTGTGCAATAGAACTAGAATGTTTTAATACATAATAAGGAAGGGTTTTAGTAAGCAACACAACAGTAAGCAAATTTTAGTGGTTCTCTTTATAAAAAGGTTTTCAACAAGCTCTCACATATTGATGAAATGATTAATATATGTGTACACATGTATGTATATATGAAATATGCTGGTCAACTTATCATGTGTCATCCTTAACTTACTGTGTTAAACATTAGATTAAAAGATCTAGTTAGATTGTGTGACTGAAAGGTGTAGAAGTGTTTTGGGTTTTGTAGATAATTAGCTTCTGAGTTTCTGTATAGTGCAGACACTACAGAATATATTTGGGGAGAGGGAAAAGACTAGAAAATCAATAAAAAGACTGGAAATACTCCAGTAGCATTCTTTAATTTACTGTAATTATTTCTAAGGGTTCTGTGAGGTTTCCTGACATCAAAATATAAAAATAAGCATTTAAAAAAGTAATTAATAAATTTTTTAAATGAGGTATTCTGTTTCTGAGTTGCTCCTTAAATTGCAGCATCATCATATAAACAAAGATACAGATTATTTTGATAAGTTGTTATCCTTTTTGAAAGTGGAAAATGAAGCTAGTACACATGATGGTACCTCAGTACACATTAAGCAACCTCTGATACGGTTGTTTTTAATCCTACAGTAGTCACTGTGCCTCTTTGGAACATTGCTGCTTTTTACCGTATGTGAGTACTATCCAGTGCTCAGTAAAGAATCACGCTTGTTGCTGGACAATTTCTGCAAATGGCCACTGACTTGAAAACTTGTTTTCTCAAACCACTGCCCAGATCATTATCTGAATTTACTACGCTTTCAAGTGCATTTCAGAATCTGTGTTTTTGTCAGATATTTTGAGAGGTAATAAGATAGGTAAGAGTGGACTCAGTTTGGGATTCTGCCACTACTTTTTATTTTAAATCATGATAAAGGAGTTATTTAGTGTTTCTGTAATGGCATATTATTTAGATTGTGTGGAGTACAAAAGCTATTCAAGGAATTGAAATAAATTTTGGTTTTTTCACTTTCATATACAAAATTCTTCCTTTATATTATATTGAATAGATCACTGCAGCCTTTCTGTAAAAGCCTGTTTGACTTTCATATTTTTCACAGCTTGAGAAAACAAAGGCTTTGTGTAAAAAGATGACAAAAGAACTTGATGTGTCTGAGGAGAAAATGTGTGCTTTAAGACAAGACCTTAAGGTATGGTTTAATTAATTTAGCATAACATTTGAACGTTCTGCAAAAGGTATATTTCTGGATTAAAAATATCTTTTTTTCTTATCAGAGTAAGGCTCTATATCATTGCATTCGGTTGAGCGAACTAGTTTACTATGTAAGTTTGTGTGAAACCATGTTATTTTATTCTGGTTACCACTATAAAGTACATAATTTCAATGATTGCAGTTCTGAAAGAATTAAAATACACTTTTAAATTTGTGAAGTATTGTTTTATATTGAAATTGGTATCAGTAGTCTTTTTTGTTTAACTGTTTTTCTGAAGAAAAGGGGAAGAGAATTTAATTACCTCTGTGCATATGAAGGTATATTTTATTAAAGATGTCCATTTTTAAATTTTTTTTTTGTTTGTGTTTATCAGAAAGGTCAATCCATGTGATGCATCAAGTTGTCTTTAACAGCTGTAAAGTGTGTGGCCTGAAATTTCTTGGAGTAAAAGTTACCTGAGATAAAAACACTTGAGAGCTCTTTCCTTTAGTTTTGGAAAAATAAATTTTTTTCTGGTTTTGGCTGACACTGGTTTTGTAATGTCCTGGTTTGGTTAAATCAATAGCCAAGGGAGTGAGCAAGTCCTGAGGTTGTGTTTTAACTTCATCTTCCAACTAGCAGTGTATAGTATTACTGCCAACATAGAATGCCTGTAAACCCAGCATTTTTCAGATTCTTTTGCTGAGGATATGCTGCTTTATGTTTTATGCAGTGTTTTTCTTTAACATTCATTGAATCTTCACATTAATGGATACTTGCACATAATGTGTTGTCACCTGTTATGAACTTTCTTTACTAATTTATGTTCAGAAGATTTAGGAGTTCTGCTTCTGTTACAGCACCTTTTAAAGTCACCTAAAATTTTGGAACCCTTTGCAAGAGATACTTGTATTCTTCACGCACAAACTGAGCTTGCTACACACACAGGGTACGCGTTTTTATGCAATATGCCGGTTTTCAATCTCTCTAAATTTTTGGTAATAATTTTGTAGAGATGATCAAAATCTAGATCCAGTCTAAAAGCATTTGTATTAGAAATTTAGAATTACTTTAATATTTAAATGTTTTTTATTTAGAAGAATAAAACTTCTTCTGCTGTCATTTTCTGATGAATTTCATAGTATCTTTTGCATTATTTTATGGTCCATGAAGCTATGATTTTATGAAAAATAAACAATACTTTCAGTTTGACCTTTTGCAAACTTTAGCAGTGCTGGAACTCCTGTGTAACTGCACAATATTTTGGCTTAGAAGGGAGAGTGTATTAAGTTCTTTGTTTACCTGGTGAGATTTTGTGATGGTAACATAATGGTATTTATGGCCATTTCTGGTTATTACTTACTTCCCATGGTCAAGCCTCCAAAGAGAATCCTCACTTGTCTTTTTTCTCTTGCATGTGAAAAATACAATGAACAACAGCAGCTCTGTTGCTTGCAGACTCATCTCTAACAGGTCAGGGATTCACTTAAGAAAAGAATGCATCTTTTCAGTAGCTCTGAGTGCTTGGCACTCTGCAGAGGATAAGTTGTGCCCCTGTGTTCTACATCTCATTTGTTGGGGTAAGAGGGGACTCTGAAGATCACTGTATCATGGAGCCTTTACCTGTCAGAGATGGATTTCCAATGCTGTCTAGTTGCAAGCTGTGGAGGAGGCCTATTGTCAGTTTTGAAATTCTGTTCTTGAAAGATGAAGTTCACCTAGCCTGGAGTCCTGTGAATACATGTTATATGACTGTTACTTTCCTCAGGTGATGAGCACGTGACTAAGGTAGCATTTTATAGAGTAAAATTTATACCAGCCTTTCTTTTACTTTCCTCTGTTTTACAGGAAGCTCAGGATACCATGGCTGATGCCAATAAAGAGTTAAACCATCTGCACACTAAGTGTGCAGACAGAGAGACTTTAATAGAAACTTTAAAAATGGAACTACAGGATGTACAGCAATGCTGGGAGAAAGAGAAAGTACGTGCCACAGAATTTGAAAATGAAATCCAGAAGCTTACCAGGGCTTACCAGAAGGATATGGAGGTATTACTAGAGACAAGATGACTGTCAAAGAGTCTTTATTTAATCTCAGCTTTATACATTTACATACATCAGATGGTTACTCTTAGTCTTAACAGATTTATCCCTAAAATATGATTTTAAGATATGTATTTTGAAATATGTGTTTAATATCTACAGGATCTCAGGACACATTGCTTCTGCTTTCTTCTGTATCAGAACTAATAGCTTAATCATTCCAGTATTTTGAATTTTTGAAAAATAGGGTTTATTTAAAAAGCTATGCCTGACAATTATTTCTTTCAAATTAAAAGTTATCAGAAATGTTTTACAATTGAAACATGTAACACTGTCATTATCATGTGTTAATTACTGATCCACATGGCCATTGATAGCAAATATGGAATTGAGGTGATTTTGCATGCATTCCATAAAGCCTAGAAATTATTACTTTTTATCTGTTAGTTAATTGTGATGTGCTAAATGTGGGAATGGGTCCACAATGTCTTATTTCAGAACTATTATCTCTCTCCTTATGTGTATTAACAGATGTTAATTTTGTTGCTTTTTCTGCCCAATGAAGCGGTTCTGTACTAGCAATGGCAGTGATATACTTGTAGTTGTTGTGCATATTGAGCTCATTACTTCCACAAATTTGGACATGGATGCCAACTGAGTAAAAAGGAAACATTCTTTCCACCTCTTTTACAGTCTGGTATTTAAATGGGGTCCACATGAAGCAGCTGGAATTGTTACACACATCAGATAATGATTAAAGTGGAGGAAACTAGAAGTCTGGCTATATTGTAAAGTCAGCATGTCTACAACCCTGTGGTTGCATTCAACATGTGTGAATTGATTTGGGGTCTTGGAATCCTGTTTCTCGAGCCAAATGGATAATTATCATCCTAGTTTTATCACAGCTTAGACAAAAAATATAATGATGGTAGCACACTGGATTTTCCTTGGAGAATTTGTAGATCTGTTAGAAACAAAGTTAAACTAAACTACAATTTATTTTTAATTGCCTAAAATGCCATGAAATAATTGTGAGAAAATGCACTTAAGTGTAGTGGAAAGGGCTCAGAAAAATTCTGATTTCCCATCTTGACCATACATAATTTCTTACTGTAAAACCTCAACCAAGGCCTCTGGAAAACAATGAGAACCTTTGCAATAGTTTACAGACTTTGTTCCTGTGACTTTGGAGGTACAGCTTCCTATTGTTGTCTTAATCAAAGTTGCTAAGTTGCATATAGGTACTAAAAGCATTAAGGATGGAATTTCTATGGCATGCTATTGTTGCTAAAGTTTATTTATAACTTGCATCAATTTATTATATTACTGACTAAAATCAGTATAAATGAATGAGGCATGGCTTGTGGTATTTAACTGATGAAGCTATAAGCCTGTTTTATCTGGCCATTTAGTCTCATATATAATCCATACAAAAACAATTTTAAAAAGACTTTAGAGTGATAGTTGTATAAATGGTGTGTTGTGCTGCCAAGCCAATCAGAGAATTTTCTGCATGCTCTGCAGTTGTTGCAAGTGGGTACAGTTTGAATATAACTGGAAGTTTTACCATAAATAAATATAAAAATAAATTGCATGTATTAATAGCACAGAATTTTTTATCTGTATCAAGTCGTGGTTGGGATGAAAGCAGCACTGTTCTGTATTCTTAGAAGTTATTTATATATTATGTCTGAACAGACACATTTTGTAAAAACTGTTTTCTTACATTCACTTCAATATGTATGACTGCAAATATTAGCAACTGGAATTTTGAAAAAGTTTGAGAATGAACTTTGTGGGCTTCTTTCACTTGCATGTAGTTCATATTACTGCCCATGTTTAATTCTAACACTGTTCAGATACAACATGTAATTTTTCCTTTTGTTTCAGGAGAAACTAACCTTCCTTCATAGCTTATACCAGCATTTGATAGCAGGCTGTGTGCTTATAAAACAACCAGAAGGCATTATAGATAGATTCTCTTGGCCTGAGCTTTGTGTAGTCTTGCAGGAGAATGTTGATGCCCTGATCTCAGACCTCAACAGGGCTAATGAGAAGGTAAGTGTCCTTAGGCACCAGCTACCTCTATTAAATTCAGTGACATTTGTCCACATCGCAGTATCATTAAAAAGGACTGACATTCATCTTATTTCAAAAAGAATTTGGACGTTAATAATTCAATACCATTAATTATGGCTTGTCTACAACTCAGTTTGATGCCATTGCTGTGGGCATGTAAATGTGACTGAAGTCTGTATGAAGTCTCTAAGCTACACTTTCAGTGCAGGACATGCTAATAGTACTATCCAATATTAGCCACAGGGACCTAATTAAAAGAAAATAAATTAATCTTACTGATGAAGCAATTCAAAGAACTTAGTCATTTACACTAATAAAGCAAGTCTTTATTTTACCATAAAACTGAAACAAAATGCACTTACTCAAGGAATATCGTCTCTAAATTACATGTTTATTATTCAGAGGTACTATTTGAAAGAATGACAGTGTATTTTTTCATTTAATTATAAGTCATGGATTATAGAATTATATTCAGAAACACAAATGAAAAATATCTGTTTTTATAAAACATGTCAATATTTGCTTTAGGTAGGAGCTGTACTTTTCAGGATGTAAGCAAGCTTATGTGGCCTTTCTCTCCAGAAATCCCTGCATTTTTATGAAAGAAAAACCTCCTTGTAATAAATAAATAAAACTGATTCCACAGTCTTAACATATGACAGTCTTTGGGATTTCCCTTCATTTTCTTGCTCTGTTGATCAGGTCAGTCCTAAGAGTAGTACAGCAACTCCAGAACTTGTCTGTCCTGACATTTTTTGAGACATAGTAATGGAAAATCTTCTTTTGACATTTCTCATCTCAGGAGTGACCACTCTTCCGGCCTGAGTGAGATGCAGGGCTGGTTACACTTAATTGTTTTAACTCTGTCCATCAGACTTAGAACAATTATTAATTAATAATTATACCCCAGAAGTCAGTTAGACCTACCCCCTTACTTAAGGGGGTAGGATAACATATGGATTATGAACATTTGACGTACTTTTCTATTTTACTTTTGAAGTAAAGGAGGAAAAGGAGTGAAAGAGGAGGGAATGAACATTATTGGCAGTGTTTGGGGATGTTGTGTCATATTGTTTCTTGCTTTTTAATTTAGTATGGTTATTGATATTGACTGTGAGGTCTCCAGGGCTCTTTTCATGTACTTACCAGCTTTTCAGGGATTTTGAACAGTATGTCACTTGTGTTGTACCTGCATTCTTGCAAACAAAATTTTTCTCTTGCATTTCTGTGTGACGTATTTCAAAAATAGCTTCCTGATACTCGCTAGTAATAAAGTGTAGGTGTGTGTATTTAAATATTATTGTTACCTTGATTCATTCCTCCATTTAGTTTGCATGGGAGCTCCAAAGTTATTCACAGAGTGAATCCATTTATGCTTGTTGAAAACAACTTCTGTATGCTAAAATGTCCTGAAATTCTTTTAATGCTTAATAGTGTCTGGAATATTTTGGGTTTCCACTAAAACAAAAATTAAATTAAGGACTGTTGTTTTACATTTTATTTGCAATTCTTGCGAACTTCTGAGGGACTGGTATACTTGGATTGGTACTTTAGCAACGCAAGATTTCATGCACTTTTGTAAAAAAAAAAAAAATAGGAGAAGTGTCCAGTTCAGGTTCTCAACAAAGAATGTAACAAATATCTACGATATGGTACAGCATAGTGCAAAACTGAATCCAATTTTTTTGTAAATTTTGTTGCACAACTCAAGTAAATAATCTGTCATGAAAGGCTTTTACTTAGTTTTAATGAATATATTGAAGAAATTACAATTTAGATTTTGGGCTGGGATTGTTTGTGGTTAAACTGATGTGCAAAATAAAAAGGTGTTTAGAGAAGTAAGAGAATTTTTTTAAATGCTTGTCACACAGATATCTCACCTGGAATATGTTTGTAAAAACAAGTCCAATACTATGAAGGAGCTTCAGCAAAGCCAGGAAGATGCTATTAACAAAGTGGCTGAACAGATGAAAGCACAGGCGAGCTGTTGGCAGAATGAAAAAAAGTATCTGGAACAGCAGTACTCTAGTCTCCTTGGGGAAGTTAATGCAAGGGCACAGGTATGGTGATACGAACTTCTGATTTTTTTTTTTCTTGTAAATATTTAATGGATTATGTCAGTAGTTTGAATCCCTAACCAGTTTAAGGTTGTTTAAAATTAAAAAAACTGCAAACTCTGTGCTAGTATTAACTTCATTTATAATAAGGAATAAATGTCTTTGTTAAAACAATCTAGAAGTGAATTGCCTAATTTGGCTTACAGTTGCCACTGATTTTTTTTTTTTTTTTGTTGGGAATGTTAAGGCTGTAAGGTTGAATTTGCTTGGTTTAAGAATTATATAGGGCAGCAGTGATTTTTTTCGGTGTCATGCTTTGCAAAGACTACGTAGAGTTACAGGAAAATGGTGTCATCTGGGGAAAAATTTAGGTATATGCATTCTGACCCTAAAAACCAATTAGCAGTGGTAAATTTCAACAGTATTAGAGGATGCTGTTACTCAGATGATGTAATGAGCAGTGGGTCAAAAGTGTGAAACCGTTGGCACTGATTGTTAGACAAGTTATTTACAATTTAAAATGTTCACTATTATTCTACAACCACCATTCACCATCTTTTCAGTCACATTCATTTACATGTGTTTCAATTACAAGTGCTGTGAAAACGAGGAAATAAGGTATGTCTTGTTACTTGTCACAGCCACCTGCAACTTACTTCGTCTGAAGAATGCTATATTTGACTCAGATTTTAGTTCTTGGAAGTCTTTGTGTGCTGAAAAATATATTTATGAAGTATTCTTTTTACAGAGCAATTTTATGGTGAGTTCTTAGGATTGAGTTACATTTTTAGACTTTTTTTTTTCTTGATATTCACTTTGGGTATTGACAAGACTAAAAACATCACTATGAGTGGAATAAGTGGCATCCAGATTTATATTAAATTTCCATACCACCATGTAGTTTCAACTTATGGCTTTCGTTTGCCAACAAAAGAATGGTGGAATAAGAAAGCTTAATTTTAATTTTAAAAATTATATTTCCTTCATAAAGAAAAAGTGGAGTTACACAGTTTAGATTTCTTCCTGCTATGGATGATGGGTCATGTCTTTAAAAACTGGTGTTTTGTGAAAAATAGGTGCTCTGCAGTACTGCACCATTCTTTGGGATAGTGCTGAACCTTCCAGTCTCTGCAGCTGGATTGTATAGACAGCATGTAAAGTATACCGAAAATGTGTCACTTTTTTGTGGAGTGCGTATTAGGCATGTCTTTAAAAAAAAAAGGTCATCTGTCAGCTTGTGGTACAGGGCTACTGAATCACTAAAAGGGAAATATTTTCCCATAGAAACATCTGGGTATGTTTTCTAACACAGGTTAGGTAATGTTGGAGTGCAAGCTGGTAGTTTTGTAATGTTGGTGGTGCACTGTCTGTATACACTTAGATGATTCAACAACCTCTTTTCCATCTTGTTCCAGTTTATCTTTCTTATAATTCAGTATCAAACTACCAAGAAGACAGTCTAATTTCTTCTCGATTTCTAATTTGTGACTGACTTTCAATTTGCAAATACCAAATTAAGCCTTTCCTTTCCTGGCATCCATAGGGTCCATAAATGTCTACTGTTAGGGCAGTCCTAGTCCTGATTGCCCATTTTTCCTGGCTTAACTGTATTTTACCTATTACATTTTGAGCCAGTTTACCATATTTGTCTGCAAGATTGGTGCTTCGTTTGAATCAGAGATGTGCAGACTACTATCATAGCCTTATTTCCAGAGGAAACAAGGAAAAATGTGCCACAAGTTACAGAATGTCTTCAAAGGATCTTTAAGATTTACTGACTGCCAGTGATTACATAAAGATGCAGAATGCAATATTTAAATTTAATTATTTTAGCAAGCTTTATTCATTAAATTTTATAGGAAACATATAATCAGTGCAAGTGGAATATAATTTGCTAGTATTTCATCGTACAGCTGGGGGTCTCCTCACTCTAGGACACTTATTCTAGCACTACAAGGAAACTGTAGCAATTTGCTACGTTTTCTATCCAAAGATCTGAGTGTTAATTGCAAGCAGTTTAGTGAAATAACCCCTTGTAGGGTTTAGTTCCAGTCTGAAAAGGGAAGATGAGTGATTTTTGCTGTTCTGCACCAACCTAATGGTACATTATAGGATGCTTTTATTTGTAACTTCGTCTTCAACCAGTGTTCCATGACTACATCTAAATATTTTCTCCTCAGAGGTCCTGTGTTGCGACTTCTTTAGTTTTTCAAATCGTTGTGTGAAAGCAAACCATAGAGTGTCAATTCACACTCTGAAGAGTTAACAGAGAGCTCTAACTGCACAGCAGTATAAGTAACGTATCTTGAAAATTATTGTTTTGGTTTATTAGAACTGCAGTAGAGAGTTAAGGCTTTTCAGACTGGTTTCCTTATAATTAAAATGCTGCAAAATCTGGAGGTTTTAGTGGCAGTGACACCTGCTACTGCTTCTGTCCCCAGCCAGTACTGTTCAGGGTCCCTGGTTCCACAATAGGATCTATGAATGTTAATAGGTACTACTTCACAGCTGGTACTGTAGGTCAGATGGATGGTGTAATCAGAAAGCAGTTTTACTGTTTTTCTCTAGGACAGAAATTCCCAGAGTAGCCTTATCACAGATCAGCAATAAACAAGGTACTCTGTAGATACCAGTCTTTGTCAGTGGTCTCCATGTTTGGAGAGTCAATGGAGCTTAAAATGCATATCCTTTTTCTTTGCCTTTTGTAGCAGGGGTCTAGTCCTCTTGATTTGATAGTGTGCCATTTGGAAAATGTTACTATGCCTGTTCCTTAGCCTCACACAAATTATTTATTATTTATAGTCTCATAGGAAATGTCCTCTGAATTTTAACTACCGGTTCTTGTTTGTTTATTATATAGACATTTATTAATTTGTCCCCATTTTTTGTGGCAATTGCTTAAAATAGAAGGGTTTTGTTCCAATATGCAAAAACATTTTGTAAGAAAAAAATACGGTAACTACTTTAAAAATTTAAATTTCAACAGAAAAATAAAAGGTTTGCTAAACAGGAGAAGGAAAATGTGCCCTGGGGAGAAAAAAAAAGTGGGTTTTTTTTCTTGGTTGGAGGCCTTTTACAGCAAGGCAGGTGATTTAGATAAAGGATGTGATATATTACAATTATATGAAAAGTCACTGCAGTTGGTGCAAAGGGAGGAAGATAAGTGTGTGTAACTGTACTTGGTCCTGACCTACCATGGTAAGCATGTCTGGCCCATGTATTTAAAACACAGCAAAGGGAGGACAGGACTGTTGATGTTATTTAAAGGTATAGCTCTCTCTATATATGTTTGGAAAAATAAACCAGCTGAACTACAGGAATCACTGACTCACAGAATGGGCCAGGATGCAAGGGACCACAGAGGGTCATCTGGTCCAACACCCCTGCTCAAGGGGGTCATCCTAGAGCACATAGCACAGAATTGTGTCCAGATTGTTCTTAAATACCTCCAGTGAGGGAGACTCTACAACCTCTTTGGGCAATCTGTGCCAGTGCTTGGTCACTGCACAGAAAAGTTCCTCCTCTTGTCCAAGTGCAACTTCTTGTGTGTCAGTTTGTGCCCATTGCCTTTTGTCTTATTGCTTGGCACCACTGAGAAGAGCCTGGACCCATCCACTAACGCCCTTCCTTTAGATACTTTGTAGACACTGATGAGAATCACAGAATTGTTAGGTTTGGAAGGGACCTCTGAGAGCATGTAGTTCAAGCCCTCTGCCAAGGCGAAGTCATCTAGGGCAGGCTACACAGGAATGCATCAAGAAGGTTTTTGAATGTCTCCAGAGAGGGAGCGTCCACAATCTCCCTGAGTAGCCTGTTCCAGTGCTCTGCCACCCTCAGTGTAAAGAATTGTTTTCTTTTGTTGAGATAGAACTTCTTGTGCTTTAGTTTTTGGCCACTGCTCCTGCTCCTCATCCAACATCAGTGTTGGGCACCACTTAAAAGAGTCTGGCACCATCCTCCTGACATCCACCTTTGAGATATGTGTATGTATTGATGAGATCTCCTCTCAGTCTTCTCCAGACCAAACAGGCCCAGCTCCCAGAGTCTCTCCTCATAAGAGAGAAGCTACAGACCCCTGACCATCCTTGTGGCTCTCCACTGTACCCTCTCCAGCAGCTCCTTGTCTCTCTTGTGCTGAGGAGCCCAGAACTGCACACACACTGGTGGATCACAAGTTGTCCATGAGCTGTCAGTGCCCCTGTGGCCAGGAGGGCCAATGGAATCCTGGGGTGCACTGGGAAGAGTGTGGCCAGCAGGTTGAGGGAGGTGACCCTTCCCCTCTCCCAGCCCCAGTGAGGCCACACCTGGAGTGCTGTGTGCAGTTCTGGGCTCCTCAGCACAAGAGAGTGGCTTGTAGCAAAAACCCACAAGCGTCACCCCTACTGATCTGTCTTTTTATCCTGACCCATAAGCTCTTGACTCACTCATCGTCTACCTCAAGACAGAGATCTATACATTCCAGGTGTTGCCCCAAGAGAGGGTAACTCCACCCCTTTGCCTGCTTGGTCCCCTCCTAAATAGCATTTCCTTTATCACAGCACTCCAGTCATGTGCCCTCTTCCACGACATCTCTAATTGCAAAGGTCAAAGTCCTTTGACTACACAGAGATCTCTAGTTCCTCCTGTTTGTTCTCCATTCTGTGTGCATTGGTGTACAGGCACTTCATGGAAGTATTTGATTTTGTCAGTATCCCAGTAGGAGTGCACAGTCTGTCTTCTGGTTATGTCGTTGGATGCTTGTACACTCTTGAGGCATCCCCTCTTGAGTCTGCTTTTGCTGCTTGGGTGGTCACTTTAGTTCTCCCCTTCCCAAATGTTTTCTCTGTCGAGCCTGGCCCTGTCCCTGTCAAACTTTAAATCTAGTTTAAAGCTCTTTCAGTGAACCCTGCTAAGATCCTTTTCCCTCTTCGAGACAGGAGGATCTCATTTGTTGTCAGCAGACTCAGTGTGATATAAACTGACCCATGACCAAACCCTCACAAATTCTAATGGTAACACCACTCTTGAAGCTATGTGTTCGTCTGTGGGATTTTCCTGGGTTTTGCCCCATCATCCTCTGCAACTGGCAGGACAGAAGAGAACGCAGCTTGTGCTCCAGATCCCTTGACCAGTTATCCCAAGGCCCTGAAGTCCCTCTTTATCATTCACAGCCTTTCTATTGGGACTTCATTGCTACCCACCTAGTAAACAGGTAATGGATAGTGATCAGTTGGCTGTACCGCTGGGAAGTTTCTTGGTGATGTCTCTTGTCTGGGCTGCATGGAGGCAACATACTTCTCTATAGGTTAATTCTGGTCAGTGTATTGGGCTCTCCATTTCTCTAAAAAGGAAGTCACCAAATACTAGTTATGAATAAGATGTGGTGATTGGCTCATGCAAATGAGGAGGAGTTGTTGAGTGTGGGGGGGAGAAGTTTTGTTGGGGTTTGCAGTTCTTTTGACATATACTTTTGTTGTTCCAGTATAGCTTTGAACCCTTTTCTGTTCCCCCTTCAATACTCCCCTCCCCTTTTGTGGTTCCTCCCTGGCAGCTCTGGCTGACAGGGCTGTAAAACGTGTGGGGGAGGGTGTGTATCTGCCCCTTGTAAGAGGCAGCAGCGAATGGCGACACTTGTTGCTGGGAGGCCTGGCAAGGTAATCGCACCACCAATCAGGATAGCAGAAGGGCTCCACCAATGAAAGGCACAGAAGGACTGATTGACAGGCCTTGGGAGGAGCCAAGTGTACATATATGGGCAAAGCTACAGACTGTGGGAGGGGGCAGAAGGACATATAAGGACTGGTCATGAATATTAATGAGCTGATGCAATCTCGGAGTATAAAAGGCAGAGACGCCATTTTGTGAGCCAAGCCTCTGGTGGGCAGAAGGGGTCCTGTCAAGCTCCCAATGCTGTTCTCCCCTTTGCTTTGTAATTTTAATGAGTTCTAATTAAATTTTATTTACTCCTTCCCGTCCAGGTTTTGAGTCATTTGTAACAATTTTTACTGTTCTTTTTTTCTTAATTGAGGAGGTCATGATGTAGGGGATAGGCTGCCCTGTCCTAGACAATTGGTCCAGCCTAGATGGACTTTCATCCACATTCTCATTTCCCTGATTCTGAGATTCCAGGGCCCTGTATGTGTTGTATAATGGCCCCTGAGAAGGTGAAGTAGTTTGGGAGGGGATTCACCTGTCCCCCCACCCAGGAGAAACATGTTTCCGCTTACCTCTGTCTCTAAGGTCTCCAGCTGCCTGGTGGTGAGAGAGTGGGGGATCCATTGCTTCATGTGAAGTGGACAGTGGGTGCATTTGTCTGAGGTATAGTAGAGTGTGGCTCCACCACTCAGTCTGTTCCTCAGACTCCCTAATACATCTTAGTCTTTCTACTTTGTCTCTCAGCTCCAGCATTAGGAGAGACTTTGTAGGTCATCTGCCTGGTCACAACTCACACAGCTATTGTCTCTGCCGCCCTGAGAGCAGTGCCAGGCTCTGTCATTCCCTGCAGCCTGAGACCCAGACTTTTGCATGGTTTCATGGGCACTCCATCTGGGTTGCCCCATCCTTTCTGGTATGCACACAGGAAATAGCTTTTGTCCAAACAATCACCACACCTGGGTTCTGTCACTGAGAGTGAAGATCACTAACTGAGCTAAGTGCTTGAGTTGGCAGTGCCTCAGTGCCCTGCCTGTGCAAACTGTTATGGTGACCTGGCTCATGGCTTATGTCTCATGCCCTGTTTGCCCTCTCTCTCCATCACGTTCCTGCTTGCTTGCCCTCCCTGAGGACGGCTTTAGTACATGTGGGGGTGGGCCCTGTTCCTTCTACTGCTGTCTATGCTCAGAGCTGCAAAAGAAAAACCTTTTGAATTCTCTGTGTCATTACATTTCTAGTTATCAGTCCTGTTTCCATGCCAAAATAAAGAGAAAGGGTGTAGTAAGAAGTAGGATAAAATAGTTTTGCTAGTAGCACCTGGGTTTTTTTTCAAGGTTTCTTGGAATTAATGAACCTCTGCAACCTATTGAGGTGCCCCTCAAAGCTCCAAAGAAAACCAGCTTCCCAACGTATAGGAGGAAAAGTCCATGTCTCTTTCAAGAGTTGTGTTTTTAAGCTTTAAAGAAAACTCTAGAAAAAGTGTCTGGTATAGCAAAAGAAATTATTTGCCAGTAAAGGAAAGAGGGTCTATTTTCTTGCAAAACATACGTTTCTCAAGTCAGAGGTTGTCTAATTTACTTTTGCATATTACCATAGCACAAAAAGCATAAGAAAAGCGCTTTAATTAGCAAGAGCACTGAATATTGGTATTGCTGTCCAACAGCCCTGTAGGGATTACAGTTTGTTTACTTAGATACTGGCCTTTCACCTGTGATGGCCAGAAACCATAGGTTGTTTTCTAAATTTGGCTTACCTTTTCGGTTCCTTCTAGTCATGCTATCAGGGATTTTATCTATAAAAATCAAACACTGTAAATAATGCAGTAGCACTGAAAGTATTGTCCATGTTCATACTTTTATTTCAGCGTAGTAAAGTGACATATGTGGCTTGTAAATTGCATTTTGAAATTAAATCTTTTAGTGGCCTACTCTATTTTTGTATCTCTTGAAGTTTTTTAATAGCATTACAAATTCTTTCCCTTCCAAAAAAATTATAAAATATTTATTTGGTCAAATACATTTTGAACTGACATGGGTACATCTCTATAGAAGCATGGAATCTTCTATTTTCATTCTAGGGATAGCTGTATATGTATTTTTTTTTCCGTTTGTGCTTGCATAATGGAGGAGGGAAAAGAACTGGGGTGCTCGGCTCACCACTTGTTTGGGACCTGTACCAAATGGAACACAGAAGAATATGGCTGGATGATACTGTTTTGCTTCTTTTTAGACCACTGATAACAGGAATAATGTCACTCAATGTGACAACAAAACTGTCTATAGCGCTAAAAGACATATCTGAAACATAGCACAATCCTTAGTTTTCTTCATCATATGGGCTTGTAATTCCATCCAAGTTTGCCCTTTCGTGACCATGTATTGTAGCTGAAGCATTAGCATTTAACTTGAGCTTGTATGTTCTTTGTAAACAGTGCCTAAAATTTATTATCTCCTTATACCAGTGGAGCTTGTTTAAATGTAGTCACTGTTTCAATCACAGCAGGCTCTCATGCATCAGTTTAAGTCTCTGAGGTCACTTAAAGCTCCCAGCATAGTGTCTTGATTCCAGTATTGCAGTCTGCATCGTCTAACTGTAGTCCTAGCATTTCCTGACTTGTTACCATCTTCATTTCTCTACACCCGTTTGCAATTTTAAATCTCCCTCTTTCCCTGTTTCAGGGCATTCAGAGGAAAAAAAAAGTTCTGCAACTTAAAAAAATTTATAATAGCACTAGACAAAATAAAAACATCTGTATTACCCTGTTCTTTTGAAAACTTGGTTCTGTATGAGACCTAATTAATCTGTGAATATATAAGTAGGGGGTTGATTACAAAGTAATTAAGAGATCACCTTTACTTCCCCTTTCCAGCTGCTGCCAATCTGTCTACGTTTATGTTCCAGAGCCTTCCTTATTTTTTCCTCTCCCTCATACTAACTTTATTTCTACTTTGTAGAACAATGTTCTTTCTGAAATTGGAGCATGTAATTGCTTACTGCTAAGTCAACTCATAAAACTGCATTGTGGACAACAAGGTGCAGGCTATTGGAGTACTAAGGATTATCATCAGGAACCAGGAATCTATTTGTAACTGAAGACTGTGGAAACTTGAGTAATATTGTTTGTTTTCATATATCTGGTTGTTTAACTGTTTATTAGGAGAGATACTTTCATCATCATTATTAATAATATTTGTTCCTTTAGTGTGTTACTTGAATGTGAAGAAAAAAAATAATTTATCTTTTGTCTAGGTAAAAATGATCTTGTTAAGTAAAAAAAAATTGTTAATATTTCTTCTGGTTTTGTTTGTTTGTTTGTTTGTTTGTTTTCTTCTTATCCCAGGAATACCAAGAAGCAGCAGAGAAAAATAAGAAAAAAATTTATGTCCTTGAAAAAAGTCAAGAGAAATTGGCTCTTGAAAGCATATCTGTGAAAAAGATGTTAACACAGTTTCAGAAGGAGCATTCCTCACTCCTGGCAGCCTGTGCACTATTGGCAGGTGCCCTGTATCCTCTGTATGGCCGATTGTGTGCTATGTCTTCCCAAAGAGACCTTCTCCAGGATCAGGTGAACATTTATGAATTAGTGAACCAGAAGATTAGTACCCTAGTTCATGCTCTCTCTGATGATAAGGAAAGCAATCAAGATGAAGCAAAACTAAAGAAAAGAAAATCCCAAGGCCTGATTTATGTATTCCGAAGAGCTGTGATTGCAGTTTTGGCAGCCAACAGACTTCAAGTTTTAGCACAGTCTTCTAGTTCCCTCTTCACCTGGACAAATGGCTTAAAAGAAGGCATTGGAATTCCAGTTTGTGTAGGAAAATCCAAAGGCAAGCATAATCTGTCAAGTAAGTGATTTTTTTTCTTCAATAAACGTGTCAAATGACATGGTTAATGAATAACATATAATAATATTATTTATAATAGAGTATAAATACAAATTTAATGACATTTTAACAAATGCAATTTCTGAATTTGTGATTTTTAGATAACTTGATAAATATCATTTCCCCTAAAAGGAAATGCTTAGTCTGTTTAGCAATGAAAGTAAAGTTGCAACTACACACATGAGCTCCGATTGTTTGATGTCGTCAATATTTGCATTGTAGATTTCAGAACTAAATGCTATTGCATCTGCTCTATGTGATAAATTTCTTGAAATGTTCCTACATTATTTGCCACCAACATATTTTTTAAAAATTTTTTATTAACTTGTAGTACTTATTTCCTACTGAAAAATGGAAAAAAGTTTCTTACTGATTCAGGTAAAATATTAGTGTAGGATTTCTGGATTTCCTTTAGAGGTTATGTAGTCTTCTTGTCCTTTTCGGTTAACAAACCAGCTCATGCATCTCCCTACAAGGAAAAATGGTATCAAAAATGTTCTCTGAACTAGAAGATTCATCTATTTTTCTGGTTTAGTGCTTGTGGAAGCATATTTAATACAGTCTAAATTGTCCTGAAAATAGTCTATGGCTTATGTACTTTTAGCTTTAGTCAATTTCTGAAAGAGAAAGTAGTGCAACTAAGTAGTAACTTAGTCATCTAAGTTATTCAGTTATAGTGGTAGCTACAATTCTGTTCCACAGGTTGTGAAGAGGAGGAGCTTGACTGTGTGGAAGCACTCAGCTGGTTTGCTAGTTCCAACCTCCTTGCTGCAATAATCAGTTCCGTCACTGAATTGCAGGATGTTGTTAACAAACCAGGTAATTTTAATAGTATATTCTTGTAGTTGAAGATGAATAAATTATCAGGGTGGTCACATCATCTCCATTTTTAGGATTTATCTAAACTATTCTGAATCAAATTTCCTGAGAGCTGTATTGATGGAACAGATTGAATTTTCTTTAATTGGTGATATGATACTTTATCCTTTTGGTATATAAATTCATTGGAATAGAAAGCTGGAGAGTGCTTTTAGAAGGCATAAATACCATTTTGCTTGTTTGATTGTGAGATATTAAAAATAATCTGTGCCACACAAATAGATATTTGGCTAACCTGTTTTTAAAAGCTTCCAGTGCAGCAACTCTTACAAGGTTCCTAGTTATCTTGCTCCACTGGTCTAATATTCTAAGAAGTGTTTTCCTGGAGCTCAACCTAATATTTTTCCATAGAGAATATCCATCAGGTGTTCCTGTGTACAGAGTACTGTGTAGGAACAGCAAATTGAAGAAGAATCGATAGAAATGCAGCAGCAGCATGGATATGCTGAATGACTGGTTAGAATACCATAAACATCATGATAGTTTGCCAGTTTGAAGTATATGGGAATTCTGCTGGTCTCTATTTACTAGACATGTCTACACTCAACACAGGCTTGATTTTGAGAACTAGGAAGAACCATGCTGGGAATGTTATGGCCACAGTCAGTTTGGTGATTCTTTTATATCTTATCTCTATTTTAAGTAATTTCCACAGACCTCAAGGTCTAACTGCTCATGTATTACTTGGAATTCTGTTGCTCATGAGATCAAGTCTCCTAAGAATCTTCGGTTTAAAAAATAATAATAAATAATTTAAAGTTTGACATGAAATTTCTGGAAGTATTGAAGTAATTAGGCTCTGAAAGAATATATTTGAAAGCTTCCACACTTAGAAAATTACAGTATGTTCTATAATAATATTTTAAATAGGACTTAAATCTTCAAACTGACTTCAATGATGCTGAATTTCTTAAGAAATTGTAAATAGGCAATCTTTTCATATCTTTAAATAATGGCAGTTCTGGATTAGACTACACGTCACAGGAGAGAGTACTACAAGAAGGTGCTATCTGGATCTTCAAGATGGAACAATTCAGTGTCTTAGAAATTATATTTAAAGATGGCTAGGTTCTGGGGACCCATTTGAGGCAGCTGAATAAAAGCAAATCCAGATCATTCAGGTGACACTGGAACTTTTGGGTTTGTACGCTCTGATTTGAGGCACCTTTCTTGATCTTTAAATAGGTGATTTTGTTTTGCCATTGATGATCGTTTCCCTTCATAGTGTTAGTTAATTTGGGTCTCATTCCAGCATGTCTTGGAATGATCTCTTTGCTTCAGTTTCAATGCAAGTTCATTACAGTTTTGGCGTTTTTTTGTTTGCTTTGGTTTTTTTGTAAGGTTAGAGTTTTGGTTTGTTTGAACAAAATCTGTACTGTGATAAACTAGAGATGGTAATGGCCGATGTAAAAACATTGAAATGTGTGAAAATATTGAATGTGAAAATATTGAAAAATACAAATATCACCAACTGTTAAATATACAAAGTCTTAAAGGTGTGATATGAACATTTTAATCTTGCATAGTACGAAGTTAATCCTGCTGACTTGGTGTTTAGTTTCACCAAAAGAGAATAAACAAGAATTGTTTCTTCATCTTTCAGCGAAGTAATATTTTACACTTCTTTTTCATTTGCTAATGAAAGACTTAATTGCTCTTTGTTGTATACCTGTATTTGTGTTAATAATTTCTTAGACACATCATAATGTACATAATTTAATGCTTTTATTCTAATTCTTTCATCTTTCGTGGCAGGTACTTAAGATACGTATACTTAAACAGTCTATTCTCCTCTCAGTTATTATAGATACAGTTCCTTATGGAATTGATTTATGTTTTATTTCATCTCTCAAAGCAATCAGTAACTTATTTCAAAATATTTATGTCTATTTATTCAAAGCTACTCTTCATAAAAACAATGGAGTATGTGAATATTTATCCCTATTCCAAGATAATGCCTTAAGTTGTGGATGCTGAACTTTACTGGTTAAGGCGAGTGCTTGTTGTGAAATGGAGTGAGCTTGTTGTGAAGTGGAATGATCATTTGAAAATGCTACAATGCAATTTTCGGAATTACTATTTTAAATTTACTTTTGATGCACAGTTAAATGTGAGATTCTAGACATAGGGGAAGGGGCTGCCATGCTAGGTACTGCGCATATGGAAAAACACTGTTTTCTGACAGGCAAACAATCTCATAAGCTGAGATAGCAAGTGGAAATACTGGGAAAAGTGAAGGAACAGGAACATTGAGAGTATCTTTTTTTTCAATATATATCAAAAATCATGGCAAAGGACAATTTTTGAAAAGGTTTTGGCATCATCTTACATGGAAGGCTATTAAAACGTTCTAGTTTTAGTTTTAGCTAAATTTAGTTAAACATTCAACTAGCAAATACGAAGAAGAGAGGGTCTTCTTCATAGAAGAGAGGGTCTTTGAAGCTAAAAGACAAGTATGACAGGATGTGATGAGAGTTAAATTGATGAAGGTAGATTTTTCTTTTATGTGATCAGTAATCGAGAACCAGCAAAGGAAAAGAGAGGATCCTTTGCCAAAGTAGACAGAGCATTGCAGTAGCAGGTTTTTCTGGCTACGAAAGGAACAATTTTTTTTTTATTGCAATGGCTGTTTAGTTAGTTGAAGTGCAAGATAAAAATGCCTCATAAGATTTTTAACTTAAAAGATGCTATCTTACTAATGAAGAAAAGGCAGATCTACTAGATCGCTGAGGTTGTGGAGAGCGTGTACTCAAAAATGATACTCCAGTTAAGCACTGGAATCATTGGAGAGGTGCTATTTCAAAACCAAGCAGGAAAATGGCTTTGAAAATAAAATATCTGATTTTATCATGTGCTTTTTTTGTTATTGCTCAGAGATGAGTCTCAACCTGACATGTAAATGATCTTCTTTACAATGAGAACTGTAATAAAAATGTATCAATAATCATGTTCTGTTCGCCTTGTATCTCTGGATCCTTCCCTCACAGTCTATAAACAGAAATTCTTTAACTTAAGCCAGGGTTATTTTTTTTCTCTTTATACTCTTAAGTAAATATTTTAGTTCACTGCAGCAACAGGAGATCTGCTGTACTACTGAATGTAAATAAGCTCTTCCATGCTTGTCATCTTACGCTGATAGTATCATAAGACAAGTAATGACAGATTAAGACCTGCCTAGCAGAGGGAAAACTAAATTACAAGACTTTTATTAAGGCATAAATAAACCTATTAACTGTTATCTGGAATACCAATTAGTGGAAGGAGCACTGACAATTTTATTTATCAACATTAAACACAATTATTAATTACAGACCTGACGAATCTAGCAGTAAGCAGGACATGTTGGGTGTGCTGGGGCCTTAAGTCCATTATATGAGAAGGATGATTACCAAAATCCTGTGGGGAAATACGTAATTGTAGCTGTAAAATTTTAATTGCCTTGGAATAAGGTAAATTATATTCTCTTGTCTCAGAATATAAATAGTATGGCATTAAGGTACCAAGCCTCACTAATTTTGAACAGCAAATGATTTAGATATCTGTAGAGGGGAGGGAAGAGAAATCAGGAAACCCTCAGAAATTTGCATTGTAAATATTACGATAAAGTGATTTACCATGTGCTATCACTTCTGACTTACTTGACCTGACTTCCATTTGCTTGCATCTGTCTTGCATGTTTTCTGAATTACAAAATTAGAACACTAAAGGAAGTCTTTAGAAAGTATGGTATTGCAGAACATGATAACAACTGGACAAGTAGTCTTTGACAAACAGATTCTGTTCTTTAAAATCTTATCCTACCCTCCCATTCATAAATTGATAGGAGTAGAATTTTCATTGCTAAATACACAGTTTGTCTTAAAGTCTCTCTCTGAGATACTCCTTTGAACTCAGTCTTCCAGTCTTTAATGGGAAATTTCTATTGAGTATCTTAAAGATGTTGTTTGTTGTGGGTTTTTTCACTGAAAGAAACTGAAACTAATAACCTACTTGATGTTTCTTTTCTGTGTTTTGGTTTGGGGTTTGTTTTTGTTATGGGTTTTTTTTTGATTGTTTGTTTGGGGATTTTGTTTGTGTTAGGTTTTAGTTTTTTGTTTTTTGTTTTTTTTTAAAGGTACAGAGTCATGGCTTTCTGGAAGGTTACTTTTAAGTGCAGCCAGGAATTCGTTTTCAAAACTTATGGAGAAGCTGAATGATTTAATGGAGGCGTTTCCATTAGACCACAGCAAGTACAGTACTTGTCTGGAGAAAGACTCCTTGGTACAGAGCTTGTCTCATGGACTTAATAAAATAAATACCCAGGCCCTGGAAGCTGGATTGTGTGGCAGAGTATCCAGTATGGTATGCATAATTATAGTCCTACTTCATGTAAGCTCTGTTCATGGCCTAAGTGTTAGGATGAAGCTCTCTTGATAGTACCATTAATTTTGTTTCAGTTTATAGGACTGTTGCATTGAAGTCAACTATGTATATATAAGAAGTTGATTCCTAACACCCAGAAGCATTAGAGCGTGAATAGATTTTTTCTTTTATGTCAAATAATTTTAAGAAGAGATTTGATGTATCCAAGAAAAAGGATTTTTTAAGGTTCTGTCAAGGTTGTATCTGCTTTTTAAGAACTAACTTGCTGTTGGCTTCCACTAAATGTTATGCGGTTGTTTTTTCGTTGTGGTTTTTTTTTTTTTGGGGGGGGGGGGGTTTCTGTTTTTTTTTCGTGCTTTGTGTTCTATATTTTCGTAAAGATAGACTTCTTCCCTATAATCAGAGGGAAAGGAGAAACCTTCTGAAATAATTGGTCTTTTATTGTGGGCCTTACATTAAAATGGTACTTCCTTGAAAACAGAATTTTCAGTTACCCTCAAGAGCAGGTGAAACAGGTTAATTTTTTTTGCACCCATGCAAATGATTGGAAATGATGGACAAAATGAGAGCTTTGTCTAATTTGCTTGGGTATTACATGTGGCTCTTTTATTGCTAAAATAGTTCATGTTAAAGCACACATATTTGTTTCTGACTGTTAACAGAAAAACATAGAATCCTTGCAGAAGCAAGTATTTGAATTTACACAAAGGCTTCATGCAGCAGAAGTGGAACGCCGCTCACTGCGCCTGCAACTTACAGAATTCAAATCGAATTTCTGTGGGATGAAAAAAGAAGCAGACAAAGCCCAGAGCCTGCAAGAGCAATTAAATATGCCTGAGCAAGTAAGTATATTTGATTTAGAGGTGACTGCTTATAACATGCGTTTTTGTGTGTTCTTTTGAAAAATAAGTATAAAACCATTCTAGTATTAAAAGAATTTTCCAGAAGGTTTGCATTGTAAATGTCACTAAACTAGAAGTCAGATGTGTTTAGAAAGGCTTCTCTTCCAAAAAGATTTTCTTTTTGATTTGTAGAATGAGGTGTTCTTGTAAATTACATGTTTGGTCTTCAACAACCAGGTTTTCTTCTGTATGTTGAAAATGCGGATGTGATTTATATACCCAAAAAGCATTTATAGATTTCACTTCAGCAGAGTAAAGTCAGCTGCCATGAGGGTATTGAATGAGTGTGTTCATGAGAACTTCAAGAAGTATAAACTCTGTGTGGATATTGCTGAATATTTTGATAAACATTTTAAAGTATCTTTGATGCTGGGTTATGCCCTGAGCTAGTCAATGCAAATTTTAGTGTGGCTGTTTCCTTGAAGGACTAAGTTTATGGGGGGAAAAGGGGGAAAAAAGGGGAAAAAAAAGTCCCTTTTCCACATTCCTGCTAGCATATATGCACCAAATTCCTCTGACTGCTAGCTGTCACTGATCAATTTACTTAAACACTGTGCATTCGCTAACCTGTAAATAGCATTGTCTGACAGGAACAAGAAGGCACAACAAAAAGGCTCCTTGACTGCTTGAAACCACAGTATTGTGACTAATGGATGTATTGTTTGAGGGGTTGATGCCGTTTGGTAGGTTCTCTGTTAGACCCCTGTCATATGTACAGAATTGTGCCTTTAGTCCTTGGAGGGGAAGAAACTTGTCTTGCTTTAGCATGCTGGAGATTCACTAAGCACCTTTCCTACTATGCTTATTTCTTGTAGGTTGCATTCAGAATTGAACATGTATTTGAACTATTTGAACTAGTGAATGGTTAAGAATTCTTATACATGCTCAACAGGTACACAGTATGACTAAAACAGTTGTGGCCCAGAAGAAGCAGTGTTTTCTGTAGCTGTGACCAACACTGATACTGAAGCCTAGCTGGTAGACTTCAGTGTCCCAATCAAGATGCTTCCAAGCAGAGACTATTTAACAGATGGTGTGAAATCCATTCTTTTTCCTGTTCCTAGCTGGTAAAATATTGGGGTTTTTTACTCAAAAAAACTAAAATACGGGACATTAGCTGCATATTTCCTTCTAAATATTGGTTCTTTGCAATCTAGGGTGTTAATTTGAATAGAATAGCAAATGCTTACTGCTTAGAGTAGCCTGAATCCTGTTTTGAAAAAACACAGTGAATAAAGTTGTCTGGCAATTTTATTGCTTAGTGATCTGTCTTTGAGTTAAAAAACTTAAATAAATAATAACCTTTAGCATGCTTTTGTTTTAGAATTTAATATGTTCGCAAGTGGAACTTGGGCAGTCAAGTATGTAAACAGGTAAGTATAGTTACATAATCAAACACAATTTATTTCTCTTATCAGAAATTAATCACCCATGAGAGGTTTGAAAGTGTATGTGAAGAATTAAATAATGCATTACATCGGGAGCATCAGGCACAATTGCTTTTGAATGAACAAGCACAACAGCTACAGGAGTTAAATAATAAACTAGAATTGCAGTCCAGTGAAGAAGCAGATAAAACCCAAGTCTTAAGTGAATCTGTAAAGGTAAGACAATTGCTCTGAATTAGGTACCTGAAATGTATTTTTTGGTGAATAAGCCAAATGTCATAGTTCTTGTGCAAATAAAAATGTAAATGCACACATACTACATAGCCCATTGAAATTTTAGGGTACTCAGAAATACTGTCAAGATTCTTAAAGATATAACATCACTTTTCTGCTCTTGGAACTGGGTGATGTACACTTATATATGTGAAGTGTCTGGAATTTATACACAGCAGATGCAGCTATCACAAGGTGTTTGCAATTTATACAAAAATAAATGAAAAAGTGCAGAGATACTTTGATTTTTAATAGTGGTCACAATAATATTTTAAAACCTGGATTGTCTGTTTCCTGAATATAGTCTTAGGATGGAGAATATATTTGTCAGTTTGGATTATATGTGAGGTGATGATAGAGAGAAATCCTTTTTCATCAGAATTTAGAATTTTCTGTTGACATAATGAGTAATGAGGGAAAAGATGATGTTACCAGAATCTCTGATAACAAACAAAGGAACAGAGAGAGGTTTGAAACCAGGTGGATGGATGAGAACACTTTGTGATGGCAAGCCAGTAATGGGTGGTGACCTGAGCTCTGCAGCTTTTATTTATTTTCTGTTTAAAGCAAGCTTTGCCCCTTGTGTCTGTTCTTCAGCCCTGCTACTGTCTTTCCATCTCCCAGTATTCTTCTGTGAATTGACAGCTGAGCAAAAGAGACTGCTTCACCAGTATTTTGAGAAATAGAAGCACTTGTAATTTGGAGAGCAGAAGTGTCAAGCAGGAGAAAAACCAAAATGATTCGAGCTACAAAACTAGTAGAAATGTCAGAAATATTGAAAATATAACAATGAAAGTAGATGTCAAGGAAGATGAGTTGCAGCAGAGTAGAGATTTGAAGTGATGTATAGTGGAGGATGCTGAAGGATGTTGTTAAATTTATTAAGGAGGATTTCCACTAGCGGTATTATTTACTAAAAATGCCTTACCTCACTAAGGGTAAGAAAGTGACATTTCCAATTTACCTGTTGGTTTTTGTGGTTTGTGAGCTGTTTTTTGTGGGGGTTTTTTGTTTGTTTGTTTGGGTTTTTTTGGTTTGGTTTGGTTTTTTTTTCTCCCTCAAAATTTCCTAGTTTTTGGGTGTTCCATTTAAATGGAAGAATAAACTTGCTAGTGTTTTCAGTTAGGTTGCTTGTTAATACTGTTGCTATTTTCTTTCTGATATAACTGCAGTGTATATATAAGCTGTTAGTCTTGTGTTTGATTTATTTGAGAAATGCTTGATTCAAGATTTTTAAATGGCTATTAGGAATAAAAAGAAGGAAAGGACTAGAAGACAAATCCGATCTGAAATCCTCTTTTGTGTCTACTTTTTATACATTAATACATTCTTTTCAGGTGTCTAAAACACACCTTTTCATTTATTCAGAGAAAATGAAGAAAAATGCCAATTGTAGGCAATTAAAACATAGGAGGAACTTTTAAACAAGTATGTTACATAGATTATTTGATACTGAATTACATTTCACAGATTCTGTTTTTTATTAATTGAAGGCAAGATACAAATTTTTGAGACAGTCATGACCCTAAAAAACATCCTAAGTCTTCAGTCCTTTAACAGTTGCTTGCTATTGGAACAACTTCATTTAGTATAAAATGCTTGGTTATTGCTGGAAGCTTTAAAGACACAATGCAATGTAATAATATAGGTGATAGGATGGAGGCAAAGCACATTGACGAAATAAACCTTAGGACTGAAGTTTACTACTTACAGGTGATTTGTTTTATTATTTTTTAAGTTTCAGTCCTTCCCACTGAGGAGTTTTAGACCAAGTTTAAGTTGTAGACTTGTTGCTGTGTACTGTCCCTCAATTTAGAAGACTGATGTCTCTTAATTTCTTTATGATACTACAAAAGGTAGCACAAAATTGCATTTTGGTTGTAAGAGCATGTATCTGTGACTGGATCAAAAAAGGAGACAAGAACAGTTGTGGTACCATTTCAACACATGTTAATGATCCTTGATTTTTTTTTTTAGTCATGCAGATACAATTTAATAATGTATGCATCTTAAGTCATAATTTCATCTTCACTTTTCATCATCATTTTTACAGTTCCAAACCTGTGTTGAATAAGTACTTTTGAAATTCAAATGGGAGTCTAATATAATACTTTGATACCAAGAAGTAAAAGTGCTTCTTAAATTTTGAGCCATGTATGTTTTGGTTTTTAAAATTTAAGAAAAAGTCTCTTTTCTCTCCCACAGTTAACTACAATCCAACCTTGTTCATACCTTTATGTACAACAGGAAGAAATGGTCTCTGCCTTTGCCCTGGCATTTTAATTGACAGGCCCTTTTCTTTAGCTTAATTGGGCTTTGTGACTTAAAATGTTTGGGGTTTTTGTGGGGCTTTTTGTAGCTCTCATTTTGCAGTACAGTGAAGCAATCTCATCTTCATTATAATCAACTTTGCCCTTGTAAAACACTGTTTTTACGATTGTATAGGTGTCTTGGTTTGGAAAGACAGGTATCTTCCAGGGAAAGCTGGAGTTTCCCTTAGAATGGAGAACATAAACCCCTCACCCCCGCCAAATTATAATTTTGCAATTAAGGGCTTTCAGGCAAAGATTTGGGAATAGGAATAACAGTTCTTTACTAGGAATATTAACAATACAAATGTAGTAGACAGCAAAACCACCCACCCAACCAAACAAGCAAACAAACAAACAACAATTTTGGAGAACCCTGACAGAGTCAGAGCTACAACCTGACACCCTGTTGGTCAGGGTGTTGGAAGCAGTCCAAAAGTGAGTCCTCCTGGAGTGGCAGATGTGGTTCTGTTGGGGCAGAGATGATCCTGTAAATAGGGTTCAGGGATGGTGAGAAGGGTCCAGTCTTCCTCCAGTAATCGGGTGAAGCCAGATACTTTGTGTTCCTACATCTCAGTTTTATCCAGGTAGGAATGGTTGGCTCCTCCCACTGGGCAGAGCATCTCACAATGGGAGGGTATAGTTTGGGGCTGACTGCTTTGGGGATGTGTTAATGGCCCATTAGCAGAAGGCATCCGCCCCCGCCTCCTCCCAGAGTTACAAGAGATAAAGAAAAAAAAAATCTCCCCAGCTGCTTTCAACAGATGAAATAGAATACACAATTTTGGTTTCCATAACCCAAGACAATAGGTTTTTAAGTACTTAAATAGTAAAAAAAAAAAAAAAAAAAAGAAAAAAAAAGAAAATAATTTTTATCTTGCACTGTAAAATATAAAATAGAAAAAATATGCCTCCATTGTCATCTTAAGATACAAAATAATATTACTTGTATGACCTAAGTGTATATAAAAATTTGGTGAGTGTGGTGGCATACAAGTAAGGTCAGGTAGAGCAGAGTGACATGGAGTGAAAAAAAATAGACATGCTTTGAATTCTTTATTCATAATTTTTAAACAGGTAAGAAGAAGAAAATTAAAATATTAGGTACTTCCACTTTTGATAGCTTATTTTTAAACTTATTCACAGTTCAACAGCAATCAGTGAGAAGATATTTTGGTATTCACATACTTTCATAAAGTAGGCTTATTAAAGGAGTAATACTTAATTTCTTAGCTTTATCAGTTCAGATTTTAATCCTGTATATTTTTATCTTCTTAGTGGCATATACCATAGAGACATCCAAAGTAGCCAATTACGTTCAAGGTCAGCTGGAACTAAGCAACTCTAACACCACTTCTTTTTATTAGATGAGTTGAATAATTTGCTCTGATTCCTCATTCTTTGAAGAAAAACTTTTACACAAATGCTAAACAGGTATCAATAACGGACATATTTTTAATTCCTAATACCAGCTGGTCTTAATCAAGTAAAGTATTTTTGTTTCCTATTCATATGCAGTGTCTATATATTTACTTTCTTTTAGGTATGTTAGTGCCTGTAATAAAAAGAATATATTTTTAAGATTCTATTTATGAAACAATTTCTATAAATTGTTAATTAATAGCTCTAATGCAATAGATGTTTAATCATATAATTTGATACTGATACGCCTCAATGTAGACTTCAATACTTGTTTTAGAAGAAGGTACCCTAAATTTTGGGTTTGTTTAATCTGCTGAGTTTAGTAAAGCTGCCATTAATTTATGACAGAATAAGTGAGGAAAAAAAATCTCATCCAAGTGCTTTGATAACACTCACAAAAAGATGTTTTCTGGTGGGAAGATTTGGAGTGTTTACTTTCAATACCTATGTCATTCAAATCATACATACATATTCTCTGTCCAGAGTATCCTTCACTAAATAGGCATATCTGAATTAATTAGATTCAGATGAAGATTGGAATTTCTCTGTTTGTTAGAAGTGGATTTTTCTCTCAGGAGGCTCTCAGTTCTTGGGTGAATTTGAGGTGAAGGTGATACACAATTTTCTGCTTTTCACTGCTTTTCCTCTTCATATATTTATAGCCACATATTTTCTCTGAAAGACCATTTCAAATATTTACACAATTTCTTTTAGTAATACCACTGCACATACTTTGTGAGTGAGTTTTACAGTAATTTCTGAAAATGCTGCAGTATTTTAATTTGGAGAAAAGTTAAAAGACTTTACTTACATGAGGAAGACCAAGTGATTTTCATGCTTCTCAAAAAGATTGCAGTAACAGTAAGAACAGAAGTAGGATTTGAAATTTCTTTCCTCTGACATCTTAAGTTGAAAAGATTGCTAGAATTTGGATGCACTGAGGAATACTGTTGATTCTAAAAACTTGTTTGTCAAGAAACTGCATTTCTGTGCATTGTCTGATTAAATGTAAGACTGTTCCTTTAAGAAAGCAGTATAGCTGATTACTAGTAGCATCTAATTTAACAGAGATTTTGTATTAATGAAGTTTAGCATGTTAAAGAGAAGCAAGCTCCCTTCTGAATAGGTTAGAAACTAAAATTCATAATTCTTTAATTAAATGTGGGGAGTTGTTGGTTTTTTTTTTAGTTTCCATACTGTCTATGTTCTGAACACCTAAATAACTAACAAAGTAGGTAAGAATGGATTAGTATTGTCATCTGCTCTGTTCTTAGTTGAAAGAGGTGTTTTCTTAGTACAATAAATTGCAGGTTAAAGAGATTTGTTAGGTATTTCAATTTGTGTTAACAATATTTGTAAAATAGGTAGGACTGTTCATTCTGCTCTGTTACATAACTTCCACTACTGCTAACTTCTTAGTCTTCAAAGATTTAGGTTAACTAGAAACTTGTCATAGAGCTGGTCCTTCGTGCTTTTTTGTTTGTAGGTTGCAATGTATTGTATGTGGAATTTAGGCTTCTGGGAAAGGATAGTCTTCCTTTTAGCAGCTGCTGTCCTTACGTAATAGGAGCACACATAGATAGAACAGAGTTGTGGGCTAGACCTGAGAGCTCTTTTTTCTGAAAGAAAACAGAACACAACCTAGATAAAGTCTGCATTTTATTGTTGTTACTAGTGAATCTGTGTTTCAGATCTCTGAACTTAAACTTCACTTTAAATTTCACACTTCTGTGGTTTGTCCAGGGAGTTAGATTCATTAAATCATAGGAAATCCTGGGTTGGAAAAGACCCACAATGATCATCAAAGGCCAACTCCGGGCCCTGCTCAGGAGTCACACCATGTGCCTGAGAGCACTTTCTGAATATTCTTGAACTCTGTCAGGCTGCTGCTGTGACCACTTCTCTGGGGAGCTGTTCCAGTGCCCAACCACACTCAAGTGAAGAACTTGTTCCTAGACAAGTTTTGAAATCTGTGTATTTCCTTTGTTTTGTGCATAGAACATTCATTAGCATTAGTCTGGAGAGACTGAAGTCAGTACATGGCTTTTAGATTTGTTTTTGTGCTGTAGTCATCAATGAAGTAGCCAAGTAAGTTGTTGAAGGTCTGCCTTAACATTTCTGAGTCAAGCTTTCTGGGAAATATCTAAGTAATGACCAGAATGGGAGGAAGAATAAAGTTAAAATTTGTGATTATGAACTCATTATGTTTGCATTGACATGAAGGTCAGTGCAACAATGCAAAATACTGTATGTATGTATGTCACACAACCATAATTTAATTGAAAGCCCTTATTTTGAAAGGATATCATCATTACTGTTGTGTTTTTCTTTCATTTCTTTGCATTTCCTCTTTTGTCCAGTTTTACAAGTTGAATGTCAGTAATAGTTAATTTTTGAGCAATGTTAAGGTTTTACATTGGAATTTGAACACGTTCACACCAGGTAAACAAATTTTTTCCTAAATTATGACACTATACAATATTTTATTGGTTGGCATTAAGAATATTATTCAGGTATATTATTTGCTACCTTTATATAGCAAGAAAATTATAAAATTGTATCCAAATTGCTGCTACTTTACATTGGAAGAAGAATGAAAGTAATTGGCAATTTCTTACATTTGTGTTCAATCTAATCAGATGTAAACATTATCTAATAAATAAGAGAAAGCATGCCTAAGTAAGAAAAAAATCATATTTTATTTTTAACTTGCTGAAGAGTTTAAGATAACTCTGAGGAAATGCTCTCACTATTAGATCAGTTTTGTGTGTGACTTAGACACTGAGATAGAACACTGGAAGTCATGATTATGTAACATCACTTGAGTTAATCTTTGAAAGCTCATTATGACTGGGAGTTAAATTTCAGGTAAGAATAGGTTTACCCTTCTCCACAAAATTATGGAGTAGATTTGTTCATGCTAATCCGATTCAGTAGTTTCATTTTGACAGTCACTTTTTGAGTCTTGCACTTAAATGCTCTTCTGGTGGTTTGTGAAATAAAGCAAGTAACCAAGACAGATAGATTGGTGCCTAGGAATAATGAAATTGTGGAAACAAGAGTCCACAAATTTGGACTGCAAGTTACTTCTCGACAGATGGCTGAGGCCTTGGGATTTTTGGCCCAATATATGACTGACTGGCACACAGTGAAATCCAGAGTGCTTTAGTGTTAATAGTGTAGTAACATTACCTATTTCAGAGAATACATCTGATCCTGAGTCTGTTTGCTGCACTAAAGTATTAAAAAAAGATAAATCTGATATTCTGTCAAAGTTTAAATAAAGAGAAAAGATAACTTTAAACAAAGTAATTGCATGAAACAGCACATTTCTAGTCTTTTAAAAGTAGCTTCCAATATTTTCTGGGTATTCCATTTTTAGGAACTATTTTCTTCCCCCTTAGGGAAAGGACAGAATAAATGGAACAATATCAGGATCTAAAAGCTTAATGGTTTTATTTCTGCGTTGTAATTATACTAATAAATACCTCTGTCCATGACCTTGGAATTTATAGTGCAGTGAGAAAGATTTATTGACAAGTAATTTGGAAGAAAAATGGGATTATTTTGTAATTACAGCATGTGGTTATTAAGCATATGTACTTACTTACCATTTATGCCTGTTATTTCAAGACCTTCAACTATCTTTCAGTTTTCACTGAAAAATACTGAAAGGCTTCTTGGTAAATCCAGTGCCTGGGAGATCTTTGTTATATTATTGGACCAACTACAAAGTAACTGTGTTACCTTGAAATGTGCAGAGGGGATCAATAGATCTTTAAAACAGCATGTAATTTTTTGAAGAAGGTGTTCTATAACCCTATTTTTCCTGGTAGTATAGATATCAATGTGTAGGACTTTCTACGACACAGGTTCTATATCTTGATACAGACGTCCTTTATATGTGGATTTGCTTTTTGCTGCTGTTTATCTAGGATATCTCCAGGGCCTCATAATTTTTCACCTTAGTCATGTTTTCCCATGTTCTCCCTTTCTCTTTGTGTGCAACAAATTCTACAAATATCTTTATATCTTCTTGTCAAACCATCAGTGAAATCTTTCAAATAGCTATTGAAATACAATTATACTGTTGGAATATAATTGTGTATCTAACTGGCATAAGACTAAAACAAGAGATGCATTTCTTTGCACCTGTATTCCCTTGGCTGCATGCTATGACAGAAGCCAGGCCTATCCTTCATATAATTTGATCTTTTAATTTGATTCGACCTTCCATTAGGTATTCAATGATTTTCAAGGGGAAGGTTTTTCAAAATTCATACCAATTTCAGCTTCCAAAATCTGTACTTAGGCTGTCCTCTATTAGAGCATGGAAGCTCTTCAAGATTATAGCAGGGCAACAAACTCCAACCAGAAATTATATTTTATGCTGCCTAATTTGTTGTGTTGTCTTTTACAATATGTATTTATAAAAATCCAGTGAGGTTCTTGTTGCTACCTCTTTTTGCTTCTTAGTTAAAGAGACTTCAAAATGTTTTCAATTCTTTCTAGTTAAAGTAAAACCACCTAAAGTGTTGTTTTATTTTGGGGGTTTTGTTTGTTAGTACTTTGGTGGTTTTGTCTGTAGACTTTTCAATACAAAATAAAGTGATTTTAAAATTACAACATTAAGATTCTCAATTCTAAGTAGCAGTCCCAATATTTCATTTATAAATACTACTTCACTGTTATATGTAAAAATTTCTCAGGTGTGAAAATGAAGAAATCAGTGTTCTTAGAAAAAGTTAATCATAATTTACTAAAATAATTGGTTGTCATATCACTAGGTATCACCTAGTGATAGGCGTATTTGTTACTGTCATTTCCGTAGGTGAGTGAAGCAGGTAACTTTCCAAGTTTTGTATTATCATGGTGCTGTTTTATCTTATAGTTAGGAAATATACCAAAAGAGAAAAATATAAATAATAATTCAGTTTTACAGTTGCAGAGCTTTATCACTGTCACTTTTTAACTTCCCTGTTTCAGGATCTGTATTTGGCATGCTCAGGGAAACTTACTCCTTTTTTAAGCTTTGTGTTCTCGTTTGGCACTTGGTATGACTCAAAGCATACCCAGAAAGAAGTGAGACATATAATCAATATGTCTTTATAGCACTTTGATCTCCTTAGTGAATATTGGGATGTAATATATCTTTGATGCTTTTTCAATAGAACGATTTAAAAGTTGCCTTTTATGTAAGTTAGATTTTGTTTTACTGTATCTGTTTTTTTCTGCTAAGGTGACTACTCTCCAGTTTTTAATGAATGGAAGGATAGGGGTGAACTATATTGAAGAATAGATCTTTTAATATAAAATTACATATTTATCAATTCTTTCTTGCTTTATTGAGGTCTAAAAAGTAAAAGGGATAATCAATCATGTGTGTCTTCTCCCTGCAAGTACGTCATGCAGGCTGGCCTGATATTCAAATAAAACATTCATGCACTAAACATTTTGGGCTCTGTGGAAACACTTATACCTTGCACATATGGTTTGGTCAGAAGTCTTCTGAAGGGGAATGCAGTATTTAAATGTAAACTATATAAAGTAATAAATCATGTGAAGCCCACATTAATGTTAGTGCCATGCTAAAAAAAGATACTTGTCTACTTAAAGAAAATCAAAAACTATTTATGAAGCAAGATCAAACCTTTTTGTGGCACTAATTGACATTCTTGGCATTACCCCTATCTCCTCAATGTGATGGCTCACATTAATGCACTTGTATCTTGTGGTGGAATTGTGCAGCAGCCTCTTCCAAGAAAGGGCTCCACAATAAGCTGCAGCAGTAAAAAAACTTATTTGGGGCCACCCGTTTATTGAGGTTATGGACAGTATATTTTTTACTCAGAAATGAACCTTAAGTTCTGTTTAGAAGTTTCCTTGAAACTGTTCTGAAAACTCCTAGTGTTCCCATTTTTTGAACCAGTGTATAAAGAAAAGACAGAGATAGAAACCATAATATTTGTTCCTTAAATTTTGTTCCGAGGCAGAATGCTGTGTCATTTAACCTGGCGCAGGTGACTTTTTGTCTGCGTCAAGATGCCCCCTAACTTCAGATTGTATTCCTTTTTAAATAAACAATGGAAATTAAATTGTGGTTATTTGCTTCGTAAATAAATTGTTATTGTTAATATTTTATTGCTGTTATTTTTTCTTCTTGAATTGTTTTAACTGACTGTTACCATACAGAAATATTCTAAGCAAATTTCTAGTACAAATCTAATGGAAGAGTATTTCTTGAGAACTTAAAATAGTCTCTTCCAGGGCTTAGAAATGTCACTAGTAATGCAAGATCACTGAGACCAGTAGGACACGATCAGAGACAGACGGTTTGTGGCTGTGACAGATGAGAGAAGCTACAATGAAATGCAAGAAATTGTTGCAGTATGCTGTGTCCTCACAGATACACAACTAAATATTTGTATGTATGTACATGTGACAAATTATCACTTTTAAAGTGAAGATGAAGTCTAAGTACTGGTTGTGTTATTGTCTTGCATAATGTGTGCTAATGTGCACAAGTAGATAATGTAGCAAGCAGTGTTGCAGAAAGCAGTGCTACAGAGCATCATCACAGTTTGCTTGTAATATTAGTGCCTCATTTACAGGTACATGGCAGTTATGAAAAGTCATCTTTTGCAATATAATCCAGGTGTAAACCATCTTTTTCAAACCTTGGAACTGTACTAACTATAAGGCTGAGCGTCTACCAGGGTAAAAAGTGTAACAATGAAAAACCCCAAGATTATTCATTTTTTGTGGCACTTAAGTATCTGATTTAAAGGCATGACACTACCAAAGCACAGAAAATCTGCTACATATGGAGGGCTGGGTCTTTTCTAGTCTGTGACTGCAAAGTTCTGAATGATGTGTTGGGAGAGAAATTTACATTTCTAAAGAGAAAGAAGAAACATCAGTCCTGAGGTAGTGTGTGAGAAACTGAAAAAGGAGGTGAATGATCATGAACTCATGCCACCATGCATGTGATTCCAAAAATTTATTCTCACTTAACTTCAAAGATTATTCTTAAAACTAATAGTGATAAAGCCTGAGTTTTTATAAAATCGTATTTGTTCTATTAAGTGGTATAATCCCTCTCTGCAGCTTTCCAGTAATACTAACATAATTCACTTAGTTTAGAAGATGATTAGAATTTCTAAATTATAGTGTGCATAAATTTTATCATGTACTTTATCATTTTTGAAAACACAGTTTAAAAGTAGGTCTCAATTATTTTCTGTTTGGATTAGTGTATGTCTGAAAGGCCCAGTGCATCATCTTATTCAAAAGGGTCTCCCTCAACAGTCCATGAGGATCTAGGCTACATGTGAGCAGTTTATATTTTGTAATTACTTCACTTTAAAAGTTTTGTTTAGTTTTACTTTGAAGCTGAATAAGCATATGATGTGTCATCTGGAAGAGATTTTATTGTGTGAAATAATTCAGAAAAAGCTACTTTGTTTAAATTACTAAACTCTTTTAATTCACAATAACTCTAAAACATACACAGCTCAATGACTTCACAAAGTATCTTCAGTCATACTTTGTTAAACAGCTTGAGCTAATGCAGTTGAGAAATAGATTCCTTTCTTGTTGATCAGAATAGATTTTCTATTTTCTCATTTTCTATTGAGAAATGTTTGCACTATAGCAAGAAGATATTAAACAAAGCTGTAAGTCTCTGAGGCACTGTAATCCAGACTGAATCACTCAGGTGAGATGTTTGAGGTACCTAAACTTGCTTGGATATTTAAGGGCTTTGTTTTTGTCAATAAATGAACTGTTCTCTACATGTACGTAGGTAATGAATGTCATTTGTTTTCATGACATGAGTGTCTCAAATTTCAAGTGACTTTTGTAAGAAAAGTGTCTTGCAGAATGTAAATATGTGCATTTTCCCTACCTCATCTACTGAATGATTCTCAAATAAAACTTCATTTAAATGTTTCTTAATACTTGGGCTCTAGATCTTGTACAATAGCCATATATCACAACTGTTTTTAGAGCTACATGTACTGTCATTTAACTCATAATTGTCTTTAGATGTTTGCTTGACATTTTGATACTGATTTGGATAGTTTGTATTCCAATATTATGAGGGTTTTCCATATTAAGCAATCACAAGCAATTGTATCTGACATTGTGTTAGAAATGTGACTGCAAGTATCTTGTCATTCATCAGTATTTTGTTACTTATTTATTAAAATGATTGCACTGGTTGCTTAGTAGACCCACACATGCTCTGTGACCTCATTACACAAAGCTGTAACAAAGGCATGAAGTGAATTTTGCACCTGCTTAGATACACTGAGATCTGTAAACTATTTTTAACTGCTTCCATGCTATATCATATACTTCAGAGACGAGTCACAAGTTATGTTCTTTCTCTCAATGCCAGCATATGAAATGGTTGTTGTTGTCAGGATGAAGGTCCAGTAGCAAAGAGGTTGAAAAAAATCACTGTTTTTTTCTTCAATGCAGATACAGCTCATGCAAGTGTCCTTTTGAGCACTCTTTTTTTTTTTTTCTAGCGAAATTTAAAGGGCATAGGAAAGCATTTGTTTTTGAAGGGATGCCATGGGTAGTCAGCCTCAGTTCTGCTTTGCAAGAGCAGATCAGCTACATGGAGTTCATTTCAAACTGTTTTAAGACACTACTGCAGACACTGTGAAGCACACAGTGAATCCAGATACAGTATCTTGATAGTTTCTATGTGAGAAGTGTAAATCCATCTTATTTCTTAACATAGGTCTCCATGTACTTCTTAGATACGTTTAATTTTTTTTAAGTATTGATGAGAAATCTCAGTTATAAAGTTTGGGGTTTTTTTGTCATAGAACTTTATTCTCCCTAAGATTTTTAATCCACTCTTTTGATAGAAGAAGCATAATTTTTATTTCTTCTCGATAAATAAAGATTCTTTTCAAAAAACATCCCATGGAATTTCAGCTGTATAATTTGAGCTGATGTATTTGGTTTGCATTGCAGTGGTGCACACTAAAAATATGGTAAACATTAAATACTAATGTAGCTTGTTATACCTGTTGGATTTGAACCATTTGAAACTGCAGATTTCTCTAGGTTACTTGTAGAATTCTGAGGGGCACTCAAAGATCATTATGTTTGCCAACAAGGATAATGGGAAACATTTTTAAACTGGTCAAGGATGGATGCTGGCTAAACTTTCTATACTTTTTTATATTATGAAATTTTTATTTCATAATATAAAAATTTTATTATTTAATTTGTGGGTGTAGGACAGCTTTCAGAATGCATTTTTTAAAAGTAATATTTTGTATCTAAGTAGAAAATATACATATAAAACTTCATCTGAAAGAGAAAATCTTCAATTTCACAAATTAGTTCATTATACACATACTGCAGTGTATTTGCATATTTTGTACTGCTGTGTTGTGTCTGTGTGATTTAAATCTAATTTACTAAGCAGTTTGATCTAGCTTTAGTTGATCTTGGAAAATACCGTCTCAGTATAAATGTGTCACACATGCTTTGCATGAATTTAAACTGTATGACTGTCATTGTTCATCTAGAGTGATTGCCCATCTGCTGTCTTTTGAATAGAGTCCTTTTTATGTGTAAAGAATAACAATATTAAACTTTGATTTCTTTTTGTAATGGGTTTTGAATGAAAAGAATCCTCGCTGCAAAACCTAAACTTGTTAAAGGAAGCTTGTAGAAGGACCAAACCAACAGACAGCCAATGAGATTTTTCTTCAGTGCTACAATTGCTTGCTATTCTCTCCAACAAATTTTTCATGCTTAATTTTTGAGGGAAAAAAGGTTTAAATCTAAATGTCTCTAAAGGAAACTCCTTGTAAAGATTCTGATGAAAACTCAATTGATCTATAAGATTTTGGCAGATTGGAGAGGAAGGAGTACAGTGATGTCTGAATTAGCACCTGAATGCCTAAAAACCTGAGAAAGACAGGTAACTGGCATTTTACAGAATGTTAATAAATTGGAGTTTAGCTTCTAAGTTGGTTCAGAATCACTTGTACTTGAAAGTGAAAGCTCAGCATCTTCACAGAACTATGTGCAAACATACTAGGTTTTTAAAACCCTCATTCTTCTTATCATAGTTAGCCTCAACTTTCTAACAGTTGTAATTGTCCACAGAAAACATTTCAAGATAAATGCATTATCAGGTTTTGAAATTTTCTTATTTTTGTAAATACTAAGACCTGGGGGGCAAAATAAGGGCTATATTGTGGATTAAGTGAAATATCTCAAGGCTGTGCTTTTCTGATAACTGAACCTGAAGTGACCTTTCTCAGACACAATTACAGAGCTGTATGTTTTTCCTTTAATTTCATCAGGGGTTTAATTAGTATACAAATAAAACTTCCCTTATCTTCCTTTCTACCTAATTGGCTTGTCTTTGCTTATATATGAAGAATGTGAAAATGGGCTGTAATTAGGGTGACCGTGTTAACCTTTTTTTCTCAAATGTACTGTTGCCTAAAGGCCTCAAAGCCTAAAACCAGTGCTTTGGATTATTGCTTTGCAATCACTATGGCTCTCCCATAGGTTTTCTCATGAGCAGAAGGGCTTTGGGTGCTGCAGGTTCCCACTGCTTAACGGGATCTTCATTCTTCTCCCCACTAAATGTTTATTGATTATCTCACTGCTCCACACTCAGCCTCCAACAACTTAATATCAGGTGACAGTCAGGAGAGTTCTCCAAGTAATTAGAGTGGAGCATTGAGGGAACAATTAGGAGCAGAGTTATTAAACTTGATTTATCCTATTCTCTCCTGAACACTTTCTTGGATATCAGAACATCACACTTTCACAATCTACCCTAGCTGAGAAATTAGTGGCTAACCTGCTGCTTATCATTGTTGCCTTGCTGCCTTGAGGCACACCCTCTTGGTTTCAGTCACTCAGCTGGAAATATTAGAGTCCATAAAGTTTATCAAGGGTTTTAATTAGATCAATCTGAAGAAGCAAAAAAAGAGGCTTACTAGCCATTATTTTATAATACACCACACTGTATTTGAACATTTCCAAGGCTTGACTTTAACCCACAATATCAAGAAGCTTCAAGTAATTGCTGAAACTGCTTTTGGAGTGCTAAAATCAGTTTCTATTTTGCTTAGATATTGCAATATTACTAATAGATAAAGTCTGAATCCTTTAGAGATTTCTGTAAATAATGGGGTTCCTTTTGAATATAACAGAGCAGCTTTTCAGTAAGATACTTGATTTAACCATTTCTATGTTGCTTAATCACCAGCTAGCATGGATTGCTGACCATGCCCCTTAAAAAAGTTGGGCCCTGCTATTGCCTCATTAATACTCATGTGCTTGCAGTGAGTAACCTAGATTAGTTAGCAGCTCACAGAAGATTTTAACTAGTCGGTCTTTTCACTGTTTGTGGTCAGTAATTAAAGATTTATGTGGGAGCTGACAAGTCTTCAACCCCTGCAGATGGATAGCTATAATAAAAATGAAATAAATATGCATAATGTTCCTATGATCCTGTCTTTCTCTACTCTTTTAGACTGCTAGGATCTTGGGGCCAAACTCCATTCCAGAACTCTTTCCTGAATGTTGAGAGCAAACAGTAAACACAATAATTGGAAGAGGATAATGCTCTTTTTTTTTCTTTCTTTTCTTTTTTTTTTTTTTCTTTTTAATTAGAAATATATCCTCTTATCCATGCTAATTCACATTTGGGTTCTTGGAAATAAAATTTCTGAAAATCTGATAATTCACCAAGTCATCTTTTTAGACAGGGCTTTGATAGCTGCCAGTGGCTTTAGGGTAGCATTTTTGAAAGCAAGACTTCTGGTTTTGAATATCTTTGTGCAATTGATGAATTGCTGTCTGTGTGTTTATCTTTTCTTAGGGGAAATATATCAATTGTTTATTGAAAATAAGAACATAAGAGTAAAAATAGAATTATTCAACCTGGAGTCATTTGAACAAGAATAATATTAAATTCTGTGTTTAGATAAATAAACTTCAATATATTTTTTGTACAGTTGTGATTAATTTCAGCCTAGATTTTGTAAATTCCTAAACAAGAGTTCAAGTGATGGTGCTTTACCTTCAAAATACACCACCATTGAAGTAACTGTTTGCCTTTTGTCTTTAGGAATGTTAGAAGATTTATGCCAGTCCACAGATTACAGTTTATTTTTCAGGACTATGCAGCCCTATGCTCTAGATGGCTATTTTATATGCATTTTCTCTATCATAATGCTTTTTGAAGTGCCTCTGACCCTTAAACAGGTCTGGAACTTCTTCAGATTAGTTGAGTTTTCAGCGCCCTCCAAATTTTTATCAGCATTTTATATATCCTGTTCTTCATACTCATCCAGAGCATAGTACCATCTCCATGTTCCACAGTCCAGGACAAGTACTGAGTACAAATTACGCAGAGCATTCTTAGAATTTAAGCAGAAAATATACCCATAATATACCAATATACCCATAAAATATACACCTTTTTTGAAAAACAGGTGTGCAAGAGCTCAGTCTTGCAACTATATTTTAGAATCCTCTATATTTTAGAATCTATCAGGAAATATTCTATGTGTAAAAGAATGTTTATAATCATCTATTATAATTTCTTTCTAAAAAGGCAATTAACAGCTGTAAGTAAAATGTAACATGTAACAAATTATGAAATCAAATTATTAATACTCTAGTCTATAAATGTATTGATTTATCCCAGCAGAAAGGAGTAGCAACCAGCCAGGTTCTGTATTAATTAGCCCTGTGTGCTATTTTTCATCTATTGGATTAATCTGAATTGATTAAAGCATGTTGTGTTAATTCTAAGCCAGAGAGAAATGTTTAAAAAATACACATACTAGCTTGCACATTGGGAAATTAATGTTAAAATAGTGAAGGCACCATAAAGTAAAATTGCATTTGATGCACTAACAGAGAATATGGAATTATTTATTCTACTGAAATTTCTGAACAGTGCAGAATATTTAAATAAATGTTTCTGTGTTTATCCCCTTCCTTTGTGAATTCCTTTCTTTAATGTTTACTTTACATTAAGTTTTGAGAATATTCTGTGTTCTTTAAAGCTGTACTCTTGGTTATTTCCTTCATGTTTAGATCTGGTATTTGTAAATATAGTACTTGTAGCATGCTGTATGTCCCTGCTTGATCAAAAACTCACTTTATTTTATGAATATATTTGTACACAGTCAATATACTAAAAACTGGGGGGTTCTGAGTCAGTAATGTTTTTGCTAGAGAATTCATAAAACCTTAGTATGCAATGGTCCAAATCTACTACACAGTCAGTCTGTTTTCCACTTTGTTTAATAGCCTATGGCATAAACTGAAGTTAATTATTTGGGCTGACAAGTAACTCTGCTTTCTGTCTGCTTGCAGAGTCTCTCCGAGGCAACGATGGAGCTGAGAAGAAGAGATCGATTTCTGCGTCAGCAAAATAGACTTCTTACCCAGCTGGAGCAGGACAAGCGTCGACTGAGCGAGAGCATCCGTGATGCAGAGAGTGCCCTCTGCATGGCAGTGAAGTGAGCACTGAGACCTTGGGGAGATCACTTAAAACGGACAAAAGATCAATTCTTACTTTCATGCACAGGGTTTTAGCCTTGACTAATGTAATGCTAGAAAACAAAAGTACATCTGCCTCTCTTTGAAATTCAGTGATAGTCTTCGAAAAAGAACACTGTTAGTTCAGAAAACATGTAATGCTTTCTGTAGTTATCCCATAATAGTGCTACAAATTCTTAGTCCAAAATGCATAAGCATTTTGTCTGCCAATTACTGTACTGATTTGACAACATCTCTTTGGTAGATCCTTTACATTCTTTTTGTTTAAGAAATGATTGTTTGTTCTAAAGGGTCTGAAACCCATTTTGGACCTAGGCTTATCTGTGGAACAGGATAGATATTTCTGCTGATTTCAGAGAGTTTTGGGTTTAGATGTAAGCCCCATGCCTTTTTACACTATAACTTGAAGAGTGGAAGGGAATGTTCAGGGATCATTTTTGAAAGTATTGGTAGTCAAAAGCTGTTCCATTGACTTGAATGAGATTATTACTAACCTCTTAGAGTTATATAGTCAGATAAAACTATAAATCCTTTCAGACTTTGTTATCCATTACTGTTACAGTAGTATATGCACTTTGAATATTATTGGTCCGTGGCCAAGATTTAAAAAAGGTTCAATTTAAAATTAAAATTTCTCATTATACCTGGGGTAGATTTGACCTCTGAAGAACAATAGCTTAGAAGCTTTAAGGGGCTTATGCACCAGCACAATAATATAGTTAATATAGTTATCAATGATATGTTTAACAAGCTAATTAAAATGACAAATATTATTTGGTATAAGTGTATCAAAGCTGATTATGACCTGAAGAAGGGTATGTTCTCAAAAGCCTTCTCCTTTTCACCCTGCCTCAACCTATTTTATGCACTCCAGTAAGGATAATTCCCTATGGCCATTCTTTTATTCAGAAAACGTTTTTTTAATGTGAACACTCCCAAACAAGTCATTGTTCTACCAACTCCTCATAACAAGTGCAAGTGTCATTTTCTTCCTTTGGAACATGTAAGCAAAAGTAGGTAAATAGACTTTAGTCTTATCTGGAAAAACTTCCTTTAATATCTATTCCATGACCTAAGTGATTGTAGGCAATGCATGGATGTCTTTCAATTTCTTTCCTAAATTTTTGTAGAGCTGTAAAAGACAGCAGATGTCTAGCTTGTTCTGAGAATGGCTGTCTTGATTTTCTTTTAGTGGTGGCTAGCAGTTCTTTCCACTTTCCTCCTGAGTAAGAAGCAATATTAATGTGTCTGAAACAGTGAACCTGACAAAAATATTTTGGTAATTTCTCTGTATTGTGGTTTAACCACAGCCAGCAACCAAGTACCCTGTCAATCTAGTCCAAAGAATAGCGGGATCCTGAAAAAAGAAAACTATGTGGTTTTAGTAGGAATGTAAAAGCCAGTTCTACTCTTCTGGCCACCTTCCTGTATTTTCTGTTAAGAGAATCAAGAAATGAGAAAACAGCCATTAGGGCATGGGGAAGAATGCCATGATTTTGACTGGAGAAAAAGAGGCTGAGGGAAGACCTTATTGTTCTCTATAGCTATCTGAAAGGAGGTTGTAGTGAAGTAGGGCTTGGTCTTTTCTCCTAAGTAACAAGTGATAGGACAAGAGGAAATGGCCTCAGGTTGTGCCAAGAGAGGTTTATACTGGATATTGGGAAAAGATTCTCTCCTGAATGGGTTGTCAAGCATTGGAACAGGCTGCCCAGGGAAATTGTAGAGTCTGGAGGTATTTAAGAGATGTGTAGAAGTGGCCCATGGGGACATGGTTTAGTGGTGGGCCGGGCAGTGCTGAGATAATTGTTGGACTCAGTGATCTTAAGGGTCTTTTCTAATCTAAATCATGCTGATTCTATGGATTCTGGTTTAGGTATTGTGAAAGCTCAAACAAAATATACACACAGCTGGAAAAATAAGAGACAGTCCTGAAATATTGAGGTGAATTAACTTTTTTAATTTTCTGGCATGGATTTCATTTGACTTCCTATGGTGTTGAGCGTGCCATCCTTTCTCCTTAGTCATATGGTGTTGTGCAACTTCAATTCTACTTCTGTCAATCATGAGTTGAGGCCAAGGTTTTTCATGGCAGCATAGCTGATGAGAGCTGCCTTTCTTACTGAATCCCTAATCTACAAAAGGGCATTAGAGAATTGTTTCATTCTCCAGACCTCCCTATTGTAAGGATAGGATCCTTGGCTGAACCTCTTTTGGAAATCAACAAGAATGTATTCTCTTCCTGCTAGAGGAGTCCATTCAACATGCCTTTTACATCTAAAACTCTCCAAGAATGTGATAGTTGCTCATTAATATGCCCGCAATTACAGCTAGTTTAATTGACAGTCCACAACAGAAGCAAATTTTATATGGAAATATGCCAAATAGTGGTACATGAACTATTTTTTTAAGATTTGCATTGGGGCTATAAAAAGAGACACAAAAAATAATACTTTGAGTTAACAACAATTATTTGAAAAGACGTGATAGTTAAAAAGTAGTAGAAAATTGATTTCTAAATCAGGTGTTTCAGTTCTATGATCTATCTCTTTTTTTCTCTTGTAATAGAGACAGAGAATTGACCATTAGTCATATGAAAGCTGTAGAAGACACTCTTCATAAGGTAAGAATTTAAATTGATTCCTCTGATTGCTATTTCTAAACATATCAAAGTTTTTCCTCGGGGAAGGAGAGGAGTACCTTCAAGTTCTTTTTTCCTAAAAATCTGTTCATTTTTAGTGAAATAAAACACAATTTTGCAGTACACAAACTTCTTATTTCTTATTACAAAACTTACTACAAAATCCACTTTCCTTCCCTTAATCACTGAGAGCACTACTTGTGGTTACCAAGTGAAGACTGTTGAAAGCCAAACAGCTGACAATTTCTGTAGAGTTAAGTCTGTGCTGTGTAAGTCAGAGGTTATTTGGTGGTGTCACATGCATGGTAGCCATAAAACATACGGTTTTGTGCATGCTACTTTAGTCTTTGATACATGATAAAGCATAAGGAAAAGACAGTAACTTGTAACATGTAGCCAGAAACTTTGATGATATTTTTAGGACATTTTTTGTCTTGAGTAATAATCTTAAGTAGTGTCTTTGACTTGCAAAATTTTGCCCTCGTATAGCATTATTTGAAAGTCCAACAAAGCTTGTATATTAATTATTTAGGCAAAAAGGAATGTTTTTAACTGTAGCTCTAGTTGTAGATTGTTTTATAACTGTTTTTAGTCTAGAGCAACACTGAGCAAAATAAGTATTTTTATTACCTTGGAGCGTTAATTTCCCTTATCACATCTTGAATTCACAGCAACATGGGAACCTATTCTTCATTTTTGTTTTTGTGTTCACCAAAACTAATTTAATTTTAAGATACTTTTTTCAAGTCTTTCTTTCCTATAATGTTCAAGAAAGTGACAGAACATAAAATTGTGTTTTAGCTACAGCAAACTGTGCTGGTAGAGACTGTCTTGTTTTTTGCTCCCACCTTTTTCATACTGGCTTCTTTTAAGCTTAAAATTTATGTCATGCAGAAAATGTTGTGTTTTTGCAGTAAGAGATACATATAATGTCCTTGGCATTCAGAATTTATTGTTATGGATTGCAAGGTTACATTTTGTTTTTGAAAGCAATGCTGTTATATGCACAAGGATTGAAGTGTTTGGGGAAAGGCTTTAGAGAAGGTCACATGCTTAGTACTGATTAACCTGATGCAGTGAATGAATGAGAAACAGCCATCTTACTTTTGAAAATCTTAGTTACCATACTGCTTCCTAATTCTTGACGTTGTTAGGCCCACATAGCACATTAGTGAGTAGCAAAATAATTTATCCTTTCTGATTTGTCAACCTAAAGAATGAGGAAAACGTAAGAATTAGAAATGTCAGGATGCTTCTTTCAGCAGGAACTAAAAAAATTGATTGTAAATCATTCAAAATTTGGCATACTATTTCTCCTAGAAGAACAAAGGGAAATTATTGATTTTGTTTGGAAGTATCTGATATGTAAACCCTACATCATAATGGTAACTAATTACCTAGCATTAGTGAACATGGCTTATGTGTAAACTATAAAGTTTACACTGTTCTTAAAGGGTTTCTCACAGTAAAAAATCAGAACATGAAGAAATGGATTATGTACTAGTAAAAGGAACCATTAGCCTTTCTTTCTCCACAAGAAATTCTGGGAATTACTTTTGTTTTAAGAGAAGAAATCAAAAGAAAATGAGTAAAGTTCAGAATCAATTGAATTTAAAGTACTAATATTAGCTGCATCTTTACTTACGGGAGTTTGAAATTGAAGGTTTTGATATTTCTGTGTTGATGTATTCATGAGCAAATATCCACAAAATTCCACTGCATCACTTCAGGATCTGTATTATTAATGCATAATGGTAAATTTTTACCTATAGACCTCAGAGGGATTTACAGACATCCTTACTAATCTTAGTTAGACTCAGGAATAAGACAGTATATACTCTGATCCATTAAAGTGGCCTCATTCCTCTCCATATTCTATCCCTACAAGAATTTCAGAAGTCAGCAATGTAGGTACTAGATCAGCTGCCTTTGGGTATACCGAGGTGTAACATTCAGCAAAGGTAAGAGAAATCAGAGCCAAGGGAAACGATCTCTGTGCATGCAGGGATCATTTACACCGCTTTCTGCCCCACATGGTGACTGGATGGAACATCTAGTAGCGTACATTTGACTTTGCCAAAAAGTGCTTGGGCATGCTTGTGCCCAGAATGATTGTTTCAAGACCATTGTGGAACTACCTTTTAATCTTTATGAATATTTATGAAGCATAACTATTGAAGAACTTGAGCAATGGATATGCTAAGAGAGAAAATATTTTTAGCAACTAGTTTCATGTCCTTCATAAATTACAAAATGTTCTTTAGAAAGTTATTTTTTCTCTTACCTTGGGTCATGTCACATTAGCTATCTTTATCCTACTCCTGTCCTACTCCTAGAGCTGAATTATTTCCACAGAAGTTTCTGATAAAATAAGAGACATTTCTTCATCTTATATCATCTAAATATTATGGACAAATACCTAAATGCAAATAAAGTGGATATTTTAACAAATTTAAAAAAATCAAAACAGGGTATCACCAAAGACAAACAGAGACCTCAAGAGGATTATGGTTTGGTTCAGTTTTATTCTCAAAATACTGAAGATGACCAAAAGGTAATAGAAAAAATTATAACAGAAATAAATGAAATCTTACTGACTGATGAAAAGAAATCCTTTGTTTAAAAAATCTTATGTTTGAAGTTCAAACATAAAAATTTTCTTAAAAAGTCTTCTAATAAAAAGAAAAATCATTTCAGAACATGTCTTATTTTAAAACCCATGGACAGTCCTCTTTTTATGTATGAAAAATAAGTTATTTCTTGAAACACTTGCCCCTCAAAAAGTTGAGATTATTTTTGTTATAAATAAACCCTTGTTATGCTTGCTGATAAACTGTATTCTGTTACTAATTTTTTCTTTCTGTGGTTGTATAAACAGTGTAAAGAGACATTAGATGTATTAATTTTCTATAACTGGATTCTTTAATATGTGTAGTTAATCATCTGTTAATTATGGTAATAATGCCATGGTTGTGGGTTCAATCCCTGTATGGCCAGTCATTTAAGAGTGGACTTCATGATCTTTGTGGGTGCCTTCCAGCTCAGAATATTCTGATTCCGTGATCCTGTAATCCCATCAGAGGAAGAAATTTTACACTATCTCTGCTAAAATCTTCAGCCTTCCCCTTGTATTGCTCCTCAGTTTGAGTGGTTTTTTTAGGTTCGCCTTGGCCAGCAGCCAGATGCCCACCCAGACACTGTCTCAGTCCTCTTCAAGAGGACAAAGGGACAAAACAAGATGAGAAAGCTCATGTATTGAGATCTAGATGGAGATCTTGCATAGTAGTTATCATCACAGGTAAAACAGCTGACTTGGGGAAATTATTTTAATTTATTTTTTGAAGTACATTTGGAGATTATAAACAATTAAAAATTAGCATTACCCTGCCTTTTAATCTCAGCTTCACTTGTGACTGCTCTACTCATGCCATGAGGCACAAGGGTTTGCAGTCAGTCCACAGCAACTCCTCTCTGCTGCTCCTACCTCCTCATGCTGTTTCCCTGCATCTCTGTGGGCTCTCCATGTGAGCTGCTGTCTTTCAAGAATATCTGCTTCAGTGGACTCTCCATGGACTTCAATTCCTTTGGGAACTATTCTGAGGGATTTCCAGGACCTGCTCTGACATGGGATCCTTCATGGAATATGGTGGATATATGCTCCAGCATAGTCCTTATCCTCTGTGCAATTGGAAAATACCTAATCCAGTGCCTTAAGTGTTTCTGCCCCACTTCTTCTCTTTGATATTCAGTCTTTTTCTTCCCTTCTTCTCTCCCTGCATGGTGAGTTTTTCTCATTCTTAAATTAATTTTCACAAAGGGGCTGCCAGTAGGGCTGTGGGGCTTAGCTGTGACCTATGATGGGTCTGGAATCAGAGGTGTCTGGGATCAACTTTGTCCTGCACTCATCTCTCTGCACAGAAGCTGCACCTGGTACACTGCTACAGTTGCCTCCTTTTCAGACAGCCTAAATCCCTGTTCTCTACATTTAGCCTGTGCTACACACCACCATGGGAAGTCATTCTAGTGAGCCAGCCTTCACAGCGACAGAAAATTGTTTCTCCTTGTACTCATAGTTACCAAAATCTTGACAAGCTTAGTCTATCATAGTTTTCAGCCTGTTCTGTTGAAATGATTTGGCTGTTTTAGCGAGTTAATAAAATACAACATACTCACTGTTTTTCCCAATACCGGTTAGCAACCTACTTTTTCTGACACTTTGGGACACACCAGGGATCAAAGCAGCTATCCAGTGTGCTCCTTCCCTTCGGGCGCTTGGTCAGAAAAATTACTCTTCGTCCACTTCTGTAGTGCACTTCATTTCTGCTGATTGATGGTTCATATGCTAGCTAGCAGAACAACTTCCATGCAGACCTGTCAGCAGTTGTGCCTTGAATTCCTTCCACTGCTGTGTTTCATTGCTTCACTGCCACCCCTGTTATCTCCTCTGAAATGCCCCTAAACTGTCTGTTCACGAGATCTGGGTCCCATGATTCTATCAGCTGAAAAAAAATATGAACACTGCATCATCCATCCCATTATGTATTTATAAAAAATACAAAGAACTGTCTTTCTTTATCTAATTTAATGATCTGGGTTTTCATAATACAGCACATATAATACAGTTTTATAATACAGTTGGAGATGGAATGGGGCCATTGAATACTTGAGGATTAGCAAGGTTGTAGTAGTAGATTGTTATTTCTGCTGTGGTCCATAGCAATCAAATGCATTTCCTTATGATGACAGTTTTATGACCTGCAAGAAATTAATTTACAATAGGTTTAAGTCCATGTACAAGTGACTACATTGGTAAAAACACTCAGTGTAAGTGGCAATAATTGTTAGTTGCAGCAAGGAGACCACAAATTGATCAGGTCCTGGAAGAAGAGAATAGTTATGAGACTTAAGTTGGCTGTCTCAGTCAGACTCCAGTAGATACGACCTGACACATTCAGGTATACTGATCAGCCACATTTCTCTCAGTTAACTGGGATTTATAGTCCATCATATTATTTAGTTATCTCAATAATAATTTAAAAGCCCTTGTTTTAGAGATCTCAGGTTTGGGGTTTTTTTTGCCTAACCTAATAAAACTCAATGTTTTTTCTATGTGTTAGACACACTAATATTGAGTGAAACCTGTTTATGTGTGCTCAAAATCTGTCCATCACTGTGGTCTTGGGTTGTTCTCAACTGATCCTATTACAAGCCTATTGAAACAGTGAGTATGTGTACATGCAAAAAAAATCACAAAACCCAATTAAATTGTTAAAATTATAAATAACTCCTGTAAGAAATTTATGATAGGAAACTAGCTATTATTTCTCTGTGGTAAGAAAAAAAAGAAGTAAAAATACTATTTTTTCTCCTCCTCCATCTCAAATGAGTGCTTCTTAATTTCACAGTTTGATGAATGACTTTTGTTTCCCCTCCTAGCAATCTGACTTTCTTGATCCGTGTTCCTAAAGATCAGTTGTGCAGGACATACAGGTGTTAGCACAGCTGGCTTGCTGATGACAACTCTGTCCATATAGCTGTCTAGTGTGTCATCACTCATATTGTTCAGTGTCATTCTGACCTAGCCAAGCTAAAAATGGTACTCTAGCTCAAGAGGGATTTAAAAACCTTCACAAAGTAAAGATAAGACATTGCCGAATGTCATACCCATGTGCTTAACTGTTTTCAGTTTGGACATGTCTAAATAATTTATTTCAGGATTCATTTGTCTTTATCTTTTGGTTTTCTTTGTTGGTTTTAGGGTGGGGTTTTTTGTTTTTATTTGGGGGGGTTGTTTGTTTGTTTCTTTTAGTTGTTTGATGTGGGGGTTTTGGGTTATGTTTTTTGGGGGTTTTTTTAAAGGCTGAATACTTGTGTATAGTTTGCTTTCAGTAGGGAGAAATCCTTGTTTGGAGAACTGTGGAATTTTTGAATACATTAACTGTAATTTTCTCCAGACATAGGTTCATTTTCAGCCCAAGGTCACTGAACTCTTTTCATAGGGGATGTATTATAGTACACATTTTGCAGCTTCAGAGAAGCTTAGGTGCTGTGGTCAACATTTGCAAAAAAACAACTCCGGATCACATTAATATCTTACGCAACAAGCCATGTAGTGTGTGTATGTAGTAATATGAGAAAGCTTGAATTAATCGTATAAGTAAGTCTGGGATGGCACTCTGCTCTGAAAATTAATTTCCATAATCTTGACTAGTCTTGAAGGGGAAAAGAAAAAGCCAAAAAAAAAAAAAAGCCAAGCACACACCCAAACCATCAGTTTTATGAGATATGTCTCCTTACACAAACACTGTTATGTAGTAATTAATGTTCTCTTAGAAACCACCTGTGAAATGGCTTGTTTTGTAATTAAATACAGGTTTGTATATGGCAGTAATCAGAAAGGATAGTTAGTGAATCAGTATGCTAATGCAGAAATTTTCAATAGTTATTCTATTGAGGTATATTCACTATTCAGTTATTCTATTGAGTAATATTCAATATAACTAATTGCAATAATGTATGGCCACCTACACTAAGGTATGTCAAAATGCTATTTAAACCTCCAAAATCAAGAGAAGTCAGACCCTTAGATTTGAGGATGTATTTCTTCTTCTGATGAATGAACATGCAATGATCTGATGGCTTTTAATGACTACTCAAACCTAACTGTGATTGCCATGTAACAAGTATCCATTCAACTGTTTTCCTTTCCCTCCCATAAGACACTCTTGTCTAAGCAAAATACGTTGTGATTTGGTGTAGTTTGGTTTTTATCCCTCTCAAGGGAAAAAAAGAAAGGTTTGATGGGTGTTTTTGCTGTTCAATTGACTAATTTGGTTCAATTGGCTAATGTCATTCTCACCTCATTTTCTCTCTAATTGTATTTATAATTTTCCAGGTTTTAGGTGCTTGATTTAAAGCACCTTCAAGATACACAGTCTTGTCACAGGCAGTCTCTTTACTTCTGGAATGCTGAAATCCTTGATTGCTGAAACATTCTGAAGGAAAATATTGTATCTGAAATTATATAAGCCCTCATTCAATAAGATTAATTACTACTTTTTGTAGTAATTTCCTTACTTTCAGAGCAGACTCGTGTTGGTGTTAAGCACAACCAATATTAAGAGATTTACTGTATGATCTGACATGGTGCTGTGGGATGTACTTCTTTGGATATTACTTGTGCAAAATCCTGCAGCAAATAATTTGGGGTCTGTATTCCCTTAAATGGATAACACTAAGGTTGATCACTGTTTTCCAGAGAGCCCAAAGTCTATGACTGTATCATGAGGAAAGTAATCTGTATCAGCAACTTGCTGTTATCAAGACTATTCAGTATTGTTGTTGGCGCAACTTACTTCCTGTATATTCACTTGTGTAAGAAAACTTAATTCATACTAAACATGAACAAAATAGGAAGTGTTCATGAAGGTTTAATTCTATCCAACAATGTATATAAGTTTTTATTCTTCTTCTTAGTTCTATGATCATTTGTATAACACTATAACAAAGTCTTGCCCATTCAAAGCAGTTATTATGTAACTTACTTCTGTTAAAATGCTTCCCATGGAGGGACTGTGTCCGTAGATGTGCATGTTGTTAACCTGTGTAATATGGCCCCTACTCTCAATGCTGTCCTGGAGGTACAGCCACTGTGCAGCTAAATAAGCTATATACTTGCAAGACTGTGGTTAAGACTAAGATTTGCATTCAAACTGCTTTCTTCTACTTTAAAAAGTTCTACACTCATTTTTATTTGTTGTATGTCACATGCAGAACACATAGCAGTGTGGTAGAAAACATTTTGCTTGTACTCTTTTAGAATGATTTCCATATTTGCAGCTTGTTATATCAGCAATATGGTCAACTCAAAGACAAACAGATTATATCACTGTTTTCAATTCACTTATCACCAAATCACTGTAGATCTTGTTCTGCTCTTTAAATTGCAGATGATAGGATATTTAAAAAGTAGTAGGAAATTACAGAAAAATAAGCCCAAAAATAAGGAGGTTTTAATGTTGAGTTGGTGAACTTTGAACTTATAAGATTTCTTACATTCTTATATGTAGCTTACATTGTGAAGTTTATATCCATAAATAATTTTATTTTCTTTTTACCATAAGAAATCATTGAATTAGGAATGAAATAAAAACTAAAATCCCAGGTTTGTTGTACCAGTTAGATAACAACTGGGAAAAGACATGAGGAAGGGCTGAGCACATCCTAATACCGTTTACAACTTACTAGCATTTAGTACCATGTCTCTGTTGCCATAACTGGATATACCACATCAAATTGTGCATAGAAAAACCAAGGGATGCACTGGTGTGGACTGTAGACAAAACTATTATGATCTGGAGCAGCAGAAAATTTTAGAGTTCATTTTTGGATGTGTAGAATTAGCCCATCAAATTCTGCACTTTCGTTCGATTAATAACGTAACTTCAATTTATTATTCAGTTTCAGCTTTGCTCTGAATTAATGAGTACTTTATTGATTTTAAATTGAGTGGCTATAGTGTTGTCTTCTTTGTTGCTCTCCTAATTAATTAAAAAGTTAAACACTGCCGTAAGTCACTCTTCTTTATTTTAAAATGCTATGAGTATTGTAGTAGAGTATGGATCCATTTGTGATTTTGCCTGTTTTCAGATAGTATTTATATATGTCTAAACCAAAAAATGTCATGATCATATTTAGAAGCATGCTCTCACAATACTTAACTGTACTCTGTATAAAATCACTCTTGCAACTTTTCATAGTCTCAGCTAAAGTTATGTTTACCAAAATCAGAAATGGCCAAAACCTTCACTAAAATAGGATAAATATGAATTTATATAATTTTTCTCTATATTAATTATCGAGTATAGGGAAGTGAAACTGCTTTAATCATTGCAATAAGCCTAATTAGCTGATTGGGTGTTTTAGATTTTAACATAAAGCTCTCTAGCCTCAGAAGACCTGTCAGACAAAATGATCTTGCTTTAGATTTCATATGGAGGAAAAAAAATGTCATTAAATACAAAAAAGCTCTGAAAATTGTATTTTAAAGCTTGACTGCATAGGATGGTTCTTCTGCCTGTTGAGCTTCCAAAAAACCCTCTTTTAAAAAAGAAATGAAATTACCCATTTTATGTTTGCCTCGTGGTTCTGTAATGTAAGTTTGTATGTGCATATTGTTTTTACTGCATTAGAGAATGAGGAAATAAATACAGTTTCCCAACTCCTGATGTTTTGTTTCTGGATCTCAAAAAGCCAATAGACAGAAGTTATTAAATTAGTTCTTTACTAAGATTTCATACAGATTTAGCCTCTCCAGCATGATTCCATGCAGGCATGGCCATTATAGCTTTCCAGTCCTTGAACAGGTAGGCAACTTGGAATGTTTTCACTTCTAGTGAAACAATATAGTGATATTTGTACAGCATACACCCAGTCTTTTGTTCTTAAATTTTTTCCTGAACCCTCATGAGTATTTTTCAAAGGAAAAGTCTGTCTTAATTTTCAGTTTCTCAGTTTGCATACTGATAATGAGATGTACTCTCTACAATCTAAATATTTACAAACACAAGAAAATGTTTGTTTGTTTTTTTAATCGTGAATCCTCATATCAAAAATAATACGCTTTAAGAAGCTAATACATATTTTTCTGATGCAGTGATATTATTACCATTTGTTTACCACAATGCAGCCATTTAAAAAATGGGGTTTATATTTTATTGTTCAGTGAGTGTCAGATTCCAATACTGAAATAGAGAATTTGAAACTAATAGGGTTAAAAGGACTTCTACTGTCTGTATTGTGTATATATTATACCTACATTGCTTATACATTGTTTTTTTCCCCCTAGTATTAGCAATCTGCTTTTGTACTTTGACATAGGGATTTCCCTTGTGAATTTTGTCACAGAAAAAAGAGAATCATCAATATCGCAGTTAAACTTGACTTTCAAAGCTAATAGTATCTCATTTGGGGGCTGAAATTTAATAAATTTTCTTTGATTCTGTTTGAGTTTTTAAACATCAAACAATGAATTGGCCAGGGTGCAGTAAAATATTTAGATCTATTGACTACGGTTCAGAAGGGTAGAAGGCAAAACACTGGTGGTTTGATGTTGATAAATTCTTAGTACCTTAATCCACATTAATGTTTTCTTTTATCTGTGTGAATACTGGCAGCAAAGACACTGAAAAGCTGGTGTATATATAAGCTATAAAAATGTAAATCGTGTGTGTGTGTGTGTGTGTGTGTGTGTGTGTGTGTGTGCATGTGTGTGTATTTAAAGCAATGTATTTTGTTATATTCAGCAAGGTTAACATCTGACCAGAATTACACCTGCTGACAGAACACTCTAGAGAGTATGTTTGTTCCACAGGACTGTATATCCTGAACCTAGTGCACTATGTGTGCAAAAAATGTGTGGAGGACCTTTCCTGTTATAAAAATTGCATCATAGTGCATATGTTTGGCAGCCACAGGTATTGACAGGAATTCTTTAGGTCAACTTGGGAAATGTAGGGCTCCCTATTCCCACAGAACAGAGGAACGAATAAAATAAAATCTCTTCTTTGTATCAGTAGATTTGCACATGCTTCTTTCAATCAGAGTAGATTTCAAAGGCTCTGGTATTATTTGAAAGCTGTTCACTCATAATCAACATTTTACAACAATCTAATTTTGTAAGTGGTTACAGAAAAGTAATCTGGGTTTTAAGGTTAATAGATTTATATTTTAATTTGTGTTCGATGCATTCTTGTGGGCAAGACAGCCTCTAACAAAAACTGAAATTTATTAAAAGAGTGCTTAGTAAATGGCATATCTATTGATTTACATGTATTTAGAATATATCTGGTATATGTTTTAGTATTAGTATATGTTTTAGTATTAGACTGTGTATTAGATCATTAAAACAGTAAATTATTTTTAGCAGTATTCACTATTGCTACTCAACAGATGCAGTGTATGCCAAATGAATGAATTTAATCTATTCGTTTGTACTAACATATATTTGTATGTGTGTCTACCCATCTGTATTAGAGTATAATCTGACTACTGGGATCTCCTGGAGGCAGACATTGTAAATTTTATATTAAATAGAATGAAAAGTGGGTGGTGGCGTCATATGGTGTGTGAACGTAAGCGGTGTGGCTGTGGAAGGTGCGCGTTAAATACATGCAGTGGCCTGTCCGTGCTGGTAGGTAGGCGCACGACATATTGCGATATGCAGGGCAGCGCGGCGCTTCCCGGAGCGGTCGGGCCTTCCCGCTGTGCCGCGCCGTGCCCGAGGACAAAAGCGCGGGCGGCGCTGCCGCGCGCGGCCGGCAGGTGGCACTGCGACACCAACTGCGCGCGGGCCGGCGGGCGGCGGGGCTGAGCGTGCGGCGGCCCGACACCGCCCGGCCGTCGGCTGTGCGCGCTTTGTGCGAGCCGCGGCCTGCCCGCCCCTGGGACACTGCGCCACAGGGCCTCATCTCTTACACACGGTCCGCAAAAAGCACCATTCTAACCCCCCCTCCCCTTATTAATTGGAAAGCTACAGCTTAGTCCACTTTGCTTTATTTGTGGATTATTAATTTTATTCTTTTGACTGAGTTGTTTCTAAATGAACCATATTTTGGAGAACTGATATCAGAGTAGACAGAACTCACATGCCAGCTTCTCATTGATGTGATCACATAAATTTTTCAATTTCACAGCTCCTGTTTGTTTCAGTTAGAAGTACAGTTCCTGTTTCTTTCTTACCAGGTTTTTACAGGCAACAGATCTGTGAAATGTATATGCTAGCTGGGCTACAGAGCCCTTAGTGTCTTTTCTTCTCATTTCAGACCAGGGGAAGATGCTTTTTCTTCTTAACATTCTCTCCCAGCACTCTGAATTAGAGATTTATTTGCAACGAAAAATCAATTAGTCCTAAATTTATTCATGGATTTCAGGTCCAGCGATCAATGCAAGTCCACTCAGTGGGCTCAAGGGGACCCAGTTCATCCCAGTTAATGTGTCTGAAGGGGAATTACCATTGATGCTGTTTTCTTCCCTTTAGGTCAGAGATCAGGCCTTGCTGCCGTGTTCTGCAGCAGCCACGAATGACTTCACCCTGGAGCTACCCAAACTGCACCTGGAGACCTTTTCAGAGGAAGGGCTGAAGGGCAGGCCAGAGGCTGCAGCATTTCAGGTTAGAGTCTAAAATAATCCTGTTTCTTGTTTTCATTTTTTGCAACCGAGAACAAGAAGCTAGACTACTCTGAATGATTGGAGAAGAAAATGCTTCAAAACTATTGTAGTCAACAGCTGAAAGAGAAATAATTTTCATATATACTGTTGGATGTGATATTTCAGAGATGATGTGAACTTTTAATTTGGCAGGTATAATGTTAAATAACTGACAGGGATATGACCGTGGAAAACCACAAATTCTATATTTAAAAATTAATATCACTTTATCCTACCCCCCCTTTCCTCCGCTTAATTGAAGCAAGACAAATAGAAAGTAAAAAGGGGGGGCGGGGGGGGAGACAAGATTTTTATGCTGCTACTTGGTCAGTATCAGATTTTTTCATATTTCAGTTTCAGAATTAACAATGATCTTTAGCACTCATAATTTAAAAGAAACTGCTATTTGGAATACTTCTATATAGGAGCTATGTTGTTTATGTACATTCAAATGCTTATGTATTTCAAAATACTAATTTTATTAGGAGGAAACTGGGGAAAATAAGAAATTAACTTTCAGTTAATTTCATGTACATGTCTTCAGTGCTGAAAATGGATTCTATACAAAGCCTCCTTATTGTTTCTAAGTTTGTTATGTCTTCTTCTAGACAAACTATACCTTAATCGTTATAGATGTGCAGATTACAATTTAGTTAAAAGCAGAATATTTTGTTTTCCCAATGAGAGAACAAAAGGCAGAGTAAGTACATACTTATTTCATTGTGCTCTTCTATCTGAATCAGAGAGAGTAAAGGTAGTCAAGTAAAGTGCAAGGATATTAGGAAATGCAAATATTGCACAATATGTATACTTTTCCATAGTAACCTTTTTTAATTTATTGTAGATTTTCAGTTCTAGACACAGTATATAATTGCAGGAACAGCATCACAAAACCGAACATTCAAGAAAGGCAGATTCTAAACTGGAAATTTCTTACTGTTGCCCTTTTGCGTGCATGTATTTTAATATGAAAAATATTAAAATTGTGTGTGTATTATCATGTTTCCATAATAAAGTAATAAAATGTAACACCGTGAGATTCCTGTGCACAATAGTAAGCACAGCTGTATGTCTCTGGCAGAGGATAGGTTGCAAATGCTTCCCTATACAGTGATGATCACTTTTAAAGCTGCAGAAAAAGCTCCACAGGTACATCTTTTTCTAAGAAGCTGTCACAGAAGTCACTACTCTTCTAATTCAGGAGCCTGTTTGGTGATACCTGCTTCTGGTTTTTTGTCTCATTCCAACTTCCATTCTCTTATGACCTTCCAATGATTGCAGAAGCATTTCCAAGACAGCCTATTCCATCATTATTTCTAAGAACAGAATCAGTAGTATAAGAAGTTGTATCTCAAATTGGTACAGACTACACAATTGCTTGTGCTGTAGCTAACTCATAGTAGCGCATGTGCTGCACTGGTAGTGCAGTGATGTAAACCTACTTTTTGTTTACTTGACAGCTTCAGTTACACTTGGTTACTAGGTGTGTACACAAACAGCTCCAATGGTTCAGTTTGTATCTCTCTGAAGTTCCTTTCCTCCTTCACTTTCTCCTTTTCTCTTTCACTTCTCTTCCTTCCCCTTCTGCTCCTCTTCATCTCCCTATCTCTAGTTACCATAGTGTTTTTTGATAAGTTTCTAAGCACATTGTAGAGGTTTTCTTATAAAATTTTCCTTTTATAACTGGGAGTCAACTAATCGATGTTAATTTCATACAAAACTACATTAAGAGCAATCCTGTAATCTTGAATGAAGTAAACTGTGAGTAATTACTTTGTGGACACTTCTCTTTAAAACCAGTGGAATTGTTTGCCTGAATGTTCTCTAGAACTGCTATAGTTAGTCTGTGATAAGTACAACTCAGTTAAAGGCCTTATTATTTGCAAGTGTTAGACATCAGGAGTTTTTTTCCCAAGTCTAAATTTATTGGTATTTGGTTGTATATTGTTAAAAATTGCATGAAAAATTAAGATCTTAAGTTAGACAATGTGTTAGGGATGAAGCACTGGCTATCAGAACCGTTGAGTACTGATAGAAGATGACGTTCTATTTTTATTATTCATGCATCCAATTTGTAGTAGGTGGCTGAGATCAGTAATTAATTTTATGTCCATTGGTTTAAGTGTGTTATTTCTTCATCATATGGAAGTGGTATGTATCTTTTAAAGAATTGTACCTTCTAGTTTCAACCTTCAGGTAATGAAATGAAATATTTGGACACACCATTCTGTGTATCTTCTCCAAAGCCTGCACTTTATGAAATAGCTCCTAAATTGCAACATTCTGTAGTAGGTTGAAATGTTAAGTTATTCAACAAGCGTATCCTTGCACTAAGCGTCTTCTAAAGCCCCATGCAAGTAGTGCAAGTGTGACTTAATTCATAGGCATTTGTTAAATTCTTGAGGACTGCCGTAGAATTAGTACAGTAGTTGAAAATATCACTTCAGTTGGATAAATAATGAAAAAGGTGTAATATCTCTAAGATTAAAATATGATTGCTATAGCTTTGAAAAAGTCTCACCTCATATTTAATTGCTGTGAAGAATGTTATGTCACAAAATTGTGCTGTTTGTTACTTAAGTTTGAAAGTGGAAAATTATGGTGCGAAATTATTGTTTTCAAGCACCTGGAATCCAATGAACACAGCATTCAAGGTGTGCTGTTCTGGCCATGCCCTAATGTTCCTACTGGAGACAAAAAGTGGAACCATATGTGAAGCCTCCTATGAATACAGGATATAGGGTTCAAAAGGCAACTAAAATGACATGGTATTGCCAATTCTAATAGTCTTGCTTGGCAGATGACTGTTTAAATTAGCCAGTAAAGGTTATCAGCTCTTTATAAAATACAAAGTTCAATTGTGTTACAACTTTAGAATGAAGGTAAGGTTACTTAATAATCTTAACACTCTCTTCTGAAATAGTTTTTTTGGCTCACAGAAAGTGAGCTTTCAGAAAACTAATTCTGATTTGTCTCGAGTACTTTTACATCAAATATGTAATTGATACTAATGCCAAACATTTTTACCTACATACAATTCATAAAGCCCCCAAATAAATCTGATAAGATTTAAATGTTTATATATAAATGATTAAGCATTGGTATATTATCAATTTAGGTTTCTTCTGTTTAGAGAGGTAGACACAGAAGGTAGAAACTGGTACAAAAGAGACTTCTTGAAGCAAATATAGGTAACTCAGACACATATGTTACTGTTACATTTTAAAGGAATTATAGTTGATTTATGCTAAAATGACTTCTAAATATTTATTGGCATGATTGAACCTATCTGAAGACATGACTCCAGATATTAGTTGAACACAGAAAAGGAACCAGAAAAAGATCTGGGAGTGCTGGGTTGGCAGCGGCTTCACACAAACCAGTTGTGCCCAGCTGGCCAAGAGGTCCAATGGCATCCTGGCCTGGATCAGAAATGGTGTGGCCAGCCGGACTAGGGCAGTGATTGTCCCCCTCTGTTCAGCACTGGTAGAGGCCACAGGCCACACCTCAAGTGCTGTGTCCAGTTCTGGGCCCCTCCCTCACCCACTATAGGACATTGAGGGGCTGGAGTATGTCCAGAGAAGGGAAACAGAGCTGGAAAAGGGTCTGGAACACAAGTCCTGTGAGGAGCTGAAGGACTGAAGGAGCTGGTGGTGTTTAGCTTGGGGAAAAGGAGACTCAGGGGACACCTGTCCTGGTTTAAAGGACAGGTGTCTGCCAAGGAAGGTGGGAACTTCCCTTAGAATGGAAAATGTAACCCCCTTCCCTCCAAATTATTATAACTTTGAAATTACAGGGCTTTCAGGCAAAGATGTGGGAAAGGGAATAACAATTCTTTATTAGTATATTTGTATGTGTATAACAAGACATACAACCAACACCAGCTCTGGCATTAACAGCAGACAGAACCACAAACCCAGGGGCCGCGGGCACTTTCCCTGTCGGTGCAGTTCCGGTCACAGCCACCAGGGGCGCTGGTGGCTCCCGGCAGGCAGGGCAGTGCGATGATTCCCTGTGGCTGCAGGGGGCACTGTGGCGCGAGTCCGGCCGCCTCCCTCCTGTGGGTCATGGCGGGCGGGCGGGCGGGATGGGAAAGGGGCTTCCTTTAAAATCCCCCATGGCAGCTGAGCCCAGTGCCCCTTCGGATGGCGAAATGGAGTGCAGCAGGAACCTCAGAGCAGCCGGCTGCATCAGCAGAGGCGGGCACACCTGGGGTGGCTAACAAAGGGTAGCAAAGACTCCAGAGCTGTACCAGGAGCCGTGGGAGTCCAGGGAGGCACAGAATGCCAGGTTAAAGCGTAGGAAAAAACCCCAAGCAGCAGCAGAAAACAGCGGGGCTGGGCAGCGCCAGGTGGATTGCTTCAGGCAGCTGCCACAGGAGGATCTGCCTCCAGGGAAGGATCGGGGTCAGGGTCCCCTTCCCAGAGGCTGGGTGTTGGAAGGGCCCAGTTCAACAGCTGCTCTTGTGAGCAGCTCACCCATTATAAGGAGATGCAGTGAGGGACAAAAGCTCTGCACTGGTAGCAAATCCTCTGGCCTCAACAGTCCAAACCACACCTGTCCACTCAGATCCTGGGAGAGAGAGAGGTGAGGCACAGGCCCAGCTCCTCATCCCCAGCCAAAATCTCCAGAGTGGTGTCTTTGCACTTCCCAAGAGAAACCCCCTCAGCTGAGAGACAGCAGCAAACAGCACCCTCCCCCCTCCTCCCAGCCACATCCTTTGTCTCTTAACTATTGTCATTACCATCTCTTAGGCAACAAATGGGAGAAAATTTCCTGAGAGAAAGAAAAAAAAAACCAACAAACCAGAAAATCCTATCCTTCAACAACACCTCATTGCTCTCTCCAGCTACCTGAAAGGAGGTTGTAGTCAGGTTGTAGTCAGTCTCTTCACCCAAGCAACTAGCAACAGGACAAACTGTGCCTGGGGAGTTTCATGTTGGAAATCAAAAAGGTGGTAAGGCATTGGAATGGACTTACGAGGAATATCATGGAGTCACCATCCTTGGAAGTGTTCAAGGAACAACTGGATGTGGCAGTTAGTGCAATTGTTTGTTGGTGTTGGTTTTCGGTTAAGGGATGATGTTCTTGGGGGTCTTTTCCGACAATAATGATTCTGTGATTCTCTCCTCCAGATGGGTTTGAGATTGTTAAGTTTTCACATTGTCTTGCCTGTCTCTGCCTCCCTCTGTTTTTGTCTCTCTCTGCCACGTGCTCTCAAGCTCTGCTGCCTGTCTTGTGTGTCCTCTCCACACTCTCCACTGTATGTGTGTCCTTCTGGCTGTGCACTTGCTGTCGTGTGCACACTGACCACGTGCACCCGCTCTCTGGTTCTCTCTCTTTCCCTCTCCCTGCGTGCCTGCTGTCTCTGCCCTACATACTCTTAAGCTTTCCTTCAGTCAGTCTCTGCCTGCTACTCTGCCTGGGTCTCACTCTCTCTTCTGCTTCCTGTGCCTCTAACCCACTCTATCTTGCTTGCTTTGAATCAGTCTTTCTGTCCCTGCTGTCCCTCTGCCTCTCCTTTCCACCTTCCCCATCTTGCTCCCTTTATCTTCAGCATATATCCATCTGTTCATGCAGGTTTAGGAAGTCCACATGGGATTTATATGTACTTCTTTGCCATTCTTAGGTGTTTCGAGGTAATTTAAAATGAAAAGTGCTGTAATAAAATGAAGACTTACAGTTTTAGTAGTAATATAGTCAAGTACTGAGGAATCTTCACTGTTAGCATATAATCATTATAAATTTACGAAGAAGTAGGTTCTTACCATTTATGCATTCATGCATGATTTAGTCATGCATTATCTAATTGTGCTGTAGGTCAACTTTTTCTAATTAATTGGACAAACATAAAGGTAGTTTTAGGAGCTTCCTAATTTGTATTTATTTTCACTTGTTTATTAATTTTAGATTTATGCTTGATAGATTAGATGGTGAAAGATATACATAATTCTGCTGATAATTTTCCTCAAAATAATAAACACTTTCTCATTTCTATGTTCGCTTGTCAATAAAAAAGTTCTTACCAAATTGAGGAAGCAAGTGATTTTAAAGGTAACATAATTCTGTCATCAGATCTTATCCTCTGCATAGGGCTTGTCTTTCAAACATAAATCAGTTCTGGTAAGAGGACTTAATGAGAATAATTAATCAGGGAGCAGCTGCTTAAAAACTGTATTACTAGAATTTTAAATTGTACTTCTGTTTTAAAGCTTTTTTATTTTATTAACATGGCTGTTAAAAGAAAAAAAATCTCTTAATACTTCAGAAAAAAGAAATGTTTTTAGAGAGTCTTAAAGATGCCTCATGCACATTCTTGTAGTGTTTTATTTTTACTTACACTGTTTCAGAGAAGGAGATATCAATTGTGTTATAGAGGCCAGAATGCTGCCTCCTCTGGAATCAGATTGCTGTTTCTTGTCAGGTAAAACTGAGTCTTCATTGTCCAGGAGCTCAGCAGCTGCTCTCAACAGCAGCTGGGCTGCCCTTCCACCTCCAAAAGGACTAATTTCTTCTTCTCCCCTCCAAAAGGACGGATTTCTTACCTAGTGTCAAAATGTGGTGCTTCTGGACTGACCACAAGCCTGTCTAAAATACACTGTTTAAAGAGAAAAATGATTCTTTATTACTCTGCTGCTACTTTACACTTGCATTTTGAGTTGAAATACTCATAAAGAAGTAAATGTTTCAAAAGCATTAGAGTGGGGCAACACCTCTTGCAAACCGAACCTTTTCCACACTTTAATCTATCAAATATAAATTTGGTGTAGGACTTTAGCAAAGATTGACGACTAAGTAAATTCTGAATAACCACATTGAAGAGAGGTAAAGTGGACAATTCTAATTTAATCTTCTTAAAAGTGTTCAACTGGTATCTGGAGTCATGTCTCCCGATGTGTTGTATCATGCTGCTAATATATTTAGAAGTGATTTTAGCATAATTCAATATAATTACTATAAAACATAGTTTTAATGTATATTAGGAAAATAAATCTTAAAAAAACAAACAAGACATCTTCTAAATGCCAGTGATGTTGGAAATTTGCCTTCTGTAATTTTAATTTCACACTGCTTTTCGTTTCCGCCACTTAATGGCTCAACTTCCTTTCCTCTTCACAGCATTTCTGCTAGCAGTCTTTTCCTGCCTCTCGCCTGTGGGCCCTCTCTCTTTTCGTTTCTCTGCTCCTTATCATTACCCTTCTTTCCCTCACTTTTCCAGCCACCCTTGCACTTCTCTATTTCTTCACTTGCCTTTCTTCATCCTAGTAAGTTAGGACAGATTATATGAAGAATCTTTTCAGAGGGTGTTGTAGTTAACTGGGACCCTCCTGCACTCCAGCCATGTTAAGTCTTGGCCTTATGAACCATAAATATCAAAGCCTGTAATCACCAATGAATCAATTATGGAAAGGTCTCTTTTTGCCTGTGACACTACTAACACTTGTCCAGCTCCTTTTGTAAGCACTATCAATTTTGTAAAAACTTTTCGGCTAAGATGATTATTATCTTGATTATCTTGAATGCAAAAGTTAGTATATAACCATTTAACCTTTCAGTAACCTTTCTCAATGGAAAGTTTTGGGTTTTGGCCCTATCAAGCAATAATGTAACTATCCGTCCACTTAGACGTTTTCATATATTTGTATCTGTTGCATGTGGGTGATGTCTTAGGAATTATCTGTGCTAATATGCAAGAAAGCTCTTTAAGAACTGTGTGAAGTATGATATTAATTCACTAAGTTTATTTATTTAGTTTTGCTTCTGTTTGTAATCCTGGGATTTTTTTTTTCACCTGGTTACTAGGTGCATCTTATAGCAGGAAGCATCATTCCTGTTTGCTACTCGCTATCCTTTCATGAGAAAAATTACTCAAGAGTCATGGTGATCTCAATATGTATCCAAACTGCCTCAGTCAATAAGAGCAGACTCCTAATAGCTCTGATTGAAAAATAAAGCATTTTTTAATCACAGAAGATATCAAATATAGTTCTCACAACACCTTGTTAGGCAGATATTTTTACTTCAGAAATCCTATCTTTCAGAACTGCTTGGGTTTAACTGTGCACAGCATCTTCAGAAAAGGAGTAGCTTTCACAGATAGCAACTGTGTAAATTTGCGACTGTTTTTAGAGCGTTTGCAGTGTGTACCATTGTAATGCAGACAAGTCCATTAAGAAGCATAGATGTTTAATTGTTGGTAATCATGTGGGTTACAATTTAAATTCATGACGTGAAAATCATGAAAGATTGGAATTGTCTGGAGTCTTACATTTTTTGTACTGGTTCTTTTAATTTCAAAAACTAAAAAAATGCTGAGCAAGTGAGCCTAAGCAATAGAAGTTAATAAGGCAGTAGACTTTATTACACAAATGTTGAAGTGGCAGAAACAGAATCAGACTATTTTCTATCCTTATATTAAAAAAAAAAAATCAACACCTTCTTCAAATGCTGAAACTTTTGTTTAGTCTTTTTTCTTAACTGCTTAGTAGTCCATTATTATAAAACGTCTTCTTGTTATTCTTATCAATTGCTTACAAAGTAAGAAAAAAATACTAAATATTGCACTATATTAGTACAAGAACTTAGTAATGGAATCATGGGAGATATTTCTGCCCAGGCACTGCATTTTGGTGGGCCTTGTAGTTAAAGAACTGGAAGAGGAAGGGTTATCTACAACTTGAGCAAGTTTATTATGGCTTAGTGATTTGCTGATTGATTTCATTTGCTGTCAGTTAAGGCTCTCTTAATGTCAAGCTTTCTTTGCATAATGCCTTGAAATAAAGACTGATGAAGATTTTTCAGATTGATGCTGCTTATATAAACTGACCCTGATTTGCCCTTCTGCTTGACAATATAAGTGACAGCAGTTAGACAAAAATATAGCAATGAATATGCAACTTACGGATTAAGAAAAATACAGTAAACCTTTCAGAATATAAAACTAGGCATAAACAGGCTGTTCTCATATTTCCACACTTATCTTATTTCCACACTTACTTCAGACTGGGATAGCATCCCAAATGCTATACTACTGAGGTGAAATTCGAAGAGGATAAGTTTTGAAAGGATTAAAAGTTAAACTGTTTTGTTTTACCAGATTCTAACAATTAGTCACTAATTAATTTTGGTGGGGGGAGGGGGTTACTGGGGTTTTTTGGTGGTGTTTTGTTGTTAGTGGTTTTTTTTTTTTTTTTGGTGGAAAGGGTTGTATAAATTTTGGCTTATAAATCCACATATGTTACTACCTGCAAATTTTATTTTTTACGTTGTTATTTTGCAGGAATCATAGCAAGTTATTTTGAAGCTGTTGTCTTGATTTTTCATTTACCAAACGGTTGCTTGTCTAGTGACGTGTGTTGCTAGTATCCTAGGATCTCAGCATTATTTTGGATTGTGAAAAGCACAAATTCTTGGGATTCATAAAATCTTTGCTATAGGCGTCTCAGGACTAATATGCTTTAAATAGGGCACTCAATACTTGTGCATTGCAATACCCAATTTCATTATACTATTTTAGAACTCTCCCTTCATTATGGTCTCCTCTCATTTTTGATCTCTCCCTGTTAAATGCAAAAAGGTGATAAGAAATTTGGGGGTGAGGAGAGAATGGAGACAGCTGGAGGGTACTCAAATGGAAATAGGATAAATGTGGAACTGTTGTGTAAACCTGAGTAATAAGGATACACAGCCTCCATGTTGGCAAGTTTACATGCAAAGGATTGGATCTTCTGTGGCTTTTAAGAGGATAATATCCAAGGAATGACCAAAATTTGTTTATCCTCCTGGAATTTTGATAGAACTGGAGATTCCTCTGGATTGCTTCAACATCAGAAGCTTTTTTTGATAAAAGAGCAGTTCTAAACTAAGGATCAGGAGGGAAGAGTAATCCCTTCCACCTGTGTGGGCAAAATTATGATGTACATTTAATGCCTGAAGACTGTATTTTAATTCTCATTTCTCTTTGTTAAGAGGCAGATTGTTCTTTTCCAGGACCAGCACCCTTTGATGGATCCCCCTCTTTCTGCTTCATCTTAACTGACAAATTCTAAAGGGAGAGATCAGAGACCAAAGCCTCCTGCTATTGCCACAGTGTATGGTGTCTGACTTTCTCTGCATCCAGTGTTCCAATCTCAAATATTTTTGGGTTTTGGTTAATAATGTGCAAGCAAAAAATTAGAAGTTGAAATTTAAATTATCGAAATTTAAATTATCAGGTTTTTACACATGCTTGCAAAGACCACAGGACTGGGTTTTGAGGAGAGATTCCTCTACATGTCAAAATACGATGTTTGCCTGTACCTTGGCAAAGGTCACTGTCCTAGATGCTTGATTTTTCTGTCTTATTCCACATGAGACTTGCTGCAGATTTTACTCCTTTGGGAAATAGAATGGGACTGAATAAACATTTAATGCCTAGAGGGCACACAGAATAGCAGTAAACTGGTTGTCCCTGCTTAAAAACAAATTGGGCATGGAAAAGGACAAAAACAAAAGGTATAAGAAACAGTGCTAACATGTCTCCAGAATTTTTCCCAGCCTTCACCATTTTAATTGAAAGATCTTCTGAAAAAAATTAATATTCTTGAATTCACCACCCATTTATTGTCCTATTCCTCTTTGAACCCATATGACGCTAAGCATTTTCAAATGATTTGTGAAAAGGACTTCTTCATCTTAACTACACACTTTCTGAAAAATTGGTTTTTAGGTTTGTTTTGAAAATGGCTTCTACTATTTCTATGTCACCGATGGGCTGCTGAGACTCTGGCCCTGGTGCCAGGAGTACTGCTCTTGAAATGCCAGCAGTCCAAGAGACGGTGCAGAACAGGCTGTCTCTGTGGTGGTGGTCTTTATAGTGACGAGACTCAGGACCAGGAATTAGAGAAGGCTCTCTCAGATGTTTGTTCTTCCAGATGGTCCAGGAGAAAGAGGGGATCTGGGCGTTTAACATTTAAACCAGGGGGCAGAGGGGTGGGGTGGATAGGTGATTGGCCCCAGGTTAACAAAGGGCAGGGTCAGGAAAGAGGGACAAAGGGACTGGGGAGGGGAAAACCTGGGGTAAAACCCAAGATAAACCAGACACTGGGAGGTAACAAGAGCAAATCATAACTTAACAAAAAACCCACCACCACAAATATTTTAATAAATATTCCCAGTTTCCCTTCTTTATATTAGTAATGTTTTGGCATTGACTGTCATAATCACCTTTCACTCTTGGATACTCCATCAGAAGTTTCTTTTCAGGTTGCTTTCATCAGAAGTTTCTTTTCAGGTTGCTTTCCTCATTTCTGAACTACAAGAAGGTGAAAACAGTAGAAATCTGTAATTTCTAGAGTTTGTAAGCTATGGAAGTGATTTCTGTGTTACCAACATTCATAGGCACAATTACTCATGAATTACCTAACTGAAATAGTGCTCCAACTCCAAAAATTGGGTAAAGGAAATAGTAACAAATTAATATCAGAGGTAGTTTGAAGAATGCTATTTCTTGGGTCTTTTTAAGTTGGTATAGTCTAAGTTAATTTAGGCCTTTCAGTTAGGATTCAAAAGGTAGGCAATTCCCAGCTCCTAATGTGTATGTCAGTATCCATTCACCTGGCTGCTGTCACTCATATTCATGCCCTTTGTTATCCTAAAGTTTGGTAGTTCACAGCCTCTTGTCTCCAGCTTCCACCAAGAGCTCAGATTACATCTTAATCTGTAGCTTGCCTGTTCAGCTACCTGGACCAGATGTATTACTCAACTCTTTCAATTTCTTGTTTCAAGTGAACAGCATTCTCATATAGCTTCTTGACCTCTTGCACAGAAGAGGCCAGACTTCAGTATAGTGGAGTCTCACTCATCCACCAGTTTTTAGCTTGTATTGGCTGGGGTTTATATCTTTCTGAGCTGAACTAATCTCTCATATGACAAATGCCAAAAAGACAGACAAACACAATCACTTTTTCCCAACAAGAGTTTTCTTTAGCTGTAAATCCATTTTTGTAGAACTAAATATTCTGAGATGATAGAGATCATTTTATTTGATCTTCCTCAGATTATGGTGGTTAAAACCAAACTTTGTGAAAAAAAATATTTTATTTATATAATACTAACCTTTAAGGATAGCAAATTGTCAGGTTTAGAGATGATGCCACTTCTATCAGACATTTGCCTGGGAAAGAGAGATGCTAATGTATGTGCTCATTGTGAGATTTGGTATTAGGTGTACTGTGTTCTTTAAATTTCCTCCTCATATTTTGGAACACTGAAATTTCTAATAAAACATGTTCATAGCATAAACTAAGTCTTGAAAGCAAGTCTGATTGAAAATCTAGCCATTTGCATGTTGTTGAGTGTCTTGGGTTATGGAACCAAAAATGTGTATTCTGTTTCATCTGTTGAAAACAGTTGGGGAGATGTTCTTCTTTATCTCTTAACTCAGGGGGGAGGGGGACGGGTGCCTTCTGATAATGGGCCAACTGTTAAAACCAGGTGGGGCAGTGTTTCTTATCTCTTTCACCACCTGTCCTCCCTCCAGGGGGATATCTTCTGCTAATGAGCCATTAAGGCTCACTTAAGGGCACAACGTATTCCATCATCCCATTGTGAGATGCTCCACCCAGTGGGGGGAGCCAACCATTCCTACCTAGATAAAACTGAGACGTAGGAACACGAGGTATCTGGTTCCACTGGATTCCCAGAGGAAGGCTCAACCCTTCTCACCATCACTGGACCTTTTTCTCTCAGGATCATCTCTGCTCCAACAGAATCACATCTGCCACTCCAGGAGGACTCACTTTTGGACTGCTTCCAACACCCTGACCAACAGGGTGTCGCGTTGTAGCTCTGACTCTGTCAGGGTTTCTAGGATTGTTTGTTTGTTTGCGTGTTTGTTTGGGGATTTTTTTTATTACTACATTTGTATTGTTAATATTCCTAGTAAAGAACGGTTATTCCTATTCCCAAATCTTGGCCTGAAAGCCCTTAATTGCAAAATTATAATAATTTGGAGGGTGTGAGGGGTTTACATTCTCCATTCCGAGGGAAACTCCAGCTTTCCCTGGAGGATACCTGTCTTTCCAAACCAAGACATTGAGGTGTTTTTAAATGTTGTTTAAGAATGTATGAAGCAAATTAGTTATTTCATTAACATCTGAGTTTAGGCATAATGAAGGGAGGACACTTGTCCATCCTGTATTTGGCAGTTAACATTAGGCACATTAAGATTCAGACTTCACTTGACATTTCACCTGAATTTTGATGAGAAGTTTTTCTTCCTTCTCCTCAAGACTGAATGTGTGATGGGATACTGGCATGTTTTGTAGTAAGACGGCACCCTGACTTTTCTGTAGTGACTACTGCTGTTTGGTTCTTCTCATCAGTGGTAATGCATTATGCTTGCATTAAGTAGATTTTCATGCTCACTTAAATGTAGGCTTTATGATAGTGTCAGTGACTACCCTTCTCTCTCTTTTGTCCCTGTCTAGAATATACACTGCTAAAGAAGCTGATATACACTGAAAAGAAGACAGGATACCAGCCTGAAACTTCTTTCAGTTTACATTTATTTCTCACTAAAACCACTTACTTGAAAAATTCTAACCCTTCCTCACAAATTTAAATATTCATTTAGAATAAAGACTGTATAAGAGGAGGGGAGGAGTACAATGGGTAACATTTTCCCTATTTGTAGCTTAAACTACAAATTCTTTGGAGCAGGAGTTTTTTCTCCTTTACATTTTACATACAGCTGTGCTTGACTTTGTGCAGAAGACAGTGAGAATGGTCTTTGCATATAAACATTATTGGCCTATAAAAACCTGTATTTCCTAATTTTGTTAAATGACAATTTTCTTACATAGTCCAGAGCTATTTCTAAATAGTCAAGGCTGCAGGTAGCTCGCTCCTTTGCCATAAAATTCCCAGGATGCTTTCTGCCTGGTCATACCAACTAAACACATTTGTCCTAATTTATCAGTTTCTAAAAGATTGAGGTAATTTCTGAAAGTCTTACACTTTGTAATAATTTTCATGGCAATTGTTGTTATGCCCATTCACTTGGTTTCCAGTAGAAGCACTTTCTCTTCCGTCGCTGTCAATTTCAATCCTCCCTTTTCAATTTTCTTGTAGGAAGTCATGTCATTACCTCTTGCAGAGAATCTAGCCTTTTATTTAGAGCTTCATTCCCTTGGGCTATCTGCTAAGACCTACAGGGTAAAGTAATTGTTATTGAAGCGAAGGGGATAGAGTTAGGCCTCGTGTGTGGCACTGAGTCAGCTTTCGTTGGGGGAAAAAAAAGTTGTAACAAAACTGACCTGCTTTTTGGCACATTTAAATTGTGCATGCCATGCTTGAATGGAACTGAACAAAAAGTTTAGTGTTGAAATGAGATACAAGGAGAATAGATCATTAAAGAAGTGCCAAACAGCTGCAAAAGTGCGATTTTGCTGAATACGGTTTCCCTTGAGGTTTTTTTCTCCCATGCCAGAGAAGCTGCTGTATTTATATCCTTCACTCCTGCCACTAGACATTTTGGACTATGGGTCAAGGCAGCCAGGGTGGGTTTTCAAATGCTCAAATGTATGAGGGAAATTCATTGTAATAATTTCTTCTCCAAATATAGCTCTCCTAAAGATGTAATAATTATCCTGAAATCTTGTTTCTGAAAACAGAAAGTAATTGGTGTGTGTTTTGTTTTCTGGACTCATTTTAATGAATCTTACTTATGTCAGTTCAAAGCAAGACAGTAATGACAGGCATACAGAACTCCACTCCATGGAGTTTTGCTTTCACACCAATTGTTTTTGCCTCAATTACATCTCAGCCAAACTCTATACCATAAATTCTCAGTCTTTTCAGATTCTCTTGTAAGCAGTCTGTTAATTTATTTAACCAGTGTTAGTCTTTCATTCTTCTGAAGTTCATTCATTATTCCTTCTCTTGTTGTTTTTTTATCTTTCTGTATATGTAGTCCTGGCGTAATTTGCTATGTGTTAACACTGTATTTAGTTGAAGAATTCCTGAAGGAAGAACCAAGGTTGCACTCAAACATGAATTTCAGCTTTTCTGTACGTCTTTGGTTTTTAAAGTGTGTTTCGTAATTAGATAGTCTTCTTCCTCTGACTGCTCCATCTGATGTTACAAAGTAAACGCTTACATTGTCAGGCTGTTAGGTTTTTTGACACCTTTTAGTAAGCATCATTTCAGCATAAAGTCTCCTTCCTTTAGATATATTCCTTCCAAACATGAGATGCAGTTCTATGATAACAGCAGACCAAAAAAGTCCTGAGGTAATGTAATAGCACTGATACAAAAATAAAAAACCTGATTTTTAGTAATTTGGTATTTTATTTGTAACTTTAGAATATTGTAAAGCTTTAGATGGAAATTTTCACTTGTTACAATTTGTAACTCATAATCCAAATAATTTTTTAAACTGTGTTCTCAATGGCCAAACACTAAGGACAAGGGAGACAACATGTATAGTGTTTTAAGTGGGAATTTAAAAGGCCTTTTTTATAATGTATGATAAATAAATGAACACTTTGATGGGGGATCTTCTGCTAATTTGCATATGCCGATCTGTTTTGTATATTTCTACTATAACTTTAATAAGAACAGCTGAAGTTTGAATAACATTTGAATTTCATAAACTAATTTTTAAAAAAGATTGGTTTTCTTTTTGTTTCAAATTTCTCAAAGATTGTTATGTAATGTGTCACTATTAGCCATTTTTCACTTTAAAGTTCTCCTGCAGATTGAAGTCTTTCAGTCTTGTAGATTTACAGGCAGCAATACATGCAAATGTAGTTTTATGGCATCTATAGCACTATCCACCTGAAAATTACTGGTTATAGAAATGGTGTACAGAACTAGACAATAACTGGTTATTCAAAAATGCAGGGGATGTTAGAAAAAATGGGTTTACATGTTCCCTGGAGAACTGTCCTAAGCTTAAGTGTTCTCAGTCCTTTTAAAGATTAATATAGAGAAAGAAAGTGTGGCTTAAATGTTGCTCTTTTGCTCTGATGTTCACTGGTTTGTGACTTCTAAACAGCATCAACTTAGTTTGTTTTAGTTTTACTCTCAACTTTGGTTTCTCATCTTCACCAACCTGTAGCCAAAGCCAAAACTTTTTATGCATACTCTCATATTACAGATGAGACATTTCTGAATAGGTCATAAAGGCCTTCTCCCACTCAAAATCTTCAGGGGCCATTTTTCTAATTGAATAGAGATCTAAAATTTAAAATACCTAGTTCCCTTATGATATGGTTAACACCTGATTAAAAAAAATATGATTTTGCACTCAAAGATGGTTAAAGTGCTCTTAGAGATTTTCTAGATAGGGATGCCTAGATAGGGATACTGTTTTAATGTTCAATAGCTGTAAAAAAGAGATTGTTACAAGTATTTAGGCTTAAAATAATCTGTACATTGAAAGTTATATTTGAAAATAGAATTTGGGCACTCTTGCACATTTTCTTCCTAGTGCGACAACTTCAGCCTAAAAGCATCCTTTTTCCATGCCAACTGTAAGAATGGTTTTTTTTAATCTTGTGAGTTGTAGCCAGTTATCTGGGAATTCATGCATCTGAAGTTTTTATGAAGCTTCCTGTGTCTTGTCTTAGGGCTGGAGCAGGGATCTCCTCTCACAGGCACTTTTGGATTAAAAATACTCCTACCATTTGCTTCTACCGTATCAGTAGTATGTCATGTAGGATGTTGATGTCAGAAATAATAGAGTCATCCTCTATATATTAAAGCGTTGTGTGGAGGGAAAAGAAAGAGATCACTGTAAAAAAACCCCCAACATTCAGCATCTGATTATTTCTTCTTTTTGTTTTTGATTAATGTAGAGCAATTATTTACAATATGTGCTCTTAAAATTGACAAGGCAAATTTTAAATGCTGGATTTGTGTTGCATCCCTAGGATGGCTTTGTAATCACTGAATTAGGTTGAGGTTGGAAGGGACCTCTGATGGTCCTTTGCTCAAGCAGGGAGGAACACCTAGAGCCACTAATGCTTAAAATCAGTATTTTTCAACTCCACTGTTTCTGTGGCCTCCTTGATTAAGCCTTCTCACCATTAACTTTCTTACAATACTCACCTGTCTAAAAATGTTATAGATTTTTCAAAATTAGTTACAATAATATTGGGTCCTGTAAGGTTTAGGGATCACTACATCTTGCCTTTCTGAACAGAAGTAATTATCTGGTGTGTATTTTTGAAACATTTTGCATGTAACTGAAGACAAACTTGTATTTTGTGGTCTGTTCCCAATTTTAATGTCAGACTATTACCAGCACATTCAAAATGAGAAGTGCTTGCTTAAATTCAGACCATGCAAATGTGTATAAATGCCAAATTTTGTGTTACAAAAAATAATCAGGAGTGTTGCTGAAATATCTTATAGTTATGTATACTTAAAAACTATATATACATCTTACTGCTGTGTGTACTTTAAAACAAAAGAAAGCACTTGTTAGCAAGAGTGGAAAAAAATTCTGCAGAGCTCAATTTGCATTCTGGGAAATTCTATTAACTGACTTTCTTGATCACAGAACAGTTTCCAGAGCTGCAGATGAAGTTCTGAACTCCTTTCCAGATGCATTTAACAATTAGATGACAGAAATTATAACTTGCAAGTTTCCAGGTTCTGTGCCCATTCCTTGTATACCAGGCTTTCCAGTAAGTGGAACTTTTGTATTGTTGATGACACATCTGTCATTCAATCTGTGACTGACATAAGTTTCTTAAAATAATTTGTGTCTTCCAGTGGCATATCTAAAAACCCAATATATTTGGCCTTTCCCAGAAGCCATTTAGAATAAGTATTCTTCATGCTCGTGCTGCCCCCTGGAAGACCCAAAAATAATGTTTGTCCTAACCTGTTACTGAGCAAGAGAGACCTAACTAACCCTGACTCTCTGCTAGGGAGTTGGGATTTACTGAAAGGAATGTGTACACATAGGTGCATAAATGCCACCTTCCACATTCATAACAAACCATTAGTAACTGCAAAACTACTTTCTTCTGCACTAAAAAGAAATCCAAATTGTTAAAAAAATAATTGCTATGTGTGAAAATAAAAGTTTGTGAATACATTTTTCCTAGGTTTAAAATTTTCAAATTCATTAAATGAGAGAACAAATTAAATATCTGAATAGGTCAGGAAGGAATTAGAAAATGCTGTTTCAGATAACTGCATGGATTTAGAGTGCCTGTGGAGATGTAGGATGAAGCTGTATAGTTAGTAGCTTCACTAGCTTTGTAGTGGCAGAGGTAAAACAAAGAAGTTAAGGAGATGTCTCTTTGCATTCTAGTTTGGTGAAACTTTTAAATATCATGTGTGAAGTAGTTAAAGGAACACATGAGATGTTTTCTGTGAGATTTGAGACACAGCATTATGCAATGGTATAATACTTGTTTATGGGTCACAGGCCCAGGTAATAATCCTATTTCAACATGTCTCATTTTAAACATGTGGGCTGCTGCCATTTGAAGACTCTCAGGCAGTATTATGTGGAGATATATCCCCATTCCTGCTTGCCATTGTTTCTAAATAGGTGCAGCATTTTAGTTATGTTGAATGTGAAATAAAAAAAAATTAAAGCAGGATTAGAGCTGACAATGGCAGGCTTACAGAGCTATGTGAATACATTATTAGGATCAGCAGCATAGTATTTAAAACATTTTGGATATTTTTTCTGGTAAGAAAAGATATGTTGGTGTTGACTTGCCATGGCAGTTTTCTACACTTCAGAATAAAATAACCTGATGAATTTCAGTGATGTTACCTTTATTCTGAAAAGCAGCAGTGTGTTTGAGAACAAAGAAAGGAAGACAGTTAAACCCTTAGTGAACACCTGTTTGTGATACTAAGTTTATGTCTGTACCACAGACATATTCAGAAGGCCAATTTCATATTATCTGTAATATGTTCTTACAGTTGCAACATGCTACAGCTCATTTCAAAGGGGAAAACTGTAACTTATAAAATGTGATTAACCTGTTGTAAAGAAGACCAATAATCTCAAAAGTTAGACTATTTAGGATATATATAAAGATACCACTAATGTCAAATCATTTGTTCTCTCTTGTGCTGCTATTTTTATTATCAGTCTGATCGATATTACACAACTGGGACATTCTTACACTATATATATGAAAACAATTATATTTTCCCAGCTATACTGTAATCAGATTATTTACTTCCAGAGATCTGTAGCTTTACTGCATTTCTTTTGTTTCTGACAAATTAATTTTCTTAACATAAAGTGGGAGGACTCATATTGAAAGTATAAGAATTCACCTAAAATTGTGTAGTGGTTCTTTATAAGCGTAAATTGAACGTGCACTGAGTTTTGTTAATAAAAAAACAGTATCAACTCTTCAGTGCAGTACTGTGTGTTTGAAAACAGTAACTTTATAAATGGGGTGCACAGTCATTTGATTTTCCTTGAAGCTCTCAATATTTCAGATTTTTGAAGAAGTACAAAATCTTACGTTAGATCTTTGGTTAAGTCCTAACTTATAACCTAAGTGCCTGGTTTATAACTTTGGTTTGATTTTTCCAATTAATAAAAATTAGATCTTCTGTAATGATTGTAATGAAAATACTTGGCATTTAAGTATAGCTTGTCTGGCACTGATGATTTACTTTGCTTTTTAAAGGCTATGATTCAAAGTTTCATGGAAGTCTACCAACTTGCAGTTTCCAGAGTTGAAATATTAGTGAGAGAAACGCAATCTCTTCAGCTTCATATTGCGGCCCTAAAGTCCAGGCTCCAAACAGCTAGTCTTCATGAAAGTGACCTTACAAATGGTAAGTCTGCTTTTCAAATAATTTTTGTCATTTGACTGTTGTTTCTTACTGAGCATCTCCCTTCATGCTGTATAGTTTCTGTAGGGAAATACAATATTTATCTATAAACATAATAGGGCAATAAAACCAATATCAACAGAAAATTCTTCTGAAGAGAAAAGGAATGGTAGAAGTTAACACAAGGTTTAATTTTTACTACTGTATCTTCTACAAGGACCTCTTCATGACAGCTGGAAGAGTATACACTGAAATTTTTAGTTTCACCAGTACAGTAAATAGTTGAACTTTGGACCTGAAGAATTTCACATCTAGAGATGTTGCATGTTAAGCCAGAATGTCATTAGCTTCATGTAAACTAAGTGTTTTTTAGGAGATCTGAATTATTTTTAGGCAATTGTGGTTATGAATAATAATTATCAGTAAACTTACAAGTTAAAATTAAATTTCAGCAATAATTTCTGAAAATAAAAATATTGTTGCCCACAAAGGTACTTGGATTTGTTTAAGGGTAATAAGGTCAGTCTTCAGACTTGAGATCTCTCTCTAGGGGAATTACTAAATGCAGATTAATTTGTGTCATACAGGCAGGAGGTCAGACACATAAACTGCCATAAATATATAGCCAAGTATCTCTAGAATGAGACTGTGTAGGATGTGCAACTTGCATACACTCAATGTATTTCTACCCCATCTCTTCTCACTTTTCCACAGAAGGTAAAGGAGAAAGCTTTGAAGTTCATTTTATTGGTGGTGGATGCTGTTCTTCTTCTTCCCTTCCTACTGTCTATTCTTTTAGTCTTGTGTAGTAAATGGCCATAAAGAAAATAAGTATTGTTTGTCTCTCTTTTTGAAACAGAAGATCTATAAGAAGAGAGCTGTCACAATGCAAGTGACATATACACACAAATGAGCATATTCAAAGGCTGTGACTATGGCTTTGATTTTTCCAATAGAATTACATTAATTTCTTATCCTGCTTCTAACAGCACAGCTGGAAATTAGTGCAAATATAAGCTATATTAATCAGTGCTGAATTTGAATTTTAGCATCTTGAGGTGACAACTGTTGAATGAAAACTTTGTGATTACACAACTTTTCTAAGAAATGAAATGACTTCACTGAAATTTCTTTTTTCCTCCTCCACCCAGACTCTTTTGTTGTCTTCTGCTAGGTTTATGTATGTCCTGCTGGGCCTGTGCCTGATGTAGTGGGACTGCTCCTTTGCCTATTATGATTGTTTTTGTTGTTTAAATCAAGATGGCCACTTGTTTACTAAAGCCTGGGGAGTCTGCCAAACTTGCAGGGTGTTTGCTTTCATTTGGATTGAGAGAGTTTTTAACAAAGATTATGCTAGTCCTGTCTGTGAAGAGCTATGCAGTGGCCTGATACTTCACAGTGAAAAACAGTTCTCCAATATTTGTATTAAATGCTGTGGTTTTAAATTAGTTTGTATCTGCATGCAGTGTCAATGTAAAGATGATACTATTTGCATTGTGGTGGGATTCTCTTAGCCCTCTGGAGAGAACAGTATTTCTTCCTTTAGATGCAGTTTAATTTGAATCTAGGCCTAAGCATTAATATGAAGTGTTTTAAAATTTTAATGTAAAAGTGAAAACATTCAGAATGAGAAGTCTCAAGTTGCCATGAAAAAGTGATTATGGTATATTTTGTAGTATTTGGATTTTCTGTAAATTTGTCCCTAGTATTTGTGAAAGATGGATTAAGCATGAATTTTACTAACTTCAGGCATCACAGCTTTGCAGTGTGACTTAGATTTTAACGTTCTAGTTGATACTGTTTTGGTTTGATTTTGAGGAAGAAGTTCTGCACTGAATTGCTTTCTCTAGCAAAAAAAAAAAAAAATAGAACAGATTTTTGCTTATTTTAGATGAAAGGGAGCAATGACTTCTGGAGTACATATTTGGTTTCAAAATTAGACAAGCTTTGTTAATTTTAATTCACTGTCTTCAATCATATATCCATTGCAGACAAAATTTTACATGTAGGTAAGGTGACAAACAGAACTTGGACTGTATCGGTTGCAGGCCTTCATACGACATATGTCTGTGCTTCCTGGACAGTAACTACTGCTCAATGCTGAAATACATTTTTGAAGTCTTCCAGTTGTATATCATGTGTGGACTCCTACCTTATAAAATTGGGTTTTATCTCACATGTTGTGGCTGTTTCTTGATGTCTTCTATGCTAATTGCTTAAGCTAATTGCCAACAGCCTGTTGCATGCAAATTTGGGCTATTCATCAGTATTGATATTTTCCTTGTTTAGATGGTGTTGCTAATTCAATTCCAAATTGACCTTTCAGTTCCTACTGAAACTTCATAACTATGTCACCTTTCTTTCTATTCACACCACTTGTCTCTTCTGCTGCTTTGGGTTTTGCAAATAATTGTAAAAACAAAATTGATGCCATGAGGCAAAATTGGTGGTGATTCTCCTCTTCTTTTATCTCAGACTCTGAATTGTCATCTCCATTCTCCAGTCTGTTTCTAGTCCAAGCACTTTCCTTCTTGTCAATAGTTTAGATTCTGAGATTGCTATATGTGGTCATGCTAATGCCACCAGAGAGGAACATGAAGGGATATGACTGTGATAGACAGAGGTGAGATGAACATTGGAAACACTGCTTATAGAGAAGAGAATTATGTGGGGAGAAGTGAAGTCGGTGGCATAATGTCTCTGTAGTCTTCATTAGTGCCAGGCTATCTATCTTTTGTACTGGGCTCTGATGATTCCTACTCTGTGGAGAGAAAGTCCCTGTGCATTTTTATTTCTTGCAACTCCTTAAAATTCAGTATGGCTGAAAAGCAGCTTAGGTTTTCTACCTGTCTTCTCTTCTTCTTCTTTCCTCCTTTCTGCTCCCCCTCCCTTCCCCCCTGCCACTTTTATTATTGTTCTCTATTGCTGTATCTCTTTTCTGTTGGTTGTGAGGGCTCCTGGTGGCTGGTTTTGGTTTTTTTATCTTCTTCTGATTTTTTGTTCTCTACCAACTGCTTCTGAATTTTCCCTTATATTTCTAAAATGTCCTATTCATTTTTTTTTCTTCTATTAGGAAACTATGAACATTTGTAATAGTCCTTCCTACCTATTTCTTGTTCAGCAACATTCGGTAATATAAACTTCATGAACTGGACTATGTTGAATTCTGCTGCTTTTATTAATTTTTATTCTTCTTCAGATACATTAGTTTATTATTATACTTACACATTCATTCAGAGTTGCAGTAATAAGTAGACCTTGAACTAAGAGCTTAGAAGTGCTGTATTGTGCAGTAGTATAGTCCTAAGCAGTTTCTTTGTGAGTGCTGCAGGGCAATGTGTCATCATATTTACTCACATGGCAAGTATGTGAATCCATGGTGTCCAAGGGATTTTTGCTGCAAGTGCAGTGTTACAGGGTATGGATGCAGTGACACTGTTCCAGTGTGGCCGGACACATAGGAGTGAACAGAATTCAGTTCATTATAGAATATTTTCAGAAAGTCTTGTTGTAGCTTCCAGCCCTAAGATTTTATACCTGATAATCAGTACTGATGTCAGAAGTTCAAGAATGTAAAATAATCTGGTATCAGTTCTGCAAACAAAAGAACCCACTTTTGTTTGCTATGACAAGTGCTTCTTGTCAGCTGCTTCACTGAACCTGCATGCGCACTGATCTGGTGATACTCCTTCCTTTTTCTGTTTTCACCTCAGAATTAAAGGAGAATGAAAAATGAAGAGGAAAATACAGTAATTTCTAAAGATTATGAAGAGAGAAAAGCTTTGTGTGTACTGCAGAAGTGGAAATTGGGGGACCCAAAAGTACAGCTTTATTTAAGAGGGGGAGAAAGTGAGTTTCAGATGGATGAGAATGCAGCAGAATTCTCTAACTGTGAAAACAACTGTAGTCTTTTGATGCTTCTTCTGAGCTGAGGTGGAAGTAAAGTCACTCACTGGTTTATGTGGCTTTGTGTCATATCTTTCTCACCACAGCTGTGTCTGTGTCTGTCGTTTGTCTGGAAATGTCTAGTGTAAAGTATTGAAAATACAGAGATGTTGAGTTTTGTTGAGGTGAGAGAAGCAAGTAGAATGATCTTTTGCATGAAAATTATATGTTGGTTCTTGAGATCCTAGTGATTGATATGTGGTCTCATACTTCTGTGTTGAAAAACTGCATTAAGCAAGATATGCGCTTTTCTCTCTACTCAAAGCAGTCAGCTCTCAGTTCTCATGATCTACATGAAACCGTTCATAGGGGGTAGAGAGAAAAGAAATATTTATAACTCAAACTTATCAGTTAACTATTTCCCTGACATTTTCTTCCTACTTAACCAGGCTGATCAGGACAGTGGTTTTACATGTCTTTCCTCCATACACTTTGTTTCCTTGTCACCAGTTCCATCTATGTTTTATGGCAAAGACCTGCATCTAACAGGGATGCATTGTCCTAGGTTTAGAATTATGAGAATGGAAGTAGAGAGAAAGAAAAAATCCTATTTGCCTGTTCTCTTTCTGCATAAGGGAAAGGCATTTATTGGTGTCATGTTAAATGTCAGAGAGCGTCTTTCATGGGCCAGAGCCATATCTCTGATGTAGCTGGAGGAATTCTTCCCAGATGATGCAAGAAGCAGGTATGACCTGAGTGAAAACTCTCTCTCATGGTTTGACACTGGCCCAATGCCAGGCACCCAGCACAAAAGTCGCTCCCTCACCCTCCCCTACCGCAGCTGGGCAGAGGAGAAGAAAATTTAATGAAGGCTTCATGAGTTAAGGACTGGGAGAAAACGCTCCAAGAGCAAAACAGGCTCAACTTAAAGGTAAAACGTTAATTTATTACTTACAGAGTCAGAGGAGGAGAATGAGAAGTAAAATAAGCCCTTCAAACCATATTTTCTTCCCCCAACCCCTCCCTCCTTCCCACTGACAGCACAGGAAGGCAGGGCATGGGGGTTTTGTTCATCACCCAAGATCTTCCAGTGCTCAGGGAGAGGAGTCTGTCCCCTGTGAGGCTGTGGGGTCCCTCCCACGGAAAGCAGTTCTCCATGAACTTCTTCAACATGGTTCCAATCTCATGAGGAGCAGCCCTACCAAAGCTGCTGCAATGTGAGTTCCTCCCACAGGCACACAGTCCTCCCAAAACTGCTGTGTTGTGGGTCTGTCTTTTCACGGGTGCAGTCCTCGAAGGACAGGCAGGGGCCTCCTCTCTCCGCTGGGTCTGCCAATGGATTTGTGTTGAATTCAACACAGCCTCCTCCAGGCATCCACCAGCTCCGGCATGGGCACCTCCCCCACAGGCTGCAGATGGATCACTGCATCCCCCATGGATCCCCAAGGGCTGCAGGGGCACAGCTGTTTCACTGTGGTCAGGACCATGACCTGCAGGGGAATCTCAGCTCTGGCACCTGGAGTACCTCCTGCCCCTCCTTCTCCACTGACCTTGGTGTTGCCATGCTGTTTCCATCACATGGTCTCACCTCCTCCTCTTCTCCGTCTAGGAAAAGAACTGTGCCCCACTTCATTTTGATCTTCTTCTTAAATACATTATCACAGACGTGATGCCAATGTCTCTCATTGGCCCAGCTTTGGCCAGCAGCATGTCCGTCTTCAGAGCCATCAGGCTCTTACGGACATGGTGGAAGCTTCAGCAGCTTCTCACAGAAGCCACCTCTGTGCCCCCGCCACTACCAAAAACCAGGCTGTGCAAAACCAACACATTCTCCTTGGCTTTTTCACTACCTCATGTAGTTTATGCACATTTGAATTAGTTTTGTGAAAGATTTGGAGGTTCTTAAATTGCCCTGCAAAAAGTAATTACACTTGCTATTTTTATTGTTAATCTCTGTCTTGATGTGTTTTCCTGGAAATACTCTTGGGCAGAATTCAGTAAATATGGACCTCAATAATCATGTAGTTGCTGTGAAACATGTGAATGTTCCTGAAGTGAGTAAAGAAAAATCTGACAGGCCCACAAGGAAAATTCCGCAAGTATTGAAATGGTCATAGACACGAAATTGTGGAAATATCAGACAAATGAAAAAAGAAAACTCTATTCACAAGATTTACTAAGTTTAATGTCTCTGTAAGACTGAATCCACCAAGCAGTAATATCTCCCTGAAATTACGTTTTTATTGAAATATTTGCATTTCTTTCCTGATTTTAAGTAATTGGACGTCACTTGCCAGCCTTACTGTGTAGCCAAGGAATGCACATATCCTAATGCAGATGGTCACTTCATCACGTGGTATTACTTACACAAGTAATAGTTATAACCAAAGAGTATAAATCATAGAGTTTAGAATAATACTACTGCTGCTACCACTACTAACAACCACAACAACAACCTATGTTATAAATCACATTCTGCAACTTAGGGTAATGTCGTAAAAAGCACTTACAGTAATCCAACAACACGTTTGCTATTTTCTAAAGAATGCCTCCTTTTCTATGCAAATTTTTTTTTTTGATACTCAATATTCTAGGTATGTGAACTTTAAACTTGTCAGACTGTTGTAACATATCTGAAAATTATAGTAATTTGATTAAAATGTTGCCTATAAGGCAAAAGGTTCAGTTAATAGAATCCATATGTAATTAAAGTGGAGAACCAAATGTAATCAGACCCCAGTGACTGGTGCCTTCATATTGATAGTTTTACAGTGGCCTCTGGGGTTGAAAGTTTATGTTAAAGTTACCAATATGGCTGTGCTCCAGAAAAAAAAGCAAGACAGTGTAGCTTTTGAAGCAGGTATGACAATGTCCCAAACTGATAATCATACAACAGAAGTAGCTGACAGTCTGAATTTTAGGGCTGTCTTCCACTTGGCAGGTGGAAGAAGCACAAGACTGCAGTATTGTACTAGTCAGAGAGTTGCATTCTGCAGCAACACTGCTATATAAACATTCCTAAATGAGGGAAGTATGCCCAATGAGAGCAAGTAACGGTGTATTTTTTAAAATAATATAGTTGCTTGATTTGTGTGAATTCATGTTTGAGTCATCTGAAAGTTATAGACACAGCACTATGTAGCAAGCCACAAAAGAAGTTTAAAAAAATTTCCTGAACTTCAAAAAAAAAATAAAATATTTTCTCTGGACAGTTTTAAGAGTTGACATCCTGTGTTAGAGTTCTCTAATCATCACCAGCACAATTTACAATCAGAACACACAGAGAGCCAGTTCAGACCAGCTCATCTGTTGACTTTGGCAGAAGCCCTTAATCTCACTGTGTGTAGCTGCCACTTGAGAGCTGGGGACTCGGCAGAGAGCCAAAGGAGGGTGGGATGCAGGGTTGGTCAAGGCATGAACACATAGGCCTGCTTCATTTCAACAGCCGTACACTGCTTTTTTTTATACTCTTTTCATTTTACAGCCTTTTTTTATTTTTTTTTAAACCTGAAATTAAATGAGGACCTCTCATGAGCCACTGCGCTCCAGGCATAAGAAATTGTAATGTCTGGCTTCCAGAAACTGTCCCGTCAAAATGTGCTTCTGATTAGGTGGCTTAATTACAGCTGTGAAAACAATGTTGATTTAGGCCTCAAGATTCCAGTGCATGTCAGCCGTTATTAGCTAGCCTTGGACTGAAGCCACCATTTTAAAACTCTGTACCACTAAAGTCACACACTGCCTGACAACTTTTTATTTAGGCAGAAATGTTGCCAGAAGCAACACATTTTATGCAAAATATTTTTCATTGCGCAAATTTCAAATGTGACACAGTTGATGGACATAAAATGGATAGTTATGGGTGGACCTCACCAAGTCCAAAATCTAACTTTTGCAAAAAAACCCTACCCCAACACCTCCCCCTCCCCCATTTCAAATAATTTTTTCTAAAGTTTGACTGACATAATGCTTAATTTTAATTCCTTTAATTTACTTTTATTCCAAATCCAGCATGTTGGTTTAACCACCCAATTTTATTGCATCTAAATTTTCCTGACAGTTTCATTTGCTGTTGGGAAATAAAATTGCCATTTTTGCAACATGGGAAATAATGGCTAGTTTCAAAACCAATATGTTTGAAACTTCCTTTGCCTGAAGCAGGTTAAGGCACACACTCAATTTACTTTAGGGGAAAAAAGCTCATTAAATAGTTTTTAATATTTTAATATAATTTAAGTAACTGCTTTCACAGTGGGAAGGCTTATTAGGCCCATGTATTTACACCTGCAGAGAAGTAAATGTTTAGGTAATTAGGTGGTTTCCAGTCATGCAGTTTTTCAGTTGCAGGGTTAATGCTGTAAACACTGTAGATGGACAGAAAGAGTGCTGCATTTAAACATTACATTTCCACTTTTAGCATTTTCCTTTCAAGTGCCTAAGAAAGAGGCTTAAGTGGGGTTGGTTTGGGTTTTGTGGGGTTTTTTGTTTGGTTTGGTTTGGTGTTTTTCTTTGTTTGGTGTGTTCTTCAGCTCTCCTTAATGATATGAATTCGCTAAGGAATGTGAGAGAATGTGTGTGGGTGTTAACTCTCAGCAGAGGTCGGTACTTCGGAAAAGTAAGATCTACATTCTCACTGCACTGTTGCTATGAAATTCCAAATGTCCATGCTGTGTGGTTTAATGGAAATCATGAAGTTCCTAAATGACCGCAGGTTTGTTCTGCTGTTAAGCACAAAACAAATCTTTCAAGTCATTGGCTAAGTCACAAAAAAGGAGGGTGGTGTTTTCAGAAAGGTAATCTCCTTTCCTTTTTTTTCCTTCATGGTTTGCATTTCTATGGCATTAGAAATGTGTTTCTAGTGAGTGAGGTACTGGAACTACCAGCTCACAAACAAGGATCCTCAGTTCAGGACTAAAAACGAGACACTTGGAAGCTAGTATTCATCTCTTACCCTAAATGCAGGCCAGTGCCACAATTGTACCTTCAGGAGCAACTAATTGGAAATGGATTTTGAGAAACTAATGATTTGGATATGGAAGCAAGTCTAAAGTGTAGGTTCAAGTTTGTCCTGTAAAAAATCATCATGCATTCATTCTCTGCCTGCAGCAGATTAGTGGAGAGCAAGGCAGTGGATGCCTACACTTTATTTTGTTCAGTTTTCAAAGGAGGAATACTGGAATGAACTAATTTCCTATTTTCTTTGCAAATCTAGGTGGGGTTTCCTGAAAAAGAATGTTTCAGTAATGTCCCAGTTGCTGTGGTGGGCAACTGTAAGTCAGGAGACAACCATGTGATGGCTTTTTCCTTATTAGATACCTTTGCACTAGTCTTTTGAAATGTGTTTCATTGGTAATATGCAATGAGTTTTATACATCAGCCACATACATTTGCTTCCTGTTGGCTGTACACTGCTGTTTCTTTTGCCTTCATCCCACACTTACCAAAGGAGTATTTCCAGGACATCAAATTAAACGAAACATTCATATATTGTTACATATATTGTTAATGCTGTGGTAGAAATGAAAGTATTGGGAGTGCTAGACATGCTGTTATTTTGAGAACTGGATATTATAGACCAGCACATTTAACCCTGGGAAATTTTTTTTACAAAAGAACAGAGCCAAGGACACAATTTTACTGTCTTTATAGAAGAAAAGGAATATTCTCTACAAAGGCAGACAAATTCACTTCTTTCCAGACTCAAGGACTTTTACTCAGGCCAGAAGGTGCTTCCTCCTCCCTTTTGAAGAAGTTATTTCAAGAAAGAGAGCCGGGAAGCTTCTATTATTCCCTGCTAAACTGTGGGTTAAACATAAAGGGAACATCTGTTCATTCTGAGACTCTGAATTTGCTGAGAAATTTTTGGAGGGGATTAAAGCATAGCTGTGCCTGAATTAGTCTAGCATAGATGCTTAAATGGTGAGTGAATCCATGCAATTCAGTCTGTCATCTTCCTGATACTTTCTTAACGTTTTAAATTTAGATCCTACAAGTTATACTATTGTGAATAATTATTTTCTTGTTTTCACACCTGCTTGGTTTTATGTTTCAAGCTAAGTATGTAAAACACTGTTTATAAGGAGAAAATTCCGTGCTGATCTTCAGATATTAACTTTGATAAAGAGTGCAAGATGTATAGATGCACCCTGTGAATTGCAGTTCACTTGATCAGGATGATAGATAACAGAAAGACAATTTTTGATGTCCGTTTGCTGTTCTTTTTTACTTTATACTACTAGCTCACTGCCTAGATCACAGGGGACAAAAAAGATTAGAGTATGACCTAGGGCAGTGTTGCCAGGAGCCTGTCTCTTTTTCAGCTAGCCTCAGAAATGCATGTATGTGCAGCATGCTCATGTAATGTAGCATGGCTAATATTACATGCACCCATTAAGAAAAATAATAGTTAAAAAATACATATATATATGTACACACGCACACTCTTTAAGTTTTGTAAAGCAAAATCTCAGGTTAAGAGGTTTGTATTTCCCTCTGGATGGCAGAGAGGCAGTCTCTTCCACCAGAGAGTCAGTCCCCACCGCCAGATCATTCAGTGCCAGCTAGCAGTCAACCTTCCCTCCACAGGAGACAATTGTCTCTGATGCTCAATCTCCTCTTAGTTTCAGCTTCTGGTACACAGGCTGGAGGGAAGGTCAAGGGAGCACAAGGCTAGGCATTGTCTCTATCCTAGGTCCTCCAGCAGATTTTACTGTCAGAACCAACCTCACTATTCCACACAGGGGAGGGAGAGTGGATCCTCTTCAGGCCAAAGGAGAGATAATGAGTGTGGTAAAGAAGGGTAGCTGCAAACCACAGCAGTCTACTTTATTTTGCGCCTTCCTAGAATTTGTGAAATCATCAGATTGTTTTCCTGTTGGCTTGTTAATGCTATTTTCCCCTGCCTTCTCCTATAATTGTGCATGTTTCCATCCTTTTCAACTGTGAAAAAAACCTTTGCATGCCTTTCTGTGACACGTTTGCATAGAGTAACGTTTGTTGTAAAAATAAATATAATTGCCTACTTCTATTTGCTTACATTTTGTACTTTAAGCATAAAAGTTAATGTGAGAAATGAAGAAAAACCAAACCTTTGAAACATATTAGAGAGTATGATGTGCAGAGATAGAAAGACAGAAAATTCAGTTAGTGCACAAAGCCTAATATTGTTCTTAACACATAATTTTATTCTTGTTATGTTGGCATGATTTAAGGGAATACAGACAGCAAGTTACATCCTTCATCTTTCTTTTTGTTCGGTCTTACATATTTAAGACACACTGTTTAATATTTACCCATCAGGGCTTTATTTATTTATTTAATTAGTTAGTTAGTTATCTTTCTAAGTTATATATAAAATTTTTTCATTGAATTCCGTGAAACCCACATTATGTAGAGAAGACACAGTTTTTCTAGTTGATTGTAGTGAGGACCTGTTTTCTCCAGAGACTGAACTCTGTGAAACCATTTGACCTATTGAATAAACTAATCATTGAACAAATTTTTAAAATGAGAAATGGGCACTCCATAAGGTAAAGAGCTTTATTGTCAGCTAAAAGGATGTTATTATGATAATGATCTTGATTACTCAAATAACATTTGTTTTCTTCAGTTTATTTAACAATTGAATTAAAGGAAGGGCTTTAGAAAGAAATGTGCTTCTTAAACTGTAATTTCACTTCCCTATTTTACAAGAATTTGGATGGAAGGGACAGTACCTTTAAAATGAACAGTGAGTAATAAAATTTAGTAAAAATATGGTCACAAATAAGGAGGTTTATCATCAGCAGAGGTTATATCAAAATTTCAAAATATCATGTGATGATATTTTGAAAGTAGTGACATTATGAAGATATAATGATTCCATTTCATCTTTTTCAGATGTTGTAAGTCCTTGAGTTCATAAATAAATTTCTATTTTCAGAGAGGCACCTATAGAATACTTAAAGCCACACTGACTTAAGACACCACATCTTTGGATTTGGGTCTCAACTGAAATTGGCCCATAAACTCACAGTTGACTCAGTAAATGTTGCCACAAAGCTGACATTGCAATACATGTCTCTTAAATTTGTATATTCACCAGTACTTTGAAAACTTTTATCCTATCTAGGTGATGCAGTGATTGACACATAGTGATTGACGGTGATTTGACACATAGTTTCTGAAGGCCAGAACCACAATAATAAAATTCACTAATTTTTCAGCTTTTGTTAGTACTGAGGGTCTCTTTTGATCACAGAAGGATCATCTTGTGTGGTGCTGATATGGGTATGGTCAGGGACCTGTTAGTCTTTCAAAGCCTGTGTGACATCAAGTTTCCTTTCACAAGGTGTATCAAATCCATTGCACTCTTTTGGGAGTCTGAGCATTAAACATTGTAACTTCACCAGGGCTTTGCAAAGTTTCCTGACACATCAAGTCATATAGTTTAATTTTAGTTTGTATATGTCAAAACGTCCTATTGCTTTAAGTATTTTGCGTTTAATTTAGTAACTTACTGAAGTTTACTGTGTTTTAAATATGAGGTGTTTTAGAAGACTGTAATCTCAATGGGAGCTCTGAGTAAAGGAATTTAAGGTATAATTGTGGAATGTACAAGGCACACCAAATTACTGAAACTTCCCTGTTTTGGGATTTTGGTTGGGTTGTTTTAGAAAACCTCATTTTTTAAACTTGTATTACACCTTTCTGGTTTTACAAACCAGAAAAAAGTTGCAAAACACTTTCTTGAATCTTCCTCTCTGTTCTTCATGACTCTTGGAAGTTTTACATATCTGATGAAAGTTTGAAGTGTTGCATGTGTTGGTGGTTTCTTGGTTTTGGGCTGTTTTTGTTTGTTTGTTTGTAGTATGTGGTGGTGGTGTCTGTTTTGTTTGTTTGGGGGCTTTTTGTTGTTTTTAACTTTGCTTTGCTAACACAGTTAGCTTACTCATATATGAAAGGATGAAATTCTAATAACTTTTTTGATGCTTATTCATCTAAAATATTACTGATATGCAGGAAATATTAGTTCAGTTTGCCTAGTGGACTCACTTGAACTGCACAGTCAACCTCACAGAAAGAGATGATCTAGTACTTGAGCTAAGAACAATTCTTGGAGGCTATGCTCAGGAATCTATTAAGTATAAAAAGTTCTGTTCAAGTAATTATTAGATTTTTTTAAAATTTAATTTCAGTCTGAAATATAATTGTATATATGGATTTGGCCAAAACCAATAGACAGTAAATGTAGCTCACCCACACTCAAGTTGTTTTTAACTGATAAGCTTGATTCCTTGCCCAGCTCATGTAATTTGGATCTTGAATTTACAGAAGACCTACATATTAGCCATCAACTGAAACAGAGCCTGAAATATTTTCCCTAGGCTATCAACTGATACTTTATAAGCAGTACTGCTGGAAAACCAGCTGTTTTCCCTGACCATTACTGTAATAAAACTGCCTTTTAGAACTCTGTTGAAGATACACTGTTTCAGATATTGCATGTAATCTGTGGGAGAAGGAATAATTCCCTCTTGAAGTTACTTCAGCTAACTTTTACTGGGGATCAATGAACATTAAAGTACTTGCCTTGAATAAGTAAAGAAAACTTAGAAAACTATACTAAACAAACAGGGAGCCAAATGTACCTCTTCCTGGTGAATCTTTCTGTCATCTAATTTATGGTGGAGTGGGATGGAGCCCTTATCAGGATTTTGGCTAGGAGTTAGAAGCATAGACATCTGCAGTGGGCTATCCAGAAAATCTACATGCATTGGCTAGTGCTAAAAGGATGGAACCCTTTGTTCTCTTAATACTTTGATGATTTTAATAATAAACCTTCACTTTGAGAAAACTAAATTTGCAGTAACACTAGTTCACTTCTAAACGTGATATAAGTCAGTCATTCCTTGCTCCATCACTAGAGGATATTTTTTAAAGAGACTACTCAGTTTAATACAGTTATTTAGATTAACTGAGATTCAGATTAGCCTGTAGTCTAATGCATCTGTTGTGACTCAAAATGCAAGTGTTTGTATTTTGTATATGAGATTCCAGTCAGTCTGTTTTTCGAATAGGTGCAGATAGATTTCATAAACCATGTCTGTATCCAGTTACGGTCCTAGTTCCATTGTCTTCAAAGAGTGAACTTTAATCTACTCCTCGGTAGCAGATAGTAAAGGCTGTCAAATCTCTGTCAAATCAGCATTTCCCTTGTCATTTCACGATTATGAACAACACCAGATTATAATCTCAGTACCTAGTGAGCCAAAATAATATTTATTCACTCACAAGATCTGCAGTAATATTGTTCACTATGAGGCCTTGCAAGTCTCTGACACGTCATTTTAATTCTGAGTAATGCCATTTTCCTACATCGAGTCTGAGTGTTCACTATGTTTTTTTCATTCCTGCAAAACTATCTACTTCTGCATTAGCAGCCTCTTCCAGAGGTATGTGAGTTCCAAAATTCCTTATCATTTGCTGCTTTTCACCACCTTTCATAAAGACAAGTTGGTTCCATGTTCTTCCCATAACTTCCTGTCATGAGAGGAGTGCTTTACATCTTAATCAATGTATTTCCTTTCTTGTTTTCTTTACTTCATGCTTAAGACTTCTCTTGAGCTTCTACTTTCTACAGTCTCGATGTCTGCTTCTTTTTGTAAAAATAGAATTTCTTGTGTGGAAAAAATGCCCTTTCAAAGATTTTTAAAGAGAACTACAAAGGGACTTTTCACTGTAGATACGCTTGGAAAGAAAATAAATTACATAACCTATGTGAGCTTGCTGTAGTTTAGCAAACTAGAATCTTAAAGGATTGTGGATAATCTTTTGAGCCCTGTCTTGTTGGAATTGTGGTAGTTGAAACCCATAAGGCCACTAGAAGGTATTTGCTATAGTGGCTTTCATAATTCCACTGTCCGGACACCAGTACTCAATCCAGACTCTTCCACCCTCTTCAGCAAAGAGCATTTGAGCATCATCAATACTTACTACATACATATCAACTTTTTAAGGGACTTTTCTGACCTACTCCTTCTTTTTATATAGAAATATACTTGAGAGAACTAGCAAACTGAAGTATTCTCAAGGCATCTGTCAGCAAAGTAACAATGAGTTGTGTGTTTGGTCTTTTTTTTTTTTTTGTCTAAGCTATCAAATGAATCCTAATACGTTGATTTCCATATTTTTAATAGATCATTTGTTTTATTAGCTACATAGATCCATATTTCTAAAAATATTCCTAAAAATTATTGCGTATTTGGCAGAAATACATAGGAAAAATTAATCTTCTTAATACCTAAAGATTTTTTAATTCAAGAAAGCTGAATCATAAAGACACTTGCATTGTTAGCAGACCTTCCTCCTCTATGTTGTTAAGTGCTACTATTGTAAATAAATTACTTTTTCCTCTCTTTCCCCTTGAAACCAAATTGCTATTACAGTATATTTTAGTTAAGTATAGAGCGATTGAAGTATTTTACTGAATCAGGGTAATTTTTTTTGTCAAAGTTGCTGTGATTATTAGCTCTAGCATAATTTTTGGTAAGAGATAAATAAATGCACTGCTGGCAAACGTCCACTGTCCTTGTTCCATTTAGTAGCAGAATGCCTAAATTGTCATCGCGCCGGTTCGTCGCAAACAGACAGAAAGGAAGGTAGCATTTCGCTGTGCGTGAGCAGTTAGAGGGCAAGCAGACACCATGCACCTTGACCACCTATTATGAAGCTTTTTGCTGCAATGTCAAGTGAAAGCGAGTTAATTGGGTGAAGCTGTAGAGCATGTTAGGGGCATGGTAAAGGGTTGCTGTCTGACAGCTGAATGTCAGCAGAAGCTAGTGAAGTGTGGCTGAGAGACAGAGACCTGTCACAAAGTTCATGTGGACTGTAGCACAGTTAGGGAGATGAAACGTGGTTCTGTCTCACTTTCTCCCTCATTGCATTCAAGCACCTTAAGATTTCACACTGTATGTGTCAACCCTTGTTCTCTAAGCTGTTTTCACCTAACACTTCTGCATTCAAATGATTGGACAGAAGATGCTAATGTTTGGCAAAATGAATGTAAATATACTTCTTTCTTTTTTCTGCTAGAGCAGCAGTATACATGCAACTCAGATGAAACTTTGAAGGCTTACGTCAGACAGTCACACTGGATAGGAATTCAGATGATGGCTGAATACATCCCTCTCGAGAATATGAAGTTTGACACTTTAGCTAGAGGAATAGGGACTGTTTTCCCAGAAGAAAGGCAAAGTAGGGGGGGACTACTTTGTAGCTGGAGGTGCCTTAGCATGGTGTTGTGAGTCTTTTAGTCTCTGATGTAGTCCTCCTCTTCTTGCTAGAAAGAAACGGAGTGCCGAGAGGGAGCCATGAATGACATACTGATCTAAGGCACTGAGAAACTGGGGGAAAAGTCACATAGTAGGAAAGCCCTCCTTAGAAGCAAGAGAGGCATCAGTTAAATGCAGGGATGGTCTTACACCCTGCTGTGAAACAGAGTGGTGTCTTAATAGTAAGAGTAGTGTACCTTTCAGTGTTGTTTGCAGCATGCAGCACAAAGTAAAGCAATAGTCATTTCGGTTGGTCACCCAGATTCAAAATAAATAAATAAGTAAAAGTTGCTCCCATTCTTTAGAAAGTGGAAAGACAGTGGTAGGTATCATGGGCAAAAAGTACTAAGAACTTACAAAGTACTACATTATTAAAAGTTCTAAAAGTATTAAGTACTCAAGAATTTTGAAATCAAAACAGACCAATCATTTCACCATGGAAAAAAAGAGCACAGCTTTCTTTGTCTAACATTTTGGTATTAACAGTGCAGTGCAGAGAATTTGACCTAAAAATGGGAAACTTTCCTGTGTATTCCAATGAAGCATCTGAGACAAAGGCTTATGGTATAGGCTGTGTATGGAGTTTGGCCAAAACTTAGAAAACATTAACGTTAGCAATGCAGAACCAAGTTATTTGTCTTTAAGCCAACAAAGCACTGAAGATTAAGTGTTCATCTGGCATGATAATCCATCCAGTCCTATGTGTTCTTCAAAGATACCAGGTTGAAGTGCGCTTGAATGAAACAGAATTTTCTTTTAGAAAAACAAATACAATATATAATGAAATCTTTCTCTTAATTGCCTTTAATTGAGCCTCCAGACTGTGATTTCACTGAGTGAATTAAATGCAAGAGCATTAGGAAAGTAAGAAAAATTGTAATTTCCCAATATTACAGACTCATATTTGTTTAAAAACTCCTGAAAGTGGAAGAGGGAATTCTTTATAATGAAAAAAGCCATTAGTATTGTTGGCTAGCAGCACCCAAAGTGTGTGGTGTGTCTACCTTTCTGACTTAATATGGAATGAGTTGGCAGCCCATTGAATTATTCTGTGATAGCAAATTGTTTGCACAATCCAGGCAGGAGTGCTGACAATTAAAATTTATACTGAATGTTACCATCTTCTTACATTGTGTCAGAGCACCAATTTAGTCTTACTGCCTCAGCATACAGAATTGCAAGATCACTGACACGGGAAGCAAACTTTCCAGTTCTGGTCATACAATTTCTGCTTTGAAAAAGTTTGTAACTAGCACTGTATTGCACTGACATCCATCCACAAGTAATACTTCCCATTTTAAGTACCAGTTTGTAGCATTTTATTTTATTATTTCTCTGAGAGTAAGAAATGGCTCTTGGAGCAACTTTTAACAGAAAAAAAAAAAAAAAAGAAGAAGAAGAAGAAAAGGAAAAGAGCAGCATACTATAAGTCCCTTGACATTGTCTGGCAAAAGACAGCTCAGTTTTGGAAATAGTAGTCTGACAATGTACATCTTTCTCTATAGGGAAATAGGGTTTCCACATAAGTGCTGCAAAATGGTTATTGAAGACAATGGTTCTTTTTTTTAACACTTACTGGAACTGATATTGCAGCAGTGAAATGATGCAAGCTGCAAGGATAGCGTATTACTGTGTATTTGTATGTTTTGGAGTTGGGCTGAGGGGGTATCAGAAATCAGTTGTGGAGAAATATATTGACTGTTTCTCACTCTCCCCCCACCATTCTCTGCATCTGTGCTTAACTTAAAATTCATCCTACTCTTGAGAAACTGTGCTACGGCCTTTCCAGAGATTTTAGGGGTCACTAGAATTCTGAAGAAACTCAGCTTACTCCTCTCTCTGCATTTCTCTTTACTGACAGGCATTCTCGCACACCTAAGTGTCCTGTATTCTGGTGAATTACAGATCAGATTTTAGCCTTGTAATTCAACAAATTTGTTTCATTTACGTTGAGATATAACACTGAACTTGTTATTACACCTACATCATCACACAGATAGAGAACTGTAATAACTTGTATTCACTATTAATCTTCATGCCCTTCCTGTCTCTTACTTGGTCTCTTCTGATTCTAAGCAGTGTCATGGCTTTTTTACCTCGTTTGAAGCCCGTTGTTGTTGCATGCATAACCCAGAATTCTTAATGCACAAAAATCTTATCACTATCTATTGTTCTGATTTTCTAATAATATTTTTTATAAGGTAGCATGTTATATGTCAGAAGAAATCAGAAGAGAAGTTTGGGCTACTGTGTTTTGAAATTGAGTATTTGAAAGCAGTTTGAAGTGACAAAAATTAGTGGTGGGAAACATGAGAAGGGAAGAAGTTTTTGTAATAACATACATAGCTGAGGGAAATTGAAAAGCTGTGAAAATTGTCCAGTAAAATTACCTTTGTGTAGATTTTGAAGGCTGAAACTCTTGTGGCTGATTTGCAGCTTCCGCTGTAGATTCTTCTCTTACAATTGAAGATAAACAGTATACTTACAACAGTTTATTTCCTTACGTAATTATCTCCACCACTGTCATAACACATGCATAGTCTTCTAATTTCAAGTGTCCAACTGTGCATATTATTCCACAAACATGGATATACAAAAGGAAAATGGCCATCTTTGGTCACAACATGATGCTTTTAAGTAGGCTGACATTGCAATAAAAACATAATAAAAGGATCTAATAAATGATGGGATGAAAATATTCCATCACAATATCATCACAACCCACTATAAATGAATTTTAACTGTGGTAAAACAGCTCATATATCATGAGACAACCTTTAAACTAGATCTTAAATTTGACTGTAACTTAGTCAAAACCATAGAGAGGAACTGTTTTAGAAATCCTTTCCATGTCTAATAAAAATTGCTTGAGTTAACTAAGGTTGAGAAAGCAATTATTCCATAATATAGACTAACTTTTCATATTTTGTCTTTGAAAAAACCTGTTTTATAAAGTTAGATGATCAAACTTTGAAAAATATGCACAGGACGTGACCATTTACTATATTACATAAATATTTTGAAAGCATATTCTTGCTAGACGTTTGTGCCCTAGATATCTATTTGCCTGGTGAAGTGTAACGGTTCAGATGGAGTCATGTATGGCTTACAGAGTAAATAAAAGTGCTCTGCTAAAGATTTACCCAAACAGACACCTTATTTCAGATAAATAACTCCTCTTTTAAAAATTACCTAAATGCATATTTATGTGATGGATTATCACCACAGCTCTGGCATAGTCATTTGTTTGTCAATTTAAAACATGTTTTAGAAAGGTGTCTAAATACAATAATGATGAAAGAGGTCTGTTGGGGAAGTTATAACTGCCTTTAAAATTGCTTTGTAAAGGTATGTGTTCAGAAAATGAATATTATAACAGTTCTGACTAATTTTTCTCTAATCTATAGAATACTATTTTTTATTCATCATGAGGATATATAAAGATACTGGATCAAAACGGTTCTTAGGAGCAAGAACCAAAAATTGTTTTTTGCATCAATCACATTGCTATTAAATCTGATTTCCCTTTTATTCAATGACAAGTATTCTGTTCTTTGTAAGAAGCACAGCACAGGCTCTAGATAACTAAACCAGAGCTTTTTTTTTTCCCAACAGTGAAGCTTTTACTGTAACATAGTCTATTGACTTGGTGCCAATCATTAAGTTTCATACTTTTTTTTTTGCAACTCTCAAAGGAAGTCTGATTTCTTACCTCTTTACTGGGATTTTGATGCCATATTAACAGAAAAAACCTCCCTACAGCTAGGAAAAGAGTCATATGTGAGTGTAATCATAGCATGAGATTTTTCATTCATTGAGATGTTGAAAACAGTGCAAACACACTGTTTAAACAAAAATGTTTAAAATTTCCTCAATATTTGTTATCCAGAGTGAAACCCATTCGTAGCTTGCAGCTTATTGGTTTAATTTTTTTACATGTGGAAGTTTTTTTTTAGATCACAAGTTGTTTGCATATTTCAATATGTTGTAACGGATTTAATGCGTGATTCTTATTTTAGAGAGAATTTTGTGTGTGGTCAGCTGATTAAAGTGTAAAAAGAACAGGCTGTAATTGGTGTATTAGCCTTCACTGAGAACTCATTTCACGTCTGTTGGTACACTGAGATCTCATTTGTGCATTGGCTTCTTAGTGGTTTTCATTTGGTAGAGAGTTGAGCCCAGAAGGACTGAAAAAGTAGTGTTACAAATCTTAGTTGCTAGTCCTGCTGGCTATCTCATCCTCGTCAGACCTATATTTAGAAAAACTCAAGGCACTACCTCATTTTAACTGTGTACTTGAAACAGTCATCTAAATTTGCTACTGTATGGGTTCTTAGTAAAGGTCTAACATAACCTAGTAGTTTACAGTGGTTACAGTGGCTGCAATATAACTTGTGATGAATCAGGAAATCAAAGAGTCTGTATCAAAGGGAACTGTTGAAGTAGGTGTTAAAAGCAACAATTGATTTTTCTTTAGCAATGGAATGGGAAATCTTTCATGAATGTGTCTTTATACATATGACTGAGACTGGATTTGTTGAAATATGAATATACACACATCCTTCAGCCTCTCTCCAGATATATATGAGTTTGTGTGTCTGTATATATGGGTTTATGCCTCAATGTGTGTGTTTATATATGCATGTATACTCTTCCTTAAATGCTAAAGATAGTGTTCTTAACCTCAAAGATAACGGTAATGGTTATTCAGTGTGTTAATTTTTAATTCCATAATTATGCTTTGCATGTGATGCTTTCACATATTATAAGACCTGATGAAATTTTGTTATTTTCACACCATGTAGTGCATTGGTAAAGGGCAGAAGAGCAACATGACATTGAGTTTTCTTTTATTTGTTATGGGAAAATGTCTTTCTTTACCATTTTTAAAGAATTATTAGTACTGATATACTGATATTATCCATAATCTTTCAAAGTATGATGCCTGATATTTTGGTGCTGGAAGTTCTTTAGTGTTGAATTTTAACTAGTCTAACCTTTATATCTGTTTGACTGAATGTTGAGATGCACTGAAGTATGAATCATGTTCCCACTAATGTACATTCGGTGTATATTTTCTGGCCATTTTCTTGCAGGTTAATTTGAAGAGTATTAAGTGTTTGATTTCAAATGATGATAAAATATGTTTAAAAATAAACAAATACCTGCCGTGGTCAACATGGCATGTGTTTCCTAGTAACAGTGACAGGGAGACTGTGGAAAAAAATTTATGTTTATAAAAAGAAATCTGATAATCGTAATGAAGAGTTAAAAAAGAGCTAAAAGTTCTCTGTAACTATTTGTAGCACTTCAAATACAGTAGGTTATTTTTTTCTAACACTAACTCGGCGTAATACCTGAGAAAATAGCCTTTGTTTCTTTCTATTAAATATGACTATTGGTTCTCAGGTACTGAAGTAAGTGTTTAAAACAAGAAGCAAACACTTGCAAATACTTCCTATACGTACCTTTGTGAAAGAAATTTAACAGTAAATGTAGATTTTCTTTTTGCTTTGTTTTTTTATTCTTTATTTATCATTCCAGGAAACAAGAGGTAGTTCAAGCATCAGTGTGGCTCCAAGCTAGAAATTCAGCCTGACCAGAGCTCTGTCCCAGACTTTCTGGCATTGCAAGGTGAAGCTGACACATCCTACAGTGTTATGCAAAAGAGAGACAGTTCTCTGTCTTCAATCTGTTTCTTCAGCCTGGATGTCACATCCAATCCCAGAAGAACAATGGAAAATGGATTTTCAGATTCTTAGTATCAATAATGTTCTAGAAGGGAAAAATTACATTAATGTAAAATGATGCAATTAAAGTGTAATTTTTTGCTATCTTTGAATTGTAGTTCAGCGTTTGTATTTTTTGACATTTATTTTACAGTTTTATGAAAACGTGCATTTGTATGTTCACATTTCTGCACTTGTCATTTTTTGCATACTGAAGCAGTTATTTCTTTAAACTTTTATTTATTGCAGTTGTTCATTTTTTATGTCGTATATTTTTAAATGTTAAAGAATGACACATTTTGGGTAATTTTCCTCAGTCTTAAAAAAAAAAAATCAATAAGCCATTTTAGTCTCTATCTATCAAAGTTGTTTCATACTTGTCTATTTTAAAGCAGGACTGCAATACTTTAATAGGATTGAGAGAGCTATTTGAAATGTATGCCAATGATTCCTGTCATTTCATGGCAGCCCTGCCATGGTTCACTGAGCCCCCTCTTTTCTCTTGTCAGCTCAACTGAAGACAAGCATTTAGTTGCAAACTTTAAGCAGGTTGTGCAAAACAGAAATGATGTGACTGCTTCTCTTCCTGCACAATAATGTCACTGCTGGTCAATGTGAGAAGGTCAGGTTGCTCCTTGTAAAGCTACATGATACCACTTGCCTATTTGAACAAGTTAAGTTAACCACTGAATCTGGTCCCTGCAGGCGCTGAAAACTCACCCTTTTATCAAGTCTGCATTTCATAGGAAAGAACAATTGTGGAGGGAGGATTTCTGATGATATGTTTATATACTTTATAAGGACAGTTCCCAAACCAGTGTTGCAGGTAATGTGTTTAGTTTAAACTGAAAGCCTAAAAAGTAATGGCTGTTTTGACCTTCAAATAGACTCCTTTTTTGTTGTTGTTGGTAGGACCCAAGAGTGACGCCCATCTTTGATGCTGACAGAATTTAAAGCAAGGCCATTGCCCTGCATTTTCTGCCTTGTAGCACACAAAAGTAAAATTGTATGTCAGGCCGAGATGTCGGGGAGCTGACAAGATGCCCCAGTGACATTTCAGCTGGAAAGAGCAAGTGTCTTGCAACCAAGTGGTCAAATATCAAATAATAGGTCAAGCAGGAAGGAGCTGAGTTCTAACCACAAAGAGGTTTCTGGTAACTTACTTGACAAGCTTTTGGGTGCTTTGTGGCTTGACAAAGTGATGTTCTGTTGGGTATCGCTAGACAGACTGTTCTTTATCGCCTTCAGAAGATCAGACATTGACATTGATTAAACTCTTTAACCCTTAAAGGTTAAATCCTAGCATTTTCATCATTGTGAATGAAGAACAAAAGAATTTTTTTAATATACCATTTGTTTTCATATTAATCACAGAACTCCCTAGTGCTATTAACTTTTGTTGTGCTGTGTAGTTTTTGACAAAAAAAAATTGAATGCAAAGTCTATATAATAGATTGTTTCTCAGTATGGGCCAGTGATACATTAGAAAAATAATATTATGGATTATGGAATTTGTAATTTCTTCTAATATGTCAAATGTAGGATTTGATTTTAAAGCTTCATGACTACTACTGAAATTCAACTTTGAATGGAAAAGAATATTTGCATAAACAGTGTATCACTTAAAATGAACAAATCTTCCAACTACCCTTGTTTTCAGGTACTCTAGAATCATAGATTATCCTGAGTATAAAGAGACCCACAATGATCATCAAGTCCAAATCCTAGCCCTGCACAGGACAATTATATGAGTCACACATGTGCCTGAGAGCAAATGCTTCTTGAACTCTCTGAGGCTGGTGCTGTGACCACTGCCCTGGGGAGCCTGTTCCAGTGCCCGTTCACTCTCTGGGTAAAAATTCTTTCCTTGATATCCAACTTAAACTTCCTCTGTCACAACTTCAGGCCATTCTCTTGGGTCCTGTCACTGGTCACTACAGAGAAGACATCAGTGCCTGCCCCTCCTCTTTCTGTCTTGAGAAAGTTATGGACTACAATGAGGTCTTCCCTCAGTCTTCACTTCTCCAGGCTGAACAAACCAAACCACTCCTAATATGCCTTTAAATTTTCAAAGGAAGACCTTTAATCTAAGGTAGCTTCAAATTTTCAGGTATTCTCTATTGTGCAGTCCATTGCTCACAGCCTTGATGTGCATGGATATGTGTATAATAATACAGAGCCATGAAATGCCAAATAATAAACCCTGAAGAACTCCTACATGTAAGAGTCAGAACATTCATGACAGAGGAAGAACATTCCTTTATGTATTTAGTCTTGAATATTGAAGAAAGAAGTTTTTGTTTTCCTCCAAGTGTCTTGGCTCCACTCTTTCATGACAGTAATTTTTCTTAAAGGCACCACAACTACTGTATCCTGCTTTTCCAAATTTAATGTCAAAGATCTATTATATTAATATGAAGGATGAAAGAATATATCTCACTGATCATTTTCCTCTCTACTGTGTATAGATGCATTTAAGCACTCTTTAGTATATTCTTATGGTACACTATAGTTTGAGAGAGAAGATGCCTATTTTTCACTATGTGGTCTCAAACTGCTGAAGATTTGCAACCTACTTGTCCCTTTCCTATCATTGCCAGTTTGTGTGATATTGTGCATGTAGAGACAGAAAAAGGATTTCTTTCTGAAATCCATGTCTTACTGAGAGTAGGAGTATCTCCTCCAGTTACTCCAGTTAGAGCTCCAAGCATGGGTTTATATGATTTCACAGGGACCATAACAATGGCAAACTGACTGTAGTTAACTGGAATGATCTAATATTCAGAAGAACCAGTTTGTAAGTTTTCATTGAAGGAGAATATCTACCTCATTCATTCTGTTTAGATATTGACTAACTGTGACTTGGATGCTATTTTTCTTAAAGCTATCCACTTGGAAGGGACTTTGAAATATCTTTTATTTGGCTATCAGATATCCCATTTGTTACCAAAATCTCCTCTTTCTTACATTGTGAAGAAGCTCAGAGTAGTAAAGTGGATTATCTTTAGTGTGATACTCCTGAGTTGCTTTTCCTTGCATTTGATAAAATGAAATTTGAGACAAATTCCAAGTAAGTAGAAGATCCCCTTTTAGTAGTTTACAAATGCAGTTTTTAGCTTACCAAAGCATATTTTTCTTTATCTTTTGGGGACATTATAAAAGTCATGCTTGTGTGGAATGTGGCAAGACAGTACAGTAACAGTAGCTCTCAAAAGAGCATCCTGTTTTATACCTTCTGCTCTGCCTTGCTTTAAAAATTACAGAGCTTGAGACCTTGATCTTTACTTTCAAAGCTTTTCATTTAGGGCCTGGAATTTGAAGAGGACTAGTTCCACTTGTATAATATCAGCTTCATCTCAGCTCTCCTCTAGGAGAACAACTAGTTTCCTTAGAAGAAAGACCATACTTGGTGGGGCTAAAATACTCTCCATGGTTTTTGAATGTGGTGCAGCAAATGATTACCTATCTGGTCAGTCTCAAAATTAATATTAATTTATTTACCCACCAAGCAACATCTCTGAAAAGAGACTGTGTAATATATTATTTTCCCTGCTCTAGGTTTTATAGCTGTTTGTGCCTGTGTGCACATATATGTCTATCTTTCTCAGCAAAGATTTTGGTTATTGGACTGACTGTATTATTATTCCACATACTCTAAGCAATTTCTACTACCATAGTAGTACAGAGGGGTTTTTTGGCTCCTGTCTCCCACAACTATTTGCAAATTCAGCAGAATTCAACGCCTGTCAAGTTGGATAGACACTTACAATGGAGTATCCTCCATTGTAAAAGATCTTGAATGCTTTTACCAAGTCAAACCAAGGAAGCTGAGGCTTGAAGGCTCTGAAGATCACCTATTCCAGCCCCCCTGCTTAAAGTACAGTCAGCTACAATAGGTTGCTGAACATTGCCTTTTGTCTTGTCACTAGGCAGCAGAGAGGATGGTGTGGCTCCATATGCTTTATTTTACAGGTATTTACACAAGTTGATAAGATCTCCCTGAGCCTTCTCTTCTACAAGCTAAAAAAATCACAGCTCTCTCAGCCTCTACTCTTATGAGAAGAGATGATGCTCCAGTAATTTTATTAGTCATCTTTTTGGTCCTTCACTGGACTTGCTTCTGTATTTCCATCTCTCTCATGTGCAAAGGAGCTCTGGACTGGAGCCATTACTCCAGATACAGAGTCACCAATGCTGGATAGAGGGGAAAGATTGCCTCCCTTGACTTGCTGGCAGCTCTCTTCCTGATGCCACCCAAAGGGGCTGTTGGCCTGTTTTGCTGCAAGGGCACATTTCTGCCTCCTGGTAAACAGGAAGACCAAGAACCTCCAGGTACTTTTATGTCAAACTGCTCCCCAGACAGTTGGTCCCCAGTCAGTCTCAGGTCCCTGTCCTCTCCCCAGGCAGAGCAGCCTTTCTTCTCTTTACTTGAATTTCATCAAGTTCATATCAGCCCTTCTCCAGCCTGTCAAGACAAAGTCTCTCTGGATGGCAGCAAATCCTTCTGATCTGTCAACCACTTCTCCCAGCTTAGTGTCATCTGCCAGCGTGGGGATTTTGAACTGGGTCCCATCATCTAGGCCATTAGCAATGTTATGAGTCTGTATTGGTCCCCATATTTACCCCTGGGGTACAACCACTAGTGACTGGCCTCCAGGTGGATTTTGTGCCACTGATCACTGTCCTTCGAGCTCACCAGTTCAGGCAGTTTTGCAGCTGACTTACTGTCCATGTATCTAGCCATGAAAGTCTATTCCTTCCTCAACAAGTGGGACATTTTATTTTGTAAAGGGCTCCAAATTTCCAAACACTGCTAAAGCCCTGGATTAAGTGAAAGGCAATATTTTATATAACCTCTGTCAGTTAGGTCATTCTAATCATTTGATCACTTACAAGAGCATCTGATCATTCTGCTGTAATTCTGTACTTGAAAGGTTTTTCAATGATTTAAATTTAAGATAAATTTGCATGTGCTATAACTAAGATCCTAAAAAAATATTTAACCTCTCTACTGATATACAAAATTGCTTTAGTAGCATTTTTCTTCTGATGTTTTTTGTAGTTCTTTGATTACTCTCCAGTGAATAAACCCCAAAAAGCCCCTGGCAGCTTCAGAGTTTGGATGAAATCTATATGTGAAGAGCACCTCTCCTTCTACTGGTGATGGAACACCAAGCTTACTCAGCATTTCTCTCTCCGTTCTGTTGTTGCTTGGCCTTGAAATCCAATCTAACAAAGGAATCTATTAGAACATTCTTTCCTCTTTTAATCTTGCCCAGTATGAAATACTAAATTTTGTCTAACTTGACTTGTCTTTGGTAATCATAATCTGATAATTTTGGACAATCATTTTGCATCAAACTCTCCATATGACCTAAAAATGTACCTCAGTATTTACTCAGAAAGTGTTTAAGTGTCTTCTTTCCTCTTTGCTGAGTATTCAACTGAACCAGTGGAACCTCCAGTGATTTTTGCATAAATTATTTAACATCTTTATGTGCAAGGTTTAAACTGGAAAAAATACATTTTCTTATAGGTACTCTTACTCTACTATGACTTCAGCTTTACAGATTTAGATGTGACTTTCAATTAAGTCTCTGCAAATTGTCCTTCAATGGGAGGTGGAAGGTGACATGCTCTTTGTCATGCTAACATGGATCTGATTGCTGTCACGGGAAGCATCATGTAGGAATTTTGGGCAATTTATATAATTTTATGTATTGCAGTTCAGTGCTTTACAAACCAGCCATTCAGCAATGCATATGAAACTGAATCTTTGTCTGCTGTTTCTGGTGTCCAGTGACTGATGACTAAAATTGAACAAGGACAAAGCAAAATATGAGGAAATGTCTGAAAACTAAATTGTTTCCAAGGAATGTCAGTGAGAGGTAGGGAGATCCACTGAATAATTTTTCTTTGGTTCTTTATTTACCACCTCTACTGTACCATACTTCCTGTCTCTTTATAAGCTAATAGTACTAATAATTATTGCTGATACCAGATTACCTTCTCATGGCTCTACTGTGCCCAATTAAAGCTTCATAAGTGGTTGGACTTCGTTTTGACTAATTCCATGAAAGTCAGTAATTAAAAAATAGCAAACATTAGATTCAAATATTAGATTTTAAGCACAAGTATTGTCACCATTATTATTTAAGTATTCTTTATTTTTCTTGGTAAACAAAATTTTTGATCTTCCACTGCATGATGGTAACAGGGAGATTGTTCAAAAATAAAGCAATGCTGTTTATGTTTAAATAATTACATTTCTTTTTGTGTGATATACAGCTAATCCACATAGCAGCCCCACCAAGTTTTGACTTGTAGATATCTGAATAGTTTAGTCCGTACTAATGGTGTGGTCCTGAAAGTTGTGAAAACAAGCATCATAGGCACTGTACTTGTGAGCAGTACAGTTAAGAAAGGGATGCACCTTCTACACATTACAGGAAAAATGCTGTTAGGCTTAAAAATGTGGCACATGTGCATAGCAAAATAAGTGGGAGCAACTTTTGTATGACTCAGATGAGAGTTCCAGTAATTTTCAGTGTATGCTGTGTTGACTTCCCGTCAGAACTTCATACACAAAGTCCTTCTAATGCATGCAAGTCTACTGGCACATATGGGGAGGAATCCAAAGCTACACTCAATCCTGTGACATTCATATATAGCATTTGAGATTTTTACTGACTAAAAAGCTTTTGAAAATAATTTGTAAACCTCAGTCCACAAGGTAATTATCAAAACAAAAAGCAAGAGAATTGTGAATTAAATATTAAATCCTTTCCTACCTCAGTGCCATGTGAAAGGTAATAAATTTTGTTCCCATAAACAATAGCATGGGAGAAATCTTAGTTATAATGTTTGCAGTAGTAGATAAATCCTGTTTTCAGGCTTCGTTCTCAGTTGGCTTACTGAAACAAATCTATGTCAGATATTTGGGGTGGGAAGCTGTATATATTAAAGCACTGACCTTAACAAGAGTCATGCAGCTAAAATCCTGCACTGTTCTTTCTAAAATGTCAGGGGTTAATGTTATTTAAATGCAGTATTTGGTGGTTTAATTGAGTCATGCTTCGTTGTCTTTTACTGCACATTCATGCCAATGAAACACTGATTGTTGACAGAAAGTTCTCTTCAGCAAAGTATACACTGACATACCATACTGCTATAGAAAAACCAGTGTGCAAGACAGAATAGTCATACTCTGCTGGCATAGGAATCCTGTACTGTCTAAATGGTGGCAATAACCATTATACACTGACAGGAAACCTGAACTAGGCATGCTTTTGTTTTATATGTTTTCAGACTGCGTCTTGAGAAAACTGGTGAGACTTAATTATAGAGTCTTCAGACAAATAAATTAATCTCAAGGCGTTTTTTGTTGGATGTGTCACACAAGTTAGTAAACATACTTTGAAAAATACAAACCCAGCTCCTGAAGAAAGTTTTGTTATAGAAGTGCCTTCTGACAGTTTCTGTAATCTGGTTTTAGGACACACCAGTGGCTTTTCATCTTGACTTTGTCTGAGTTTAGAAAAAGTAAGTTCATTTTATTTCTCTGAATACTTCTCAGTGTTAGCTCTTCCTGCCAACTTAAAACCCCCAAGAGGGAATAGATGCTGGCTTGGCAATTGAGGTGTAGAAAATAATGCAAATTGTGGACTCAGAAGATTTTGAAGAGGAATACAGGAAGGAACAAACACTAGTGACTTTACAAGAACTTGTGTCCTATGCTAGAACTGCGTAGGATATATTTGGTGATGTGCTTTTGCACAATGGAATAACAATTCCAAAGTAACTGCCATCATATGGCTAGCTGCTTTATACTTCCATATTTTGGCTGGAGAACCCTGCATGCTGTTTGTCTAGTCCTGTAGGACTTTGTTACACTTTTGGACTCGGAGCTTTCCAGGACTTTTCTCATGACTGCAGGGGGTTTTCTGGAAATCATTAGAATTTGGTCTTGGAAATGAGTTTGCAAATGCTCATGAGTTATGACTTTAAAAAATTTTTTTGAAGCCAGTGTAATTTTTCAGGTTGATATCAGCCAGCCTGGTTGAAGTCTGCAACTGCAAATGGACCTAGCTTGTGTGAAACTTTTGATGCATTTGGGAACTTCCTGGTTCTTATACTATCTTATTAGATGGCATTGGTACATCACACTTGGCCTTCTAAGGGAATAACAAAGTGTTTGAATCTTGTGTGAGTAGTAAATCACAAAGAGTGATTTTGTGGAAAGTCATAATAGTCAGCTTTTTAGTAGCAGCATTTAAGCTCATTTAAGGACCTAAATTCTCATTACGACTAAATTTCTACCAGTTTTACTCCAGTACCACAAAAAAAAATGTTTTCATTCTCAGATGAAAAATGCCATTGATCTGCAACATCTGTTCATTGTTTTGTCTACTGTATTAATGTCCTGCAGCCCATGAATGTATCTTGATTTACTGAAAATGCAAATTTCCAGTAACATGTGAAATACCTTCTCAACTGTAACTACATCAAAAGTTTTCATTAAGTATTTGTGGAATACTTGTTTGCGTTGCACTTTTGTGACTGTATGAATGGCTGAGCACTGCACAGGAAATGGTAGGGAAATCAATGAATATTACTACTGAGATACCGGAATTGTTAGAATTTAAAACAAATTGCTTAACACTTAGCAGAAGAGAGCCTGACTGAACTGACTCTGGAGTAATAGTAAATTTAAAAGGAAGTGATAAAGAGGATCTTGTATGAATGGCTCAGGCTTGTTTTTCCTCTAAGCTAAACTTAGACCCTTTTCTACTTAGGTAAAATGTAATATCTTTGTTAATGGATGTAGTGTCCGTTTGCCTACTATGGACTTCTGTAATCAGAGGTTCTAATTGGACTACAAAAGAATGAAGATTCACAAGCCATATAATGCCATTCTCTGCAAAGGAAATGTACATTACTTCCCCTGTAAGAAGTGGGTAGTTTTACAGTGGGTAACACAGAACCATAGCATTCTTCCTATTTCAGCAAAAATGTTTCTGTCTCACGTACACACACAGCTTGACTTCCAAAAGGGTACAGATTAAACAGTTGGGGTTATTTGAAAAGTGTCTGAAGTTCTCTTCCTAGCCATAAAGAATTGCACTATAAAGATTTATAATTCGAAAGGGAGGAGTTTCCTCTTTTCTGCTGCTGCACAAAAAGACTTGGTTTCTTTTAATAACTGAAATGGTTTCTACCTCTGTCTGAGTCTACAAGAACCTCTTAGAAAGTTCACAGAGCAGTTACAGTTCACCATGTGAGCTAGTCAAATGCAAACTTATTTCTTTGAGCAAGCACAACTCATCTTTCCATTAAGGCAGTGGTCTAATGCATATCCAGTTTAGATTCTATAATTTTTACAGACAACTCTGAGGACCTCAGAAAGATACGAAGCTTAGGGATATGAAGATGAAGTGTTTAGAGCTACTTGGGTTGACTTTAGACTGGAATCTGGACTGTAGTCCTAAGAAAAGTCTTGTAATAGAAATTTCCGAATTTCCGCGTGGATTCCACAGGCTTTTTTTTTCCCTTTTTTTTTTTCATTTTGTTTTGGTTTTTTGTGCTCTAGTTTCCTGTTCTCCATTTCTGTATGTCTGCTTTGTTTCTTCTATAGTGTATTTTGTGTATATGTATTTCACAGTCAAGATTCTTCCTTTGCCTGAATGAAGGAGTAGTCTGTGAGAATGAATGAAAGAAGAATGTAGATCCAGGTAGTACAATTTTGAGTGTTTCTTGAATTTCTCCTATATTAGAGCAGAGTTTAAACATACTATCAGAAATACAGGGTTAGTCAGCTGGGTTGTAAACCTGATAATACAGCTTTCTTGTTTTGACCACCAACATAAGTCAATTCTAAGTAATATTTTAATGCATTGTCTTGGTCCCAGTTCATATTTTGAGGGTTTTGTCTTAAAACAGGTGTCATGTCCCCAAAGATAGCAGTTTTTTTCCATTATTACGTGAACTGTAATTACATTACTTACCTTTAGTATTTCCCACAGAACTCAGATGTGTTTCTTAGAAGAATCAAATTCTGCTATACACGTATTACACAGAATCACCCAGTCAGAGAATATGCTGACTTGGAATGGACCCAGAAGGATCATCAAGTCAAACTTGTGGCCCTGCACAGCACCATTCCCAACAGTCACACCATGTGCCTGAGAGCACTGTCCAAACGCTTCTTGAGCTCCATCAGGTTGGTGCTGTGACCACTGCCCTGGGGAGCTGTTCCAGTGCCGAGCAACCCTCTGGGTAAAGAACGTTTTCCTGAACCTAAACCTCCCCTCCTGTCACTGGTCAGCACAGAGAAGACATCAGTTCCTGCCCCTCCTCTTCCCCTCAAGGGAAGTTGTAGACTGCAAACACACCTCTGCTGTATTTCCTCTTCTTCAGGCTGGACAGACCAAGTGACCCCAGGCTGCTCTTCATACAGCTTCACCTTGAGACCCTTCAGCATCCTCATTGTCCTCCTTTGAATTCTCTCTAACAGTTTTATGTCTTTCTTACATTGTGGTGCCCAAACCAGCCCCCAGCACTGGAGGTGAGGCTGCCCCAGCTCAGAGCAGAGCAGGACAATCCCCTCCCTTGCCTGGCTGGTGATGCTGGGCCTGATGCACCCCAGGACAGGCTTGGCCCTCCTGGCTGCCAGAGCACTGCTGACTCATGTTCAGCTTTCCATCAACCAGGATCCCCAGGTCCCTTTCCATGGCTCTGCTTTCCAGCATCTCATTTCCCAGTCTGTCCATACATCCAGGGTTGCCCCACCCCTGGTGCAGAATCTGGCATTTTCTCTTGTTGAACTTCATATTGTTGGTGATTGCCCAGACCCCTGATTTGTCAAGGCCCCTCTGCAGGGCCTCCCTGCTTTCAAGGGCATCAACTGCTCCTAGTTTTGTATCATCTCTGAACCTGCTTAGTATCCCTTTCAGTCTTGCATCCAAGTAATTTATGAAGATGTTGAAGAGCTCAGGGCCGAGAATGGAGCCCTGTGGAACCCTACCAGTGACAGGTCACCAGGTTGATGTCACCCCCTCCACTGTAACCCCTTGTGCCTGACCCAGGAACCACTCGCTCACCCATCACATGATGTGTGTACCCAGCTGTGTTCTGGACATTCTGTGCGAGACAGCATCAAAAGCTCTGCTGAAGCCTAAAAAGATTACATCAACTGTCTCTCCTTGATCAACTAGTTGTGTTACCTTGTCATAAAAGGAAATCTGGTTTGATAAGCAGGAATTTCCTCTCATGAAGCCATGCTGGCTATGACCAAATACTGCATTATGTTTTAGGTGTTTTTAATAGCTCCCAGAATAACGTTCTCCATAACTTTACCAGGCACCAAAGTGAGATTGACAGGCCTTCTTGCCGTTCTTGAAAACTTCCAGTCAGCTGGGACTGCTCTGGTTTCCCAAGACAAAAATCATTGGGAGAGGCTTTGCAATGACATCAGTCAGCTCTTTGAGGATCCTCGGATGAATCCCATCATGTCGCAGTCGCTGGCATGTGTGCCAGTCGACATTGACGCTGCACTCGAGGTGCTGCACCAAAATCATCAGAAGGCTTCACATATCTATATCTTGTTATTCATCTTGTCTCTCATATCTTCCCTCTTTATTGCTTCTACAAGCAGCTCTACACAGCTCCAGCATTGTCTCTCTTCTTCTGTTCCGAGTGTGGCTCCATCCTGCCCCTAGCACGGCCGCCTAACCCTGTCTATGCTAAGTACAATATTTTACAGTGTCTT